>OY986051.1:4263450-5463450 GCA_963920205.1 Stenodema calcarata | reverse complement strand
TTTACGGATAAGTGACGTGTCACACATAGAATAGCTATGCCATTCTAGATCACCGGTTTGAATGTTAATATACCTACCATATTTAATTTTTCTTGAATTTACTCGGTGGAAAGCGAATGCGGGGTATAACAAGACTCATCAACTCGCTCATCAACACATTTAGAGATATGTATATGAATCAGTGGGAACACATTTAGAGATATATGAATCAGTGGGAAGAATGTAATACCTACAAGTAGAGTCATATTGATATTTTCCATTCAAGGGCTTGCAGAGTTATATTTAGTCCCATCACTGGGAACCAGATAGGCCTAGATTTGGAGTTTTAGGAAGTTGGAAGGGTGGAAGTACCAATCTCATTACAGTAACGGTCGTCTGAATGATGAGGAGGAGGAGGGAAAACTTTCGTTTCACGCCCTCACGACTGACAAACTTTTTTGGAATGCCTTCCAATTTCCTAAGCTGTAAGAAAACCAGTTCGGTTTTCGGAAACGGTACTGGATCCTATATTCTATATTTGAATTCTAGGAATTCTATATTTGCTATGTAGTGACAAAATTTACACTGGAAATTTTATGAAACCCATACTGAGCTTCTGTCACCTTCAATAGTGAGGAAACTGAAGTATCATTTATATTCGAGCGACCCATGTAAGTGTTGTAACCAGACTTCTAAGGGCTTTACCAGGGTCATTGGCCCCACGTACTATGCACTAATTGGCCATAATATCGGCCTTTCTCTTTGGTACGAATAACGGACTTTCCCATTGGTTGCCTGCCCTATAACGTCCAATGAACTCTTGTCCGAAACCTTACAGTGTTCATCAGTTACCTTTGTGAGATGCATGCATTACACCACAAAACGGACCCCTGTACCGAGTTCAGTCCCAGAATTCTGGTGAGGAAGTGAGAGAATACTCCTGCACATAACGAAAATTTGGTTTATGCAATATTTGTGAGAGAAATACCGGTTAACTCCCCATATAGGCCCGTTACACACGAACGTTTCGTTGGCATTACGGTGAGTGGTACAGAAAAACCCAAGAATCAATTATGAGGTACACTTGAGTCAACGTTGTCGGAGCGTCGTCCTTAGGTAGGTACCTGTGCAACAGATCCGTTATGACATTCGAAAAAGTGCTATTGGAGAGTACGCTTGAACGGTGCGTTGGCTGGGTGTTTTTGTTGTGTCAAAACGAGCGAAATCGACATAGAACTTTTGATTGAGGAAGTGAAAACGTTTCCAGAATTTTTACCACCTTACCATGAAGTAGATGAACATGGATCAGTTTCTAATTATTCAAGTGATAAAGCACAACCATCTAAGAATAAGAGTGGAGATGTGGCCCATTCAGCTGGAACTTGAGCAGGAACTCAGAAGTCTTGTTTCATTCATGGTTCGTCACTTTCGTCAAATAGTGATGAAGAATACCTTCAAGTGCATTGGAAACACCCATCTACATCAGTTTTTCTCTCTCTCTTCATTCGACGAAATTATTGCTAAGTTCTACGCTGCTGTTGGTCGTCACTGTTCGCTCAACGTTGAACATGACACAATGTAACGGGTGGAGATTTACGGTGGTGTTGACGCCAACGTAACGCTCGTGAGTTCCTAGCAACGTTTCAGCTGGGTGAGCCAGTCAGGTGTACCTACCGCCAATGATTTGGGTCGAAACGAATATTTGTGTACTGTTGACGGAAAACGGTGAAACTCCGAAGGGCGAAGACGCCGAAGAGAGATACTGATGTAGAAGAAAGGAGGGGGGACGACAGGGAGTGTGGTGGAAGACAGGAAAGGGAAGACATGATAGCCTTCCGGATGATTCACAGTCGGCCATACGTCTTGGAAAAGGCCAACTCGGGCCAGGGGCAGAGAAGAGTCCCATCGGCCACTCTAAATCGCTATTTTTCACATGAAAGCATCTACTTCCGTTGCAGTTCTTCTCCCCTTTTCCTTCCACAGTGTTGTTATGATTAATCTGACCTTCTTCCTCTATCACTATCTTCTATCCTCCCGTTGAAATAGACCCCCGGTCTTACACTTTCTTCTCCTGCCATAATTCTGCCCTAACGGTGATAAAACGCCCAAGATTGATAGTTCCCTCCAATTTTTCGTCTTCTGGGCTGTGACTTTTCACATCTTCGCTTCTCTAACGTATTCTTTTCGTCACATAAACCGTTTCTTGATTCAACTCCCAGGAATCTTAATTAGACTGTGCCGTGTTCTGACTAACATACAGCGGATTCGCAACCTCAGCTGTCCATCACCTGTAGTTCGTTGCTCGTTCCTACAATGTTCCTTTTAGCGAATTTCCGAAGAAAATGTAGCTATTGTTCTCGGTCCAAAATTTTTAAAACTAGAATTTTCGACAAATTTTCATGCCAAAATCCGTTTCAGACCATCCTGAATCCACTGCCAAAAGATACCAAAAATTATGTATAGGTATATACTTTTTCTTCCCGGGCTGATGACGCTGTAACGCGACAATTTCCCTAAGCTCTCCAATTGTATATATCAAGTGTTTCTCTCCTTCTAATTTCTCCTCCTGTGAAAAATATTTATCCATTATATCACCGCGAGTGAAAATGAAACATTCTGACAAGTAACACCTCATTTTGAAGGTTTTTTGATACTGAACACGATGTTAAATCAGAATTGAGATATCTCATTCCGACCTCAAACTGGAGCACTTTGAAGATGAACCTTCAATGGACCTTCAAGGAGAGCAATTGTCAACTCAAACACATTGAGAAACAAGAAAAAAGTCGACTTCATATCGAATAAAGGTACTTGATTGAGATCGAATGGACCTTCAAGAAGAGGAACTGTCAACTCAAATACATCGAGAAAAACGAAAGAGTCGACTTCATATTGAATCGAGGTGTTTGATTGAGATCGAATGGACCTTCAAGAAGAGCAATTGTCAGCTCAAATACATCGAGAAAAACGAAAAAATATCACAAGATACCTACTCGTAATACATAACTGCAGTGATGTGTAGAGTGAATATAAGAGTGTTACACAATAATATTGTACAGCTCGCACCGCCCATCGTCACACAGCATTTATTTCATTAGTTACAATAATAATTGGGATGAGGTGAAAGACACATCAACTTTTATTAAATTTACCCTACATCGAATATTTTTCCCACGTTGATTTTTCATTATGAAAATTAAAATTAATTAAGGTGTGGACATGCATGAGTAGGTAATAGAATAGGATGGATAAATTCACTTAAAACTCCTCCATTTTTTCAATTATTATGAAATGATTAAATTAATCACTCCCAAAAATAAGATTAATGATCCGCAGGTCGTGTTTCACGTTTATTTCCATCGGCATCGTGAAAAGGGCCGACGGTTCACCTTTCATTGGAAACATGAACGAAAAACTAATTTTACACAAATGAAAAACCGGACGAGGGGATGAAAAGAAGCGGGAAGTAGACGCGAAACAAACGCCGTAACTAATCAGAACATTTTGAATTGAATTACTGCTGGTAGAAATATTCGGCATCCGTTGGCCGTTGGTTGAAGCGAAACTTGGGTGTGGGGGCTGAAGTTAGATAGTTGTTTCCAGTGATTGATGGCACATCGTAGGTTCGCAGACATCCGGTAGAGTTCAACTTCCGGAAATTTCTGAACACAACAAGAAAGTTTCTAGCAATTGCCGAAATGCCCTCCTGACACAATATTTCTCTCTAATGCCTCCCTTCACGGAGCTCTTTCTATATATTCCCTCAACGTAGGGAACTAAAACATTCTGTTTTTAATTACCTTTAAAACTGCCGTCCGAAATGTGTACGCGTGAAATTTATTCGCTTTTAAAATAAACTTCTCATCTCCCCCGTCCCAACGGTACGTATTCGAGTGGACTGTTAATTTTTCAACTCTCGCGTTGTTCACAACAAATCATTTTGGTCCATAACACACATTTGTTTCGTTATTCCTACGAGCTTATAATCCGCCGATTGAAACGTTACAGCAGCCAACGCTTCCTGCGAATTGATCATGACAATGGCCGTACAAATTGAATATCGAGGGTCTCACGGCAACTTCCCACATCGTCACTTTTACCCAAAATAACCCTGCCCTGGTTACCTACCTATGCATACCAGCATACCATTCGAAGCGTCTTCTCCCGGTAGATTGGCGTCATTGGCAGATGGTTTTTTGCTCTGCTAAAAAGTCGCCAAAATGACAATGTGGGAAGTTGCCGTGAGACCCTCGATATGGAAAGAACGGAGCAGGGAATATGCTAGATATGCTTACCTCGTCAAGCATATCTGGAATCTCCTTTCTCATTGTGTTTCCTACCGAGATTTGAAAGCTGAAATACTAGTGTTGGAGGTGTTAGGTCTCGAGTACCAGCCCACATACCAGGGCGTATGGCCAATATTTGTGGAAAAAATGCAAAACTCTTCCTATCCGACAAGAAATGATACACTAAGCATATATAATACATTTTAATATCAATTAATATTGAATAATAATATTAACAAATAATAAATCATATTATGATCTATTTGGAAACTATAGTTGATAAGTTATAAATATTTACGTTAGAAGAATTTATTGAAAGTTCGGTCAAAATAGTCAGGAGTGCGCCAACGCGATTTACTCGGGTGGTCGTACTGCCTTGGTATACCAAAACATAGAGTTCTGTCTGAGATAGCTGAAAAATGTGTTTAACTCTCAATATAAATCCCGATAACCCGAGTAAGATTCTAACTCAATAGGAAAAGTTACGCAATAAGTCAAGAATGTATTTTATTGAAAAGTGGAAGATTGAGAAAAGTAACGCACGGTTTCACAAATTGTACGAGTATAAGAACTTGAGTCCTCCTAATTATGTGAAGCGAGAGGTTTTAACATTTGATGTTGTAAAAATTATATGTAAAACTAGATGTGAAATGCTGGACTTAAACCGTAAATCGTGGATAGAGGTTCGCATTTGTACATGTGGTGTTATAATATAATATATTATATACCGTGTGATGTATATCGAGGGTCTCACGCCAACACTTCACATCGTCACTTTTGGCCAAAATGAGTTATGCATACCATTCGAAGCGTCTTCCCCCGGCGGTTCGATCTAAGTATAACCCAGTAAGGTACCTAAGTTAGGTAACGCTAAATCTCACGATTTATTTTACTGAATTCCTCAGTAAACATAGTCATTGGCAGATGGTTTTTGGGCTCTGCTGAAAAGTCGCCCAAATGACGATGTGGGAAGTTGCCGTGAGACCCTCGATATGCACAAGTCATGTTATAATATGTATTATATAACACCTTCTACACTTTCTCGCTAGGTATTTTGAGTGGAATAAGAAACAACCTTTTAGGTACTGGATTCATGTCCGATCAGTTGGCGATAGAATTTTTAAATGGAAAGAATTGGATTAAGCTGGGTTGGTTTGTGATCGCTGCAATGGGGTACGAGTATGAGGTACCTACTCGTACAGAAAGGAATGGATGGACAGGTTCAGCTTCAAGGGTTGATAGGGTATATCAGAAATACCTGCTGAAGAGCAGAAGAAAAAAGATAAAAAAAAGCGAAATTATGTGAAGAAATTCTAGAATATGAATTGATAAAGTTTTGACCAGCTTCATGTATCACAACTCATATACTCGTAGCAACGTTTATATGTCGCTAGTCACTAACTTATGTATTTAAGTCCTCATGCCCTTGTGTTACTCAAAACTGAACTGAACTGGTGAGCAACCACCTCACAGATTGGGTTCAAAATGGTCTGAAACAGATTTGTATCTATTTATTTTGTCTCGTGGTTGTTATTGAAAACAAAAGGGGGTTTCGTGAGGTCGAGCGTGGGAATTCAGCTCATATCATGGAACGCTAAGAATTAGGAAGAGTTTACAGCGCAAATAATTTATGGCGTGATGTCATTTCTCAGGTGGAGTCCATCTCAGAAACAAGAGGATTCAATTATTCAATTACTCTTATAACAATCGCACTGAATAAAGTAAAAGGGCTAGAAAGTTCTTCCCTGCTGGGAGTAGGTACATTAATAAACCCCAGGATATGACGAACAAATAAATTCTAGAAACGATGTTTCTCTATAAATATAACTAGATAGTTTCCTTTTCCTTGGATTACAGAGATGAATTCCGTTCATTCCACCGTTTGATTAACGCTTACGTTTACGTTTTTTCTCAGTTCTACCTTTGAGCCATCACTGTAAACTAATTGCTCTTCGTACAATGCTCCGGGTGGTGTTAACAAATTCTCTGAATCCTGGTCTATTCAATTATACCATTCCATTCAAAATTTTCGACATACGACGTTTTGAAAATGTTAAAATCTATTTTGCCCGCCTTTGTATCCACGTAGAGCTACAAAACGTTTTGAGAATCAGCCTCGACCTAGTCCAATCCCGCGTCAAGAATTTCAGAACCTTAGATCAATTTCGGGCAAAGTGCCGTGCACGGCGGAGGATAGGATTTTTTGAGTAAATTTTCTGAATCCACCATTTCATAGCTAAATACCCATTCTAACTTCGAAAACGTCATGAGTTTCATATCATTACAACCGTTATATTAGTTTTTAGTCAGATGTTCACAAACGCACCACTTTAATGCAATTGGAACGTATGGTTGCATCAATTATTAACGGAATTGGACCAAAAAGTGAACCTCGAGGTATTCAAATACATACTTATTCTATTCTATCCATGACGCAATTTTGTAATATTTCCTAAAACTGGCCCTAAATGATGTCCATACGTGACATAAAGAGGTAAATCAAATGAGAGCTATCTCAGCTAACAGTATTCTTCTGCATCTTGCCATGAATTCAAGGTGTCAGTAGTATCAAAGGGAATGTCAAGATCAGTGGACAGTCGTCATTCTATTTCTATAATATAGAAATATAATATAGAAATATAGAATATAGAAATACAGAATATAGAAATATATTATATAGAAATAGAATATAATATATTATTCTATTCTATTTCATTAAAGGCTTACACTCTGATTTTGGTCGGCCTAGGATCGAAGATAAGAAAACAGAAATGTTCGTCCGTCCACTATAAACACTATTACTGTGGCTTGTCGTTCATTTCAATGATCAAATTCCCAAGTTTTCCTTACGTGATCGTACTCCGCTGTACGCGCCGCGAATTCTTAAATACACTGATAATCACAAGGCGGGGACGCGGGGAATGATATCCCACCTGTTCACTACAATTTGAACAACATATCAGTTTCATCGCCCCAGTTACATAATATTTATGAGCGATACGTAATGTACGTTTTAACGCTACAAGTCACGGCAGCTCCGAAGGGTCCTCGTCGCATGTTTGGATCACGTAAACAAAAAATAAAAATACCCCTTATCCTCTTTTTTGAACAAACTAGGAAACTTAATAACGGACAAGTGAAGGAGCCCGGGGCACATAATAAACAAATACGTATCTCGGGCTCCGAGGCTGACTAATGAGAGGTTGAAAGTCGGGTAATGCTTAGGTTCGCACTCGGTGGGGCCAAACACCCATGAGATAAACATTTCAGTCCGGGTAACGGCGCATATTCGTCGTATTGTAATTAGCCGACGTGGTCGTGGGTTTATTGCATTGTGGACCTCGTACAGATTTACAGTTAGCGGAATGTTCTCAACAAAGCATTAGCATAACTGAATTATTTCGAGCGTTTAGCGGCGCCCGGAGCGAACGTATGGCGAACTTCAACCATCCCGAAAATACGCTTCGCAACCGAACTAAATGGGTCACTCCGTTATTTTCAAGCGGTCCATCGCTTAAAAATTGTATAGTTCCAGGATTGAAAAGCATGGCGTGGGACTTGTTAAGCGGATTTCCGAAGTTACGTCCTCCTCGTACTTCCTCACGCATTCACCATCCTTTTTCCATTTCTGGTGTTGTTAATTGTTCAGTGAATAAATTTACGACGTGGCCACACATTACGTATGTATACATATGACCAATATGTTATATTGTACACATATCATATGAACAATATCGGCTTGTCGGTCTTAAATGTCTTGTAGTCTTAAATAGTATTGTATTTTGTGTCTTAGGTTAAGGGGGTGGGGAGAGTGAATTTTGACAAGGGAAAAACAATAAGAATAACATCATTGACAGAAATATAGTATACAATAATTAATTTGTACTGAGCTACTTACGCTTATACAATAGGGGCCTGACGGCCCTTAAAGTTTATTAAAACTAGCTGTCGGGCCCGTCGGGCTCTGTTACCTGTCCCGGACGGGCAGAACTCGGGATGGATCCATCTGCCACTCTTACCTGTCGCTTTACGGATTATACCTCTTATGTCCCTTTACGAACCCTTATAATCTTAAATACCAAAAATAATATTCATCTATTTTGGCTTCCCTATAAACCCCCACCCCTATGCATCGGATCCGGGAGTGAACCCCCCTATGTCCTTCCCCATTGAGCCGTTTTTGCGTGATTGAAGGACAGACAAACAGACAGACACCAAATTCAAAATCGGCTTGGTTCGACTCCATTTCTCGCGAAACGAATAACTGTAGTGAAATTTTTCGAAAATACCCAAGAAACACGAAAATTGTCTCTATATTTAGTTATATAAGGTAATGCGTCAGAAGTCGACACTGCACTAATAGTTGACACCCTCTTCAAAAGTGGGCAAAAGCTAAGGATAAAGACATGGTTTGACGTCTTTAGTTGTTGCTTCCTATTATACTATTTCTTCTCAGTGTAGAGAGGAAGGTCGCCTTAGAAACACTCGGGTTTAAAGGACGCCAGAGCGCTCAAAGGTGCTATCGTTCGTTTGACCACGTTTCTATGCTGGTTGTTGGCGTTTTGGCTAAGGACGTACTGGAAATGTATGTGTATTTCACTCTTATTACCTGACATTTAATAATATCTTTTAAATTTCTGTGTCGTTTATTGCTTCTAGGCAACATTTATTCAGTTTATTTGCGTATCCAATGATGTTTTGATTGGTTCGGGGAGGGTGTCGACTACAGACATAAATTTCGGCTCATATTTATTAATCGACAGGGGGTGTCGACTTCTGAAAAATTTCAGAATTTGCTGTGCATCAGTAGTCGACACTAGCTGTTTTTTCTTCGAAGATATACCAACTAAGTTCACAGAATGGTCTCAAGGTTTAGAGGATGAAATTTTATTAACTTTGTATTTTCTGTTCATGGCAGAAATTTAAAAAATGGCTGGCTCTTCAACGAAGAAGAAGACGAAAGGGGCTCCCAAAAAACCGAAGAAAACATGCAATCCCAATAGGAAGGGAAGACGACTCCTCCAGTACACAGAGGACCGAATGGCTAAGGCTATTCTAGACGTAAGAAGTGGAGTAAGCATCAAGGAGGCAGCAAAAAACAACGATGTTCCTAGAACCACTCTACTTGGCCACTACTTTCATGGCCAAAGTAGAAGATTCTCAGCTGTGTTTTGTGAAAGATGTTACAGATAAATTAAACCCTGTATTGATTGGGGAAGACAACGATGAGGACAGGAGATACATTTTGCCAAGTTATTCCAAGTAATTTTGTTCATTTTGCAATAATAAGTTACCAACTTGTCATGTGAGTAGGTTGAAAAAAGACTTCAGTTCCACAATCTTTGGGCCAGGTTGAACAAGTTAGAGGCAATAGAAATTTTGTTTTCAACTCACAATAGTAAAGAAATTTCTCTGAATGAGCAAACAGAGGTTTTTCTGGGCCCACTTGGGGATAAATTATTAGAAATAATACCACCTACCAACAATGTCAACTCCACATAAAAGAATATGTACAACAACAATGTCTACACAACATGAAAGAATAAGAACAACAACAACAACAATGTCAACTTTACAACCTCCCCAAACTAGGTAGGTTATGTTTGGCTGTCTTATGTTTATGTCTTCCTTTCGATCTTTTATTCTGGTGTTTCAACTGTTTTAAGAACTATAGTAATGTAAGTATTTCTGCTTTACTGAATTTATCCTAAAAGTATGTATCCTAAAAAGACATTTCTTTTTTATTGACTGGTCTACGAGTCTATGTCTAGCTTCTAGTTATGTTTGTGTGCAATAGCCTGCAGAGTCTCTATGGCCTTTGAGGGGATGAGCTGCAATTTATAATGTACTTGGGTTATAAGAATAAGTCTAAGCGTTTTGGTTTCCTGTTTTTGTTTCAGAACACCTGATGATGAAATATATAGTGATTTAAAGTACCAAAAAAAAAAAAAAAAAAAAAACAAAGATTGTGGAACTGAAGTCTTTTTTCAACCTACTCACATGATAATGGAGTTCCACAAACTCAGCGCTTCCACCATAAAAACTATCAAATTACCAACTTGTGATTTTAATTAAACATTTATCTTTGATTTTATTTATTTCGTAATGTGATTTATTAGTAGTCCACAGCTAGTGTGTAATGAATCATGCAAAGTATTTCTCTAGTACTTGACAATATTTTTCTTGAAATTAAAACTGTGCTCTACATTTTGACATTTTATGTCTTTACTATGGCAGAAGTACGAGGTACGTGGTGTGGGTGTGGGAGGGGGCGCAGAGACATAAAATGTCCCTCGTGGTTGCGTACTTGTACGAAAGCTGTACATTTAATGTACAGTTTCTTCGAAAATTCGCTCTTATAGTCCTGCTGCATGACTGGGAACTTTTTATCTCAGTTTGATAGCCCCGAAACAGAAACACTGTACTGAGAGTTACACCGATAACCCGCACACAGATGGATGCCAATGCATAAGGGATCTACTAACATTTCCTGGTTTACTCAATCTTTATGTTGCTTATGTATCCCAACCGTTGTATAACGCTATTTACTGAAGTGTTTTCCTCAATAAAAGATTTATTAGATGTCGATGGGCAGACTGACCAATTTGGGTGGACAAAGATCTGAAACTCGGAGATCCTTTAGGAAATTTCACGTTGATCACGAATGTAGTGAGGAAAAAATGGGGGTTTCAGATAACTGCCTCCCTCTGGCCCCTCTGACGTCATCACCACCTCCCTACGCTACCGCCCATCACCTAGCCAGCCAGCCCTCTGACGTCATAGGCTCTTATGGCACAGGCTATGACGTACTAGTTGGCCTTCTGCCAGCCGTCTTACGTCATACGCTCGTGCGTCATAGGCTCTGACGTACTAGTTGGCCTCCTGCCAGCCGTCTGACGTCATACGCTCGTGCGTCATTGGCTCTGACGTACTAGTTGGCCTACTGCCAGTCGTCTGACGTCATACGCTCGTGCGTCATAGGCTCTGACTGGCCCGCCGGTCGCTTGTGTTCTGACGTGATCTGAGGGAAAGGGTGAATCAAGGGAACAAATTTTTCCCGTTTCAGTTTATGTGCCAAAGCAAAGACATTAAAATGTCAAAAACTATGTAAATAGGTACCTAAGCCCAACTGTAATGTCAATTTTCTGACAATGAGTTTTCGACTATAGTTTTCATACCTTTTTACTGAGGTACTTATTGCAATTTGAGACTGATAATGAGCTGTTTGCAAATAAAAAGTCTGATAACTACTTTATTACATCTTATTAATCTATTTTCAAGTTCCGATTCACAGTTGAATGTATTTTATTTAGATGGAAGTCGAAAAAAGTGAAAACGATGGAATGACGAAACCTGTCGACTACTGACTCAAGAGACAATGTCGACTTCTAACACGTGTAGGTCGACCACTAGTGCAAAACCATGTCGACTACTAGAGCATTGGGATTTTTTACAAAACTTGTTTTTCCCTTTTCAAACCATGTTGAATAATATTTCCCGCTGCCAGGTCACTCGCATGCTTTTACCCTCCATCATCTCTCATTTTTACTAAACTTTTAGGGCCATCAGGAGACAATTTTGCAGACAAAACTCTCGACCCTTAACAGTACGTGGAAGAGCTATTTACAAATGTATGCAATTATCATTAATTATTTACAGTTCTGTATACACATTTTTTACAGTTCTATATACACATAAAATGTCGGGATTTACATTCTTTATAGTGGGAAGTGGGGGGTGGGTACTCAGACCCGCCGTGAGTTGTGGTTTCCCCATCTTATGGGGGATTTATGCGTCGGACAAGTGTGTTTGGGTGGGATTGAAGTTGTTAGTGAATTTATTCGTGATCTTTGTGATGAAAGTGCGAATTGTGTCTATTGAATGGAGTTTGTGGAGTGTTTCTATTCTACAGCGGCGGGATGTGTACCCACTGAAAGGCGGATGCGTTTGTTTTGTGTGATTTGTAGTTTGTTTATGGAGGAGGGTGCTGCTGTGTGCCAAATTGGGGAAGCGTGGGTGACGGAGGAACGTAACAGGGCTTTATACATACGGAGTTTGGCTTCTTTGGATAGGGCGTGGGATTTAAAGAGATGAAAATAACGGCCAAGTTATTGGCGAGCGGTTTAGTTTGTACGCTTGACGTGCTCGGTCCAAGTTGAGGTGGAGGCCGAGGTATTTAATGGGTTTAGAAAATTGGATGGGATTTGAGCGGATTGTTATGTGAAGTTGAAGGTCTCTTTTGTAAGTGAAAATGATGCTTTCTGTCTTCACTGCGTTGACCTCAATTTTCCATTGTTAAGACTGGATATGATGAGATGGGCTGAGTTTTGGAGCCTGCTACAGGCTTTTGAGGGGGATGGGCTGGTGGAGTAGATTGCCAGATCGTAGGCGAACCTAGCAATTGAGATATTTTTTTGGTACATCTTCGAAGACGTCAGTTATGTAAATGTTGATAAGAAGGAGGGAGAGGACAGAGCCTTGAGGTACACCGGCAGGGATGGTGATGGGTGTGGAGGAGGAGCTGTTGATTTTAACAAACAGCTTTCTGTCTGCGAGGTTGGAATGAAGGGCTTGCAGTAACTGCAGGAGATGCTGAATTTGATGAGTTTGTGGAGAGCACATCAAGGCAATGAAGAGCACATCATTTCACGGTGTGTATTGATACCATGCAATGTAAGATGCATCTACCACAAAAAGTTCCAGACATGCGACATGACCTAATGAGCGAATTTCCTAAACCTACGAAATAGTGGTTACTTATGGTTACTTGACCGAAGTAACCGTAATAAACCGAAAAATTAAAAAACCAAACACGCATTTGTAATGGCGGCGGTATTCAGTTTTGTTGTTCAGTTAAATCCACTGGTGGATTAAGAGGGACATTCATCGACACACGTTTATGGTACTACCCAAGTTTGTATCTTTGTCTTCTTCTTTTATTGCTATACTGTTCTCTAATTTTACTGCTGATGTTAGTAGTCATGCACTCAGTACACAAGTTGCTTGAATAACCCGATAATATTATTATCTATGCCTTGTTCATTTCTCCGTTGTTTTTCTCTCTTTCGTATCGTGATGCGCGTTGCCAAGATTTGTGTGTAGACATTTTGATTGAAGGGCCACGAGGTGGTTTTGATGAGTGATCACAAGGCTTCCGCTACCTCTGCAGATATCTGAAGCTAAAGTGTGCTTTCTCTTCATTACTTGCTTATACGTGAAGGGTTTCTAATTAATACATTTCCACGAAGTTCCAGGAAACCAATTTACATCCTATCGTGTGCAATTATTGCAATTTATTACGGTCCTTGAGATAGATTGATAGAATAGAGAGGAAAAGGACTATAAAATTATATGAGTTGTATATGGGAGGCGGTTATACGTGTTTATACACACGTATAGAGCGAGGGAGAGTGATGAAAAGCAACTTAAGGCGTTTGGGATTAATTAACGTTTTACTGGACATCTGGCTGAAAGTTGATCAGTGTGCAGGCTCTTTCAATATTGTTGAACTTCTCCGGCCCCCCGGAACATCCTTCTGTGTGTACTGCAGGCAGTTAAAACTTCCGAATGAAGGACAGCGAGATTTATGGTATAACCGTCTAGGAAATAATTAACTCGAGATTTTCTGAAGGTGTTCCCAGGAAGAGAGAACGGGTGAAGGCTTAGTTCAATGACTTGATGTTCAAAGTTTAGGTACAGGGAAACTCTTCTTTATACAGCTATTAATTACTCAAGAGTAATAACTGGAATGTTAGGAGATGGAGGAGGGAGCTTTTTCATACCCGCGGCCTCGGTTCAGAGGGAAACCAGTGCTCCCTGGCGGGAGAACGCGGGGCTGTATCAAACAATGCGATCCTCGAAGGCCTTTTGTTTCAGGATCCCTCTTCATTGTTCCCCGCGAAGCCCCATCCCAAGTTCCTCCAAATACCAAATTTACTGGTTAATGTCCCGGGCAATGTTAAGAGGAGACCTTGCCCTCCCTTTCCTTCCCATTGAGTATTACCTAATAACGTCTGAACTCTGGGAAACAATATGGGCTGGCGTTTATTTCGTTATTAACTTTTCCTCTTCATTGGAGAAAACGGGAAATTAGTGGTATGAATAGCGTTACCAAGTCCTTTCTGAAAGTTGAACTCTAAATTACAGATAACACTGGTTTCCAGAAAAAAAATTTGACCGGACCATGGTATTCCGAGGTATTTTTGCGTCCTGAATCCGATTCCGAGGTCATCTGAGCCCCATCATGTCAGAAAAACGAGATTTCAAGATCATTTAGAGGTTACGAGGGACGATCAAATCGAAAATTTTTGTTTTCAAATGTGGAACCCCCTGCTATATGGACGGGATCATTCTGAACAAAACAAGAGGTTCGGCGTTTAAAGGCGACCGTTAGTTAGCTTTTGAGAGCGTTCGTGGAAGCGCACATTTCAAAAGGCACTTTTGTCGGGACCTAATAACACTAGTGAAAAGATGTTCGATACGGATGGCCAGGGAGCACTTCTCATCCAATGAGATAAAAATAATTCTTAAAGTCACATAAAATAATTCTTAAAGTACTCACCTCTGAATTCCTGTACTGACTCCTTCGTGCACAAACTTGCATCCCTCATTGATAGAAGCGGGTCACAGTTCAAAGACCAACGGACATTTCGAACACCTACAAAAAGAATTTTGATAATAAAAAAGATTTTACTAGAAGAATAACATAAAATCCGATTTCAAACTCATTTTTGGTTTATTATCTTTGATAATGAACCATTGGAATCGACCAAAGAAAAAAAATGTTTACCATTACTGCGCAATAATTGTAACAATTATTGCGCAGTAGTAACATGATCTGCGAACATAAGGATAAATAGATGAAAAACTTTGGCACATGTCGTTAGTGATTTTGACGGTGATGTTGGTTTTTCGATGTAGAAGCAACTACTTCCTAGTTACTTTGTAGTCAGTCGGTACCATTCGCTCGATTTGGTTTTACGACAATATTACCAAGCAATTGGACGAGAACGTTTTCATCAGAGGGAGAAAGGGCAGACCGCCGTTAGGGCATACAGAAAACATTAAGGACAAGTCCAGGTGGGATGAGGGGGGTCGGGTTAGTGAAACGTGAGGACAATCGCAAAGGGCCGTGGCAAGTCGAGATATAGACGACATTGTCCGCAGTGTCATTTGGGGAAGGTTTGGTGCCTATAGAGAAACAGAATCCCTTTCTTCCTCGACGACCGGGAAACATTACATGCCGCGGAGTAACGTCGATTAGTGCCGAGCCACTCTCCAGTTCAGGAAATGGCGTCAAACCCACAAGGTTGACCCATTTAGTAGCCTGTGACCTCTGACCCGACGTAATTCCCTTCTAACCGCCCGATGACCGGCTTCGAAAGGATGAGGGCAAATCTACTATGATTGCAATCTGAATTTGAGGCCGTGATATCAACATGCAATCCGGCAGCAATATCCAAAGTCAACAGTCAGCCCCCTTTCGGGCAGCCATCATTCACAGATTGGAAAACGACCTGCCTAGTCTCTAATCGAAATGAGGTGCTTCGGTCCTCGTTGATGAACCCAATGAGGGGACAACTACTCTAATTAACCCAGTAAAACACAATATTGTACCTGGTAGCTAGTGGAAAACTCAGCAGGTCCATTTCGTTACGAATCAATTATGGATTACATCATCTGGCAACAACAAGGTACTGTTATTGATGATTTCAGTCCTTGCAGAACATGACGCAGGAAGCGGAGTTGTATCTACCCTCCGGTTGTTTATAATTCATCAACTATGAGTATTTGGACTGGGTACCTGGTAGAACCTACAGAATCACACCCCCAATTTATGTAAATATAATGGTTGTATTCAATTAATGGCCTACAAAGTTATAAGATGAGCTAGTTAGGCTGCTCGGGGTCGTGGAACCCTCTGACAATCCAGGGAAGAAAAGTGCAGTATAGAGATGGTTATAACTCGCCACATCCCCTCTAGACTAATGCTAATAACCGCTGAAAAGAGATCCGCAGTGATGCAGCATGCCTATAAGAGCAAATTTTCCACGAAATAACAGGTTTTATGTAAAATGTTGAACACGATGCGGAAGTCGCAATGGCGATATCTCATTCCATTATCAGATTACAGCAGATGAACCACGAAGAACATCTCAAGTAATAACTACGTTTTTTCATGTTCAAAGTGCTCCAGTTTCAGAACGGAATAAGGTAATCTCTTAATTCTGACGACACAATCGTGTTCAAAGTTTAAAACCCCTTTAAAATAATTCGTCACTTGTTGAAGCTGAGCGTCATACATACGTTCCCCGGCCTGATGCACTTCAGACATCGGGTGGATAATTATCACAATCCATATATATTGAGGTTATTGTAAAATGGTTCCGGTGCCGGTTAAAATAATAAAGTTGAATAATTATTATCGTGACGCTACAAGGGTTTGGACGTGAGATACAGTCAGATTTTTGAGTTGAACCGAGTCTTTTAGCGAGTTTTCAAAGAAAAGGAAGCTGTTGTCGGTCCAAAAATTTTAAATCCCGAATTCCCGAAAAAGTTTCATACCAAAATCCGTTTCAGAGCATCCTTTATACAAATATATTTATAAATATATGATTTGTTATGTATTTTGGCAGTGAATTCAGGATGGCAGTGATTTTTGGGGAGAGGTGCCGCCAGGAGGGGCTATTCATTCCAAAAACCGCTCCTTGATAAATTGCTGCTTATTAATTAACAAACATAATTGCCACGGCAAAATAACCACAGTAATGTTGTCGTGATCGGCACTGAATTATAGTTACGTGGAAATTTGAAGTCTTTGTAATAAAATAATTATTTAATAGTAATTCGTACATACTACACGTTATCTGTAATAAAACAAACGCGGATTGAGCGAGAACGGGCAATCAACCAACGTACAGGCAGGAAATGTTTGATAATATCAAATATAATATATTATATAACATATTATGTTATTACATATGGTGTTTATTTGAGTTCGAATGGACCTTCAAGAAGAGCAATTGTCGACACAAATACATCGTGAAAACGAAAAAACTCTGCAAATTCTTGACACAACGGTTCATTACCTTCTTTGTACAGATCACCCTTCTGTCTAGATCACTAGGTCTAAATGTCTAGATCCTAAATGTTAGATTAATTATTATTGTCAATTATCACTAATTATTAACAATTTTATCAAGTACCTACTCAAAATTATTATAATTTATTGTTAGGTATTGATAATTCGTATTTATTATTAATAATAATTATTATTAATTATGATTAATTAATACGATATAATTCTGGGGTTTTTAATACTACGTCGGTAATAATTTTTCTATAAAAGAAGTACCTACCAACAAACATTCGAAATTACCTTCATTTCCGTAGCACGAAACGCACCTCAGAACAACAAACTCGACATCACTTAAGCCATATGATGTTCCAAAGAGCTTGTTAGTATGAAAATGGACCTGTATTTCAACAGTTTGATTCACGATCGGGTTGTGAGGCACAATCTTTGAGCCGTCATTGTGAACGAACGGCTGGTCGTACAAAGCTGCGGATGGTCTTAAAAAATTCCACGGAACAAACTCTATCTAAATATGAAATAAAAAACATACCGTTTGATGGGAATTTTTCGAGATATGGAATTTTCAAAATTTCAAAATTCGTTTTGAACCCCTTCCCCTTGACCTAGGGTTATGAAAAGTTTCGTGGATCATTGTGGGGCTGGTCCAAACCCAGAAACCAAATTTCATAATTTTAACTCAACGCTAACTGGGCAAAGTGCCTCGGACAGCGGACGGCGTACGGCGGACGGCGTACGGCGGACGGCGTACGGGGGACGGCGTACGGCGGACGGACGGATTTTTTTTTATTCGATTTTCTGAATCTACGTATCTTGAAACGTAAACCAACAAATTTTGAGGGGGGGTTAAAAAAATTTTTTCTTTGGGCGATTCCAATGGTTCATTATCGAAGATAATAAACCAAAAGTTGACTTCATATCGACTCGAGGTGTTAATTTGAGTTCGAATGGACCTTCAGGAAGAGCAATTGTCGACTCAAATACGTCGTGAAAACGAAAAAAAAGTTGACTTCATATCGACTCGAGGTGTTTATTTGAGTTCGAATGGACCTTCAAGAAGAGCAATTGTCGACTCAAATACATCGTGAAAACGAAAAAAAGTTGACTTCATATCGACTCGAGGTGTTTATTTGAGTTCGAATGGACCTTCAAGAAGAGCAATTGTCGACTCAAATACATCGTGAAAACGAAAATAAGTTGACTTCATAGCGACTCGAGGTGTTTATTTGAGTTTATTTGAGCATAATTATTTGTTTATTTGAGCAAAGTTTTATTTGTTTATTTGAGCATAATTGCCTTACCTAACTTGCCGAAGTTTTGAAGAAACTTACCATTATCGTACCGCAGCTAACGATCGTCAAATTATTACACAACTTCTTCACTAGAGGAATAATTTCAAGGAAATTAGAAAAAAATAATTACCTGGTAGCCAGGACAGATAGGTGAAGGAGAGTGAAGAATAAAACCACCTTCGCTTGACACTGACTTCAAACTGACTGAGGAGCTACCCCACGTGGATTGCATCAAAACAGAGGTTAAGGTATTTAGGCGGGAATGCCACAGTATTGCCACTTCAGCTGATTTCACTCTAAAAGGCTAATTCAGGACAATGGCGATCAGTTTCAAAATAGGTGAAGGAGTGTGAACCAACCTATGGGACATAGCTATAAGCCTACATATCTCTTCAGATATTACTGATTTTCGAGGTTCGACTATTTGAACTCAAATTCGATTATTATAAACATAGAATACCAGGCTCTGGAGGAAATTATCTCATTATTCGTATACATTACAATTTTCTAAAGTTGGCAACCTCAGTTGTGGGACAAGGTGAAGGAGTGTGAAATGGGTGCTTTGAGTAATATTTTAAAATTGATAATTATAATAAATTATTTCAAGGAAATTAGGTGTTTATTTGAGTTCGAATGGACCTTCAAGAAGAGCAATTGTCGACTCAAATTCATCGTGAAAACGAAAAAAAGTTGACTTCATATCGACTCGAGGTGTTTATTTGAGTTCGAATGGACCTTCGAGAAGAGCAATTGTCGACTCAAATTTATCGTGAAAACGAAAAAAAGTTGACTTCATATCGACTCGAGGTGTTTATTTGAGTTCGAATGGACCTTCAAGAAGAGCAATTGTCGACTCAAATACATCGTGAAAACGAAAAAAAGTTGACTTCATATCGACTCGAGGTGTTTATTTGAGTTCGAATGGACCTTCAAGAAGAGCAATTGTCGACTCAAATACATCGTGAAAACGAAAAAAAGTTGACTTCATATCGACTCGAGGTGTTTATTTGAGTTCGAATGGACCTTCAAGAAGAGCAATTGTCGACTCAAATACATCGTGAAAACAAAAAAAAGTTGACTTCATATCGACTCGAGGTGTTAAGTTGAGTTCGAATGGACCTTCAAGAAGAGCAATTGTCGACTCAAATACATCGTGAAAACGAAAAAAAGTTGACTTCATATCGACTCGAGGTGTTAATTTGAGAGCATAATTGCCTTACCTAACTTGCCGAAGTTTCGAAGAAACTTACCACTATCGTACCGCAGCTAACGATCGTCAAATTATTACACAACTTCTTCACTAGAGGAATAATTTCAAGGAAATTAGAAAAAAATAATAACCTGGTAGCCAGGACAGATAGGTGAAGGAGAGTGAAGAATAAAACCACCTTCGCTTGACACTGGCTTCCAACTGACTGAGGAGCTACCCCACGTGGATTGCATCAAAACAGAGGTTAAGGTATTTAGGCGGGAATGCCACAGTATTGCCACTTCAGCTGATTTCACTCTAAAAGGCTAATTCAGGACAATGGCGATCAGTTTCAAAATAGGTGAAGGAGTGTGAACCAACCTATATTGAACAAGATAACAATGGCCTGACAGTTGGTAAATTCGCGAGTGTTCCTTTTGAGGAAACCCAATGCCCGAACGACCGCCCCACAATCGGCCATATGTGGTTGGAGAATGTCAGCATCCCATCAAAGAGAACCCCCAGATCTGCCATATCCGATCGCGATCGACCGCCTCTGGAGGACAACACCACACAACATGTAGTCATAGAGGATCGGCTGCAATACTCGGTGGAAGGAGACAATTGGGCACTTAGTCGGGTTCAAAAACAGGCAGTTTGCGGTTGGGAAATATGTGTCCGTAATATTTGCCATTGTGACATGGTCAGCCTTATAGTAGAAATTGATAAATTCGAAGAGGGTACAATGTGCTCGCGAGCCTATTATTATCAAAGATCAAGTCATTTCAGATACTTGAACTGTATTCCTTGGGTTTGAGTAGGTATATTGAGAAACCTCGACATGGAGTTTAGTTGGACGATTGAAGAGACCATCATTGGGCCATACCAATACTCCGTGCTTGGAGGAATTCGTCCGGTGATTTACACAATATTAACATAACAAAAAGCTGGGAGAAACTTTGTTGCGGTTTTAATTGAATTAAATGATATTTATATTTTTTGTGTTAAATGAACCACTGCAGCATGTGAGTGTACTACGTAGGTTCTCAACGAATAAAAAATATTGTATGTGTGGAGGGTTTGCCACAGCTAATTGGTTCTTCGTTACACTGTTCGGCGGTCAGACAAGAGACCGACGACCGAACTTGTGTTTTGCGGCTCCGACAACACCCACAGTTTCCCCGCCATAGGCAATAAGGAAGCAAGAAATAACGTCCTCAAATTTTGATGGTTCATGTTCTCAGCTGGGGGGTCTGACAACATTTCCTGGAGGGACACGGGAGTTAGATGGGTAAAAATGGAGGAAGAGAACCGTCCACCGTTGTTTATTAATTCATTTTGTGTTATTGTGAGAAAGAAAAGCATTGGATGTTGAGGGGAGGACTAGGAAAAACTTCATCCGGAAAAAAGAAGAAAAGAAAAAAAAATACCAGGGAGAACTCTCGAAAAAAACGGAGAAAATTCGCCAACTCTCCGGGGACGAAGATTACTTTCCTCCGTCCGAGTTTTCCCTTCCTCGGGCCCAGCGACTTGTTCAACTGACAAGAAATTTAATAATGGACGACAAGAGAAGGACTAGTGGAGGATCGTGCTGGGGTGCTGCTGTGACGGGGTCTTCACGCCCACATGTCCCGTCCTCGACACTCAGCCGTTATTGAATTTTTCCCTCGATTTGGTTGATGGCGAAGGGGGACCGAAAGCCTTGAACCTCGTTTTTCTCATTGAGTTGATGTACGACTCTTCTGAGTACACTTGAACTGGTGACCGCTGGTTAGTCGACTAATCTCCGCAGGTTTGTCGTAACGTACTCGTATGTAGTTTGGTCGTGTTCTAACTTCGTTTTCTCGATGTCAAAACCACACTTGCCGAAGTTTCGAAGAAACTTACCACTATCGTACCGCAGCTAACGATCGTCAAATTATTACACAACTTCTTCACTAGAGGAATAATTTCAAGGAAATAAGAAAAAAATAATAACCTCAGTTTCAAAATAGGTGAAGGAAAGTGAACCAACCTATGGGACATAGCTATAAGTCTACATATCTCTTCAGATATTGCTGATTTTCGAGGTTTGACTATTTGAACTCAAATTCGATTATTATAAACATAGAATACCAGGCTCTGGAGGAAATTATCTCATTATTCGTATACATTACAATTTTCTAAAGTTGGCATCCTCAGTTGTGGGACAAGGTGAAGGATTGTGAAATGGGGGCTTTGAGTACCTAATATTTTAAAATTGATAATTATAATAAATAATTTCAAGGAAATTAGGTGTTTATTTGAGTTCGAATGGACCTTCGAGAAGAGCAATTGTCGACTCAAATTCATCGTGAAAACGAAAAAAAGTTGACTTCATATCGACTCGAGGTGTTAATTTGAGTTCGAATGGACCTTCAAGAAGAGCAATTGTCGACTCAAATACATCGTGAAAACGAAAAAAAGTTGACTTCATATCGACTCGAGGTTTTAATTTGAGTTCGAATGGACCTTCAAGAAGAGCAATTGTCGACTCAAATACATCGTGAAAACGAAAAAAAGTTGACTTCATATCGACTCGAGGTGTTTATTTGAGTTCGAATGGACCTTCAAGAAGAGCAATTGTCGACTCAAATTCATCGTGAAAACGAAAAAAAGTTGACTTCATATCGACTCGAGGTGTTAATTTGAGTTCGAATGGACCTTCAAGAAGAGCAATTGTCGACTCAAATACATCGTGAAAACGAATAAAAGTTGACCTCATATCGACTCGAGGTGTTAATTTGAGTTCGAATGGACCTTCAAAAAGAGCAATTGTCGACTCAAATACATCGTGAAAACGAAAAAAATTTGACTTCATATCGAGTCGAGGTGTTAATTTGAGTTCGAATGGACCTTCAAGAAGAGCAATTGTCGACTCAAATACATCGTGAAAACGAAAAAAAGTTGACTTCATATCGACTCGAGGTGTTTATTTGAGTTCGAATGGACCTTCAAGAAGAGCAATTGTCGACTCAAATACATCGTGAAAATGAAAAAAAGTTGACTTCATATCGACTCGAGGTGTTAATTTGAGTTCGAATGGACCTTCAAGAAGAGCAATTGTCGACTCAAATACATCGTGAAAACGAAAAAAAGTTGACTTCATATCGACTCGAGGTGTTAATTTGAGTTCGAATGGACCTTCAAGAAGAGCAATTGTCGACTCAAATACATCGTGAAAACGAAAAAAAGTTGACTTCATATCGACTCGAGGTGTTAATTTGAGTTCGAATGGACCTTCAAGAAAAGCAATTGTGGACTCAAATACATCGTGAAAACGAAAAAAAGGTGACTTCATATCGACTCGAGGTGTTTATTTGAGTTCGAATGGACCTTCAAGAAGAGCAATTGTCGACTCAAATTCATCGTGAAAACGAAAAAAAGTTGACTTCATATCGACTCGAGGTGTTAATTTGAGTTCGAATGGACCTTCAAGAAGAGCAATTGTCGACTCAAATACATCGTGAAAACGAAAAAAAGTTGACTTCATATCGACTCGAGGTGTTAATTTGAGTTCGAATGGACCTTCAAGAAGAGCAATTGTCGACTCAAATTCATCGTGAAAACGAAAAAAAGTTGACTTCATAGCGACTCGAGGTGTTAATTTGAGTTCGAATGGACCTTCAAGAAGAGCAATTGTCGACTCAAATACATCGTGAAAACGAAAAACGTTGACTTCATATCGACTTGAGGTGTTAATTTGAGTTCGAATGGATCTCAAAAAGAGCAATTGTCGACTCAAATACATCGTGAAAACGAAAAAAAGTTGACTTCATAGCGACTCGAGGTGTTAATTTGAGTTCGAATGGACCTTCAAGAAGAGCAATTGTCGACTCAAATACATCGTGAAAACGAAAAAAAGTTGACTTCATATCGACTCGAGGTGTTAATTTGAGTTCGAATGGACCTTCAAGAAGAGCAATTGTCGACTCAAATTCATCGTGAAAACGAAAAAAAGTTGACTTCATAGCGACTCGAGGTGTTAATTTGAGTTCGAATGGACCTTCAAGAAGAGCAATTGTCGACTCAAATACATCGTGAAAACGAAAAAAGTTGACTTCATATCGACTTGAGGTGTTAATTTGAGTTCGAATGGATCTCAAAAAGAGCAATTGTCGACTCAAATACATCGTGAAAACGAAAAAAAGTTGACTTCATAGCGACTCGAGGTGTTAATTTGAGTTCGAATGGACCTTCAAGAAGAGCAATTGTCGACTCAAATACATCGTGAAAACGAAAAAAAGTTGACTTCGTAGCTACTCGAGGTGTTTATTTGAGTTTATTTGAGCATAATTATTTGTTTATTTGAGCAAAGTTTTATTTGTTTATTTGAGCATAATTGCCTTACCTAACTTGCCGAAGTTTCGAAGAAACTTACAGGTGAAGGAGAGTGAAGAATAAAACCACCTTCGCTTGACACTGACTTCAAACTGACTGAGGAGCTACCCCACGTGGATTGCATCAAAACAGAGGTTAAGGTATTTAGGCGGGAATGCCACAGTATTGCCACTTCAGCTGATTTCACTCTAAAAGGCTAATTCAGGACAATGGCGATCAGTTTCAAAATAGGTGAAGGAGTGTGAAATGGGGGCTTTGAGTAATATTTTAAAATTGATAATTATAATAAATAATTTCAAGGAAATTAGGTGTTTATTCGTACGCCATGTTTATTTATGCATCTGCCCATACATGAGGGCCTTTTGGCCCTCTCTACGATGATGGCAGTACGCTTCCCCCGTATGGTCGCCTTATTATGCAGTCCACAGATACAATTTTGAGAAAGTGCAGAATATGTTCCTTCGGTACATCGCTTACAAGTTGAAAATCCCATCGAGTGAGGCTGACTATGGCTACATTCGCGGAGGGTGCAGGCTTCCCACCCTTTTGAAGCGACGTAGTGTGGCTGATTTGGTGTTGTTTTATAAGATAATCAACAGCCACTAAGATAATCAACAGCCTTCTCTCCTGCCCCGCCTTGCTCTTCGGCATAGCTCTGGTGGCCCCTCGCCCACCCTCGCGTAGTCACAACCTGTTTGGAGTGTCATTTTCTCCGACGACCTACCACTTCAACCGGCCTCTCCATCGTCTTCCCCGCACAGCCAACCATCTCTTTAGCGTCTACCCAGATTTTGACTTTTTTCGCATTCTCTCCAAATTTAAGTTAGTATGTGCCAGTACTTAATTATTTTTCTCAGCTACATTTATGTTGTTTATCCTCAGAGTGTTTGAAGTGTATATTTTTCTTTCTTATTTTATTTTTTCAAGTCTCTTCTAATCTATGTACGTTCGCTGACTCGTAATTATTACTTCGTGTAATTGGGCTTGCCCGTAATATTGAATGAATAAATAAATATTGTACTCACCGGGGATGTTTCCAATTCCGTTGAAGAGCTCTGAGTAATCAGCTTCCACATCCTCCATCTTTATGGCTGCGATGATTGACTCTGATTCTTTTCGAATTTTCGACATCCTCAAAGCTTTGATAGCTGGAAGAGTTTAAGAATATGAAGACTCTTAAGAATATTAACTCTTAAGAATATTAAACAAATAATAATTAAGACGTTATAAATGGAGCTCAAGATGATAATATTATCAATATCGTTTTGTTACTTGGTTCGATAGTTAGTCCTCTTTTGTGCTGATTTTTCCAACTCTGTTCCGTATTTTCAATTCAATAACCATCCCCCAAGAAGGAGCTCTTCCTCCCGCTTCTTCACAAAGTCTCTTTATCTTGTGTAAACCGTCGCAATTAGCTTTTTATTTACGGTAGAGGCATTGCCGTTTTTCCTGGGAATCCTTCCAGAAATAAGCTTAGTTTCTCCATCGGAGAAAAACCATTTTCTCCCACTTATTTGCCACGTTTATGCGAGCGAAATTCTGGAGACCTATTTGCAATATTTCCTTGTCTGGCCATGTTGGCGAAAAAAGAAGGTCCATTAAAAAAATGTCATTATCGGTGAAAAAATTAACATCGTACAAACCATAGCTACTCTTTATGTGAGCCAAAAAAATATAGCAGAGAGAAATCGTAAAGGATGCATATACCTTCATCAGATACCTTGATCACTTAGTGTGACAAAATATTTCGTTCTGTAAAATCCAAATAATACACAATCATGTTCTGGGTTTCCTTCCTGAACAAATTGGGTTTCTATGGAATTGATTTGGACTGGAGCACTGGTGTCTTCTGGGCATGTGCAAACCAGAACGTTTACTCAACTCTGGTTCTTATCCTGTGGAATTTTTCGAATAATTTTGGAATTAATGGGGCATGTGGACATGTGCATTCTGGAGGTAAACATTGGATTCAGTTATTGGGATACGTACATCGGAGATTGCCTACAGGATATGTAGGAGTATATCAGTGATATAGGATATATGATATTATCATATTAGGTATATCAGTGATTGCCTACAGGATTCCTCGTACCTAAACGTTTGCGCAGGGGTTACATACACCGATTGCCGTTGCATTCATAACGGCAATCGGTGATCACATATTATGTGATCATCATTGGGCCAGGCTTCAACAAACCTCCTAATTAAATATACATTCAATGAGGCTGCTCTTCCACACCATGGAAGTTGAAGCTCGTAAGGGGGCAAACAAAATGCTGCAGAGGCAAAATTTAACTAACTTTATCTACCGGCTTGGATTACAAACTCCCCAAAAGGCTTATTTCATACGGGTATTTTCCTACGTTGCCCTATCATGAAAACTCTCTCTTGTCAAACCGCAGTAATGGGTGGAGAGCGTAGAAATCACCAAATTTATTCTTATCGCCGGAAAGGGGACAACCCCTCCGTTCTATTTGAAAATGGGTAGCAAAGGTGTTTCAATTATAAAGGGATCTGAAAGTCATAATTCGCACCCGTATAGATACAACGGTCGTTTCGCTATTAAAAGTTGATCCCATCTGTATTAAGCCTCTAATCCCATTTGCATTAGAGCTGGGCTTTGAACTCCACCCTAGCCGACCCATTTACATACAAATTAACTATTTGGTTCGTTATAGCGCGTGTAGCTTGGGGTACCTCAACTTTCTGACCATTTTTTTCTATCCGCGAAAGCTGCGGAATTTTTAGTGGCCGCAGTTTTGTGCGGCTGGGAAGA
The DNA here is from genome assembly GCA_963920205.1 of Stenodema calcarata. NCBI lineage: Eukaryota > Metazoa > Arthropoda > Insecta > Hemiptera > Miridae > Stenodema > Stenodema calcarata. The sequence goes on along the minus strand of OY986051.1, from coordinate 5,436,476 downwards.
GAGTAAATCCTCAATTACGAGGGATGTAGCCAAATGGTCGTGGATAGATTCTAAAAAAATAAAAAAAAATTGTGATTGGCAAAAAATCTCTCCCCAACAACGATGCCTATTAAATCCGCTATATCGAATTTTTCATGACAACGCGTTTGACGTGAGCGTGAAAAATGTTCCTATGGTAAGTTTAAACGAAAAATGTTGTTTTGTTCAATTTAGTTCTTGGTCCCCCGTTCTTAAACAGGCTTTGAGGTCGCCTGAGAAAAGGAAAAACCGAACAATTTTACAATTTATATATTTTTCGGCGTTGGGGCTTCTAGGCCTAAGAATACCATGAAATCGTACCGCCGCCATGGATATGTTGCACGTACGAGTATCTACTTGATATTCGTCGAAGTAGTTTCCTTGATCATTCCACTTTTCAAAGCTGTCGATCGGGATAACTATTCTCTGAGTTTACGACCGTATATAAGGCGTTCTATAAGCTATAACAGCGAGGCATCCTTGCAAATATTTATGGAAGCAAACGCGGAAGTGGCGATAGTATCAACGGAGGAAGCTCCGGAGCGCCCCCTGAGATTTATCACGGCAAGGTGAAACGATAATGTGCCGACGATCCTGCGGAAGTAGGCGCCACAACAGAAACGAAATTGATTAAGGCAGCCTTATAAGGAGGAGAGAGTGAGATAATTGTTGATTAATAAGGGTAGAACCTGAATAAACATAGATAAAGATACCTCCCTCTTGTTTTCAGCCCTTAATCATGAATTAAAGCTCCTCGCACGGTAAGGAAATTTAACTGCTCTCCTTTCCCAGCTTTCCACTGCCTATCTTCCTCCTCCAATCTGCTCTAAGCCACTCTCAGCTGCTGAATGAACATGTTCCGAGAGAAAGCAACCCTGATAATTCCTTTTTACAATATGCTTCATTGAAACAAACAAAGGGATGGCATATGACAGATAAAACTCATTAAAATACACTATGATCTGTCTTGCGGAGTAATGCAGTTTGGAAGGTGTTAGCGACATTTTTAAATAATGGGCAATGGAAAACTATATCACTCATTCGAGATGGTAGAAAAGATACATTAACCTTCGTCCGCTCGCGCTAGCGGCAGGTTGCCGCATATTTGAAAAGCAGAGTTCACATTATCTCTTGAACGGCTCGAAATGTTAATTTATTCTCTAGTTGGGGTCTGCTCCACAAGATGGCTGTGTTAGGTATCACGTCGGTAGCCCAATTTTTTGCCACATGAAGAAGAGAGGGAATGGGAGAAAATAGTATCACAATATGAAAATGGGGTGCAACTAACGCAACAACCTAGTCTTTTAAGGTTAGGAGGAATGAATTCTAGCGAACTTTTGCGAAGAATAATTGTTTTCGCACTGAAAATCTATTATTTGACTCTACAAAATTTGTATTTGAATACCTGTGTGAACTCGGCGATGGCGGAAACATTCTATTTTGTCAAGTGGGCGGCAAGTCCTGATCCCACTTCTGATGTGGGATCAAGAAAAACAATGACCTCCGTTTTATTGTACTGGTCTTTCACTTCTCCGTCTTCGAGGTCTTGATGCATAATTGACACGCGCTGATTACGAAAAGAACTGTACTGATAATTATGATAACTGTGAGACGTACTCAAATAATAACTAAACGCTAATAACCACAGGACGGTCCACACTGGTCGGCTCGCTTGGCCATACTGCGGGCACACGAGAATGGACTCCTGCACGGAAGAAGGCTTCTCGTACCTCTTCCTTCTTCCTCCTCTATGCTCAGGGCGATCGTATACGATAATCCTGTGAGCTCCAACATATCTCAGTCCAAACAGTCTCACTCTCAGTCCTGTTTCTGACAGGACGCATAATGACGCATCATGCAAATGGTGGCTAATTCCGAAAATTCAGATGAGGATGTTGATTCCGGAGATTCCTGGTTCGGCGAAACTGAGGACGTGGAGGTGGATTCTTCAGATTATTCAACATAATATCATATTATGATGTTATTTCTCAAATGTTATACTCTAAATGTTATAGTCTCTTATAATATAAGAGACTTATTATGCTATAGTCAACAGATATGTTATTTCTCAAACCAAAGGTGCGCACCTACCTCTCTTTTGTGAATTTGTAAACAATAATGTAAGATTTCTTTTTTTTTTCTTCCTCTTATACCGACACTTATTGTTTTGAAAATGTTTAAATAAAGTTAAAAAGTTTTAATTTCACTAGGTACGTGATTATCTTATTTTGTAATTTGTAAGCACAAAAATATAATAATTTTGGAATTTATAAGCACAACAAATATAACTTCTTGAATTTTTCATTTGCATTATTATCTGATCCTATCTGTGAATTTCTTTTGAAAAAACCCGACTAGACAGCTTACCACGAACCAAACCAAATGGAAATTTTTATTGATTCGTTTTTTATAGCATATTGTGTCATTCAGTTATGAAAAAATGGAATTTTTCTCACATAGAGTTCGAAAAGAACTCGGAATTTTGTGAACATTGATCAATCCGAACTATTTCTAGAGAATAACGCCATAATTCTTGATTTTGTGGAGTCAGATAAGAAAAATAAGTGGTACCGTCTAGGAAACCGGTGTTCCTGAACTCGGAGGAAAAGTCATGCTCCGTTCTAAGGGTTACTACCCGGCTAGCGGATTGAAGAAAACCAATAAAAAATAATAATTAAGGGATCTGTGGCAGTTTGCCGCATCGCGAGCGCAAGTGTGACTCAAAGGAGCGCGAGCGGATGAAGGTTAACAGTTCTGTGAACAAAATTCTACTCTGTCCTCAATATCCGCCAATATTCCAACACCTACCATGGTCGGCCCAGTGTAGTAGGTATGGTAGATGGTGGTCCTAATGGTATATGTAGGGTACAGGGGAAAAACCGCCTCAGTCCACTTTTTCTAGATTCTGAGCTGATGATGCCATATTGTGGCATTCGATGAGTGCTATCGATTGATGTAAAGCTTTGGGCGTTAAAACAGCCTTATTCCTGTTATAATGGTGATTCTAGAATCGAGGAACTCCCAGTTTCCAGGCGACTTGTAAATTTAAATTCAGTTTTTCTCGAAATCACATGTTGAGGACTTAGGTGGTTTTTCCCCTGTACCCTTCATATGGTAACGGTACAATGTAGATGGTATATTATACTCGTTTCTCCAACGGTCGGAGGTGGATACACGCTATTACAAATAGAACATAGACTCGTGGAGAGGAAGGGTGATGTGCTTTCGGGACTTCAGGGAGATGCTGGCAAGAGGACGGTCTCCGCGTTACATAATCACAAAACATTCCAAGCGAGCTTCCTCTTTGTCATACCCCACCGCACTACAAGAATTTTTCAATTTGTCTCGCCCTTCTGAGGGCCTCGCAAACCGACCTTCTTCACGCAGCCTTGACGTTCCTTCCTCCCTCCCTTGTACCTTTATATTCTTTCCCCTCCCTTCCTTTTTAAAAAACACGAGACTGAATTTTTCTTCTGCTCTCCCTCATATTCTCATTCTTTTTTATTTTTATTCCCCGAGGATAACTGCGTCAAATGTGGGGCGGTTTGACATCAGACCGCTCATCTGAACACATTGTTGAAGAGCCAGACGTCGCGGGGTGGTTTTTTTCCCCCTCTATTTTTTCGCCATTGGGATGTTCACTATCTTTCCCTCATTTCCCTTGGAATTCCGTCCCTTTTTCGAGAGCATCTCATGAAAAATTCGCTTCGACTGAAGGAAAATGAAATATTCAGTGCAAGAGTATTTCTTGGATATTCGGAAGTAAAATATAAACGCTCAATGCGAGAGGATTGCATAGGGTCGAAATGGGCCGGCGGCAGGACCCGTTTCGGTTGCCTCGCTCGGTCCATACGACCTATTTCGTCGACGTCCCGAATACAAACAAGTTGATAAAGCTGTGATATGATAGTAGAAGGGTAAATATTCGCCATATAACTTACTGTCGCCTGTAGCGGGGGCAGGAATAACTAAATTATGCCGCGCACTGTATTTCCCTGAGAGGTTGTAAATATGGTCGTATTTTCCAATTTTTATGAAATCCGCGAGGGACCTTTATTTGCCGAATTCAATTTCACGACGTTCAAGTTCAATCGAGTCGATACGGGCTAGTTCAAGGAATAGGTATGTATTTTTTATTTATAGTTTGATAATATTGAGAATATATGGTTTAGTAATAGGTTTTTATTAATCGTTTGAATTAGCATCATAAATGTATACCTCCTTCAAACATCTTTTCTGATGACACGAGTTTTAGTCACAAACGAAACATTTGATGAAGCGTAGCCTTGAATGTGTTGGGAAAATGGTTTTCTGTCAGTCAACTTACAGTGAATTCCAACAAATTAAATATTTACTGTTAGGATCACAAAAAGATAGTTTGAATACTTCAGATTATAAATTGATGTCGCACATTTGTAACGATATTTCAAGATGTAAGTGTCCGCCACTAGCGAAGGTCCAGAGCTACCGTTACCTGTGTGTCGTTATGGAGGATGACCTGTTGTGTACAAAGCATATTGAAATATTTCATCGAAAACTGAGCGCGACAAGCTTTCATGGGACTGGTCCAACCGATCTTGCAATAAGGTATTGTAGTATGGAGGGGCACATACACTACGCACTTGGAAAAAATAAATGTTATACAGCGTCATATAATAAAGATCATCCTGTTCAAACCATGCCTGTAATCAAGTGTGGGGCTGTATGAGGAATTCAAAGTCCTCACCCCCGCCAAATATTTTTAAAACAACTAACCCAAGAATCGTAACAATCACAAATATTTGACCCGTTTTCGCCCATTGCGAAATGTCGTTCCACCTAAACCCGCTTTATCAGCTTCAACGAAAAGCCCACAAGATAATATTCATGTTCAAATGAATAGCTTGAAACTTCTCATATAAGGCCACAGGTCTGTTGCCTATTGTCTCACAATAATGTTGTTTATATATTTGTACTTCAGATAATTTTCTTTTGTAAATTGTAAAATGTACTCGTACAACATAGGTACTAAATAAATAAATAAACGATAACAAAAGCTACTTAATGTCCAATCCTAAATATTATTATAGTGAACAAGCACAGTGCACAGTGATATGGGAAACATTAAATGTTTTTCCCATATTTGCTTTTCACCTGATTGTTGATATTTCTATTTACCGTGTGTTTAGCTCATATTTTAGAACTATTATAAAATTCGTATGTTCTAAAATATGAGTTAAACACACGGTAAAGAGAAATATCAACAATCAAGGGAAAAGAAAATGTGTTAGAAACAGATATAGCGACGGTTCGGTTGTGAGCGACGTGAATCAATGTGTCGTGACGAAATTTCGTCTCGTTTTTATTGAGCACAGTCCCAGGAATAAACAATTTCGTAAAATGGGTGGTCAATAACCGGTTCGTTCTCCCTAATGTGTTACCAAGTGGACGTAAGGGGAATTGAAAAGTGTATCAATCCCATGAACTAGCAAACGTATAGTTAAAGAACGAGAACAGCCGTTGAACACGAACCGAAGGTTTCCATAGTCAATCTTCAATCTCATATAAGAAACGAACGTGAAATAGGTTATGAAACAAATTATTTCAGAAGAAAAGAAGGAAAACAAGGTGTTATTTAGGAAAAAACAACTGAGTAGGATACGTGATTATTCATGGCAGTCGGGCGAATTTGAGTGTGACACGCAAAATTATTTGTAGACACGACATTGCAATTCAGTTCACAATTCACTATAACAACAATATAGCAAGAAAACCCCTCCTTTTTTCGCTGATTCGTTTAGACACTTAAACTTCCAGTCACCATATAAACTGTCCGGTGTGGAGAGGGTCGGCAATACAAAAAAGTACGAAATAATCCGACTCTAATTGAGAATTTTGTCGCGATTCGACGTCGTTGAAGTTTTGGGTCGAATAATTCAAATTAATGTCTGGAGGTTCGTGTAGGCGTAAAACATCGCAGTTTGGATTTATTTCGAAACCAATTATGGCGCTCGTGATCATGTATAGTCACCTAAACAGGCGGTATTGTCACTGATTAGTTCTTTGGGAATAGATCTATACCAGGGAATATCATAATTATGTATTCTGTCAGATTTCCAGTTCATCTTTGGCGCAATTCGCTAGCAGAAGAAACAATTAAGTTACCCACAGCCTTTAATTCCAGTTTCCTATAATCCGCTAGGTAGTTGTCAAAGCTTTCGCCTTAATACGAAATCTGGCCTAACTGACAACTGATATTCTTTCTCCCGCCATTATTCCCTTCTTATATTTAAATCGATATCTTATGTAACAAAGTTTGACTAATCAAATCCTGATCAATATTTTTCAGTCAACTACAACTACTCGTCCTTCTTCCTGAGATTGACCTCCGGTGGATGTTGGCTAACATCATTGGTAACTGGAAATCTCTTGTCTTACATTTTCTGCAGGTTCTTCAGCCGCGAAGCTCACCGTTTACTTCGTCCCTCTCAAACCTCATGAAGTATGTACTTGCTACTTCTGATACTCGAATGTCTTCAATTTATTCACTCATCACTTTCACGTCTTCGAGAACCTTCACGCTTGTTCTGTTCACTGGTGAAATCTTCAACATGTTGCAGGAACGCCGCATTTCGAAAGGATTCAACCAGCGATTATTATTGGCAGTCAGGGTCCCATACCGAAAACACACGTAGTTCCAGGCATTAATCTGGTTACCCTGAGCTATGGTCAAATACCTGGATACCATTAATAAACTTCCTCAAGTCATCATTCCACCTGTTCAATGTAGTTCCTAGTACACCAGATCCCAAGCTGCTCGCCACAAACAAGGAATTATGCTGTGATATCTACTCCACACTTACTATTTAGAAACTACCATTGTTTTACAATTTTAGAAGGCACTTTACAGTTATATTGGACCAAAATTTCGTTAACATTTAGATTTCAATAAAGTAATGTTTCGCACATCGTTTCGCAAGTCAGCTTTAGACATGACAGCTCCAGAGGGGATGACGATGACATGTGGCGAGAAGGGGGTGCACGAAATACGCAGCTTGCTGAGGAACATGGAGGAAATAGGGCGAACGGCGGAGTTAGACTTGAGGGACAATTAGTAACATGAGCTCTAACAGCTTGTCTCCACCCCTGACAAAGAAGGTGAGTGAAGAGTGGTGGGAACAATGAGATCTTTCTTGAAGGCACCATCTCATCAGGCCTCTTCCCCGCAGCTCCTACCGTCTTCTACAATGGTGGAATTGTTAAGTTCCTCGTCTACTTGTAAAAACAGCGGCGAGGTTTTGAAAACCCTCCCTTTTTCCTGAGGAGTGAAAATTACACTGCTCCCCCATCCCTTGTGCAGTGCGGAGTATAAAAGGGATACAGAAAATGTGAGCGGTTTCGCTACCATTATCATCGCCACGAAAAATTACAAAGAGGTTGGTATTTTTGTCAAGCTTTAGAATTCCAACCCAAATTAATATTCGTATTAATCGTGTAATTAGTTTGCATTTTAAACTCTAAGAAGGAGTAACAAAGGAAACATTCATAATAATTCGTAGTCATTGAACATCAAAGTTTTGTAGCAGCGAAGAACGTCCATCAAAACGTCCATTTGGAAGAAGATAAAGAGCTGCGTACACATAGATCCGTAACGTCCGTAATGCGTCATCCGTAAAAAGTAGTGGAGGGGGACTCGAGGAGTAGTATTAGGGACTGCAGGACGTGGGGAAACAGTCCAGAGATTCAACGATAGAGAATAGATTACAAGAGATAACGTGCGCAGAAGCTATTGCGTACTCTTACGTTGCGTTAAATATATACTTAGGTAATTTTTCAGATATTTTCAGCCGCTCCAAAAGTGAATCTGAAGAAGAAGTCCCCCCCCCCCCACTCCATACCCTTGCTCCAACCAATCAGGTGGCATTACGGACGTTACGGATCCATGTGAACCCAGCTTAACACAATCCGGAAAATTGCATGTTTTAGTTAAACACAGTGACAACCATAGAATTTTGCACTCTACCACCGGCCCCATTTGACGTACTTTGTAGGTGCAGTAGCCACTTCTTCAGTTGTGCCATTCTTCCATGCAGTTGTGCTTTGTCCATTTAATAGGACGGTAACGTTTGTTAACGGAAGACTCCCACTATGTGAAATCTCCACGACATGTTTGTGTGATGTGTCATTATTCTCCAAAAGAAACCCGTTTTATTTTATATTAAAACGCCACATTCGTGAAAATTAAATTTTGAAGAAACATCATCTGCGTTTTATGGAAAAACGCCATGTTTGTCCATAAAACACAGATGATTTTCCAGAATCCCAGTCAGTAGAATACCCAAATCCACAGAGGCTTTTCAAGGGCCTTCAATTTTTCTGACTTTTGGACAGCTGAGAAAGTAACGCAAAAAACTTTGATGACGATTTCACGCAAATCAGCTTTTACATTGCAAATCTTTATAGCGATTTCCTGAAAAATTGTAATTTAGTGAGACAAGGCAGAGCCGGAGGTGGTTCTTCCTTTTTACGGCAGAGCCGGAGGTGGTTTTGGTTTTTCAGCTCTCCTGCTAATGGGATGGGGTTCAAAACGAATTTCGAAATTTTGAAAATGCATACCTCGAAAAATTCCAATTGAACTGCGTAGTAAGGGCTCAATGTGGAGTAGATCGAAAGTCGTCAACATGAGGCTGAATCAAGCAGCAGCCTGCCGACTTAATGTTCATACTGGCCCAGCTGGTTCGAAAAACAAATGGTTTACAGATATCGAGTTAATAAGAGATAGGTAATAAAAATTATTGATACCTAACTAACGATAAATAATAATTACACTACTTGGTAATAAAATAATGATAATTCATGATAATAAATCGTCGGTGAAACAGCAACATGCTATAAGTCATTCTTCCCAACTTTTCAGGGGAGAGAAAAAACTGTTTACCTACAAAACTTTCGTCTTCTTCTATGCTGAGTCATTGCCTCGCCACAACTGCACTGTAAAACCACTTATAGCATGATGGTTTCAAACTGAATTATAGCTTTTTGGCAACACTATCAATAACTTCCCAGAGAGTCTTTTTTTCGAGAACCTGACTTCTCCAGTCGACCCGGCGCGAAAATTTGAGTAATTTGATGTCTAACGCATTTTGGCGAAAAATTGACTTATAGCTGTAGTTGCTGTTTCACCGACGAAATAATATATCATTTAGTGATCTAGACAGGAGGGTGATCTGCACAAAGAAGATAATAAATCGTTGTGTCAAGAATTTGCAGAGTTTTTAAAATTGATTTTGAAGGTGCTGGTCAAGATTGTGATGTTCGTTTGATTCTTAGGAGGTTGAGATCGGTCGAGAATTAGCGAATTTTCTCGATTGAGTCGGTGGTTTTATAAAACCCTCATCGTTTAGCGGGTCAAAGAGGTCAACCACATCACTGATTACTCTGTGAGCGGCTGATGGGAGACGGCGGTGGATTGTGATGGGGGGGGGGGGCGATGGGGGAGGATGACACCTAATCACAGGAACGGAGCGACCGGCTCAACGACGGCAAAGCTGGCAGAGGGTGCTCCGTAGAGTGCGGGGGGGGGGGATGGCGAAGGGGGTTGTAGTTGGAGGGGGGGGGGGCATTGGAAATGAGATTGGCCGTAAAGGGGATGAAAGGGCGAGAGGGTGAAGGAAATGAAAGCGTCACGGCGGAGGGGGGTGGGGGGGAAAGGCGACGGCTGAAGGGGGTCGATGGAGACTGGACTGGCGGGGGGGGGGGGGGGTGATACCTTCAAATGAGAGTCACGGGATACAGATGTCCTTGATTGTAGCTGCGTCTGATGGATCAGCGTCAATCTCACATCGACGGCATCTCTAAACCCGCCCCTCACTAACGCAGCTTCCCTCAGGCGAGGCGAATGTGAAAAACTGTACTGCCGCCCTCAGCGAAAAAATTCGTATGTTCAGAAATCTTACTTTTTGGAAATCGGCCAAATAGGTTTCGCGTCGAAATTCTCCGATATTGGCGTTAGTTTCCCAAATAATCTTGTACTTGAACATAATGTTCCCACCTAGTAGAATATTTCTTGCTGAAACGTATGGCGATGTCAGAAATTGAGTTTTTTCATCCCAAGATACCAAAAAACGCCGTACGAATTTCATTCTCGTACTGTTGACTAAAATTCGGGATAATTAAACAAAGAATAGTTTTCGCTTGAATTATGGGTGCTATAATAAGGATATGGTGAATGAGCAAATGCGGCTTATGGGGCTCGTTGACAAGTTATGGTTGCTACCATAAAGGTTGGCTGATGGTTTACGTTTTGAGATACGTAGATTCAGAAAATCGAAACAAAATAAAATAAATTCGTCCGGCCGCTATACCCCGTACGCCGTTCTCGGCACTTTGACCAGTTCGGGTTGGGCGAAATTTGGTTTACGGGGTTTGAACAACCCCACAATGATCCTCAAAACTTTTCATAACCCTAGGTCAAGGGGAAGGGTGTCAATTGATAGGCCAACCGTGAGTTGAAGTTAGGGATGGCCATCGATTGTAGATAGTATCGAAATATCGATATTTTTATATCGATAGTGCATAATCCGATAGTATTGGGTATCGGTACTTGAGTAACTGATAGTTTCTGGCGATATTTTTGGTTTATTATCTTCGATAATGAACCATTGGAATCGGCCAAAGAAAAAAACTGGAGGTGATCCAGTTTTCAGCCGACCTCTGTGTCATGGATGCACTTCCTCCAAGCCTACTTTGTAACCCGGTGCCTCCTTGATTAGTTTTCTGTTTTTGTATGGTTGGCTGTATTGTCCGACCCCTTCCCTCTTCAAGGGATCCTTCTGTAAGAAAAATCTCCCTCCAGCATTTTCCTCTCTAAGGCCAGATACATCTATCGTTTTCTGCCTAGTAAGCCAACTCACCATTTTATTTTTTCCATCTTTGATTTTCAATCAGCCTAGGGCTCTTTTTCTTTCCCTTTTCACCAAGTTCAGTGAAAGTGTTTATTATCATTTTATTTTCGCCACCTGAGTTTTGCTTCTTGTCAACAGCCAGGTTTGAGCATAATTTAATTTTCTTTTTTTCTTTTTCAGCATTGTGCCTTTTCATTACCATTTTAGGTTAATTTCCCTTTTTCTCAGAGGTTCTGATTTTTCCGATTATTATAATCGTCACCCCATAAAACCAGTTTTTGGCTCTCGGCATGCCAACAACTAGTTAAGCATTGGGAGCCCTCTGAAAAACACCAAATTTTTCAACTCAGAACACGGTTTTCGTGGTATCATGAAATTCACATTCACTGTTGGACATCAAATACCTACATATGACATATACCTACCTAGAAGTTCTAGGCTAGAACATTTGTAAAGTTTTGATGACAAATCTATTTCAGTGGTCATGAAAATGTAAATAGTGGATCTACTTTCATTTGGTACCTGTACCAAATATTTCAGTAGACATTTGAGAGCTTTCGAGTGTGGTTCTCAGGAGAAAGAAATTATCAAAGTAATGCAACAGATTCATCTATTAGCTTGTAGTTTGTATCTTAGTTTGAAGATCTTGACCGAAATTTTCTGTATAATATACAGACGTTCGTATTATATTATTGTAGATCATGGCGAAGAGAAAGCAGCAAAAGAACAATGCTAATTTGTCAAAAACTTGTGGCCCCACTTCTGGAACGCGTTTTGCAGGACTGTTTACCTGAAATTTGACAAGATGGTTTCAAGCCCTCGGCCTTCATCCTTGAGATTTTTCTGCAATTGACCTCAGTAAATGTTTTGGAAATGGAAACAATAAGAACGTTGAAGAAGAAGATCAGTCAAAATCAAAGATCTTCGGTACATTTTGCAACTTAGCAGGGACGATGGTCGTAAAAAAGATGGTCTCGATGATAGCAACAAGAATGAATTTGATATGACAAAGCCTTCCATCTCAGTTGGTTCGGAAGCTAACTGAAGGGCTTTTGCAAGAAAACTCGGGATGCACAGCGGCCCATTTCCCTTCAACTCCGTACATTCTACAGAGTTTCCAGTCAAATTGACGTCAACTCGATCATCTGGGTAATCGCGCATCACTTTTGAATATTATAGTCCCCAACCAGCGACAATCATCGCCCTCTGTGGCCAATTATTCATAAAACCGTCAGATCATCACTTTCAAAGGCGCTCTCGTATCATCAATTCCACCGTAATCAGAGGATGTTGGCCTCCAACCAACGGCTCCATTTTACAGGATGGGACACCCACTGAAAAGTTTCCCTAACACCAAGGATTTCCCGCTCAAGGTTATCACGATCATGAAAGCTATAATTTTCCTTTATCGCTGGTTCGTAGGAAGTAGAGAGAAATCTTTTTTTTTCTCTCCTTCTTTTTTTTTATCTTTGCCGTAACGAAAGGAAAAAGGAAAAGGGCGGGCGGGGTCGCAAGTAAAATTACTATTTATTTCAAAACCGCTCCTGACGCCCGAACCGCGAGGCAAACTGAGTGTAAATTTAACTGTTGAGCGAAAAAAAGGCGTTATCAGGTTTACTCTCCCGCTATCTGAAAGTGTTATCGCTGGTTGTGAAAAATATGAAATACTAAAAAGAGAAAATACGGTGGAAAAGATGGGTCTTCTCCGTGAACCAGATGGAACTTTGGCTGAGAGAAACGATCCGTTTATTCGCTCAAATAAACCGTTACACTCCAAGTTTTGTTTAACCCAGTTTCCACTTGATGTGTGTACACACACAGTTACAAACTCCGAATTACCCCCTTTGGACCGTCAAAAAGAAAGTCGAGCTACGCTTATTGAAATTTTCGTAGGAGCTCAAATTAAGCCGAAAAGTTACGTTCCAGGTAAGGGCGTGGCTTGGCTACATTACCGAATGAATCAGACCATTCTCGAACAAAAACGATTTCGTATGTTCGGTAGGATTCGTATGTAATTACATATTCATTCCAAGCAATATCTTGGTGTTTTTCAACAAGAACTGCTCGTTTAGACACTTTTTAGACATTTTGAGCCCTCTTTTAGTTTATATATTCTTAAATATTCCGCCCATCATCCCATAAGGGACAAGTGATCTCTTAATTCTTTTGAGGTGTATTTCCACATATTTCATCCATTAAAGTAAATATTTTCCATTTGAGGCTGTATTGCAAGAGGGTGGGGCCTGATTTATAGTGGAAAGAGCTAAGTTTAGAACGACCGATATGCCAGGATTCCTAGAAGCAGCTCTTGTGTGATCCACAGTCTGACGGCTGTGACACACTTTTGAGTGGTTCACAGAAGTCGTTACATGTTCACAAGTTCATTTCATCGATGTATCGATGTATATACATCGATGGTTCATTTTGACTTGTGCTTTGATTGACTCTTGAGTTCGTTCATGTTGGAATCATATCTGTGATTCTAAAAACAGTACCTCGTGTAAAAATAAAAGCTTTTTGTGATAAATGCCGTGACCAACCTCCAAAACGAGTAGAAAGTTAATTGACAAGTATTAATACTAGTTTAGTAGTTTAATAGTAGTAATTACCTGAGTTTCCAGCTGAACATTTCCGGAGTGATGGAGACGTATTATACTGCAAGGCGTGTGACAAGCGCGTTTCTTTCACAGTTAAGGTTACCAGACGTCCTTTTCAGGGGAGATTTCTTTATTTCCTAAGGGTGTCCTTGAATCTGGAAATTCTCAAAATGAACTTTTCGCTACCTATTCACAGATGACATCCTAATCATTACAAATTGCCACTGGAGCTCATAAAACCAATAAATTGAAGAAACAACAGAGTCTTCCCGTCAAACATTCGTGACGACCCCCTCATCAAGTAATAAGTCATAAGTCATAAGTCTACCTTCATTACAGACTTTTGTCGCACTTTCGTTAGAGCAGACATCCCATTCCACAAACTCAGCAACCCTCCTTTGAAGAGTTTCTTGGAGGCCTACGCTGGGAAGAAAACGCCCGATGAAAGTACCTTGAGAAACAACTACTTGGAGGACATTTACCAGGAAACCCTTGACGAAATTCGGGGATTTATTAAGATGGACCAATATGGATGTCGATTGATGATACCACGGATATTGAGGGCAGGTATGTTGCCAATGCAGTTGTCGGTAAATTTGGAGTTGACACACCTTCGCAATCACGCAATCTCAATCTCTCAATTCTTTGAAGCTTCAACGCGTCTTCTGTTGCCAAATGGTTTCGACAGGAACTTTATGCTGTTTGTACCCGACTTTGCTCCTTATATGGCCAATGTTGCATTGCATCGAGTAGCAGAAACTGTGCCATCTTTGTTCTCAACGTGGATTCCTTGATCTCTACAGTAATAAAAGTATTTTAAAAAGATCCAAGCCGGGAATAGATTTTGAAGGGAAACTGTTCTGACTTGTCTCGTCCACCTAAGCCCGTTCTGACGAAATGGGAACTTGGCCGGAAGCCGCTCATTACTACTGTAAGAATTACGAAAAAATCGAGGATGGGATTTCAAAACTGTGGAAAACTGTGTAAATTATGATGAAAGATTCTTACCTAATAATTAACAACTGTTAGTGAATTATGATTATTAATAATCATTATTGGTTTATTATCTTCGATAATGAACCATTGGAATCGCCCAAAGAAAAATTTTTTTTAACCCCCCCTCAAAATTTGTTGGTTTACGTTTCAAGATACGTAGATTCAGAAAATCGAATAAAAAAAAATCCGTCCGTCCGCCGTACGCCGTACGCCGTACGCCGTCCGCCGTCCGCCGTCCGCCGTCCGCCGTCCGCCGTACGCCGTCCGCGCCACTTTGCCCAGTTAGCGTTGAGTTAAAATTACGAAATTTTTTTTATGGGTTTCGACCAACCCCACAATGGTCCTCGAAACTTTTCATAACCCTAGGTCAAGGGGAAGGGGTTCAAAACGAATTTTGAAAATTTGAAAAACTCATATCTCGAAAAATTCATATAGAACGGTATGTTTTTTATTTCATATTTAGATAGAGTTTGTTCCGTAGAATTTTTTAAGACCATCCGCAGCTTTATAGGACCAGCCGTTCGTTCACAATGACGGCTCAAAGATTGTGCCTCACAACACGATCGTGACTCAAACTGTTGAAATACAGGTCCATTTTCATACTAACAAGCTCTTTGGAACATCATATGGCTTAAGTGATGTGGAGTTTTTTGTTCTGAAATACGTTTCGTGCTACGGAAATGAAGGTAATTTCGAATGTTTGTTGGTAGGTACTTCTTTTGTAGAAAAATAATTTTTCTACGTCTAATAATTATTATTACCGACGTAGTATTAAAAACCTCAGAATTATATCGTATTAATTAATCATAATTAATAATAATAATTATTATTATTAATAAATACAAATGATTAATACCTAACAATAAATTATAATCATTTTCACTAGATACTTGATAAAATTATTAATAATTAGTAATAATTAAATTATTAAAATTAATTAATAATTAGTGGTAATTCATAATAATAATTAATCTAACATTTAGACCTAATGATTTAACAGAAGGGTGATCTGTACAAAGAAGATAATGAACCGTTGTGTCAAGAATTTGCAGAGTTTTTTTTAGTTAACTCGATATCTGAAAAACCATGTGCCGTTCGAATCAGCTGGGCCAGTATCATCATTGATCCGACAAGCTGCCGGATGATTTACCCTCATGTTGATGATTTTCAATCTGCTCCAATTTTGAGCCCTCATTGCGTACGAACGGTGGACGGACGGATTTTTTTTGAATCTTTTCGGTATGTATCTTGAAACGTAAACCCTCAAATTTTGAGAGGGTTAGTGTTTCGTATCCTTATTCGATTCCTATGGTTCATTATCGAAGATAATAAACCAAAATAAGTGAATTTCGCCGAATCTGTGCCTTTAATTAACCGACCATATTGATGTTGCTTGAACGCATATTGATATTATATTTCGGGCTGGAACCTTCTGACAAAACTGAATATGTCGAGGGTCAGATTACTTTGAATTCAATGGGTACGAAGCCAGAGGGCCCACATGGACCCTGTATTGTTGTTCCCTATAGAGTATGCGAGCTCTAATGCGTTCGATTGGTGTAAGTCCACTTGGAACATAAAAGGCGGACATCAAGGTACACAATATACCGACGTCCCATTTCAGTTGATCTATTGTTCTAGAATGAAACGACCAAATGCACGTGCACTGCAACCCATAGTTGGTATTATTGGATTAATTTCTTTCAATTTGATTCGTGTACAACGTAATAACATCCATGAATAATCAATGGGAATTTTCCTGGTACCGCTCCTGTCAGACCGGTTCGGGGAAATTCACATTTGAAATGGGACTGGATTTGTGGAAACTCCCCAGTTCTCAAGTGCAGTACAGTAACAATGGTACGACAGCTCCTCCGTTTTTCATGGAAAATATTTACCTCCATGTTACAACTGCGAACTCTCGAAGTAACAACAAGCTCACAAATTAGTGATCAAACGAACAATTACTAAAGACTCGAACGTTTTTTCATGAATGATGTTGGGGAATCAAAATTGAAATTAACAATTTGTCACACATTGTTATAGTAATTCAACTTCGGTCCATTCAGGACTCGGAATTTTATCGAATTGCACTAATTGCCATCAAAATTGATCACAAGCGTTTTTGACACATTCGAGTTCATAACAGAATTGATAGAAACTATCTCAATCTCCTGTTTGAATTATGCCAAATGAATGGCCTCGTGCAAAAAGGGTCCTTATCGCCATTGGCCAAATCGAGATGATGGTGGTTTTTACATCGTTACCTTCGGTTCCACTGATTCATGCAAGTCGGGACCTTCTCTCAGCACTATCTCAACTAGAAAATGGAGAGCGAATTTTTCGTTACATGCAACTATTCTGGGGATAAGGTTTTCTTGCACGAAATCCAACACATCATCGTAGCAGGTTGACGAAGTAGCAAAGATACGACCTTACATTCTAGAACAGTATCGTCCTTAGGTACTTTGCTTCCCTACTCACCTGGCGGACCTATTCAGCCAATCAAGAGGCGGATGAAGGAGAAAATGAATGACTGTCCTGCAAAATAAAAATTGAAAAACAAAACCTAATCTGTTATGTTAAAACTTCGAAATTTGAAAACATACCTAATCTTCACTATGAATAGAATAGAATAGAAAAATGATTATTAATTTCGTATAACTGGTGCACATACATAATTTGGAAATTGACCATAGAACAGTCGTACTAACTAACCCTGAACAATGAACAAGTTCAATATTTTATACATTTATGCACCGAGAAAACTTTAATTAAGACAAAAAACATAATACGTGCATGGGCATCTTGCCCGTCTTCACTATGATA
This sequence comes from Stenodema calcarata, assembly GCA_963920205.1. NCBI lineage: Eukaryota > Metazoa > Arthropoda > Insecta > Hemiptera > Miridae > Stenodema > Stenodema calcarata. Next base: position 5,419,153 of record OY986051.1, on the reverse strand, counting down.
ATTTGTTCAATAAAAAGTTTTCTAAAGTTGTTTTTGCATTATTTCATTCGTTCATGCAGTAAGGGACCTTATGCCGACAGCTGTTTGCATTTTTGACCTGAAAACAATACATCAAAAAATCAACAAAAGCAAATTGGTTTCTAACAATGTTTACCTTGAGGAATTCGCAGTAAAAATTTCATCGAAGTAACCCAAAATTTCAAGGAGATAATCAGTTTTTTTCTATTATCTCGAAACAGAAAAAAATACATAACGACTCTTTATATATGAAGCCATTCAAATAAAAAATCCTGTATTTTCATTTCTATAATATACAATATTATTGTATTTTGTCCATTAATCGCTCTTAATGTGAAATGACAAATATTTACTTCCCTAGGAAACCTCTTCTGGGGCACGCGACAATTCTAAATACAAGAAGGTTGGATTTTCAAATCGCTCTCTGCGCCGCGTTTTGTTAACCTTTAAATGTCATCTTCCGCCCTTAGAGTTACTTACCCGTAACCCGAGGAGGTCGTATTGAGGTTATCGCGAAAAACCACCTCCTAAGAGGATGATTAAAGTCCGTATAATTATGGTCGAATCGTTGAAACGTCACTTTCTTCACAATTCAGCGCCCCAAAAACCCTTTGAATGACGTAAGGATGACTTTGAATCTCACAAGAACTCCTTTTGACATTAGTAAAATTTACTCACGTCAATACTGACGAAGAACGCTTAAAATACTTGGTCCAGTGTAAACTCTTGAGACCATCATGAGCCAGGCCCTAACTTCACAAATCATTCAGGTAATTGGATGGCTTCATGCAAAAAGAGTCCTTATGCATTTGTTTCCGTTTCGAGATAATCGAAAAAATTGTTTATCTCGTTGAAATTTTGGGTTATTTCAATGAAACTTTTACTGCGCATTCCTCAAGGTAAACGTTGATAGAAACCAAATTGCTTTTGTTGATCGAACGTATAGTTTTTAAGTCAAATATGCAAACAGCTATCGGAATAAGGTCCCTTTCTGCATGAACTAGCTGTTCTGGTTCCAAATAACGCCAAAACAACTTCAGTGCACTTTTTTTTTATTGAAAAAAGTATCAAATTGATGATTAGGTGTGTTTTTGAGTTTTCAAATGACTATGTTTCAACATAAAAGATTAGGTTTGTGTAACGGTAACAGAGGTAATACCTAGGAATATTCGCGACGAGCTAGAGACTTGAAGTTTTTAATATAGGTCAATGATGGATGGCAATGCAATATTCGGAGGAGGCGAGGAGGGGAGGGAGGGAGGAATGCTGAGGAGGGTGTAGTAAGTATGGAGGAGTAGAGAGTATGGGAGAGGGAGGAATTCTGAGGGGGAGGGGAAGTAGAGAGTATTGAGAAGGTGGAGGGAGTAATGCTGAGGAGAGTGTAGTAAGTATGGAGGAGTTGAGAGTATGGTGGAGGGAGCAATGCTGAGGGGGGAGGGAGAGAAGAGAGTATGGAGGAGGTGGAGGGAGTAATGCTGAGGGGGAGAGGGAGTATGGAGAAGGTGGAGGGAGAAATCTAACGAGAGAAATCTATGTATAGGAAGGCAAGGGAGGAGAAGGAGGAGCTCCCGCACGTAACGGTCCCCCCATCGCCACGATAACACTTCCTCCGTACAGGACCCAAACGAACTACGCCCCCCCCCCCCCCCCCATAATGCTCCTCTAATCTATTCCCCACGCTCTCCTCCAATAACCATCCCCTCGTTAACCCCCCCCCCCATGATCCCTCCGTAACGCTTTCCTCCATACCGGAGGAGGAAAGGAATCTATGTAAGGAAAAGGAGGAGGAGCCCCCGCGTAAAGCTCTCCTCTGTAACACTCCATCCATAACACACCCCATCTAACGCTCCTCTCCGTAACCCCCCACCGTAATGCTCCTACTGTGAAGCTCCCCTCAGTAACGCTCATCCTGACGCTCTCCCCCGTAAAGCACCCCGTTTTCAATTGATATTGAGTTTCTTCTTCTGAGATAAGTTTGGCCGACAGTACTTCCTGTTATTATTTATTGCCGACGCACAGACGGGTATTTGGCCTTAAAATTAATTCAAAAATATTTTTTGCGTTTAATAGTATTATTAAAGTATTTTGTTCTACTTTAAGGTATAACTAGCTGACGGTCCCGTCGCTGACGGGCAGAACTCGGAGTGCGTCCATCTACCTGTTTTGCATCGGCAATGTTTGGGATGAACATCTCTTTAGACTGAACTCCTTTAGATTTCCTGCCAAAAAGTGGGGTTGTGGGGCCTTAAGGGGCCTTAAGAAATCCTTAAGAATCCTAATTAGCAGGGAACCTGTGGGGAGTTTACATCTGAAAATTACGAAGGAGATTTTCGAAAAATTCGTTATTTTGAGTTGAGGCGTTTTTCCTTCACACGGCAGTATTGATCCATCTCGGCATTACTTACTTGTGCAGCAGCCGCCGTTCCCATGAAATTAGGCCGAATGTTCGAAGAAAATCTTATGCCCCTCCCGACGACACCGCAGCCTAGAACTTTAGTGTATTTCACAAAATGACATACTTGGTGGTTCCCGCGTTCCTCCATCAAAAGTTGTGTAACGACTCCGACTTTACGGCTTTAAATTGTAAAATAGCGCTAAACTACTCCCATCACCGGAGTTAGAGCAGTAATCAGCCTCCTTCATGGCCCACCGGGCGAACGAGGGATTATGGGCACCGTAAATATTGCAACGGACGCCGAATAATTCCATAAATTCCTCGAGTACCGCTAGGGGGTCGGTCCTACGACCACATTTCATTATCTGACCGCAACGTTATAAATCACGGTCAACAAATTAATAATGACTGACGGAGGGCGGGAACAATTTCCAGGACACTTCTGGAGCACTTGGGACGTGAAGTTACGACGGGTGACCGAAAAGTTGTGAAACTAAAGCCCTCCGGGAGACCAAGGTGTTCTAAAGCTTCCTCGACCCACAACTCGGAATGTCATAATATTTCAATAACAATTTAAATTGTGGTTCTAGACACCCTGCCAAGTGACTACACATTTGCGCCATTTTACTCTCTGGTCTATTATTCGACATTATATTCAAAGAATTATTCGTACAGTCCATTCATTCAAATCATCACCAGATTCACCCCTTAGAAATATTCAAAACCAAATAAACCACCACTTAATTGTTTTTCTCTCAAACGTTTCTATTTACAAGATTTGTAATACACTTAGTGCATTACATTATACGAAAATCCACAGTCATGCAGCATGGCTATAAAAGCGAATTTTCGAAGGAATAACTGGTTTTATGTAAAACTAGCTGTCGGTCCCGTCGCTGACGGGCAGAACTCGGGGTGTGTCCATCTACCTCTGTTACCTGTCCCGGACGGGCAGAACTCGGGATGGATCCATCTGCCACTCTTACCTGTCGCTTTACGGATTATACCTCTTACATGTCCCTTTACGACCCCTATAAATAACAAATGATTTATTTTACTGAAGTTTTATAGGGATGTTATGCAAAAAAGTACCTATCATTCAAAAATGTTTATTTCATATCCCTAATTTTTTTTCTCTGAAAAGAACCGGACCATTTTTCTGTGGTTTCAAATTTCATTTCTGAGTATTGAACCATGCATTGAGACCCGCAAAAATTTTGTTTTGTGATTTTTCGCGGCAGTAATTTACGAATAACAGTAAAGCCAAATTTGCCCCTTCTTAGATTTTTTAATGGTAGTAGAATAGTGTGGTATACTCTATTTGGCCTCAAAACACTGAATAGACTTGGTTATTATCAAATTAGAAGTAAATTCAGTGAGGGCGGCATGGAGTACCGTCTGAGGGTTAATTGCTTCATCCAAGAGGCGTGGGTGCCCGAGGGCTAAACTGCCGTGTGGGAGGTCAAATTCAGGGTTAATCTGGAGAAATCCGCAATTCGACAAAAGGTCTATTCACCGAAGAGTGGACACCTCTATCCTGGATATCCAAGTGGTCCAGTAATTCAGGGGATTAAGGTGTCCACTCCTCGGTGAATTCTGCATCAGCATTTAGCATTCACTGACACTCCAGCGGGTATTAAGTACGAGTAGGAAGCGTCGAATCGTTGTGAGCGGTTCAACCATTCATTAGGGGAATTTCTCAATAGCGAGCTTTGACTCAGCCGACAGAAATGTTTAACCACTTAACTGGAAGAAAAGAGGGTTTCCACTCGAGAGAGGTTCGAACCTGAGCCTTTGCGCCGCTTTTGTCTTGACTGCAACCTCACTCCAGTCCCTGTCGATGATAGATAATTTGTTTCTGCGGGATGAGAAGGGACGGGTGGAGAGGAAGGATGATAACCACAATAGTGCGAGAGGTCTCAATATCAGTTGAGAGGTAGCTCTCTCTCCTTGCTCGCGAACAGAGGGAGCACTCACAAAGCGGGAGGGGACTTCTGTTGGATTCGAGGAAGAGCTCCTATTGTAGTACCCGACAAAGGACCCCATCCAGGACCCCATTCTTGATGTCAATCTCTCATTACTGCACTCCTCTTCTCTCCTTGAATCCTTTCCACGCTTTTCGTTGTTTGCGGTGAGTGAAATATCGGACGGAGTTTCGCACAATGATCAATCGATATCACGAGATCGTATTGGGCGCCGGATCTCGAACCGCAAAACCTCCTGATTCATCTTGCAATCAGTACGACTGCATAGACACCAGATACTGCAACATGAGATGATCCACAGCTACCTAAATAACACTTTCACACAAAAAAGCTGCACGGAATCCAAGCAAATTTCTCCGTTTCGAACGAACCACTAACGACGAAGTCGTGGAAACCCATTTCATAACGAAAAACTCTGCAAATTCTTGACACAACGGTTTATTATCTTCCTTGTTCAGATCACCCTTCTGTCTATACCAGACTGTGTTGCAAATCGGTACCATACCATATTCTCACCGTACTCATACCATACCATACGAATTTCTTTCCTATCATACATACAATAATATACCATACCATACTCATACCATGTCATACAAACCGAGTGAATATTGAAATGTCATCCATTTCTGACCTATATTTAAAATTTCAAGTAAGTATCTAGCTCATCATCAAAATTTAATTTGTTTAAACAAATAGGTATTATTTAAACAATTTTACAGACAAGAAACCGAGTGAATATTGCATTGTGATCCATTTCTGACCTATATTTAAAATTTCAAGTATCTAGCTCATCATCAAAATTTAATTTGTTTAAACAAATAGGTATTATTTAAACAATTTTACAGATGAGAAACCGGGTGAATATTGCTATGTGGTCTATCCCCGACTCACGGTTAAAATTTCTAGACTGTAGTTTACCGGGAAGATGAAAAAAGGTAGTTTTATTCTGGGCGTCTGGGGGTTGGGTCACATAACGGCCGTTTTCGACGCGAAAGTTTAGTGTTTTTCCTAAACCTTTGCGCGCTCACTGTGAACGAACGGCTGGTCGCACAAAAATCCAATTGGTCTTAAAAGATTCGTCATTTTTCAGGTCATTCAAAAGTGAACTATACATTGCACGGTTCAGTTAAATATTTGGAGATATGACATTGTCGAAATTTTGAATTTCATTTTGAACCCCTTCCCCTTGACCTAGGGTTATGAAAAGTTTCGAGGATCATTGTGGGGCTGGTCCAAACCCAGAAACCAAATTTTGTAATTTTAGCTCAACGCTAACTGGGCAAAGTGGCACGGACGGCGGACGGCGTATGGCGTACGGGGGACGGCGGACGGACGGATTTTTTTTAATTCGATTTTCTGAATCTACGTATCTTGAAACGTAAACCAACAAATTTTGAGGGGGGGTTAAAATTTTTTTTCTTTGGGCGATTCCAATGGTTCATTATCGAAGATAAACCAAAACCGGAGTATTTGAAACATCGTCCACCGGTTTTGGTTATTAAACCTTCACCAGTAACAAAACAATGCTTAAGCAGAGTCCCACTGATCTTAACACCGGTAATCCTAACGTTCGGTTAATCCAAACATGTCAATAAATCAGTCTAAATCCGACTTGAATCATCCATCACTTTATAGAGCATATTATATGCGAATTACTCAATTTCTCCCTTACTGGAAAAACATCTGATCGTGGATATGTCTGTTAGCTGTAGGATCCACTTAGCTGATCCTTGCCTACTCTGCTTAAAGTGTGGGTCCTAAGGCGGCTACTCACGAAATTACTGCTTCACAGGGTAATAGCATAGAAATTCGCTTTAGGAGCCACTCAGCTGATCCTGGCCCTATGTTCCTTAAAGTGTAAGTCCTGAGGAGGCTTCATGCAAAATTCAAGTCTCTACCACTACGGGAATTACGCCAAAAACGTCGCATTTTTTGAACGATACAAATTGGCGTGATACAAAAAATATGGATATTACCCATGTCAAATTGGGAAATGGTGAAAGAATTTTAAAACATTTGTGAGCCGATTGGCAGTGCACTGACCTCGAACAGTTCAAACATCTCAAAAACACAACAAGTAGAGAGGATGGCGATTTGTTACTGACGATGGTTTAATCACCGAAACTTGTCTAACAGTGCACTCGTATTTCGGTGGAAATAGACGATTTTTCAAACACTCATGTATTTCTTCATTGTTCTGTATATCAATCCTGCCTAGATTTTACATGCATCGGAGGAGAGCGCACATGATTGCCGTTAACCCCTACAAATCATTTTGTTGCTGGGAGACAGCGATTTAGTGCATGTATAAATGTTAATGAACCGTTCCCCCTCGCCACCTTTTGGTCGTCGACGACTCGTCATGTGAGTTGGTTCCAAACGTTTCCATCCATTCGAAGGGTTCATAAATTATTGATTGCTTCGTTTGATGCGCTGTTCGTGAGGGGAAACAGCGCTATTCTCGCTATTCGTATGCCGTCTGAAAATCGCCGGGAAAAAACAATGACCAAGAGAGACAGAATGACTTTAATTGGAGTGGTTTAAATTCTATTGTCTGTTGCAGGCACAATTTTATGGAATTACCCATAAATTCCCAAAATGAACCATTCTAATGAAAAGACACATCATTTTGATAGTTTTTATGGTGGAAGCGCTGAGTTTGTGGAACTCCATTATCATGTGAGTAGGTTGAAAAAGGACTTCAGTTCCACAATCTTTGTACTTTAAATCACTATATATTTCAGGCAATTTATGCCCATCATCAGGTGTTATTATTATAGTTCTTAAAACAGTTGAAACACAAGGGAAAACATAAACATAAAACTTAAAACAGTTGAAACACAAGGGAAAACATAAACATAAAACTTATGTAGTTTTATAAACATATAGTTTTATGTTTATTTTCCTAAATCTTGAACCATTTTCCATTCCCAAAGTGGAGCACTTTGAAGATGGAGAAACGTAGTTATACTTGAGATGTTCTTCATGGTTATTCTGCTCTAATCTGATAGCGGAATGAGATATCGCCATTCCGAATTCACCATCGTGTTCAGCGTTGAAATTTTATAAACTTATGTGTTACTCGGCAAAACAAGGAGACAAACTTTGTCATAAACCCTGTAAAATGGAGACATTTGACACAAAACCTGTTCTTTTGTGTTCTTCGAAAATTTGCTCTTGTAGCCATGCTGCATGACTTTGGATTTATTTTACCGCTTTTTTTTTGAAGTACATACGCATTTATTATTTTCCTAAGAACATTAATAATTATCATTTTGATTAGGTAGTATCTAACTCGAATCCGGCGGATGCAACCATGATGTATTGTTTATACATTATTACCTATAATTGTCCTTTGCATTTCATGATTCATTAATAAACATATTTATATTCTATTCTTCTCTACAATTTGATATTACTCGTAGAGTACTTAGGGTCAGAATTTTTAGCGGCTCCCCCGGAAGCCATTTTTAGCCAGATTCTGAACCAATTAGAGCTTCTATTGGTCGGAAACTCACTAAAAGGGCTCACGTTATCAAGGCCAGGAGACCCTTTGTCCCTCACTTTTTTTTTATATATCTCAGTCAGAAAGCGGGAGACAAAAGAAGCCGTATGTCTGGAGCGAATTGGCAAGATTACTCCGTCTCCACGGTCGCAGGACAGAGAGCTCTTCAAGAGGAGCTCGTTATCTCTAGCCCCCTTCTGTACCCGCGTTGACGGAAAAGGCGAAGGCTATGCCCCCCTTGCCCAAGTACCCCCTTTTGTCCGCTAGTACTCACCACCATCTTCTCTGAAAAATGTCAGGAAGGAAGCGAGAGGTTGGTAGAAGTGGACTCGTGCACGCCGCAGTTCGTGTCGTCACCCCTCACTTGAACACTTCTTGCCTTCGTAAGATTGGCGCAGTTGTGCGAAGTGGGGGTCATTAGAGCTATGCAGTTGGGCACAGAAAGTTCCCGAGGCTTCAAAAACCTTTACAATTCCTTCGAAGCAACTAGCTGAAACAATTTTAGCACGGTACATGCTCTTGTGATGACCTAACGGCTGAAAAGAGTTATGGAATTGAGTTTTTGACTTAAGAAATTGAGAAACCCAATTTTTGTTTGTTTGATTCATCAATTTTTTATCCGATTGCACTTAAAAATGACCAATTGGTCTGCCATTTTAACCAAGGTTTCATAGTTTCATAGGTACCATGTTTCATAGTTTCATTCAATACATGTCAGCTAAATAAATGTCACTTGGTGGTTCAGGTGTGCGATAACATTCGTTTTCTCTCTCTCTCTCATCTACTTTTCTCTATTCCAAGTTCTTTCTCGCGGGTGATTTTTTCAATAACCAATAACTGAGTGATTTCATCATATTGCTTGACGAAATCCAAGATATGAAAATCAATCCATTTCTAATTTGAGTCTCCTTCGAATGGAGACGAAGGTGGCCAGCTAGTAGCCATACATGTTCTGAATGAAACTTCTGCTTTCTGTGATGAGCTATGAAGACTACTTGTCTCGATTTGATTTAGCCCAGTTTGATTTTGATAGGGTCGAGAGCCTTTTGGTTTATTATCTTCGATAATGAACCATTGGAATCGCCCAAAGAAAAAAAAATTTTAACCCCCCCTCAAAATTTGTTGGTTTACGTTTCAAGATACGTAGATTCAGAAAATCGAATAAAAAAAACTCTGCAAATTCTTGACACAACGGTTCATTATCTTCTTTGTACAGATCAGCCTTCTGTCTAGATCACTAGGTCTAAATGTCTAGATCCTAAATGTTAGATTAATTATTATTATCAATTATCACTAATTATTAACAATTTTATCAAGTACCTAGTGAAAATTATTATAATTTATTGTTAGGTATTAATAATTCGTATTTATTATTAATAATAATTATTATTAATTATGATCAATTAATACGATATAATTCTGGGGTTTTTAATACTACGTCGGTAATAATTTTTCTATAAAAGAAGTACCTACCAACAAACATTCGAAATTACCTTCATTTCAGTAGCACGAAACGCACCTCAGAACAACAAACTCGACATCACTTAAGCCATATGATGTTCCAAAGAGCTTGTTAGTATGAAAATGGACCTGTATTTCAACAGTTTGAGTCACGATCGTGTTGTGAGGCACAATCTTTGAGCCGTCATTGTGAACGAACGGCTGGTCGTACAAAGCTGCGGATGGTCTTAAAAAATTCTACGGAACAAACTCTATCTACTTATGAAATAAAAAACATACCGTTCTATATGAATTTTTCGAGATATGAGATTTTCAAATTTTCAAAATTTGTTTTGAACCCCTTCCCCTTGACCTAGGGTTCTGAAAAGTTTCGAGGACCATTGTGGGGTTGGTCGAAACCCATAAAAAAAATTTCGTAATTTTAACTCAACGCTAACTGGGCAAAGTGGCGCGGACGGCGTACGGCGTACGGCGTACGGACGGATTTTGGTTTATTATCTTCGATAATGAACCATTGGAATCGCCCAAAGAAAAAATTTTTTTAACCCCCCCTCAAAATTTGTTGGTTTACGTTTCAAGATACGTAGATTCAGAAAATCGAATAAAAACAAGTACCTACCTAGTGAAAATTATTATAATTTATTGTTAGGTATTAATAATTCGTATTTATTATTAATAATAATTATTATTAATTATGATTAATTCATACGATATAATTCTGGGGTTTTTAATACTACGTCGGTAATAATTTTTCTATAAAAGAAGTACCTACCAACAAACATTCGAAATTACCTTCATTTCCGTAGCACGAAACGCACCTCAGAACAACAAATTCGACATCACTTAAGCCATATGATGATCCAAAGAGCTTGTTAGTATGAAAATGGACCTGTATTTCAACAGTTTGATACACGATCGTGTTGTGAGGCACAATCTTTGAGCCCTCATTGTGAACGAACGGCTGGTCGTACAAAGCTGCGGATGGTCTTAAAAAATTCTACGGAACAAACTCTATCTAAATATGAAATAAAAAACATACCGTTTAATGGGAATTTTTCGAGATATGGAATTTTCAAAATTTCAAAATTCGTTTTGAACCCCTTCCCCTTGACCTAGGGTTATGAAAAGTTTCGAGGACCATTGTGGGGCTGGTCCAAACCCAGAAACCAAATTTCGTAATTTTAACTCAACGCTAACTGGGCAAAGTGGCGCGGACGGCGGACGGCGTACGGCGGACGGCGTACGGCGTACGGCGGACGGACGGATTTTTTTTTATTCGATTTTCTGAATCTACGTATCTTGAAACGTAAACCATCAAATTTTGAGGGGGGGTTAAAATTTTTTTTTCTTTGGGCGATTCCAATGGTTCATTATCGAAGATAATAAACCAAAACTCTGCAAATTCTTGACACAACGGTTCATTATCTTCTTTGTACAGATCACCCTTCTGTCTAGATCACTAGGTCTAAATGTCTAGATCTTAAATGTTAGATTAATTATTATTATGAATTATCACTAATTATTGATAATTTTATCAAGTACCTAGTGAAAATTATTATAATTTATTGTTAGGTATTAATAATTTGTATTTATTATTAATAATAATAATTATTAATTATGATTAATTAATACGATATAATTCTGGGGTTTTAATACTACGTCGGTAATAATTTTTCTATAAAAGAAGTACCTACCAACAAACATTCGAAATTACCTTCATTTCCATTACCAGGGGCTCCCAAGGGTTGTCCAGGACCACCCAGGGGCTGCCCAGGGCCACCCATGGGGCTCCCAGGGGCTCCCAGGGGCTGCCCTCGGCCACCCAGGCTCCAAGGGCCACCCAGGGGGTCCCAGGGGCTCCCAAGGGCTGCCCTCGGCCATCCAAGGGCACCCAGGGGCTGCCCAGGGCTGCCCAGGGCTGCCCAGGGCTCCCAGGGGCTCCCTAGCCCTAACCTAGACCTAACCTAGACTTAACCTAGCCCTAACCTAGCCCTAACCTAGCCCTAACCTAGCCCTAACCTAGCCCTAACCTAGCCCTAACCTAGCCCTAACCTAGCCCTAACCTAGCCCTAACCTAGCCTAGACCTAACCTAGACTTAACCTAGACCTAACCTAGACCTAACCTAGACCTAACCTAGACCTAACCTAACCTAGACCTAACCTAGACCTAACCTTGCCTACCTTAACCATCCGAAGGTCTTCTAGCTTCGCAGGGCCTCGTCCAGAGATGTTGATCGTTGAAGAGTAGAGTGTTGAATGATTTTAAAGGCGAGGAAGGCCGGTATTTATACCTTGGTCCTCGTTTCCTATTGGTTGAGACGATCTCTCTCTCTCTCCCTTCAGCGAGCCAATGGACACCGAGGTCGTCGATGAAGCAATTTGATTGGCTCCGCATAGGAGAACCTAAAGTGTATATATACTGGTGAGTAGGGCTTGCTAATCATTCTACGGCTGGCTCTCATCGTTTCACCCTCACGGCTGAATGGGATCACTTCGCGCCTGTCCCGACGAGAACTGACGAAGGATACTGGCCCAATTGAAGCGGACGGCGCGGCGTACGGCTATGCCACTCTCTACAATCGACGGTCGACAAGGCTGATGACTGCAGCGGGCCCATATCACACTCGCCGGGCGAAATCACCTCAACACGGGTCGTCTCGCTCAGCGGCACCGGGAACAGGGCGCAGGACACGGCGTCGGACGATCGCAGCGACCATTCAAAAAGCACGACGTGTACGGCAGCGGCGGACATCAACATGCCCCGGAGGGAGGCCCCGTACGAACACGCCCGCTAGTATACACAGGCAGAGATAGGGTGCTGAGAGAGGCTTAGCACGCCCGGTAGTATCACGCACGTTGACACTTCTGGTCAAGTCGCCCTGGTCAAGGCAAATGCCTCAAGTCCCTCACACGATAAGCGAATAGGGTGGTAGTTGTAGGGAAAAAGGCCGCGGGGAGAGGTCCCGCACGCACGGTAAGTCGCGCACTAGTTATTACTAAATGCGTAATCGTAATCGTAAATCGTGTGACCTCCAATGCTTATCGCAATCCCTTCCTTCTCAATCACTTTTTTTTTTTATTCGATTTTCTGAATCTACGTATCTTGAAGAGGGGGGGTTAAAATTTTTTTTTCTTTGGGCGATTCCAATGGTTCATTATCGAAGACCAAAATTAGCCGTATTAAACGTATTAACGTATTAAACGTATTAACGTATTAAACGTAAAATACGTCGGTAATAATTTTTCTATAAACCAACAAACATTCGAAATTACCTTCATTTCCGTAGCACGAAACGCACCTCAGAACAACAAACTCGACATCACTTAAGCCATATGATGTTCCAAAGAGCTTGTTAGTATGAAAATGGACCTGTATTTCAACAGTTTGAGTCAAGATCGTGTTGTGAGGCACAATCTTTGAACGAACGGCTGGTCGTACAAAGCTGCGGATGGTCTTAAAAAATTCTACGGAACAAACTCTATCTAAATATGAAAGAAAAAACATGTATGCCGTTCTATATGAATTTTTCGAGATATGGAATTTTCAAAATTTCAAAATTCGTTTTGAACCCCTTCCCCTTGACCTAGGGTTATGAAAAGTTTCGAGGACCATTGTGGGGCTGGTCCAAACCCAGAAACCAAATTTCGTAATTTTAACTCAACGCTAACTGGGCAAAGTGGCGCGGACGGCGTACGGCGGACGGACGGATTTTGGTTTATTATCTTCGATAATGAACCATTGGAATCGCCCAATTTGGTTTATTATCTTCGATAATGAACCATTGGAATCGCCCAAAGAAAAAAAATTTTTAACCCCCCCTCAAAATTTGTTGGTTTACGTTTCAAGATACGTAGATTCAGAAAATCGAATAAAAAAACTCTGCAAATTCTTGACACAACGGTTCATTATCTTCTTTGTACAGATCACCCTTCTGTCTAGATCACTAGGTCTAAATGTCTAGATCCTAAATGTTAGATTAATTATTATTATCAATATTATCAAGTACCTAGTGAAAATTATTATAATTTATTGTTAGGTATTAATAATTCGTATTTATTATTAATAATAATTGTTATTAATTATGATTAATTAATACGATATAATTCTGGGGTTTTTAATACTACGTCGGTAATAATTTTTCCATAAAAGAAGTACCTACCAACAAACATTCGAAATTACCTTCATTTCAGTAGCACGAAACGCACCTCAGAACAACAAACTCGACATCACTTAAGCCATATGATGTTCCAAATAGCTTGTTAGTATGAAAATGGACTTGTATTTCAACAGTTTGAGTCACGATTGTGTTGTGAGGCACAATCTTTGAGCCCTCATTGTGAACGAACGGCTGGTCGTACAAAGCTGCGGATGGTCTTAAAAAATTCTACGGAACAAACTCTATCTAAATATGAAATAAAAAACATACCGTTCTATATGAATTTTTCGAGATATGAGATTTTCAAATTTTCAAAATTTGTTTTGAACCCCTTCCCCTTGACCTAGGGTTCTGAAAAGTTTCGAGGACCATTGTGGGGTTGGTCGAAACCCATAAAAAAAATTTCGTAATTTTAACTCAACGCTAACTGGGCAAAGTGGCGCGGACGGCGTACGGCGTACGGCGTACGGCGTACGGCGTACGGCGTACGGCGGACGGACGGATTTTTTTTTATTCGATTTTCTGAATCTACGTATCTTGAAACGTAAACCAACAAATTTTGAGGGGGGGTTAAAAAAATTTTTTCTTTGGGCGATTCCAATGGTTCATTATCGAAGATAATAAACCAAAAAATCCGTCCGTCCGCCGTACGCCGTACGCCGTCCGCCGTCCGCCGTCCGCGCCACTTTGCCCTGTTAGCGTTGAGTTAAAATTACGAAATTTTTTTTATGGGTTTCGACCAACCCCACAATGGTCCTCGAAACTTTTCATAACCCTAGGTCAAGGGGAAGGGGTTCAAAACGAATTTTGAAATTTTGAAAATTTCATATCTCGAAAAATTCATATAGAACGGTATGTTTTTTATTTCATATTTAGATAGAGTTTGTTCAGTAGAATTTTTTAAGACCATCCGCAGCTTCGTACGACCAGCCGTTCGTTCACAATGAGGGCTCAAAGATTATGCCTCACAACACGATCGTGTATCAAACTGTTGAAATACAGGTCCATTTTCATACTAAAAGCTCTTTGGAACATCATATGGCTTGTGATGTCGAGTTTGTTGTTCTGAGGTGCGTTTCGTACTACGGAAATGAAGGTAATTTCGAATGTTTGTTGGTAGGTACTTCTTTTATAGAAAAATTATTACCGACGTAGTATTAAAAACTCCAGAATTATATCGTATTAATTAATCATAATTAATAATTATTATCATTATTATTAATAAATACGAATTATTAATACCTAACAATAAATTATAATAATTTTCAGTAGGTACTTGATAAAATTGTTAATAATTAGTGATAATTGATAATAATAATTAATCTAACATTTTAGGATCTAGACATTTAGACCTAGTGATCTAGACAGAAGGGTGATCTGTACAAAGAAGATAATGAACCGTTGTGTCAAGAATTTGCAGAGTTTTTTTATTCGATTTTCTGAATCTACGTATCTTGAAACGTAAACCAACAAATTTTGAGGGGGGGTTAAAAAAATTTTTTCTTTGGGCGATTCCAATGGTTCATTATCGAAGATAATAAACCAAAATCCGTCCGTCCGCCGTACGCCGTCCGCCGTCCGCGGCACTTTGCCCAGTTAGCGTTGAGCTAAAATTACGAAATTTGGTTTCTGGGTTTGGACTAGCCCCACAATGATCCTCGAAACTTTTCATAACCCTAGGTCAAGGGGAAGGGGTTCAAAACGAATTTTGAAATTTTGAAAATTCCATATCTCGAAAAATTCATATAGAACGGTATGTTTTTTATTTCATATTTAGATAGAGTTTGTTCCGTAGAATTTTTTAAGACCATCCGCAGCTTTGTACGACCAGCCGTTCGTTCACAATGACGGCTCAAAGATTGTGCCTCACAACACGATCTTGACTCAAACTGTTGAAATACAGGTCCATTTTCATACTAACAAGCTCTTTGGAACATCATATGGCTTAAGTGATGTCGAGTTTGTTGTTCTGAATTGCGTTTCGTGCTACGGAAATGAAGGTAATTTCGAATGTTTGTTGGTTTATAGAAAAATTATTACCGACGTAGTACTTATTAAAAACCCCAGAATTATATCGTATTAATTAATCATAATTAATAATTATTATTATTAATAATAAATACGAATTATTAATACCTAACAATAAATTATAATAATTTTCACTAGGTACTTGATAAAATTGTTAATAATTAGTGATAATTGATAATAATAATTAATCTAACATTTCGGATCTAGAAATTTAGACTTAGTGATCTAGACAGGAGGGTGATCTGTACAAAGAAGATAATGAACCGTTGTGTCAAGAATTTGCAGAGTTTTTCCTATACTATGAACATATTTATCTCTTATTGGACTCCCGTTAGTGGAACACCCCCAGGATGGTATACTGGTTTGGAACAGTGGAAACAAAATTTGAACGCTTCAATTGCTCAAGTTCATTCAATACACCATGCAAATCTTAGTTTCTTGATCAATGTTTAATGGACAAAATTTGTCCTTTATATATCTTTATCTGAGCTTACAATTCGTACAATATCGTATGAAATATTTTGTAAAAACGTTCTATTTGTTGAGTTGGGAATGATGAAATTAAGCAGCCTGCAGATTTATGTGACAAAGGAAAATCGAGTACTTACTTGGATTGAAATTGAGTGACTATTATGATGGTATGATAATATGCCTCCAACCAGTGGATCCAACGGGGAAACTAACAACTTGCAAGTAACTATTTGCATTTTAAAAAATAAATTTTATGAAAAAGAATTTTTCTAGAACGTTTAAGAACGGTCTTCGTAAAAGGACCGAAATTGGGCTCACGTGGGAACGAACGCAGGAATAATGGAGGGAAAATAAGCCGCTTCATCTGGGACTTCTTTTTGCGAATTTTCGAAAAAAAAGGAAACTATTGCTATCGGTCCAAAATGTTTAGAACTTGAATTTCCGAAAAATTCGCATACCAAACTCCGTTATATAACATATAACGGAGTTTGGTATGAAATATATTATACATAAATATATTATATTTATGTATGTGTCATTCCGTACGATAACCCTCGATAGAATTAGATAACAAGTTCAAATTTGAACGAAAAAATCTGTCGTGGCAATCGTATGACACCTCATTTCAAAGCTTCTTTTAGGCTGAACATCGTGGTGAAATCAGAATTGCGATATCTTACTCCGTTCTCAAACTGGAGCACTTTGAAGATGAAGAAACGTGGTTGTTCATCTGCTCTAATCTGATAACGGAATGGGATAAGTACCGCAATTCTGACTCTACCATTGTGTTCAGCGTTGAAAAACTTATTAAAAAAATGATACGGATTCTGTTATAAAACCAGTAAAATGGAGAAATTTTACGTGAAACCGCTCTTATAGCCATGCTGCGTGACTGTGGATTCCCAAAGCCATTTCTAACGAATCCAAAGTCCTATGTAGAGATGAAGAGCTGAGATGAAATGGAGCCGCACCAGATTCAGAAGCAATCGGCACAATAGACCTACTTTTTGCGTTCCGAACTCTTTTGGAGCGAAAAACGCACATCAACACATGAAAAATGAAACAATTTTGTATCAAAAAAATATTGACGCTATTTAAATGGCGGGTTTTCTTCGAACATTTTAGAACAGCTAATAAAGAGTGACGAAATGGCCTTAAAGAGTGGCCAATGGAGGTTTGATGATCGATACCTTCGATGACTTGGGAAGACAGGGGTTTACATTGATAGCTGAGATGAGTGACGTTTTTGTGAGACTTGACTCACGAGTGTTGGACACTGTATCTAATGTGTTGTAGGAATATGTATCATATTAATATATTTCCAATTCAGTCAAGTGAATCAATAAATCGTCGAATTGGGGGCTCGAAGACTGAATGTTGCCTCTTATGAAGAAACAGTCAGCCCTTCTGTTTCCCCTGATAATGGATCTCATTATACATTCGAAAGACCGCACGTTTTTTCTCCAAGAAAAAGATGAGGGAAGTGCTCGAGAATCGTAGCTTATTACAGAGGTTTACGTGACTGCGAAGGGCCTCCACGATTGCATACCAATCACTTAATGGGCGACCTATAGGGCAGCGCAGCGAGGGCAGTAAACGAGGCGATGAACGAGAGAGGAAGGCGTGTTTGTTCTAGGAAAATAAGAGGTTTGAGAACTCGAAGCGATCGGGGTCGAGAACGCAATCTTTCGTGTTTGATATCCTGAACTTTCTCTATTATTGCTGGGGAGTATTGTATAGCAACAAAGAATCCGTTCAGTGATAACACTAAACTACAGAAATTTTCAAACTACAATAGGTGTGTTCCTGCCACAGTCAGTTCTTTAACCAGTTGTGCGCAGTGGCCCAGTGCGCACGATTGTCGCGTTCCTGCCGTTTTCAGTTACAGAACTTATCACTCGCTTCACCGTTCCAGCCGCAACGAGTTACAAAACTTTTTTTTCGAGTTATTTAACTTTCTTCACTGGATGAGAACTGGGTTAAGCCAGTTTTTTTTCGGTAACCTGACCATTACCTTCCCGAAAATTCATTTCTCTCCGACTTCCCGTGGAGGTTGGTTCTCGACGTAGGTCTGTGTTTTGTTTATTCTCCTTCAAGTGCCGTCTTTTCCGTATCTAAAAACATCAGTTCACCGCCGTCAAGAATGCAGGTAAGGCTTTCAAGTGTAATTTAGCACTCATCCTTGTTACGTAGGTATTAAACAGTTCAACTTCGAAAACAGTGGTAGTTGAACTTGAAGACAAAAACTTTGCAAATTCTTGACACAACGGTTCATTATCTTCTTTGTACAGATCACCATTCTGTCTAGATCACTAGGACTAAATGTCTAGATCCTAAATGTTAGATTAAGTATTATTATGAATTATCACTGATTAATAACAACTTTATCAAGTACCTAGTGAAAATTATTATAATATATTGTTAGGTAGGTATTAATACTTAATGTTAGGACGGACGGATTTTTTTTTATTCGATTTTCTGAATCTACGTATCTTGAAACGTAAACCAACAAATTTTGAGGGTTAAAAAATTTTTCTCTTTGTGGCGATTCCAATGGTTCATTATCGAAGATAAACCAAAAGTTGAAGTTGAACCTACTTTGAGAAGTAGAACGTGTGAAGACCATGGTGTAGAGAATTAGATCATGATGTAGTAAAGAAATAGACCATGGTATATGTTAAATGAATAGTGGTGAATGGAGCACGAAGGTTATTTGATGATAATATTCTCCTGTTTTTATTCATATAGTCGGATATCCGCCAAGTCATTGGAGTCGTGGTCCAACAAATCATCGACTCGGACGAAGACGACGTCGATTGGGACATTGTCCAACAAGTTCTTGACTCTGACAGCAGCTCTGACTCCTGCGAAGAAGAGGAAGTCGATGCAGAGGAGGAATGCGTCCCCAAGAATGAGGGTTTTTTCGGCGTAGTGGACCACTTCAGCAATGACCAATTTATTGATCATTTTAGAGTCAGCCGCAGGGTGGCTGAACAGATTGCCGAAGGTTTTGCTCGAAGCGAGTTCTTCAAACCGGACATTGGTGGGAATGGAAAGTTGACTCCCTTTCAACAAGTAAGTCCACATAGAACCTAGAGGCGGAAACTGCCTCAGTCCGTATTCATATTTTTGGCATTTTTGACCTACCTACCAACTTGTAGGCCTACGGTAGCCTTAGGTAACTACCAATCTACCTGATGGCGTATTGCACAGCGCACCAACAACATTGGTTTTAAATTGCGAAGCCGTGAAAGTTACGAAGATCTTGCATCTTGCAAAGATAATCAACCTGCAGGTAGTGTCATTCTGACCAAACGTGATCTTAGCGGATTTTCAAAGAAATTGTAGCTAAGTATTAGAATCGTTTCGAAATCTCGGAAGCGCCCAAAATTGGCCGGAAACCCACTAAATTGGTGCATTTATGCATCACAAATCAAAATCCTGGATTTTCCCTCGAAAGCGAGTTCGTTAACCAGCCGGATCAAGAATGGCGGAGTGGTCAAATTTTTTAAATTTGTGTGCCAAAAAATCGTCATGTTATCAGTACTTATAGGCATAAATGCATGTCGTTCAACACGTTCCTTTGGCGTACCTACTGAGTCGATTGCGACTAGTCCTAGCACGATCCACCGCCATCCAATGTGGCTAATTGACAAAATTGTGATCCAAAATCCTAAAATAGCATGTAGCCGCCAACATTTTCACGTTCATGCAGATCGCAGAGCATACCTTAGTAATAACCATTCATGCGTGTGCATGAGGCTTTTCATTTTGCCAGAGTTTCTGCAAAAATTCGCTGTTTAAGCCATGCTGTGATTTTCAATCTGTTTCAGACTCTCACTTTCTTGTGGTTTGCGGGCCACCAGACTGCCTCTTTTCGTGACGTTTCGGATCGTTTTCACATGACGAAAAGCAGCCTGTTCCGGGTGACGAGGCGCCTGATTTTCTTCCTGAGCGGGCTGTCAAAAAATGTGATCAAGTGGCCTGAGGAGGAGGAAAAGGTCCGAATCGCGGGCGAGTTCAGGAGGATGGGGTTCCTCCCCAACGTTATAGGCGCGATCGACGGGTGCCACATTCAAATTGATAGACCTTCTGAAGATGCGCAATCATATTATAACCGAAAAAAGTCTTTTTCAATTCATGTAGGTATTTTGTATTGTGTCCGACCTAGGTTTTTGTATCATAACGGATGAAATGAGTAAATTTTCATCCTATCGTGTTGTCGCCATCGCACGCTGTTCTCGAGTATGACTGAAGGTAATATACTTTCTTCTGCAGTTTCAGGCAACCTGCGACCATCAGTCGAAAATCACGAGCGTCTTCATCGGATTCCCGGGGTCTGTGCACGATGCTCGGGTTTTCCGACGATCCCCCCTTGGACGAAATTTGGAGGCAAGATGCGGGAATTACATGGTGATTGGGGACAGCGCTTATCCTTGCTCTCGGAATTTGCTCACCCCATTCAAAGATAATGGTACGTAAGTCTTCTTTTTAAAAAAACACTCCTTTGAAAACTCCGAAAAACACACACAAAATAGGTGTGGAAACTCAGGTATCTCTTCCGCGATTTGATTGTATTAATGATGTACGCGTTGCAGGTAGGCTTACCAACCGGCAGAAGAAGTTTAACAAGAAGCTCAGCCGGTGCAGAATACGCATCGAGCACACATTTGGGTTGCTGAAGCAAAAATTTCGGCAGCTCTATTATTGCAAGTTGCGTAAGATCTGGGACCTCATCCACTTCATTCGTGCATGTTGTGTTCTGCACAACATTGCCATCGACGATAACTACACTGAAGACGAGGATGTGACCGTCGAGGGGGACATCGGTGAAGAAACAAACGAGGACGCTGATGAGGACGACCATGACGCCCCAGACGGAGTTGCCTTCAGGAACTACGTCCTTGCAAACAATATTTTCGACCTTTAATAATCCTTTGTATTTTTTTGGTTAAGTACGAGTACATCTGATTTCTCATTTTTGCTTGTCTAATACCTTCCATACGCCTACCGCGCCTTTCTGAATGCTAATTTGACTGCATTACTCAAATACTTACCAAGCGACACTGATACGAATTTTGCAAAATAGCAAAAAACGAATTTCACCTTCACTTGGATCTGGAATTAGCCACTGTAATCCAAATTTTGAAAAAACCAGCCTATCCTTTATGTGTATATGCATAACGCCGTCCAATTAGAAAACTATTAACGGTGTAATGGGAAAAGAGAAAACACACCAAAATCAGGTAGAAAACTGTTTAATAATGAAAAAGCTTGAAAACTGATTTAAATCGCATGACCGCACATTGGTTTGTAAAATAGGTAAATTATTTACCAGCGCACACTCAAATTAAAGTCATCATCAAATCATGTAACTGCAGGTATAATTTACAAAAAAGAATGTATACATGAAAAGTGCTTAATGTTTCTAAAGTTGTTACGTTATTTCGCTGCGCACACTAGATTAAAATCATCACTAGTATCACACGGGTACTTAAGGCTACAAGAAAATAGAGGCAACAAAGTTATAAAAATAATCCACCTACAAAAACAAGGTAGTTTATAGGTAAATTATTTACCAGCCCACACTCAAATTAAATTCATCACTCGTTAACTCATCATCAAATCATGTAACTGCAGATATAATAATTATACCTGCAGTTACATGATTTGATGATGAGTTAACGAGTGATGAGTTTAATTTGAGTGTGGGCTGGTAAATAATTTACCTATAAACTACCTTGTTGTTGTTGGTAGATTTTTTACAACAAAAAGAATGTATACATGGAAAGTGCTTAATGTTTCTAAAGTTGTTACGTTATTTCGCGGCGCACACTAGATTACAATCATCACTAGTATCACACGGGTACTTAAGGCTACAAGAAAATAGAGGCAGCAAAGTTATAAAAATAATCTACCAACAACAACAAGGAAGTTTATAGGTAAATTATTACTCATCACTCGTTAACTCATCATCAAATCATGTAACTGCAGGTATAATAATTATACCTGCAGTTACATGATTTGATGATGAGTTAACGAGTGATGAGTTTAATTTGAGTGTGGGCTGGTAAATAATTTACCTATAAACTACCTTGTTGTTGTTGGTAGATTTTTTACAAAAAAAAAAATGTATACATGAAAAGTGCTTAATGTTTCTAAAGTTGTTACGTTATTTCGCGGCGCACACTAGATTACAATCATCACTATTATCACACGGGTACTTAAGGCTACGTGCGCTCAATGTTCATTCTTGTCTAACTTATCGATTAGAATTTCCAGGAGCCTCACCTTCTTTGCAGCCAGCTCGTTTTTAACTTCGATAGCAGCTGCAATGCGTTTGCCAGTGGCAACCTTCTCAGTCAACAGTTTCCTTTTCAAATCCATATGTTCTTTCCGGTCTAATCTCGATTTCTCTTGGATATCATAACGAGTTTCGCGTCTGCGACGCCGTGGAGCATCATTCGTTTGTCTTGGTGGATCATCAGGGTCACGTTCAAAATTCTCTTCCTCTCCTGAAGTAATTATTTCAGCGCTGCGGGGCAAGTCTTCGCGCGTACCCTGTTGAAGGAAATGTATTGCGAATAATATTTATTAGGCATTTTATGAGACATGGCTCAGTAAATACCCTTCATTATTCCACATCCTAGATTGCTGAAAGAAAGAAAAGATTGCTGATGACAGGAAGCCTCTCTGGAGCTGGTGGAGTAAATTAACGGCTAATTCATCTATTCTACTGGAAGGTGTTCGCCTTCCCTGACAAAGTTACCTACCTTCAACGGGGGCATGGGAAGGACTTCGGTATCCTCCGACAGAAGTAGTTCGGGATTTACATGACGCCTCTTTCCAAAAATGTCATCCATTTCTTGTTGATACTCAAAATCTTTGCGACGACGGCCCGTCTTTCCGTTGTTGTCGGCCACTTTTTTGTAGGTACTTTCCAGACTTTTGAACTTATTGTTCACCTGTGAAGACGAAAATTCGAGTTATTAAACTTGAACAAGCTACAAATGGGCGAGTAAATTGATCACTATTCGTCCCACTTACTTGGATCCAGGAAAGATTCAACTTGAAATTTTCATTCAATGTATCACATATGTGAACAAATACAGCTTTTGCTGTCTTATATTTCTTTGCCATAAGGGGATGGCACTCCTTGTATTCCGCAAGGAGAGCCAATGTCATTGGACGGTCCCAGTGAGCAGGGCAATCGTTGTTTCTGGCAACACCTGTTGTTTCTGACAACACGACCTCACGGATGACATTATAATTACTTGCGTCTGCGTGATTTGGATCCTCGATCACGATGTAATCATTTAGGTCTGAAACATGGAAACAAAACTTCGTCAATAGAGAACACAAAGCTCATAGAGTGAACATTGACTAGCATATGGTACGAAGTGAAGTTGTGGTAGGTGCTCATCTCCGACGTTGTCGAAGGTGTTTATTAGGTACGGTAGTTTCTTAACATCTGCGGGTTCAGATTCACGGTAGGTATTTGCATTTTGACATTTTATGTCAATAAAAACTGTCTTGAAAAAGTGTCCTCGAAAAGCGTTACCTAGATTTTAGGATAATTTTCACTTACAACCAAGCCGTTGCTAGGGAAATGAAACTTCTGTAGTTTTCATCGGACAAAAATCGTTCCACATTCGATCGAAAGCTCTCGAATTATCACGCATTTCTTGCGTATTTGTTCTTGGTATTTATGTCAGACTTATACATATTTTTATGTTATAAATAGATATAGTGAACACTGCCACTTGTTTTGTGATCAATTGGTTGAGGTTACCTACAATTCTGTTTTCATTAAAATAATACTACATCCAAACAAAGTTGGTCGTACAGGCAACTGGGATTCGTTGTTTTGTTATTGTTACTTTTGATTTAGCCATCAGCCACAGAATACCGGCCTTAGATTCGTATAAACAAAGAGAAAACAGGACTTGAGGAAATAGACGTCTGTAGTACAATATTGACATAAAATGTCCCAATGTGTTGCAGACTCGTATGCAAGCATTTTCTATAAAAGTTTCTATAAAAGATGTACCTACCAACAAATTTTACGATAATTTTATTTGAAAAAAGAAGGACTTACCGAAGGAATCATTCACTGCCATTTCGCAAGGAATTTCGCAAGGATTTCGCAAGGAAAATAACTCGAATATAAATAAAATCGGAAATAGCGACGACGTTGACGAGCGGAAGGTTTCGATTTCACGTTACTGCTATTTCACGTCACTGCTGAAGCCCCAGCGCTCTCTAGTGGAGTAGTTCTGCGCGTTCCAACCACCCAGTTGAAAAACTGAAAAGTTCCTTCACTCATCCCCACCACTTGAGTTATCTAAATTAACTGGTTAAAGAACTCCCTGGTTGGCAGGAACAGACCTAAAGATGTTCACAACATATTTTCAGGAATATTCAAACCTAGTCTGGAATTTACTTTCGATTTATCGGTGAAAATCCGGCCTCGCCGTCTAAATCGGACAGGTGACTCCAGCAAACTGTGATATACTGCAATATGCACAGGGAATGAAATGGGTGAGAGCACTGTGCATTCAACAAGATATCGTCTCTTATGATCCCACAATGTCTAACTCAGTATTTTGGCTAAATGCGTTAGGAACGGAAATCTCTCGGTCCGTCTTTCTAGCTCATTGGTTTGTACTTTATTACTATTCGTCGTCGTTGGTTGATGATACAAAGGCCTCGAGGATGAAGGCTGGACGACGGAATATGGGCGCCGGTGTTAGGCCCGGTGGGTCTGAAAAGAGCCGTTGAAAGAAGGAGTGGGCGTAGCTCGACGTTGGGCCCGTGGCTCTGAAAAGAACCGATGAAGGGTGCGGGCGTTAGTACCGGACTCGTGTCCTCTGTGTTCGGTCGGAAAACCCGACTTCCTAGTCTTGAGGAGGGGCTGATGTTGTACCACGGAACCCCTTAGGGCCGCCAGTGCCTTTTGCAAGGTACCGACTTGAGGCGGGTCAGTTTCCAAGTTGAATCCACCACAAACGGGTTGACGACAGCCTTGAGGCTTCGTGGGGCGCGGAACCCCAGTCCACCTTGTACCTATGACAAGCCGCTGAGAGTGAACCAACAAGGGCGCTGCTTATTGGCCCCTGCCGTGGCGATCACCGCTGCTCCTCAAGAGGTCGGACGTGAACCTCGACAGCGTTGGGAAGCCGGCGAAAGGATCGGCGAGCTGTTCGTCGTCCGTCGGAGAAGCTCGCTGGAAGGAGTTGAGGCAAGAGGCGATTTCTTGTGTGGTGTAGGTGCAGCCAGTTGTAGACGAGAGTCGAGGAGAGAATGATTTTATTGAGAGCCAGCGCGAGCTTATATATCCTTAGCGCATGCGCACTAACCATCCCTTTCCCCTACTTCCAACCAGCTCCTTGACTAACTGTCTAGTTGCTGACTGTCCCGCTAGAGTTCTATAGCGGCCGAAGGTTACTCGAAGGTTAAAAGAGGCAAAATGCTGGAGGCTTCGATGAAATTGTGTAGAATGTCTCTACAATTACAATACAGGAAAAGGCTTCTTCAACGTAGGAAAGCCGCGCTAACCATGGAAATTACTACAGTAAACAAATCCAGCCCTCCTCAACAAAACTACCATGATTTTTCAGAAAACAATTCGACAAACGTCTAGGAACAACGATATGTAGACTGCGGAATTTGTGAAGAGTACCTACATCGGATTCGACGGATAGACTCCCCACAATGCCGTACATGTGGGCATCTACATGGAACACTGGAGCACATAAATAGGTATGGATTGTGAAGGTCATCATAGACATCGTTCAGAGTTTTTTTAAGTACAATTAGACGAAGAACTACTGTTACATTGACTTACAACAATATTATTACTTCAAAAAACTTATTTATACTATACTTTATACTGTACTTAATAAACTTATTTATTTACAAAGAATTGTACAAATTATTAAATAACTGTCATATAAATGTGTAAATATACTGAAAACCTGAGTAGATGGCTGTATACGTATGTAATGCCAAATACATTTACAAAAAACAAAAAAATAAAAAAATAAAAATACTACCTATACCTAGTAGGTTTGTGTGAAAATCCGTTTTTCGTCACTCCTGAAGAGTTGGGACAACTGAGTTAGAACTTGTGCGATCTTAAGGGGCGATATTATGGTTTATTATGGTTAAAAATGTGGCGCTTCCTAGAACAAACTTGTTTCTTACCACTAGAAGTCCCAAATATATAATTCATCTGCTATATAATCGAATCGATGCAACAATGAAAAACCCAACAACTAGCTCGAGGAATGTGTACAAAAAACTTATATGTACATGGCTTATTCAAAATGGAATGGAATGTGATTCCTTTTTAATGAGTATATATAAGCAATAGGAAAATCTGCGAAGTACTTTTAATGTTGATTACGTAGTATAAGTTCAGTGCGTTTATTTATTATTTTTTTCTTTTCTATCTAAATAGGAAATAGTTTAATTTAATTCAGAAGAGGCAAGCAACTCTTATGTCGGCGACACGGGCTTTTAGCCTAATGCCGAATAATATTATTCATACATATAATTTATCTTCTATGTATTATCACTCTATTTTTCAATGAATAAAGTCTCTCTCTCTCTCTCTTATTGACTCAATGAACTTACGATGGTGGCGACTTGAATATGTTGGAGCACTGAGGAAGACTGAGAGGAAGACCCTAGCATCCACTAATTCGGAGGGTTTATATGAAATGAAATGAAATGAAAAAACTCTGCAAATTCTTGACACAACGGTTTATTATCTTCCTTGTGCAGATCACCCTTCTGTCTATACCAGACTGTGTTGCAAATCGGCACCATACCATATTCTCACCGTACTCATACCATTTCTTTCCTATCATACCGTACTGTACTATACTAAATCATACATACAATAATATACCATACCATAGTCATACCATGTCGTACCAAAATTCTTTTTGAACCCCTTCCCCTTGACCTAGGGTTATGAAAAGTTGCGAGGACCATTGTGGGGTTGGTCGAAACCCATAAAAAAAATTTCGTAATTTTAACTCAACGCTAACTGGGCAAAGTGCCGCGGACGGCGTACGGCGGACGGCGTACGGCGGACGGCGTACGGCGGACGGACGGATTTTTTTTTATTCGATTTTCTGAATCTACGTATCTTGAAACGTAAACCAACAAATTTTAAGGGGGGTTAAAATTTTTTTTTTCTTTGGGCGATTCCAATGGTTCATTATCGAAGATAATAAACCAAAATGAAGTACGAGGTACGCGGTGTGGGTGTGGGAGGGGGCGCAGAGACATAAAAGGTCTCGTCGTATGACGCACTAGTTGGCCTCCTGCCAGCCGTATTATGTCATACGCTCGTGCGTCATAGGCTCTGACGTACTTGTTGGCCTCCTGCCAACCGTCTTACGTCATACGCTCGTGCGTCATAGGCTCTGACGTACTTGTTGGTCTCCTGCCAACCGTCTTACGTCATTCGCTCGTGCGTCATAGGCTCTGACGTACTTGTTGGCCACCTGCCAGCCGTCTTACGTCATACGCTCGTGCGTCATAGGCTCTGACGCACTAGTTAGCCTCCTGCCAGCCGTCTTACGTCATACGCTCGTGCGTCATAGGCTCTGACGCACTAGTGGCCTCCTGCCAGCCGTATTACGTCATACGCTCGTGCGTCAAGGGCTCTGACGTACTTGTTGGCCTCCTGCCAGCCGTCTTACGTCATACGCTCGTGCGTCATAGGCTCTGACGTACTTGTTGGCCTCCTGCCAGCCATCTTACGTCATACGCTCGTGCGTCATAGGCTCTGACGTACTTGTTGGCCTCCTACCAGCCGTCTTACGTCATACGCTCGTGCGTCATAGGCTCTGACGTACTAGTTAGCCTCCTGCCAGCCGTCTTACGTCATACGCTCGTGCGTCATAGGCTCTGACGTAATGGCCCGCCGGTCGCTTGTGTTCTGACGTGATCTGAGGGAAAGGGTGAATCAAGGGAACAAATTTTTCCCGTTTCAGTTTATGTGCCAAAGCAAAGACATGAAAATGTCAAAAAAATATGTAAATAGGTACCTAAGCCCAACTGTAATGTCAATTTTCTGACAATGAGTTTTCGACTATAGTTTTCATACCTTTTTACTTAAGTACTTATTGCAATTTGAGACTGATAATGAGCTGTTTGCAAATAAAAAGTCTGATAACTACTTTATTACATCTTATTAATCTATTTTCAAGTTCCGATTCACAGTTGAATGTATTTTATTTAGATGTCGTAAAATTCGAAAACGATGGAATGACGAAACCTGTCGACTACTGACTCAAGTGATACTGTCGACTTCTAACACATGTAGGTCGACTACTAGTGCAAAACCATGTCGACTACTGAAGAAAATGTTGGTCACTGGTATCGACTACTACCTAGAGCATTGGGATTTTTTACAAAACTTGTTTTTCCCTTTTCAAACCATGTTGAATAATATTTCCCGCTGCCAGGTCTTTTATGGAAGGATCTTGGGTACACAATGAACAGGTTTGCAATGAGAAATAGTTGATAATAATAATTAATTATCACTAATTATTAATAAGTTTATCAAGTAGATACCTAGTAAAAAGTATTATAATTTATTGTTAAATATTAATAATTTGTATTTAATTAATACGATATAATTCTAGGGTTTTTAATACTTTTTAATTTTTCTATAAAAGAAGTACCTACCTACCAACAAACATTCGAAATTACCTTCATTTCCGTAGCACGAAACGTACCTCAGAACAACAAACTCGACATCACTAAAACCATATGATGTTCTAAACAGCTAGTTACGAAAAATACTCGTAGTATGAAAATCGAGTCGACCTGTATTTAATCGACCTGTATTTCAACTGTTTGATTCAAGATCGCGTCGACAGGCTCAACCTTTGAGCCGTCATTGTGAACGAACGGCTGGTCGTACAAAGCTGCGGATGGTCTTAAAAAATTCTACGGAACAAACTCTATCTAAGTATGAAATAAAAACGTACCGTTCTATATGACTTTTTCGAGATATGAGATTTTCAAATTTTCAAAATTCGTTTAGAACCCCTTCCCCTTGACCTAGGGTTATGAAAAGTTTCGAGGACCATTGTGGGGTTGGTCGAAACCCATTAAAAAAAATTTCGTAATTTTAACTCAACGCTAACTGGCCAAAGTGGCGCGGACGGACGGATTTTTTTTTATTCGATTTTCTGAATCTACGTATCTTGAAACGTAAACCAACAAATTTTGAGGGGGGGTTAAAAAATTCTTTTCTTTGTGCGATTCCAATGGTTCATTATCGAAGATAATAAACCAAAATAATTTATTCCTTCTAATATACACAGAACAGAAGAAACCTAATGAATAATTGTGGAAATACCCCACTTTTTGGAACGCAGTCATATGATCATGCTACTGACCTGATGGTCGGTAATGTTTTGGGAACCTCGTTACTCAATGTCTGCTGATGAGTGGAAAACTAGAGCTTCGCCGAACGTTCAGATAAACAATGACGGAACGTTACATCGCTATACTAAGTAGGTCATAAGGGCCGTTGGATCCTAAGATATCACAAAACTATACCTCAGGATTAAAAACTCGAACGCCTTAGTTCAAGTACTTCCTTCAAATTCCAACACAACCAATCACAAATAAACTCCTTGTCTGTAAAGTTTTAGTCAAAGCACAGGACTTTAACGCTTCCGAAACGATGTACTTGTTCTCCCACCCAAGTTCGACGCTTAGAACAACTTAATCGACAGTTAAGAAAAAGGAGTGTCGATGACTTTCCTTCGGAAATGGAACCCCTGGCTGAGACTTACAACTTCAAACTCCTCAATGTCTGCCAAGACACTATGAAGACCTTTGTCAAATATCACGTTGAGAGCCACAACACCTTACTAATTGAAGGTTTTCTACAACCATACAATCATGACTTCGACCTTTCGCTGACTTTCAACATTTTGAACATCATTGAAAGGTGAAAGTTATAATAACTGTTTGTCAATGTTTTATTTTTAAGTTCCTTCGCTCCCAAAAACTACCGTCGTGTAGTGTGGCGATAGCGATTGGTTGGAAGTTTTTTCGATGCTGTGGCATTCATGTGGCAGTTACTTGATTATTTTCTATTTGGAACGTGTATGTGTTGAGTCAGAGCGTTACATGTTCCATAGGTACTGACTGAACCCTTCTGGAAGTCCTGGTAACGATCCAGGACTCATCTAGACGTGAGTTCGACGTTACGGACCCCGGCCCCAAAAACTACGACAATACGCAGCAGTAGGAAGACCACCTTACGCACCTGGTGCCTCGATACGCGCCCCTACAAAATTAACGTTACGCACCCGACAAAAACCACAAAAGTTCCTTCCCACTTACAGACTTAGGACTGACTACATGTGTATGCAGGTGTGGTTAAAAATGTGTGGCTTTTCATCGGATGAAGATGTTTGTCTCGTGCGAACTCATAATCGAAACTGCTCAACAATATCGGCGAGGACGGTAATCGTTATCGGGAACGCGAGAGCTGGGTGCGTATTGAATGGACTTTTCCGGATGGTGAGGTGCCCAACGATGGACCCCCCTTTAGACGGAGAAGAGATCGACCGATCCTTCAACACCGATCTGTATTGCTGGCATAACATAAGCAGCGTATTCATCCTACGTAGATTCTCAATAATATTATTACTCGTATCCCACAAAACATGTCAATAGTAACAAATTATGTACGCTTGATCATTACATCAACTTTGTTGAGAAAAATATAATTCAGGAAAGTCATGAAAGTATGTATTGGGAAAGTACCAAGGGAAAATATTATTATATCACCAAATGGTTTCAATTCTAAATTTGGAGGAATAAAACTGCTCTAAAAAAAGTGACCTGAAAGTTGCTGACCTCATTTTATCCGAATCCGTTGTTGTTACTACAACTTTGCATTGTATTTTCCTGGTCATCACGAACTTCGTCAAAAAAAATTATAATGGGGCTAGATTTGTAGGAAATTTGATGCTGAATCCAAATATGACCGCAGCTTTCTTTTTCACATTGATCCGAACCCTCCAAATCCCCCAAAATGCTACTAAAAAACTGTAAAAATAGAGTTTTTGCCTATTTTTCACTTACATTTTCGTTTTTGATGACTCCAATGGACCTGCCAAAAAATATCGAGGGCAACCATTCGATTGTTTATACTCTCCTGCGTCGAATTAGACCAACCGGAACCAATCCGCACTCAATCTGAAGACAAATTCACAGAGACAGGAGATCCCGTTGAATTACGAATTTCGAGGCCATTTCACCCTATTTCGCTAAAATCAATTCCATTTGTCAAGCGTTAAAAAATCGTAACGTCGCTAATTACAACTTTTGAGAGTTTCGGTTGGTCTAATTCGACGCAGGAGAGTGTATATATAACTCTGGATCTATAGAACTAAATTTAGAGACGATTTCACTACAGTTAAGTATTCGTTTCGCGTGATTGGAGTCGAACCATGCCGATTTTGAATTTGGTGTCTGTTTGTGTGTCCTTCAATCACGAAAAACGGCTCAATGGATCGAACTTTTCTCCCGTATTTAAATGTTTCTGTGACCGGGGAAGGGCATAGGGGGGTTCACTTCCGGATCCGATGCACAGGGGAGGGGGTTAATAGGGAAGCCGAAATATAAAAATCTTAAATTCTTCCTTCCCGTGATACAGATGAATATTATTTTTGGCATTTAAGATTATAAGGGTTTGTATAGGGACATGTAAGAGGTATAATCCGTAAAGTGACAGGTAAGAGTGGCAGATGGACCCATCCCGAGTTCAGCCCGTCCGGGACAGGCAACAGAGGTAGATGGTCAGCGACGGGACCGACAGCTAGTTTTCACTAAATCCAACGTATCTTGTGACGTAAACGAAGTAAATTTGAGATAGGAAGTGGCCAAAAACATTAGTTTTAATTGATTCCAAAAGTTCATTATAAGAAATGATAACTCGAAAATGGGACAAACCGAAAGAAAGTGAATATGAAGAAAACGCCGTCAGTTTGAGGGGCGAAGTACATGTATGTAAAACGGTGTTTAACAGGAGTTAGTTTGGAAAAGGTTGTCAGTTTGGGAGATGTAGTACCGAAACTTTGACGCCCTCTTGTTCCTGTGATCTCTTCGCCGATGATTTATGCTTTTCCCGACCCGACTTCGGAGCCCATCGCCCGAACCTTCAAAGTAAATCATCACCCAAGGCCATCTGATTCCCCCCATTCTCCTCATCCTACCTATTGTTTGATTGTTCCCCGGGGAATTTTCGGTGTTAAATCGAAACCTACAAGACCGATGCTCCGGACGTTGCTGTCCGACGCGACGTAATTTACGACCATCTTGATTAATTGAGCGTCTGAAGCCGCCGCCTGAAAATCAATTCGTTTCCCCCAAACCGCCGAATTCGGATTTCTGATACATCCAAATAAGCGGGCGGTTGACATATGCCCAGATCCCCGACCTAATTTATTGGAATTTGCACCATATTCTCAATAGATCAACACTGTACCTATTATAGATACGTACTACAGAATTACAACATGGTGACACTTTTGAAGGATGAAACGCTCAAAATTGCCTCTGCACTTGCAAATTATGCACAAAGTTTCGACCATCTGAAATTAGTTGTTTTGTAATAATTGAGATTAATTTAAAAAAATTAAAAGTTACTAGTGACGTCACGGAGCAAAAGTTTCATCAAATGGTTCGTTATTGCAATGAGGTGATCTAAAGACTGGATAATATCCAAGAGATATTATCTCTTTGATATCAGTTTGTTCTCAAATACCTAAGTGTTGATTTTTGGGGTCCAAGAACAATATCAGCAGAATAACTGACGAATATTGTCTCAATGCACAATTTTTAGCCACAATTAATCAGAGTACCAAAATTTGGCATTTAATATCATTTTCTATAAATTTGATATTTAATGTCAGTTTCTCAGGTCTACCGAATTCCGGAGACGCAGCTTAGGGGTCAAATTAAATGATTGAATTTGGTAACCAAATTTGGCATTTTAAATGATTTCTGTAAATTTCTGTAAATTTGACATTTAACATCAGTTTCTCAGGTCTATCAAATTTGGTGGTATTTAATATCAGTTTCTATAAATTTGATATTTAATATCAGTTTCTCAGGTCTATCGAATTTGGTATTTAATAGGTATCAGTTTCTATAAATTTGATATTTAATATCAGTTTCTATAAGTTTGATATTCAATATCAGCTTCTCAGGTCTATCAAATTTGACATTTAATATCAGTTTCTCAGGTCTATCAAAATCCGGAGACTCAGAATCGTAAGAAGCGATCCTAATGGATTTCATAACCAGTAGGACAAGGAATAGCAGGGCATAAAACATCCATTAAAACGTTGTCTATGTACGGCAATGTCAATGTCTTTTTTTTCGTCAAGAGGTATTCAATGCCACAACTAGCCTTGGGATAGTCCGCTCGCAACATTTTAGAAACCGAATTAATGGATGATCGTTTATTCGTACAACCACCCAAATCATCGTGCAGGCATGAGGAAATGCAGAGATAACTTGACATCATTCTAAATCCATTCATAGTGTAAGCCGTCAGACTAATAGACCGCGCGGCCGCCAGAAGAGCGCCACTGGATGAGGGCTACCAGGCGACCCCCACCACAGATCGCCTCCAGACGTTTCCCCCTCCAGCGACCTATTTAAGCCCAGCGCTGAGGGCTAACAACAGAGTCCAGCAAAACCTCTCCTTGCGATAATAGCCCGTCCGAGTGCTAGCAGTTGTAAATCCCTTTCAGTTTTACAGACGCCCTCCGAGCGTGATTGTGAGTAGAAGCGTCAGTTACGACGACAGTAG
Organism: Stenodema calcarata; assembly: GCA_963920205.1. Taxonomy (NCBI): domain Eukaryota; kingdom Metazoa; phylum Arthropoda; class Insecta; order Hemiptera; family Miridae; genus Stenodema; species Stenodema calcarata. Next base: position 5,385,261 of record OY986051.1, on the reverse strand, counting down.
TGACATTACGCGTACAGACAGTGATCTGCAAGAACAGCCCGTCCGAGTGCTAGCAGTTATAAGATCTCAGTACTGTGAGTTATATTTACACCTTTTCTGGCCAGATAGGGACGTTGAGTACACATAGGAGTCACCTCCATCAAGCTACACGTAACCCAAGTAGGACGGTTACGCATACCTTTGTAAATCTTTCATTCATATCTTTCCATTTGCTCATTCACCCAGGGACCTGTTCATATGGACAGCCCTGGCCCCATTTAAAAGTCACTCTAAGTTGATATACTAAGTTGATACGTCACTTGAGACGTATTCTGGTTTTAAGTTACACCAAGCCAAGTATATTTCGTTTGTTTCATATTTTGCATTTCTTGAGTTTAATATATTTCCATTTATTTGTTACAAGTGTTGTTCCTTTCGTCACCCGTACCCGTGTTGGCGTTTATGTAACTGACGCACAGTCACTTTTCCATTTTTGGTCACGCTACAGGTGTGTCAGCTTACATATTGGTGGCAGCTTGTGGGATTTTTGTCTGGTAAGCCCAGGCACGAATCCAGTTACGCCGACACGAGGTGACGAGAAGAAAGCAAAACAACAACAGAGTCACTCACACAAGTCAAGCACACAGAATATCATACACCGTCATTTCCTTGACGTATTTTTGATTACACATTTTCCTTGTTACACTACACAATCTTACTTTGCAACAGGGGGGACAGTAACCCTATAACTTCAGTCACTCATTTTAAATCACACATTTCACTATGCCCAGAATTCAGAGGAACGGGGGGAACGGTTCGTCACCCGACGTACTGGACACAATCAATGCTACATTGATCCGCCTGTCACGCCTGTTTGACCACGGGCCCAGGTTACACTCAGACGCCAGTGATTACAGGGGGACGAATATACCGCGTTCTATGGTCATGGAGATTGATCCATGGGACCCAAAGAAGACAATGACGGGACGACGTGACGCCAAGACGCCAAGACCTAACCCCAGGTTCCCGTGCATGTTTTGTGGGGACATGTCACACTTCCCCGTGGACTGCAGTCACAACCCACAGAAGACTATCTTCTGCAATTACTGTGGGGTACACGAACATCTCGAGATTGACTGTATCAAGAAACGGAGCCTTCTACCCATTTCACATCCACCTGGGGTACGAAACGTGTCAACTGGACCATTGGCCATAGGAGGACGCCCACAGTCACGAGCCTCAACAGCAAGCATCACCTTTCAAGATCCAGCCAACGAGGAGGTGATGGAAGAATGCTTAGCGACGGTTATTGAGTCCATTCAAGGTTTTTCTCTCAGAGTGCCGGTGACGGTCACTTCTGACCCAACACACACACATGGTGGGCCAGAGACGCAAGTGACACACCCGGTGACGCTTGCTCCTGAGTTGATACAACCCTACCAAGGACCAATGACGCAAGTAACGCACCCGGTGACGACGGTGACGCCCCAGGTGGCGCCGGTGACGACGGTGACGCCATTGACGACGGTGACGCCCCAGGTGACGCCAACCCAAAGAACTACCTACACGCCCCGGATACCCATGACACAGGTGACGCCGGTGACGCCCCAGGTGACGCCAACACAAAGAACTACCTACACGCCCCAGATACCCGTGACACAGGTGACGCCGGTGACGACGGTGACGCCCCAGGTGACGCCAACCCAAAGAACTACCTACACGCCCCAGATACCCGTGACACAGGTGACGCCGGTGGTGACGGTGACGCAAGTGACGCACCCAGTGACGCATACTTCTACACCTATACATGGATATGACGAACCGGTGACACAGGGTACGCATACGATGACGCGTAACCCTAAAGCCATACAACGCTGCGGCAACTTAATTACACGGGACACTGTTTACCCAAGGGGACGCCGTAGACTACGGGGAAGGAAAAAGGAAGACGGTAACCTTTAACCTGTCTAGTAATTAATTACACAAACATACACCTTTTTTTAATTCCATCTTTTTAATTAACCTTTTTCACCTTTTTAATTAACATACACCTTTTTGTAATTAATTACACGTACATACACCCTTTTTCTTGATATATGAACCACTTTACAATTTAGTAAAATTTTAAGAAATTAAGCTATCTACTGCTTGGTGTAGCTTACTCTCGGGACCTTGACTTGCTGATTTATATCTTACTCTGCTACCTGCAATTCTTGTAATTCTTGTAATCTTTTACTTACCTTTTGTGCATATTTTTTTTGTAAAACTTGCTAATTATAACCAAATTTAATGTAAAAAGTACTTACCTTTTGTGCATATACTTATACAATTTGGCAATTGTAACTAAATTTAGCGACTTAACTATTTGATTTAACCTTCCTATTAAAATTTAACTCGCTTCAACTCACTTGTTTGGGCACTGATCGACGACAACACCAATCTTCGGGGAATCTATGGTTACCGGCGAGGACGCCGGCTCCCAGGAGGGAGGGGAGTGTAAGCCGTCAGACTAATAGACCGCGCGGCCGCCAGAAGAGCGCCACTGGATGAGGGCTACCAGGCGACCCCCACCACAGATCGCCTCCAGACGTTTCCCCCTCCAGCGACCTATTTAAGCCCAGCGCTGAGGGCTAACAACAGAGTCCAGCAAAACCTCTCCTTGCGATAATAGCCCGTCCGAGTGCTAGCAGTTGTAAATCCCTTTCAGTTTTACAGACGCCCTCCGAGCGTGATTGTGAGTAGAAGCGTCAGTTACGACGACAGTAGTGACATTACGCGTACAGACAGTGATCTGCAAGAACAGCCCGTCCGAGTGCTAGCAGTTATAAGATCTCAGTACTGTGAGTTATATTTACACCTTTTCTGGCCAGATAGGGACGTTGAGTACACATAGGAGTCACCTCCATCAAGCTACACGTAACCCAAGTAGGACGGTTACGCATACCTTTGTAAATCTTTCATTCATATCTTTCCATTTGCTCATTCACCCAGGGACCTGTTCATATGGACAGCCCTGGCCCCATTTAAAAGTCACTCTAAGTTGATATACTAAGTTGATACGTCACTTGAGACGTATTCTGGTTTTAAGTTACACCAAGCCAAGTATATTTCGTTTGTTTCATATTTTGCATTTCTTGAGTTTAATATATTTCCATTTATTTGTTACAAGTGTTGTTCCTTTCGTCACCCGTACCCGTGTTGGCGTTTATGTAACTGACGCACAGTCACTTTTCCATTTTTGGTCACGCTACAGGTGTGTCAGCTTACAATATCAACATAACAATCTATGGAAATTCAGTCGCAGCCAGTTCTAACAATCTCGTTCTCTTGTTGGAAACCGACGAGATAGAAGAAAATAGACAAAAACAAAATGCGATCACCGCCCACCTCTCGCCGTTGATAAGTTAGAACTGTTCATTTTGAAGTTGAAATTCTATACTTAATCTTTTCAACAGTAATTAGCCAGCAGGTTCCGTCAAGGTCTGGGAGGATCGTCGGTGAGAGAGTTGGAAATTCCTCCAGCCCGCTGATGCCCCTCATAACTCATAATTAGCATTTTTCCGAGTCATAAAACATTCAAGTTCTCCTTAATTATTGATCACACTGTTTGTTTGTGGTTAAAATGTCAGGAGACGGTTCCTTATAATTAGAATCTGAAATTTTAAGTTTACGGGGTGATAAATTGGATGAAAACTGGTTTCCAACTTGACCTATAGCGAGGCAAGTGAACGTTAAGAAGATTTCTCAGCAATGTCTGATGATTGGTAGCACAAATAAAATTAAATTCCCCACCAGTAGGACTTTCGTGAAATCTCCTTATCTTCAAATGTTTACTATGTTTACAAATGTTTACGTATCGTCAAATTATAGGGGAAAGAAATTAGCCCTAAATTCCAAAACTGAAACATTCTGACAAGTGAGGCCTTATTTCAAAGATTTGTTTACGTTGAACACGATGGTGAAGTCAGAATTGCGGTATCTTATTTCGTTCTCAAACTGGAGCACTTTGAAGATGAAGAAACGTGGTTGTTAGTTGAAATGTTCTTAACGGTTCATCGGCTCTAATCTGATAACGGAATGAAATATCGCAATACCGACTTCATTATCGTGTTCAGCGTTGAAAAATCTATAAACTGAGGTGTTACTCGGCAAAAAAGGAGACAAAATTTGTTATACAACCAGTTAAATAGATGCATTTTACATAAAACCGAATATTCGCTCTTATAGCCATGCTGCATGACTGTGGATTTTTTTCATTTACCGGTGATAGTCTTTCCAATCAAAAGTGAGAAACAATTCAGCAAAATCGAGGTTCTGCATGGGGATTGATTATTCTTAAGCACTTGGTGCAAATGTGGCACTCCTTGGCAATTTCGTCTTCACATTCACGCTTATCACGTTTTCTGTGAAAGTTCGTTCTTTGATGATAGAAAACATCGTAAAATGTATTTTATGTAGTAGGTATAATGTGTAGTGAACTAATTTGCCTGTTGTGACATAGTTTATGAATTAGGGATCAAAGGGAATATGATATCTACTGTGCGAAATGATGAGACAGTTATTAGCAACTGAGTAGCAGCAATCTTGAATAAATAGGTCGGAAGAGTGGTGATAATGAAGACTCGAACGAGTTGACTGAGAAACGGCGTTCAAAGGAAAAATATGAATAAAGACGTAGAGTAGGTACTTCCTAACCGGCAGTCAAGAGTCTTGTATTGCTCGCGACTCGTTATACAACCCCGAGTCGTTATCGGCTCATTGAAGGGATTTAGTGCAAGACGCCATTTGTGCGGGAGAAACGTTCACGGTGAAAGGCTAAAGTGCTTCAATTCCGCTTTATATTAGCTGGTTCCATTTTCCACGGCCCCCGTCCGTATCCCCCATATAAGCGGAACCTTTTTATTCCAACCGCAACATTTGCCAATTCCCATGAGTATTATGCCCTCGCTCCGTCCCCCTTCGCAAGAGCACATCTCGATTTGGACTCCCATACCTTCCTAATTTCCAATTAAGCCTTCCGCGGTTTCGTTCCATCTTCCTCCCTTCGGGTTTCATTGTTTAGTATCAACCAATATGGAACTCGAAACGTTTCCCGATGAATAGCATAATCATTTGCTGCTTAGGTAAGTCCGGTATAATTATTTCATATCCGTCAATAAAATGAAAGGGACATTTCTCTATAATACATCAATTTATCTTTGAGCAGACTGTTCCAAAACCTCCAGCCATGCAGCCTGACCTAATACGTTACTTCAATAATTAAATCACTCACAGCACCCTCTATCTAAAATACTTGGTACTAACTATTGAAATTCAAATAACTAATGCACCAAGCGAATTCCTGCTGTAACTCTGACTAGCCAATAGCATTTGGTCAATATCTAACTTTTCTTCCATGAATATTTTCGTGATTCCTTTCACGCATCATCACTGCCCGGTTCTGCCATTTTTGGAGCAGAAAACACTCAATTTGGATCATTTTTTGTGTATTAGTGTATATATATTTTTTTGTATACAGTATGTACCTACTCGTACTAGTTTGGATCATGTTTTGTGACGTATATAATTGGGAGAGTCATTGTACTCATAACATCCAGACGGTGCAAGGAAATTTTAGTCTGTGAGTTAACGTGCGTTGCAGAGTCAGACAGTTGCTTCTGTGCTCCTTCTGACGGCTAAGTTTTTATGAAAGTTTATGTGATTTTTACAGAGATTAGAACATTAGTTTTGTTAGTATCCGATTTTTGTGCTTTTATGGAAATGCAGTGGAGTTGCAATAACATTTTGGTGGAACATAGACTCATTTGGCTATCATTTCGGTTTATTATCTTCAATAATGAACCATCGGAAACGTCCAAGAAAAAAAATATCCCCTCGAAATTTGAGGGTTTGTGTTTCAAGATACGTACCTACCTACCTACCTAGATTCAGAATATCGAATTTTAAAAAAATCCATCTGTCCGCACTTGGCCCGATCACGGAAACATTTAAATACGGGAGAAGGGTTCGATCCATTGAACCGTTTCTGCGTGATTTGTTTAGAATTTTTAAGAACATCCGGAGCTTTGGACGACCACCCTTTCGTTCACAAAGAGGGCTCGAAGTTGGAGCATCAAAAGTCGTCAACATGAGGGTAAATCATGCGGCAGCCTGTTGGATGAATGTTCATACTGAAATCATCAAACATATGTATCTGGATAAAAATAGAGAATATAAACTTCTAACGAATAAGAAAAAATCGGATTATTATGAATCCTGTGTGGGTAGATTTGTATCGGTCAGGGATTCGAAAATGTTCTGGGATTTGATTAAGGAATTTGGAACGGGAGACTGTTTTGTTGCCCCTGCTTGTAAGCAGGAGGAACTGTATGAGTATTTCCGAACATTGTATAATCCACCGAATGTAGTCGAACCTATTCTTTATGCACCGCCTGACACGAGTGATGGGATGCTGGATGGAGAGATCACCATTGCCGACCTCAGTCGAGTATTGAGCAAAGCAAAGAGCTCCAAGGCGCCTGGTTTTGACCGGGTTCCTTACGAGTTTTATAAAAATGCCCCCAGCAGTCTCCTGGAGCGCCTTGTCTCCCTCTTTAACAGCATTTTTAATAATAGGGCCCCCCCCAGCGTCCTTTAAGCGAGCCATAATCTTCCCATTATACAAAAAAGGCGACCCCGAAGATGTAAAAAGCTTCAGGGGTATCAGTTTTCTGGATGCGGCCATGAAGCTTTATGAAGGGGTGTTGCTTGATAGACTGACAGAATGGGTCAACTGCAATAACATCTTGAGCGAGTCACAGGCGGGCTTTCGTAGATCATATTCCACTATAGACAATATATTTACTCTCATGAGCATCGTAAGTGCCAAAATTACAAAAAAAGGTGGTAAAATATACGCGTTTTTCATTGACTACAGCTCTGCATTTGATAGACTGGTGAGATGGAGGCTCCTGTATCGTCTATATGAGTTGGGGGTATCCAGGAAGTTCGTGGAGAACCTGGCAAGTCTTTATGAGGGGAGTGAGGCCGCAGTCTGGTCCTCAGAGGGTGTGTCCCGGTCGTTTGATTGTGGGATGGGGGTTAGGCAGGGCTCTCTTTTGTCGCCTCTATGCTTCTCTTTGTATATTGACGAGATTGAGGGGCTTCTGAGTGGTGGAGTGTGTCTTGGCGAGGTGGAGGTCAAAATACTAATGTATGCAGACGACTTGGTTCTGCTTGCAGATAATCCACAGTCGCTGAGAAACATGATCAAGGTCATAGAAAAATTTAGCCAGGAAAGAAACCTCCTGATCAACTTGGAGAAATCCAAAATCATGATTTTTAAGAGAGGTGGGGGAATAAAATCAAAAAATGAATGGTGGACACTATACGGTGAAAATATAGAAATAGTAAAATCCTATAAATACCTTGGAATGTGGCTGACTCCTAGCCTGAACCTTGGTGAACACTTCAGCCAGAAACGGCGGGCCGCGCAGTTTGGACTAGCGAGTACTAGAAGGAACCTTCTATGTAAAAATATACCATTCGATTCCAAAATGAGGGTTTTTACTGCAACAGCTAAGTCAGTTCTAGGGTATGCGGCCCAGGTGTGGGGTTTTATGCGCGTGGAGGAGGCGGAGAGAGTGCTCAGGTGGTTCATCAAGAGTTCGCTCTGCCTCCCCTCGAATACACCGACATACATGATCCACCTTGAGACCGGTGTGAGCCCTCTCTATGCGTCGTATTTCCGGGTGCACGCTGATTACAATGTCATAATTAAAGTCCTGGGAATGCAGTCTGAGCGTCTGCCTCATCGGGTGGCTCGGGAGACGATTAAGCGTAGGACATTCTGGTGCGGTGCGTGGGACGATCTAACTACCAAGTATGGAATTGGCGCGGTGTGCTCCCCTGGGGCCACTGTTTCTGAGTGGCGGTCGCTTGCTGGAGATCTCACAATTGCCATTGAAAAAACCCAACGAGAACAATTTTTAAAATTGGCCTCGGAGTCTCGTCACTTCCAAATGTATGCTGCGCTTCAACACGACAACAACTATATAGGCGAAAATGATCAGCGCGTGTATCGTCTTATTGCTAGGGTGCGATGCGAGCAAATGGGGCTAAATGCTAAGTTGTGGAACAGGGGCACAGGAGAGGCACATTGCTCAATGTGTAACAGGAATCAGGAGGAAACCAGCTATCATTTCCTATGCTCATGTCCGATAATTTCAGAATACAGGATGAAATATTTTAATAAGGGCATTTTGGAGCCGCAGGAGATGCTAAATGCTCTTGATGGACCTGACTGGAGGCGACTGTACAATTTTCTGAGGGAAGCGCTAAATTACAGGAGATTTCTTGTAGACAACTATAATTATGTTTGAATGATGTAGGCGGCATCATCAGATTCTAATGAATTATGATTTGTAGCTATGAATTATTCATGAAATTATTATTTATTGTTATTACATTGTTATTACTCAACTTACATTATTGTTATTATTCAACATCATTATTTATTGTTATAACTATTGTCATTATTGCTAGACATTACGATTATTTACGAAATTATTTATGAAACTATTTATGAAATATGATATGTATTGTAATTAACTGAACCTAGAACGCTATAGGTATGACATAATAGGTGAAAATATAATTAAGAATATGGTATATATTTAAAAACAAAAACAAAAAAAAACAAAACAAAAAAAAAATCCGAGCACTACCCGGACAGTTGGCAAATGCCCAGTCCTATAATGTTGACGTTCAGTATTATGTATTTTCTATAATTGTGTTTGAATAAACATTTTTTTTCTTCTTCTTCTTCTTCTTCTACTGACCCAGCTGATTCGAACAAGACATGGTTTTCAGATATCGAGTTAATAACTAAGTACCTAACTAAGTAAGTTAATGACTAAGTAAGAACACCTAATTATTAATAATTACCTAATAATAAAAAATTATAGTTCATAATAATAACTAATCGATCATTTAGTGATCTAGACAGAAGGATGATCAGTACAAAGAAGATAATAAACCGTAGAGTCCAAATTTGCAGAGTTTTTTGTAATGATTTTTCCATTTCCTCACTTTGTTTGGTTTGGAGAGCAGTTCGTTGTTAAGATGGAAAGTGATGGAACCTTGGGATATTCCTCCCTGTTTTACGCTGGTACTCATTTTACCATGCGATAAAGTCATTACTTGTAAGCCCTTAACTTCTTTGTTGTGATATCACACTGTACGTATTTTCGTGGGTTGGATTTTTTTTTTTTTTTTTTTTTAGAAGTTTTAATTCTGTTGTTAAAAACAAATGTTTGGAACTTTTACGTTCCTACTAACTTCTTATAACGTTCACTATATTAAACTATTGCTGTTTATATGTGTTTCCATTGTTTATTAAACCTCTGCTACTTTCATAAAAACTTTGTGGCTGAGTATCTAAGTAACAAATTATTTCAAGTGTTACGTAGGGCATTTGTAATGTGAATGAAAAGTTGTAATTATTACAAATTTTTGAAACATTGAAAAAGAACAAATCATATTGTTGTCACATGTTAATTGTTTCACATGTTATGGTGTACTTTGGTCGACTCATTAGTGATGCTGATGGTAAGTAGGTAAGTAGGTTATGTGTCATCTTCCCTCCGAGAGAGGGGGCAGTTCTAGCAGGTGAGACGTTTTTTAAGAACCATACGTTCCTTCTGTACTGTCTACCATTCCTAGCTTCATTGATGTAAGATCTTGTGGCCCTCTTCTCAATACAGTGGCTGGTTTTCATCGAATATATCAAAAAGATTATGGTGGCATATTATACCCAATCAAATTTACTACGAGATTGCGTTGGAAAAATTACGAAAAAATTATAAAATTATTATAAAATTAGAAAAATCGAGGATTGAAAGTTCCCCAACGCTCCTCCTACCTCTCATTATAACTCGAACTCGAATAATATTATGGTCTGGAAGAACATAAAAATATAGTTACCTAGGGTGAAGCGAGGCAAGTGCGACCCCTTCCCACATTAGTTCAACTTTATTTTATTTTTATTTATTTATTTCAAGTTTCAATACAATAATATACATATAAATCGCATGAATTCATCATTAAACCTTATTGCGGGGCTAAAGGCAATGTCCGTCGCGCCCCGCAAGAGCCGATCTATGAAAATACCTATCATGCAAACAACATAATATGATTTCTGAATATTATTCAGAAACATCTCATTTTTAGATTTTTAGATTCCGAGAACATTCATCTCTTGAGCAGATACCTACTTAGAATGATATTCTCAGCCTCTTTTACCCCTAGCTCAATTAGCCATGAAAAAATTAGTTTCTTATAAGATAGGCAAGAATAAAGAGTAGTCGATTTTAACCCACTTGTCAAACGGCGATGCAACATGTAAATAATAAATTGAGGGCTCCTGGTTGTCAGCGTCAAAGCTGGTTTAGGGTCACCGACATTACCTACCAATCTAAAGCGCGTGCCATAATCATAGCTGTGCAAGTCCAACACGACGTTAGGAGATTTATAATACAACAGTAGGAGGGACTTTATGAATAGTTGTCTAATCGTGAAAACCTTAAAGTCACTGTATAGACGCACACCACGGAGGATATAATCTGGGTTTTTTCAGAATTATTCTTATTAATAGCCTCTGAAGCACATTGATCTTCTCCAAGCTGGTAGGATACGTACCCCCCCCCCCCCCCATGCAATAATCCCGTACTGGATAATTGATTGGGCATGTACAGTAGGCGGAGCGTATCACAACTGAACACAGACCTCACACTGGAGAACACATGAATGAGCCGCCGTAATTTGTTAACAACCTTATCTACATGTTTTTTCCATTTCAGCTCATCGTCAAAAATGACTCCTAGGCAACAATAATGATCTACCCTCTCAAGGGGCCTACACGCAGTCATCGTGACATACACATTTGCCTTCATGCACAACTATTCTACGAGAAACACTTTCACTTCCACTTTTGTTTCCTATTAGCAAATATTTCGACGCATTTAATGTGAGCAGACTACAAGCCAACCAGTTACCAAGAGCATTTAACGCCTTCTGCGCTTCTAGGAAAACCTCATGTTATATTTATATAAAGATCTATTTGTTCTTATAGTAAGTACTGTTTTCTGTTTTTCTTTCTGGCTTTGTTTTCTTCCTTTCATTTTTCTGCTATGAGTAGGATGGCTCTACTTTGCCTTTTGATTATAAAGAACGGGAAATAAATTTGTTTTAAAATAATTAATTTTGTATCTGGAGTGCGTTTGCGAAATTTAAGTTTTTTTTTGTCTGTTCAGTTAAGAATTGTCGTCCAGTTAATTTAAGTCTTATCATGTCAATTTAATAATGAACTCCTCCCCTCAGCACAGGCTCGCCTACCGAGGGGAGTAGCATTTATAATGTACACTGAAAATTGAATTGTAAATTTTAAATAAATGTATTTAAAAAAAAAAAAAAAAATTGTTACCAGTTACAAGAACAGTCGTATCGTCAGCGAACAGGTACGTTTTGTATTTTGGCCGATTTGAAGGTAGCGCATTAATATAGATCAAAAATAAAGTCGCGCTTAGCGTCCCCCCCCCCCCCTGAATAACTCCATATTCTGATGTTTTAGATTGCTACTGCATCCCAACTTACAACTTTTACTCCTTGGCTTTGATTTTTCTAAACAAGTGAATCATTTCTGAACTGATTGTTGTAGAAATTACTCAAATTGGTTAAGTCTAACGCAAGATATATCCAAAAATGAGGGCCGAGATCGGAAGGTGCACTTGCCCCAATAAGTGGGGCAAGTGCGTCGGCGGGGCAAGTGCACTTTTGACATATTTTTACAGACAACTTCTTTAAATGAGTTGAAACAAAATGGTTTTCACCCCGATATTCCACCCCGTCTTATTAGAAATATTCCCCAACATAATTGACGAAGGGGCTTGTACGAGTCCAAAAACAGATTTGTTCCGACAAATGTTTTGAGAAATTATATGCTAGATTAAATTTGAAGCGTGAGCAATAGCGTAGGTATTTCTTCGAATATTTGCTGAAAGCTGCTGTTTCCTCATTCTGCACTTGTTTGTGAAAGAACGTTTCCCTTCATTAGGCGTGGACGTTGGGAAAGGTTTTAATACTTTCACTTAAAACTGGAGCGGAAAATGAATTTATAAGGAGGGGTAGACTTGTGATGGAGGGGGGGGGGGGCAATCTTGGAGAAGCGATGAAGGGAGCCGTAGCGGTTAAGGATGGGACGAGGGGTGCGATATTAATTTCCGTGTAACAGGGGTAATAACGTGGGGGAGGGAGCAAGACTAGGAAAGGCTTTGTTTTGCTAAACACCCCCCCCCCCCGGCTTGGAGCGACTAATAGCTGAAGGGGGCAAAGCCCCCCTCCCCCCCCCCCGCCAGCACTTTCCTTCTTATTAATGAAGAGGGGCGAAACCTCGCTTCAGGGCAAGGCCTTGGCAAAACCTCCTTAGAAGGTGGGGGATGCTTGTCATCAGCATCCGTCTTAGAACAGGTGTAGACTGGCGCTCATTAGTTACATACGGCTATAACCATTTTTCACCCCCCCCCCCCCCCCCCCCGTCACCTCTTCTTTCCACTTTTAACGTCTTGTCTTATCACCTCCACCACATTAGCTTCTACCTCTCGCAATAATTCACGCTCTGACTCTTCAGGCGCTCGTACGGACTTCTTTCATCGACTCGTCAAACGGTCCCTTTTTCATACTTTCAAGGCACAGACCTGGAACTGACTGCGAGCCATAAACACACATGATAAATAACAACGTACAGAACACTGAATGTCGACGATATACAACATCATTCAGAGCACTATAACAACTCCACTGCTCGCAGAGAAATGAATAACATGCAAAAAACAGTCATGCAGCATGACTATAAGAGCGAATTTTTTAAGAAATAATTGGTATTACGTAAAACTCCTTCATTAAAGAACATGATGTACATGAAGAACATCTCACGTAACAACCACGTTTCTTCATCTTCAAACTGCTCCAGTTTCAGAGCGGAATAAGATATAGCAATTCTGACTTCGCCATCTTATTCAGCGTGTAAAAACCCTAAAGATGAGGTGTCACTTCACAGACCGTTTCATTTTTGGAATTTATGGGTGAACCTCCCCCCCGAACATCTCCTACACCCCCTCAGCTTTTGGACATTTCAACGCTGAACAGATGGTGAAGTCAGAATTTCGATATCGCATTCCGTCATCAGATTAGAGCAGACTAACCATGATGAATATATCAAGGTTCAACCCCGTTTCTTCATCTTCAAAGTACTAAAGTCTGAAACGAAATAAGATATCGCAAAAACCTTTAAAATGAGGTGTCACTTGTCATTTTTTGAGTGAGTTTTATACATATAATTTTTGGTGTCTTTTGGCAGTGGATTCAGGATGGTCTGAAACGGATTTTGGTACGAGTATGAAACTTTTTCGAAAATTCGAGTTTTAAAAATGTTGGACCGAGAACAGTAGCTACATTTTCTTCGAAAATTCGCTATTTCATACTTTCAAGGCACAGACCTGGAACTGACTGCAAGCCATAAACACACATCATAAATAACACTGAATGTCGACGATGTACAACATCATTCAGAGCACTATAACAACTCCACTGCTCGCAGGGAAATGAATAACATGCAAAAAACAGTCATGCAGCATGACTATAAGAGCAAATTTTTGAAGAAATTAATGTTAACTGTCTCCATTTTACTGGTTTTATACCAAATTATTCCCAATTATTTGCAGAGTAACACCTCAGTTTATATATCGTCGCTTAAGAAGCAACACCCGCTATCAACCATTTCCCATCTTTTCAGGAGAAGGGAAAAACTGAATGATGGACCAATTTTCGTTCATGCCCATATTTAACAAGTGACGCCTTCCAGCGATGAAAACAGTAAAAGGTTAGGAATTTTGGAAATTGAGGTTGATAGGGGGTGTTATCGACTACCAGCTCGACTTATAGTTTCTTACGTGATTTTTCGTTGAACCGAGCCATACCTACGCCACTGTGAAGTCAAATGAACTAGAGGGACAAGATAATAATATACTAAATAGGTAGTTCTCGAAAAAAGAACTACATAAAAAAGGGATAAGGTGTCAAAAATGACAAAACATTGAAGTAATTCATAAACAAACATTTATTGAAAATAATATCATAAAACATTAACTCTAAAATATTCACTTTTTACGTTATAATTATTTGGTACAGATTGGTAGGTACACGCTTACAATTTTTTTATTAGGTACTGAAAATTACTACAAATGTTTTCTACATTTACTTATTTTATAATGTTTGCAATCTAAATTACCTATTCAGCATTAAACTTGACAAAAATTATTTTTGATTACTTGTTCGTTTTCATACCATTTCTTCTTTCAGTCATTACTTGCCCAGCTTTGGAAAAAATCCGTTCACACGAAACTGAGCTGGCTGGTAAGCAAAGCCTTTTCATGGCTAATTGGTAAATGTGGGGATGTCACAATTTTCTTTGATCCCACCAAATTAAAGGATCAGAAAGTCGATGTAGAAGTGGCTTAGCCAAATATTTGTCCACTTCCACTTCCTGCTTTTGAACTAGATGGAATTGAAGAACTAGATGGAATTAAAGAACTAAATGAACTATAGTTCACGTAAACAAAGATCTCTCTTTATAGTTCTTTTTCCTGTACTAGTTCGTTCACGAACTTCCCATCACTTGTCGACAGCCGTCATGAGCTGTAACCCTATGTCCTAATTGGGACTTCATCGTACGAACGTGCGTTCAGCAATGGTCGCGCGTATCGTGTGGTGATCGTCCGATCGAAATGTGTGTCCTAATTCGCGCAACCTATTCGCACGACCAGGCGTTGGGCTACCCGATCGTACGACCAGTTCATTCGTTCCTGCGGTCAGTTCATAGGTTCGGTGGTTTATTTTTTCTTTAAAAAAAAGGGGAAAGATGGACGAGGACGCAGAGTTTTTGTTTGGAAACATTTACATAAATGCTGTGGAACTAGAGCCTTCAACGAATGATAGAAGGAAATACATAATACAAGGAAATCAACAACAACGCATAAATTACAATTTTCATAAAAACTAAAAAACATATGAATATCACTACTTGTAAATGAATATTATAATATAATATAATATGAATATAATATGAATATTATAATAAATGAATATTATAATAAATGAATATTATAATATAATATATTAGGTATATTGTTTTACTTACTTGGTTTTTTCAATTTCACCGCTAAAGTCTCCTACGCTTGGTCCGTTTTTATCCGATTTTTGTAACCTTCGGTTCTTTTGTCCCACAGCGTAGGTACGGTGGGACCTCACTTCGTTGATGAGATTCTCTTCGAAATCCATTTTTAAAATGTTTAAAAATAACATTTTAAATGATCAAAATCGCTACAATGAACGCGAGCTTATACGACCAAAATCAAACTGGTTGAACGTGTGCGTTCATCCGACTGCGGATCGTGCGAACAAGCGGAGTTCAACGACCAATTCGGACATATCCCTTCTGGGAGGTTTGTTTTCATGCGTCCGTACGAAGTTCGCGCGATCTAGACGGTCCGACCACATATCAAACCAATCCGTCCTTTCGGACCCATCGCACGACCGTCTTTCCGGTTCAATCCGGACACCTTCATAATGTTTGCTAGTTTATTCCACGATCGTACGAGCAGCCGACCATCGCACGTCGCACGGTCGTACGATGACGTCCCAATTAGGACGTAGGGTAACAGGTGCGATGATCCGCAACTGCCAGGTGACTCCATCGCCCGCGCCTTATGTACCGGCAATTTTCACTACAACTGTGTGGGCTTGGCCGAGAAGAATTTTCGCCGCCTTAATAAATCTACACTAGCAAATTGGAAATGCATTATCTGTAAAACAGGAGATTCTGGTCTATCCTATCATTTTTGAAGGATGTGTTTTGCTCCTTGTTCGGCGAACTGAGGAGCGAGATGAGGGATGAGGCGGGAGCTACCAGGAAGGAGCTAGGCGACCTCAACCTGCGGTGAGGGATGAGTCGGTGAGGGATGAGGCGTGAGCTACCCTGCGGTGAGGGATGAGGCGTGAGCTACCCTGCGGTGAGGGATGAGGCGGGAGCTACCAGGAAGGAGCCAGGCGATCTTACGGCGACCTCACCCTGCTCCTGACCGGCTTGCCTGCCCTGCTCGTCTTGCCAGGGTGGGCCTGGTGACTCCGCGGCTCACTGCACGCTTGCCTCCCATCTTCAACGTCCCTTTCTCATCAACAAATTCTTATCAACTCAATCGATCGTTTCATCCGTTACCCGGATTTCGACTTTTTCTGCGACCCAATATCAAAACTAAAAACTATACTTACCTCATCCCTTGCCACTTTTATGTAAATATTATATTTGTTCTCTGCCTCTGTCTTATCCTTTCGTACATTTCATAGGCCAATTTGTTCACTTTATTTTCACCATTTTATTCACTGTAGTAATTTCTTTTTACTTTTTTCCTCATCTGCATACTGTACATTTTTATGTTCCAATGTAACTGCTTGCCCGTACTTTCAAAATAAATAAATAAATAAATACCATAGGTTGATAGGTGGTGTTCTTGATAGAAAATATGGTTGACATGCGCTATCAGCGAAATGAGATCGATAGACCACCTCCGCAAATCATTGCAATGACTAAGTGAATTTGGAACCCAGCTGTTGAAAAATTATGCAGCGCAAGGACTAGCAACGACGCTCGAGGAAGAAAACCAAGGTTTTAGGAACTCGCAACCGAAAAATAAGTAGTTCAATTTAAGATAAGTTGTATTAAATAAGTTGGTAACGAGAGTAATGAATAGGCATGACAAATTTACGTTATTCTAAAAATCAGTCTGAGTTGCATCCTAGAAAAATGGAAGCACAGGTTAACCTAGTAGGAATTCCTACTCCAAGTTCAGCAATCACCAAACTTACGAGTAGTTAGGCTCTAAGGTTTTCTTCATTTCAAAACAGCCGTAAGACAATAAACAAAGGTGATCCACGTATAGAACTGCAGATCATGTACGAGTCTATTTATTTACTCGTGTTATTTACTATTATTGACATAATTTAATTCCTTTGGATACTAGATCTTACTGTATTTTCTCAATTTCTTGCGATGTCATGTAGAAGTACTTATTGTACCTTTTAAATTCAGTTGATCCCAAACTTACAATTCTTCCTCAAAAATATCTTCAAAGCCGTAAAAATGATATTTTTTTTGCATTCACCTCAAGAGTTTGCCAGGCGGGATTAATCCGATTATTAACAGTGGAACCGGTCGTGTTTCCATTAATGCAAAACACCGTTAAATACAGCAGAGAGAGAAGGGGTGAGAATATAGCCTCAGAAAAGTTCACTGGTCCCTATGAAAGGCTAGAATGCCTTTTCACAAGGGAATTCTGGTCTCTCCGATCCTCCTTTTACATCCCATTCACGTCCGAGGCAATGGAAGCGAAAATACCCCTCGACGAAGTATTTTCCACGCTTTTCTTTGAAGAATAAGGGAAGCAATATTCAGCGTTCGTTTAGAAGCTGGCGGAGGTTATTAGCGGGCGATCTTCTCGCGTCGCAGCGGAAAATGCAAAAGCGAAACCTTTAAAATGCCGCTTCAAATACGCATTGTTATTAATATTCAAGGGGGATCCCGCGTTTCCCACCCTTCTACCGAGTTATTGAGCCTTAAAAGAACTTTTCGTGATTATTAAACGCTTTACGTCAACTCAAATACTTCGCGAACGTGATCTTGGAAGGAGCCCTCTTAATTCTACGTTCAAACGTTCAATAATGAATTTCAGTGACGTAAGCTAGTCGTTAACACTATTGTGCCCAAGTCATTAACAACTATATTTGGCAGACTACATTACATTATTTTTCACCAAGTTGTTCAATTTAAATGAGGTATTGTCGGTATTGTGGGACCAGCTAGCTTACTGACTAATTGGTCACCCAAGAATTGATTGAACTTTCATTTCATCAGACGAGTATATCATCTAAGTTTTCGAACACTTGAGATATTTCAGACTATCTCAATTGATATGAGTTGTTATTGAAGCTCCAGGGTGGAGGAAGACGTGTAGAATAATATATTTGTGTTTAACTACCGGAGGGAATTTTGAAGCTCTTCAAAAGAAAAACCGAAAACGCCCAGGGTCAAGAGTATAATATACTCAAATTTTGGTTTATTATCTTCGATAATGAACCATTGGAATCGACCAAAGAAAACTCCAGAAATTCCAAAACTCGAAAAATTCAAATGGAACGGTGTATTTTTTATTTCATATTTAGATAGTTTATTATTTAGAATTCTTTAAGACCCTTCGCATTTTTGTACGACCAGCCGTTCGTTCACAATGACGGATCAAAGTTGGAGCAGATCAAAAAACGTTAACATGAGAGTGAATCGTGAGGCAGCCTATCGGGTCAATTTTCAAACTGGCTCAGCTGAATCAAACAACACAATGTGTTGTCATGGTTTTCAAATATGGAGTTATTTTATTTCATATTTAGATAGAGTTTACTTTTTAGAATTTTTTTAGACCATCCAAGGCGTACTTATAAGAAAACCGTACCCTTCTACTCGTACAACGAGGAGTATACGAAAATCCACAGTCATGCAGCATGGCTCTAAGAGCAAATTTTCGTAGAAATAACCGGTTTTATGTAAAATGTCTCCATTTAGTGGTTTTATAACAAATGTTGTTTACATTTTTTGCTAAGTAACACCTCAGTTTATAGAATTGTCAAAGTTGAATACGATGGTGAAGTCATAATTGTGATCTCATTCCGTTAGGTGTCAGATTAGAGCAGATGAACCGTGAAGAACATCTCAAGTATTAACCACGTTTCTTCATCTTCAAAGTGCTCCAGTCGGAGAAAGGATTACACCATCTTGTTCGGAGTGGTGAAACTTTTTACCGCTGACTCATCAGAGGTAGCGGTAACTCAAACCTTAGTACGAGTTGGTGAATATTATAAGGTGGTACCATAATAGATGATATTATTATCTATTGCCTGGCGGGGGTCGTGCTCCTACAACCACCCACCTCCCTCCTCCCACAACCCACCAGCCACCTCCCACAACCCACAATCAAGAGTCACTGACACCCTCCGCCCCCTCCTAGTCTCATCATTCCCCGCTCTCCTCGTTTTCCTCACGTCAGATCACAAACTGTGATTACCAATTATGTATTGAGGATCAGCTCTTGAATGGTAGACAATAAAATTTATTGTCTGTATTTAAAATTTATGTCTTTTATTTAATAATATGATTCGTTCAAGAAGGAAGTTAGAGTTTTAGCACCTTCTGACTATTCATTGGCCTAATAATAGGACTAAGTAGCAATAACTATGCATTAATATTCTTAATTAATGTTAATTCATAATCTACCATTTAGTGATCTAGACCAAAGGGTGATCTGCACGAAGAAGATAATAAGCCCTTGTGTCAAGAATTTGCAGAGTTTTTAGTATATGTACCGCCGAAGCGAGTCTTAGGAACACTCAGGATGTGAGCATAAGGAAGGAATTTGGTTTGTGACACTAAAGTTGACCTAAAGAAGAGTTTTATCATGGTGGCCTAAATTGTTACCAATGAATGACTCGTGTTATCCAAAGATATGTTTTTTACGTTTTTTTAAAAAACTTTCACCAACAGATCATGTAAGGTATAATTGGGTTCACCAGGTCCAAATGTTGTTAGGATCGGAGGGGTTGAGGCGTTGAGGCGGAGATGGAAGTTGGGGCGTTTCGTGCCCACGCGGACAGATTAATTTCTGGGCTGATATCTAACTCATTTTCTGAGGATTTCCAAAAGTTCAGGGATCTAAATTCAATAAATATTTTTGTCAATTGGTCGCGGAAGCACAAATATCGACTGCGTTTAATACTTTAATAATTACATTGTAAGGGGTTGAAACTATATGCCAAACGGTGGCACAGTTAAGATTGGCTTGACATAAGAACGTCTGTGTTTACCTCACTGGTATCTACGTAACTAAATTTAGAGATGATTTTCGTGTTCCTTTGGTATTTGAAAAGCTTCACTACAGTTATTCGTTTCGCGTGAAATGAAGTCGAACCATGCCAATTTTGAATTTGGTGTCTGTCTGTTCGTCTGTTCTTCAATCACGCAAAAACGGCTCAATGGATCGAACCCTTCTCCCGTATTTAAATTTTTCCGTGGTCGGGGAAGGACATAGGGGGGTTCACTTCCGGATCCGATGCATAGGGGTGGGGGTTTATGGGGAAGC
The DNA here is from genome assembly GCA_963920205.1 of Stenodema calcarata. NCBI lineage: Eukaryota > Metazoa > Arthropoda > Insecta > Hemiptera > Miridae > Stenodema > Stenodema calcarata. The sequence goes on along the minus strand of OY986051.1, from coordinate 5,365,009 downwards.
CGAACTATAAAACTTTCAAATTCTCAAAAACGGATCAATGGATTGAACTTTTCTCCCGTATTTAAATTTTTCTGTGACCGGGGAAGGACATAATTAGGTATAATCCGTAAAGCGACGGGTAGGAGTGGAAGATGGACACACCCCGAGTTCTGCCCGTCAGCGAAGGGACCGACAGCTAGTTAAAACTACATTTGATGGGAATGTGGTTTGTCCGATATGCAATACCGGAGAAAAATATACCCTAACTCACCTTTTGTGCAGTTGCCCCATTGTCAGGGTGACAGGAGAATGTATTGGGGGGGGGGGGATTTGCTGGACGAGGAGCATTTGGTTATACTGCTAAATGTAACGAAGACTCATGATTACGGGAAGCTAAATGGTTTCATTCAGACGGCTGTCAAGCAGCGTCAAATAATTGTTAATGAGCGTTTCCTAAATTGAAGGTGTAAATAATTTGGTGAAAAGTTTGAGAAGTGCCCGGTAGGGAATCATTTATTGATCGAAACGACCTGTTATAATTAGATTTGTCCGTTTGATATACATCACCATTTATTGTCTGGTTTAAGTACTTACTTATTTTACTCAGATGTGTGTTTTTATGCAACTCTTTGTAATGCCTTTAAGGCTTATACAAATAAGCCTGGGCGTTTTCGGTTCATCTTAATATTTTAAAGAACTCCAAATATCTTTCAAACATCTAATTTAAATTATATTTGATTTACTATTGAATAATTACTATTTTATTTTCTACCATATTATGGTCAATACAGTATCAGTCCTATAAGGAGAATAATAATATCAAATTCGTACAATACACATTTTAGTTAACCGATTCAGGACAGTGACTCAACCGGCGTCATGTATGGGGACAAGAATCCTTGGCAGGAATCGGCGTTCCTGAGGAGGTATCCAGTTAGTTGGTCTATAAAGAGTTCATTGTGACAGAAATCAAGTCCCATTGTTTGTGTTGGAGAACTAGACTCGCTCGACCTACATAGAGACGCTAAATCAATATTGAAGGTGTAAAATTGAGTAAATTGTTTGGGAGGCAACTTCGAATCGAATTTGGTCTCCGATTCGAGCTGGAGAAAGAGTGTATATCGAATTAGCCAAAAATACTCCCGGTGAACGTCGAGCGAGGAAGGAAAAGGGCGAAATAGAGGGTTGGGAAAAGTTTGAATTATTTATCAGAGGAGTATGATCGTTTAAGGAGGTACACAGAACTCAGGAAGATGCTCTTCCTTCGGCTCATTTAAATGAGTACATCATTAGGGTGACATCACAAACCACTTAGGTAGGACTGGGGGGTTGACGAGAGCGTCAAGAGCGGTAGAGCTCCCTCGACTCACGCTCGTAATAAAATTGAAGTGGGAAGGAAGATGAGAGATGCAAAGGTTTGCTTGCATGTCTTCCGCCAAGACTTCCTTTCCTCCATTCAATTTGTCTTTCCTTGATCACTCTGCGCTAATCATCCACTTGGGCTTGAATCCTCGTTTAATCGCTTTTCCTTTGAAATCATGACATAAAATAGAAGTAAACTTTTTCACCTTACTAGTCAGTCGTTTATTATTCCACCATCGTAATAAATTTGTATTTATACAAATTAAAATGAATATTTCACACAAAAAGGATTGCTTGCAGATATTTATATGGATTTTCTCACTAACTAATGATATTAATTTATCAAATTTACGTGACCATCTACTTTTAGCGAATTTTTGAAGAAGAGGAAGCTATTTTTCTCGGTCCAAATTTTTCTCGAATTTTACCTACCAAAATCCGTTCCAGACGGTGGTATTCTGAAACAGTAACTCCCAACAAATATCCTGATATCAATCACTTTTTTTCAAAATTAACGAAGCTCTTTTTTTTCAAAAACACCCTATTCCTCTGCCTCACCCAGTCATTGAAAAAGCGATAAGCTTTTTAAGGGTTTAAGGAGTTTACCGGTGGGGGGAGGGGGGGATTACTTATAAATGCCCAAAACGAAACAGTCTGACAAGTGATACCTTATTTTGAAGATTTTATTACGCTGAAACCGCTAGTGAAGTCAGAATTACGATATATTATTCCGGTATCAAACTGGAGCGCTTTGAAGATAAAGAGACGTGATTGTTACTTTACATGTTCTCCACGGTTCATCTGCTCTATTCTGGTAACGGAATGAGATATCGCAATTCTGACTCCACCATCGGGTTCAGCGTTGAAAAATCTATCAACTGAGGTGTTCCTCGGTAAAAACAGTGGCAAAATTTGTTATAAAACCCGTAAAATGGAGACATTTTACATTTATCAGTTATTTCTTCCAAAATTCGCTCGTATAGTCATGCTGCATAACTGTGCATTCTTTCTGTCACTGTATCACCTACAATTGATTTATTGAATAATTCCAATGTAGACTTTTAAAAGGTCATAATTATCTTACTAGTATTATGTAGATTTATTTATTCGTTTATTCAATATTAAACAAATTAAACGCTGTAAGTAGTATTACATCAAAGGGTGGTCAGAATATATAGGTAATAATTTGCTTGAAAATTCAACGATTGGAAATAAAATATTCATAAACATAGTTTCTTAAATTCTCTCTGGTTAGATGTTATATTAGTTTAGACAAAATCGATGTCGATCGCTATAATAGCGATCGTTTTCAATTATTCGAATAGAATTGAAATTCGTAGATGACCATCAGCGAACCAACGTTAATGATCCAATTTCATCAGAATAATCAGTTGGATGAGTAGCTGGAAGCTAACGCACTGATGGACTCATGAACCGTGTTCCTGGTCATTCGTGGATTGTTTGAAGATTTCTCTGGCGATGAATCCTATACCGCCATTAAGCTCAGCTTTCTTAACAATACCAGAAACTATCTACTTTTCGTTTTATCGAAATGTATCTAAGAGTGCAGATTTCACCAAACCGTGGGCTTTTTAATCGGCCGTTTCATAGTTCTGGACCAATTTCCTTCACGTTTCACGATTGCTGGGCGATGTTTACGAATTTCGGTTCAGTTTGAAATTTATTTTATGCCTTTCTATGTTCCACATGTTGGCTTCAGCTTTTGGTTTCTAATCCTGAAACACAAGGACTCGTAACAGGTGTTTCTCCTAGACTACTCGTTTAGATATTAAATATTTGTCATGCGGATTTTCGTTACCAGTGTTGGTTTATTAATCCATTTCAACACACATACACACTAGAAAATTATTATAGAGATTATGCTCTTGGAACTGAACACAAGCAATGATCTGGTTATTCAAGTTTAAAGGGAATGCGTACGTTTGGGGACACGTATGTGTTCACTAGCGTAGCGTTGTTTTACCTCCATAAGGTTAACTGAGGGAGCAGTTGAGTAAATATCATTCTTCGTATACCACCTGCACTCCGAATACATACAATTTCCATCAGTATTTCATTCTATTTAATCGTTGGTAGATACGGTGCACAAACAATTCTAGGGACAATTGGTTTTTAATTAATGTACCTACCTACCTACCTATGTATATAAAAATGTACATAATATATTACATAAATTCGAGTTGTGGTAAGGTCGTACTACGGTGCTGGATGTGCTTCGTCCTAGTGGGTTTTCAAGTATGAAAAGACCCGAATTCCCCATAACTTCTATATAACCCAAGTTTATCTCTATCTATTGAAATAATTCTCACGTCTAAATAGAAATTTTTGCATTATTTATTTGCCATTTGGAACGAATCAACGAATCATTTCGTTTCCACTGTGAGCTGTTTGGCTACATGTTTATGTAAGAAACTAAGGCCATTGGTGCGTATTCAAGCTACGACGATTAGTTCGTATTCGTGTTTGAACCCTCACCAGCATTTTGTGTTGAGATGTAAATAAGACTTGGTCTTTAATGATTGGTAACAGTAAACAGCTGGTTGTTTTCAATCTTTAACATCTTATCCAAAAACCACTGGAAATAGGTTATTTCTTAAACAATATATCATTTAAGGTGAGTTTTGACAGATTAACGGGAGTCTTTTATATCGCTGAAAACAGTGTTCAGGAAATATTCGTTGAGTTTTTAATTCACCCTCTCAATTCTAATACACGTGAGGTAAATAATGAATACAAAATCGTGAAATATCCCCATTTGTCTGCCATTCGACCAAATTAAGAAAGGAAAATAATATATTGCTGTTTGGTCTCTGGGAGTGAAATGAATGACTGTCTGAAACGTCATGCCACGCTTTCCACTCATAAAGAACAGTCCTGCGGGCCAACCCAGGGAATGAATAAAGACGCATCCCATTAATTTCAAATTATGTGTCTTAATAATGAGTAATGAAACGCCGTCCGCCCTCTTCCTCCCTCACGTTCTCTTTCCAACGCCAGAGAACTCTAACAAGGAATTATATCCAGCACCATACTTGCGGAGATCCCTTAACACCCCGGTGATACATGACTGTTCATAATATAACAAAATGGGTGTACGGGAGAGAAGGGTATCCTCGAGCTTTCATTCAAAATTAGCCTGCAATGTGATATTGCAATAAAGTTTCATTTAATACGAACGGTTGTTGGACACACTTGAGGTGCTTTGTACTCGGATATCCACAAAGCAGTGTCTTCAACACGTGTCTTTCGGTAAAAATCTCAAACCGCTAAATCAACAAAGAACAAAGTAGTTATTATACCTACATGGTCAAAAATGGTTACAAAAACTGGTATAGAGGATTTGTTCGGCATGGTTCACAGAATATAATCTCGTTGGAATTAAAACCGAAACTGCTGCCGTTTTTGAGAAATGTCAAATTATTTATAAAATAATTAATAATTTTACGTAGTAAATATCTATAAAACTTGAGGAGCTCGTAGATGCAAAACAAATTTTTGCTTGAGACTGAATCAAAAGTTGATTGAAATGCCGCCAACCGCTTATTTTTATCTCAATCCGTTCTCCAGTAACCGTGCTTTTTCTCTTTAAAACTCCATCCAATTTCAACTTTTGGCCACATTGTACTTTGGTTTTTGAGAAGAACCGTCTAATGACCATAACAGGAGCTCAAGCTTGTACGAATTTGAAAAAATAAAAATTCTGAAAATCTATAGAACGTTACTACTTTTTGAAAAAAATCCTGGAAACTGCCAAATCATTATGAAAACTTCTTTATTCAATAAGCCTTTCAACGGTATGGTCAACTTTGAGATTATCTTGTTCGTTCGATCAAAAATTTTGGGATAAATGCAAAATGATTAAGGGAGTTTGAAAACACGCTTTCAATTGCCTACGCCTTTAGGTGAACATTTTAGGTAATGTGGAGGAGAATTTTTTAACACGCATAAAACATGTTGTCGTCATCGCCATTTGTTACATTTTTTCTACCCTTTGATCAAACACCGCCTTTTGAAGTTCCTAACTGTTTCTACATTCTGTTTTAAATTTTAAACTTGAATTTTTAATCGAACGAACAAGATAATCACAAAGTTGACCGTACCATTGAAAAGATTATTGAATGAAGAAGTTTTCATGAGATTTGCTAGTTTCAAGGATTTTTGTTTGGAAGATTTTGTTTGCTCTATAGATTTTCAGTATTTTCATTTTTTCAAATGCGTCTATGCATGAGCTGCTGTTTTGGTCATTAGATGATACTTCTCAAGAATCACAGTACACTAATCTTGTAGCAAATTTAAAGTTGATTCACAAACCTCAATTTCCTATAGGTTCACCGTGTATAAGTATTAGAGTTCATAAGTGGTATTACTACGAGTATTTCAATATTAATTAATATAGAAATAATATTATTATAACTTATTTCCAAATATAGGTAGATTCGTAGTGATCAAACCCCTTAGCTATGGATTTAAATAATAACAACGGCGATTATAATTTCACTATTGAGTAGCAACACCGGATCGTAAGAGAAATCTTAAGCATGTTCGAGAGGCTTATAGAGAGAGCATGTTCGAGAGTTATATCAAGTAGGTTTCAGTTGTATTCATGATGTCCACCCAAAATAAACTCCTATTGAATGGATGTTATCTCGATGTGTACAAACGAGATGATGCTGTGTAAACTTTTTAGTGGTCACAATTGCTCTTCTGGAAGTGAAGAGGCTTTTTGGTTTGCTATTGAGGGAGACAATTAATATGGAATAATCTAATCAAATGCTGCCCCGTGAAAGCCATTTGTACCAGCATCTCTCGCTCTTTAATCTCTGCATATATATCGACGGTTAAACGTACACATCGTAGTTGACGTTTTGATTTGCGAATCGTATCTTGAGACTGGATGAATAGAAATTCTCAAATGGCTCACTAGTTTATCCAGCGTATTTTGAATCGTTGCGACGGTTGACGTAACCCTTGAACCTCTATCACTACACGGGGATTTTCCCTTGATAATATCGATGATGGGAAATGCGGCTCGAGGTAGTTTCTGACCAGCCTTCCCAGTGGGTTCAAACACAAAAGGCAAGGACCAGAAACTGGCTTCCCGATCCTATGAATAGCTCACGTGTTGAAATAACGACCGTTCAAAGCCCCCTATACACTCGAGTGAGCCGCAGGACTTTCCGAAGGATCACGAGTAGTTTGCCGATGAACCCGAAGAGAACAGACGATCAAACACATCAAATCGGTGGGTGGGTAGATTATCTTAGTCAAAGCTACTCACGAAGGAATGATATCTTATGTGAAGAGTACAGGGGAATAATGATACGTGTTCATAAAAGCTGATCTCGAGAAAAACCATAATCAAGATTTAAAAAAATAAAAATATATGCAAACATCTAAAGTCTTTGTAAATCTTGACCATTCCCTTGCCTCAAAATGTTTTTAAACCGTATTAATGGTTTTTCTCGAGATCAGCTTTTATTGACATGTAGGTAATCATGTAATCATGTTTTATGGACATGTAATCATTCTTCCCCAGTACTCTTCATATGGTTTCCACCACCCTTGCATGCCAAACCAACTCCTGTACATTTTCTCATGTCGATTCTAGCTGACAGGAATCAAATATTAATTTGATGATTGTACAGTGAGTGTGGTCATAAACCATAAATGCAAATTCCCTATTCAAATGCAGATAATTAACCCAGAGGCCTGAGAAAAAAAAGTAGCTTGGAACTGTTGGTTTTCTGTAATGAATCTTCGATGCTTTACATCATACAATACATCATGGTTTATTAGGGGTACCTCAAATTTGAGCCGAGTAACCTAGAAACCCCCCATGACCGTAAATTTTTGGAAGTTGACATTCGAAAACGTTGTAACTCTCAATGTATCGTCACGTGATACTCCTATTTTCCGACATCACTACTAACTGTACTCCATGACCTCCATCGAGACATCAAGATGGAATCTGTCAGCGAAGGAGCAAAGCAACATGCTATAGAACGGCGGCTCCATGAACACATGACTCCTTGACATCAGCAACGTCTCCCAGCGGCTCCATGAACACGTGACTCCTAGACAACAGCAACGTCTCCCGGCGGCTTGATAGAACAAGATCTCTTGATCTTGTACTGTGATAATATGACAAGTGTTCTCCTGAGTTACAGCCACTGGGCTAAAAATTCAACAAACAATTTATAATATTATAGGAAATTAACTTGATGGGCTGAAGCTCAGTTGTTATGTTATTGATATGCCAAATATAATATATTATATAAATACATTATATAATAATCGATATATTATATCGATTATTAAAAATAAAACATAATACACATATTGTTGACACATTGTTATAAAAATTCTAGCCACAATTTTCTATAGTTGTTTGATAATCCGGAAAATGCTGCGAATCGGTAACAAGTTTTAGGTTCTAAGATTTTTCCTGATATAATGTGCTGAGTCGTTGAATGCGTATCACGTTATAAATCATGATGTGATCCATCTATATCTGAAAAGTGAATTAATCTCGTAGCCTATCGATGATAGGCCGCTTCTCAGTAAGTTTGTATAACTGAGTAAAACTTTGCTCCTATTGACATGTAAATGGTTTGCTCGCTATAGAGTGCGATCAGATTCTCTGAAGTCAAGGTTTGCGCTGAATACGAGAACACTTTCACCCTAAATATGTGCACAGAATGTTTGAACAGCTTGGTAATTCATGTTTGACTACTACTTGAATAACACGGATTGGTTGCACGGAATAGAATTAATTTTGGTTGTATTGATAACTCACGAAACGTACAAACGTACTAAAAGCAATACATAAATGTATTTTGATAGTCTTATGTCTCACTTTAAATCGTCTTCCCTACCCACATAGCTTCTCACAAAATGAAAGGAATAGCCGATTGACAGCCGTCAATTTCTTCGGTACTCGTAACCATTAATAATGAACGGCTTAATCTAACTTCAAGGGCCCACCGTGAATGCGGTGTGTAGACTGACCCAACTAATGGGTACCTACCCGTGAACTCTGTATTGGAATTATAATATTTAGTTAAAACAACGGTATGTGGCTACTACGCCTCAAGCGTTTTGATTTATTGATACATTTTTTATTTATTTGATTCATAAGCTGAGAGCCCTATCCTGAAATGTATAATTACAACATTTCCAAAACGCTTGTAACACAGGAAAATAGCATTTTAACAAGTACCTACAAAAAAAAAATCGAGGTACCTTCGCTCTTGTCGACGCGTCCCACACGACGCGGGGCTCTTGTGAGTTCGTGTGATGCCTTGCGGGTTTTGTATAACCCTAATAATCTGCTTCTCACGTGGGTGAATAATGTGAAGTTTCAAGAAATATACTCGTAATACCCGTAAAAGCTTCAACGCAAACTTAACCCTCGGGCACTGGCTGGTCTTGGGCGAAGTAGATCGCCGAACGTGTTGCCGCCCACACGGAATCGATAACTTTGTCTACAATTTGAGATAATTATTCGTAGTTTGAGTGTAAACGTGGAAATGAGTATACCTCCTCATTTATTATTAAAACGAGTTTGTGTAGAAATTGCGGAAACAATTTTATCTGTTATGTGGATAGTTTATTTTTTCCAAAAATGGTCAGCTAAAGTCTTGATCAGGTTGTGAATAATGTGAAATATGGAACATTCACAAAAGTTTGTAATTAAAAAATTCAATAAAATTTCAATATAATATAAGCTACAATAAACCCATACTCGTACATGAGGTAACTAAAGAAAATCATGAATCGTAATATCGAAAAAATTCAGCCATCACCAACTACAGCGTAGTTATTATAATTAGAAATATAGCCTCAAATACATTAGGCATTCATAAAGAATTGGGTATTCTTTCAGAATTATCATCGGGTATTAAAACTTCGGCTTCCCCATTACTCCCATCACTGAAGTCAAAAACGAAACCATGTTCTTGACTGGAGTTGTTCTCATCTTCTTCCACAGGTGGCATCACTCATAACTTGTCGACTACTAGCCCTTTTGGCAGATGAGCGAACGAAAAAATTCCTCAATAATAATAAATAGTTTATTTACACATTTTGCGTAATACAGATAGGTAGGTATATTCATAAGTAAAATAAACAAAAGCTCGTTGCATTCATAATTATTATGAATGCAACGTTCTTTTGTTTATTATCTGAGCCTAAGGTCAGTGACCTGTCCAGGCTAGTTTCTCTCCCAGCTCAGCTTGCATGTGCGTTCGTTCGGTAGTGCATTTTAGTTTATAATTCTTATAATATGAGAAATATAAACTAAGTAAGTAATGTGTTATAATAAGAAATTATTAAATAAGTAATATATTATATTACCTCTTAAATATCCTGCTTTTAACAAACTATAATGTGGTATGCTAAAAAACCTAAACCTAATGTCTAACGAAGGTCGTTGTGGTAGTAAATTTTTGTTATTCAATATTTAAATCTAGGGATGTTGGATTTTCGGAGGGTCATTATGAAAGTACATTTCTGTTATATTCAAAATTTAAATTTAAGGAGGACGGATTTTGCATTTCTTTGATTCATCAAGTGTTAAAATGTTAGTTTTTGAATACAGATACAGAATTAGTTGTTTTAATTGCTGATGGCATATTTTCGAAGACCGAGGAGACTGGCCAAGGCAACTGTCTAGTGTAGAAGTCATTGCTTGGGCGTGCTATTGATAAAATGCACATATAAAGCCAATCTATAAACATACGTCATTCTTGGAGAAAGCACTTCAAAATTCTCGTAAAGGTTCACTATTCGTGAGCGCCTGTGTGACTTCGTGGCAATACGTAAGACCGTATTCACGACCAAATTTAGGTTAACAAAACTACTCGCGCACGCACCTCCCCAAATGGGTACTTATACCATAGATCAATATCATAAGCGTAGAAAACCATTCTTAGATTTTTACGGCTAAGCCAGCTTCTCAGTAGACGATGAGGTGGAATGTTTTCCTAATCCTTCCTACTAGACTTTGTATAACATTGTGTTCCTTTCACTTCATGTGCTGATCAAGCCACAGTCCTAAATATCTGATGGATCACAGGTTCATGGGCTTCATCAGATAATTGACAACTGATGAGAGCGTAATATATTACGCTCTCAAGCAACTATCACTATATTATGTCTCTATACTTCTGCCTGCTTCTATAGAAGCAGGTAGAAGTATAGAGACGTAATATTATGATAGTTGCTTGAAAGATACCTTAGTTCCATTGGACGGAATGCCCAGTGCCCGAGGGTAAAATGCTTTGTTGAACCTATCTTCCCATAAGTGGCCCCAGAGCTGGACATTTCTGTTGAAACCTTGGAATAATTCAATTGTTGAAGTCGAGATTCTCTATATAAGTCGTTGCCAAATTTTCTCAATTAGTAAGGGCCTAAAGGCGCGCTCGGCTTATGAAAGCCCATAATTAATAATAGGAATGTCATCACTTAGTAGGTATGCGACGAAGATCATGAACTGCACTTACCATACTGCGAATGCACTACCATAGCACTCTCATTCCGCAGTGTAATATTATTTCATTTAACACGACTTCAAGTTTTTTCTCGTCTGTCAAGTGATCTTATCGATTCATCGTCTTTAAGACATATGCCAAAAAGAATGAATCCTTGGGCTCGGCATTGAAAACTGGTTGAATAAATCGGGGCAGTTGCTGAGTTAACAAGGTTAAGGTCGTCTAGTTCTCCTTTGCCAGATTACTTGGGCACCCAGACCTGTACCAGTAGCCTTTCGTTGATGTTTACGATTATGAGTTGCTGGATTTAACCTCTTCCAACGTGCTATCATAATATTGTTATGATATTGAAAAGGTAGTGTATAGCTCTTTATCCAATGAACTATTTTAGAACGAATCGAACATTCATACTCTTACTTATTCAGTGCTGCAATAATACACCACGAGTAGTTAGACGAGTAGAACTGGGTCGAATTTAGTTAAGGAATAAGCAAAGGTGTCGTCCCTCCTTACAGACTACTTTTAATTCACCAAGTTCAGAACCAAAGTTGGCGAGGGCTATCTACGACCCAATCACTTGAAACCGAAGAACCCAGTGAAGTCGAAAAACGGCCAGAGTTAGGCGACTTCTCTGTGAGAACTCCCCCAAAAAGCAAGTAAAACAAATAGTGTCGAGCTTCTATCGGCTTTATTATTCCCAGGCAAACAAAACTTTGGAAAAGGACCTTTCATGGCACCCGGACAGCGTTCTGAAGTGGAAAAACTGTCTGGTTCAGTTATGCCAAATGGTTATGAACCGCTTTATATCTTTCACCGCTACCCACTTCAAATTTGTTAGATTGTTTGCACGTACCTACTAGTCCATTTATGGTAAGGGTGCCTTGACCGGTATCGTGTACCTACCTCACCTACTCGTACTTTACATGGGGCGTGGTTGTGTTGGTTTTTCCTCTACACCACTGACTTATCAACGCCTTCAGAACTGACGTGGTAGTGAGGGATGGAGCTTAGGGGTTGACAGTAATCATGAATAATGGGGTAATGTATCATTTAAACTGAATTAAAATAATACTATTGGCTTAGGGATAATTTTTGGCAGCTGATAAGATCAGGTAAGTAACAGTTCAGGCCCCTATGCGCACTAGGCCGGCAATATTCTGATGAGAATTGGATACCCACTGTACAGTACGTACAAGGTACCTATAAACCCAATATTCTAGGTCGTACGTGACACATATTACTTACATGAGAGGTGGGAATTGGCTAAGAGATTGATGAGTATACACTCTTCTCTACTTCTCCATCTTCACTTATCCGTTTTACAAGAGATGAAATGGTGAATTCGCGTCTCAAGTTAACCTCAAAAACTAGGAAGATAACATACCAGGTTTGTAGAACAACCAGCATCAGCGAATTTTCGAAGAAAATGAAGCCATTGTTCTCGATGCAAAATTTTTAAAAGTCGAATTCCCGACAAATTTTCATACCAAAATCCGTCCCATATCAAATCCTGAATTCATTACCAAAAGACGCGAAAAATCATATACAGGGTGGTCCACAAGTTAGGCTCCCCCCCCCCCCACCCTTAATTTTCTCTAATCGTTGGAGTAAAAACTTCGGACAAATGCCATTCTTCATAATTTTTTGACATTTTATGTCTTTACTTTGCTACATAAACTCTAAAATGTAACGCGGGAATGTAACGCGGGACATGTAACGGAGAAGCGTCACGAAAATATTTCTGATGATTTTCGCTTACAACCGATTCGTTGCTACGGAACTTTATCTTCGCCAGTTATCATCGTACAAAAATCGTTCACCACTTTGGTCATTCGAGATGTTCTTCACGTTGCATCTGCTCTAATCTGATAACGGAATGCGGTATGGCAATTCTGACTTCACCGACTTCATCGTGTTCAGCGTTGAAAAATCTAAAAATGAGGTGTTACTCGGCAAAAAATTGCAATAAAATGAGTCATAAACCCAGTAACAAGGAGACATTTTACATAATACCAGTTATTTCTTCAAAAATTCGCTCTTATTTTCCAGACGTGTGGAGTTATCGGACCAACAGTCTACGGAATCCTTCCTCACTTGTATTTACACTAAATATGGTAATCAAACAGTCGGTATATGACCAATTGAAGAAAGTTCAAGGACAATTTGAGGGTATATTAATACACAGCTTCTCGGATCGCGGACAGGCCATTTCATTAAAGCTCGATGTTAAATACTGTTGAAAGATTATTATTGCGTACAGCGTGAAGGCACCCTTCATTAACAAGACAAATTCAAAACACAACTCAACTTCTCAGTAGCGTTGAGAAGAAGGCCGCGCTCCATTCTTCGTCGAACCCTGTTGAAAAACCACAAACAGTCAGTCCATCGACCCAGCTACGTACTGCTCAACCATCCCTTGGCCTTGTTTTTAAACAAAACCTTCCGACTACAGAGGAGCGTTCATTAAGTTAATTGGTAGCGGTAGGTTTTCTCCAAACACTCCAAAACAACGCAGAGAGGGAGCTATGGGTTGGAACTGGAGTTAAATCGTTTGAAGAGCCTCATCACGATTCGCACTAAGTTCCCTCACTTCAGGCTCTAATCCTCGTCTCCCCTCTATTATATTAATTATTCAATGAATTCCATACACTCGACCTTCGTTTGGGGTCCGGGTTCACATTCCCAAGTCGCTCAAGCTCACTGTAGTTTTGCGTGTCGAAGTCTTATAACTCCCTTTTCCCATCGTTCATCAGAAAAGAACGAAACTGACCTTCCGCTCACTGGAAATTGAAAGATTCTTTACATTTCATTACCGCTAGCGTGACCATCCGTTGTTACAAGCAACGTCAAACTGTTTTATCGTAAAAACTTTATTGAAAGCTTGTTTTGATGTTTATTGACTTGTGCGCTTGGCACCTACTATTATTCAAGATAAGCATCAAATATACAACACAACTCGTATGATTTACTACAATTGTTATCACCTGTGAAACACGCTCCAAACCCTTTACGGCTGGTCAAAGAACCAATCAGTGACGCCAGTTCGTGTTGGAAGGACCGTTCTGCGGGTTCGGAATCGCCAAAAAAATTATTTTCAATAATGAGCCGCTGGAATTCTTGTGGGATTAACGAAAAACACCAACAACAACCCTTTACTGAATACGTTGGTTTACGTTTCCAAAATTCGTTTACTATTTTCTGTTTTGATCACTCTTCTATAGTTGCACTTTAATTACGTTCTAAGAAGGCACAATGTATTGGATTTTCCTGAATTATCCGGTTGAAACAATATTAACACCACCTTGCCCTTGGCGTATGAGAGTCATCATTAAATTTTAACATTTATTAATATAACGTGTTATTCATTACTCTAATGTGTTATTCATTTGTACAAAATAATTATTGAATTCTGGAACATCCATGGAAAAGTCTATACTCAGAGACAATTCCAAGTCCACCCGGCATTAATTCTAGCACTACAGGTGACATCGTAATTGCTTATTCACAGAGGTTCAAGTAAATTATCGTTTAATCGGATAACCAATTATTTGAACTTGATTAATCGGTTAATTTTAATCAATGTATAGCTACCGATTATTTTTTATTACTCTATTATTGTTCCAGATTAAATCGATTTTCGAATACATAAGGATTTCGAAAGAGCATAATCATGGAAGAAGGAGGGATCCTTCATCCTTGGAGTTAGCAACAAAAACTTTGTCATTTGTCTTCTACTGTCATACTTGATACTTTTATCGGTGTTATTTATACCTTCAATTTATAATAAAATTTCTCTCTTACTGGGAAAAACATCTGATCATGGTCTGTTAGCTTTAGGAGCCCCTCTGCTGATCCTGTCCTTAAGCTGCTTAAAGGCTGCTATGGAGGCTACATGCCAAATTTCAAGGCCCTATCACCTCGGAAATTGCGCCAAAAACGTCACATTTTTTTGTATCGCGCCAATGTTGGAATGACCCCCATAAGACATATCCATGTCAAAAATATTTTGTTCAATCTTATTCGTTTTGACATTCCCCTAACCCATTCACCGATACCGGCCTCAAGTGAAGCCACTCCTCTCTGCTGGATGCGCAACTCAAGGGGAGGTACCTACCGAATGAAAGGTCAAATGCGTGTTACGTACAAACAGGGGTGAAGGATATTTCAGTACGTGTTAGGTAAAGATTGCTCTCTAATATTTACTCAAGTCCGAATATCAATAATCCTACAAGCCTCCGAAAATATTGAGCAGTAGGCACTACCTAACTGTGGGACGAGAGATCCATTGTACGTCTAGTGTCACATTTTGAATATAAACCAAATTAATTCTCCTCAACACGACACTGGTCATCCAGCTAGAAGATAAATACGTCCTTCACGTAACTCAGAAGAAATGGGTCACAAGCTACTCATGTGAGCGAATCACAAATATCGCTTTCTCTATTCCAAGTGTCATCCCTATATCGGATCGAAAATGCAAGAGATAGCTCAGTCTCCTGGAATAACCTGATAAAGGCAATGGCGGCAACACCAGAGCTCTTCCCGTAGATTCCGCGGGGACTCCGCGACATCATTATACGAGTCGACCAAAACAGATACCCTGCAAAGTCCTTAAAGAAAACCCGTAGTCGAGTTTATTCAGTGAGCTTCCACTTCTCCAATACCTACGCTCTATAACATTATGTGCAATGTGTAGAACATACAATAAAGTTTCATGCCGTAGAAAGAAATAACTGTCTGCCAAGTTATTGCAGATTTATAGCTTCTTCGTTTTCATAATAAACTAGCAATGGAAGGCATTTCCTGATTAATGATATTTAAACTTCCAAAGATACACTATGTCAAAGATACAGGTACAAAAGTGCAGACAACGATTTCAAACACTTTCTTCCATTTAGCACCAAACACCGTCTTGACGTATGAACGGTCTTGACGTATTTTTGACATTTTATGTCTTTACTCTGGCACATAACTCGAAAAACGTTACACAAAAGCGTTACACGAAATCGTCACGAAAATTTCTGATGATTTTCGCTTACAACCGATTCGTTGCTACGGAACTTTATCTTCGCCAGTTATCATCGTACAAAAATCGTTCACCACTCGTTGGATAGCTCTCGATTTACCTAACCATATTACGTTAACCACTGCGGAGTGCGTGGCCGACAAGCTGCGGTATGAGCGTGATTGTTTAAATAATTGTTTACACACAGGTGATCATTCTCAATAATTTATAATCTATACGAATGCAAGCTTCATAATTTATGATGAACCCTACAATTAAGTATAACAACTACGCTACTGGGGTAGGTGATGTAGCATGGTTCGAAGGTTCTTGAATCACTTCTTTAAAGACATAAAATGTCCCAATGTGTTGCAGACTCGTATGCAAGCATTTAATTCTCGACTGTATCAACAACAGGATGGAGTTGACATTCTTTTGACATTTTCATGTCTTTGCTTTGGCACATAAACTGAAACGGGAAAAATTTGTTTCCTTGATTCACCCTTTCCCTCAGATCACGTCAGAACACAAGCGACAGGCGGGCCACTACGTCAGAGCCTATGACGCACGAGCGTATGACGTCAGACGGCTGGCAGGAGGCCAACTAGTACGTCAAAGCCTATGCCGTAAGAGCCTATGACGTCAGACGGCTGGCCGGAGGCCAACTAGTACGTCAGAGCCTATGACGCACGAGCGTATGACGTCAGACGGCTGGCTGGAGGCCAACAAGTACGTCACAGCCTATGCCGAAAGAGACTATGACGTCAGACGGCTGGCCGGAGCCTATGACGCACGAGCGTATGACGTCAGACGGCTGGCAGGAGGCAAACTAGTACGTCACAGCCTATTCCGTAAGAGCCTATGACGTCAGAGTGCTGGCTGGCTAGGTGATCGGGTTTTAATAAGCCTCTGGAATTCCGCGCCTTCATTTTGCATTCATTTACATCTTCACGTTGAAAAATCCTTCATCTTGTCGCTAATTTTATTTTAACACGCCACGCTATTTCTAAGGACCACGCACAAAACACTTAAAATGGGAGTACCTACTGTGGATTTTCCTCAACATTAGGATTTGAACTTAATTGTCAGCTAGTGGGCAACCCTGTATTGCTGACAATGAGTTCAATCAGTCACCGAAGAAAAAAAAGTAGTACTAACAATAAATTGTTTCAATGAGTGAACACTTATAGTGATAACAAAATAATTTTTTTAGATGCATACAATGTGTTACAATGCATACAATAATTTTTTTACATGCTAGGATGTGTTGGACATTAATAATTAACATAAACGTAAATACTCGTAATTATTGAGTCAATGTTGGGGCCCAAAGTTATAATCCAAATAAATATTTTATAAATATTTCTTGAGGTCTAATTGTAGTGGCCTTGGCTAAATTGAACGTCTCCTCAGAACTAAACTTTCTTGGCTTTTAAGGCGTTCCTTCAGTAGGAAGTACCTATACATTTTTGCAATGTAACGAGTTCCGCTGAAGTAGCATTATAAGCTCCTCCCCAAAACAATAATCCCATATTGTAGTACCGACTGGACTAAACAATCGTGAACAATTTTCAGGGTGTTTTCATTTAATGTATGCGTTTAGTTAATATTTAACTTTAAGTTAATATTATTTTTACAATAATTTTTTTCCGGCTCCTTTGCATGAGATTTTAGTTATCTAAATAATAATCTAAGAAATAATCTTTTAAGATCTGAGTCCAAACTGGAATCAATATGGTATTATTATGTAGTTGCAAATTTCAAGTTGGAGGTTATTGGAGAAATGTCTATTATTATTATCTGGTTAAGAAAATCATGTCTGGAATTGAAACGTGTGGAGTGATGTACGTTGTAAGTTTCAGGTCTTCGATGGTGGTGAAAATTCTGCTCTAGGAAGTTTGCTACTTCTAACACTTAGACTACACAGTTAAAACGGGTCGAACGCTTGAAAACGACGTAAACCCGTGAGAGGGATACGGTGTTCCTGTTAGGTTATTCGACGAGTGTCCTGCGCTCCCCATCTCAATCCCGAATGAATATTCATAATGCGCAACGCCTCAGCGAGAGAGCCCTGATTCACCTTCTAGCAGGCTCGAGGTAAGATCGGTGGGATTAACAAGGAAAATAAACATTGATTAATACCTGGTGTTAGCTGGGTCGAAGGGATGGTGCCGTGTTACGTGACATAACAAGAAGTTATTATTCCATCCCTTGAGTGCTTCAAGCAGTGTGCCTTCAACCATACTATACCACAACCTATCCTCACCCAATGAAATCTTCACTAAAATAACCATGAACACCGTTTCCAACCCCCACAGATTGAGCGATCATACCGGAGCCTCAAAACTATCGGATTTCGGGGAAATTAACCGTACAAACTATAAAAGATAATAATCAAAATTCTGGTATTTGTGAGTATCAAGTTTCTCATTATCCCAGACCAGTAGAATAGACCAAAAGTGTGAGAGACAAGAATACTCAACAACGATCCTCTGTATTATCGCACATTGGTCATACTGCAACAGTTGATTATCTGACACAATAAATGATAAACTATGTGGAATAAACTATCCATGAGAAATCGAATCGAGGTATTTACTTGAAATCGAATGGACCTTCAAGAAGAGCAATTGTCAACTCAAATACGTCGTATGTTATTCAATTGACTTATTGGGCAATAAGAAATCTATTCTGGTTCATAGCCCTTCAGTGTTTCAATCTCCGTGAATATTATCTCGTCGCTGAATAAGCTCCCCGACGCGGCATGCAGGCTACAACTCCCACCTATTGTTCGAGCATTATTTATTAGGTTACAGGAGTCGATTGCGCGACTCACAGGGAGAATCATGACCTGCACTGTTAATCAAATCCTGCTCGTCTTCATTAGTGGCGTCTGGATATCTCACATATCCAACCGGCAATGTTTGGTATTCAGGAGTTTTTTATAGGGATTACTGAGCCAAAACCCAGGCCAGGACAGTTTATATCTATCCTCTCTATATCATATATATTTTAACTCATAAAAACAGTTATTATACATAATGTGTTATGTTCCGATCGAGTAGGAGCGTTGACCAAGCGCTGTTTAAATTGACAGGGGACTTGCATCAGCTCAGGGACAACAAAAAGAATCCTATTATTTTGTGATTTGTCAAAAGGTTTTGACACAATTAACAGACAAATCCTATTAAGACGAATGGAGAATATAGGTATACGGAGCAAGGCTCTCGTTTGGTTTGCTAGTTATCTATCAGACAGAAAGCATGTTGTCTCGATTGGGGAATTCACCAGTGAAGTGATCGGAATTGATTATGGTGAGATTCAGGGAACATTGTTTTTTATATACATAAATGCGTTACCCCTAAATCTGCCTAATCACAAAACCTATTTATTTGCTGATGACACGGCAGTTGTAGTCACTAACGACACATGGGATGGAGCATTTGATGAAACGCAGCGTGCCGTGAATGTGTTGGGAGATTGGTTTTCTGTCAGTCAACTTACTCTGAATTCTAACAAAACTAAATTATTACTGGTAGGGTCGCAAAAAGATAGTTGGACTACTTCAGATTATAAATTGGTGTCGCACATTTGTAACAATATTTCAAGATGTATGTGTCTGCCACTAGCGAAGGTCCAGAGTTATCGTTACCTGTGTGTTGTTATGGATGACCTGTTGTGTAGAAAGCATATTGAAATACGAGTTCATCGAAAACTTAGAAGTTTGTTAGGTATATGTTTTCTACCACGCTAGGACAGTTTTCCAGCGCGACAAGCTTAGGTTATTATACATGGGGCTGGTCCAACCGATCTTGCAATACGGCATTGTAATATGGGGAGGCACATACACGACGCACTTGAAAAAAATAAATGTTATACACCGTGATATAATAAAGATATCCTGTTTAAACCACGTCTGTATGTAAGTGTGAGGCTATATGAATTCAAAGTCCCCCCCCCCCCGCCAAATATTTACAAAACAGTTATTGTTGATATTTCACCGTAACCCGGAAATAGTAACTAACAGTACAAATCACGAATATTTTGCAGCGTCTTCGTTGGTTCTTTAAACGCGCACTTGAGAGGATGTGCGCGTTGTTTTCCTAAGTTATGCTCATCATTTTCCCCAACTCCACTTCGGCAATTTATGGGAATTACGAATCGCAAATATGAAGACTCCGTGAGATATTAAGCGGTTGGAAATAATCCGTGAAACGCCCCGAGGATAATTACGGTTTATTGACACCACGATCTCCCTTGAAACTGGCCAATGTCTCTCTCGCCTTTCTTGATCGTAATGACGGAGGTGGTACATGATCGTGATTCCGATTCAGGATGTTTCTCCAAGGTCGGAGGATGGAAGGTTGCCCCAGGATGCACGTTTGCCGGCCTCCTGGAACTCAGTCTAGAAACAGTGGCCACTCGAAGCAGTTCCGATATACCGGTTCGTAAGATCCCAAACCATGTTTCCATTTCGCGCGGTTTTCATTTTGTTCATGGCCCACAGGTGCACCGGACAGATTTTCCCTCCTTTTGCGCCATTTCCACCAGTACCTCCTCCGCCTTTTGTCGTGTTTTTTTCGTTCCCCCCGGTTACTTTGCAAGCAAAGTTAGGAGGCGGTTTGCAAGCATCAATACCTGGTAAGTCAATATTCAAAACAAGAGAAAATGAATTTTCCATCCGGTAACCAACTCGAAATTCAATCCTTAACGTTTAAAATACCTGGTTAGTAAGAACCAAAATAATATTTAGAAAATATTATGCAAGAAAATCGACAACTAAACTCTCTGAATTTCAGCTCATTATTTCATTATTTCCATTCCCATACTTGGATGTCGAGAATTCTTGATGAGGTCCCACCTACAAAACCCATCACAGGACCGAATCGAGAGATCGATAATGGTTGGGACTGCCAGGTACTTCAAGAACAGCCAGTAATCAATCAACAGCTATAACAATTCTTGATGAGACAGCGACTAACCGATTTCAAATAAAATAGAATAAGCGCGGTCATTTCAGTCGAATGAGTTAATGTCTAGTATCAAACGACAACGTACGGTGGGACACGATTATGTTGTAGAATAAGAATTCTGAAGTGGATTTATATCACTTTCTTCCCCTCTTCATATTAGAATGTAGCCTTTCAAGTGCCTTGAAGCTTAGTGCGCAGACATACTGCAAAGATAATGTTGGGTGAGTGGGAGAATAGAATTTGTTTTCATGAATATTTTTAAAAACGTGTTTTAACTTGGCATTGTGTTAATCTGATATCGATCACCTCTTCTTCTTAAGTGGATATTTAGTACCAGTGAAGGGGGTGGGGATCCTGGATTCCTCAGTTTCTTCTCGGTAATTTTAGTTCCAATAGCTTCATCGTTGTGAAAGAAGATGACAGGATCACCTAGGAAGAGCTCCTGAACATAAGACACGTAGGGACATAGGAACTAGTTAGGCCTTCTTAGTAGACTTGAGGTCTTCATCTCAAATATACAGAACTCTAAACACAAAATTTGTCTTCACTGAACATACGAGTATTGAACCGTCGTGGAAGAATTAGCAGCGTGGTCACGTTGTTTTACGCATGATGGTGGATAGGAACGAACAGGTCCAGTCTCGTATTTTGTCCGGTAAGGGCGATTTCTATGCCAACTGCTCGAGTGAGAGGGAGCAATCAACCGCGTTGATTGGTACTGCGATTGTTTGGCGTCACGAAATGCCAAGGACGTCTTCAATAAGATTACCTGTCCATTACCTGGTTCAAGATGTATTTTCACCGCTTAATTACGGCTATCATAAACATCAAATCTATACAGGGTAACTTAACGACTATCTTGACATCCAATAAACGATCAGCGTACAAAGAACTATATAAGTTTCTCAGTGCCATTGAGTGTTCACTCTAAACTAAACAATATAAATGGAGCTATATGAATATACTATGTATCATATATTTCATTTTATTATTATATTATTTTATGATATGGGTATTTTGTATAATATATATTGTATATGGAAATACTATGTATGGAAATATTGTAACTTACAATTCTTTTAGTAAGTTACAATATTTCCATACATAGTATTTCCATATAAATTTATACTTGAATCAATAAAAAATATTTTAAAAAAATAAAAAATAAACATCAAACGACAAGCCGACGACACTATGCTCTGGTTATTTTATCTCCTTTGCACCATGAGCATGACGAGTGAGGCATCGCAAAACATGGCCATAACTAGAGATTGGGATTATTCGAGGGTCTAAAGAAGCCCAGTTTTATGTCACCCTAGTATTTAATCTATATATCAAATATAGTTTAACTGTGTTTAATCTATAGGTTAATTTCCGAAACATTTTTATACCAATATCCCTTTCAGAGCATCCTGAATTCTCTGCCAAAAGACACCAAAAATCATAATATTATTTCATTTTATGATAATATGATGGAAGTAGGTAGGTACATATATATTATGTAGGTATGTGTCATTCTCGATAGAATTGAGGTAAATGTTCAAATTTGTACAGAAAATCCATCTTGGCAATCGGAGGCCTCAACTTTGTAGACGGGTAGAATCGGGCAGAATGTTTAATTTTTATGTTTTAAAGATATTTTAACGCTGAACACGGCGGTGAAGTCAGATTTGCGATATCTTTTTCCGTTCTCAGACAAGAGCACTTTGAAGATGAAGACTCGTGGGTGTCTTGAGATGGGTTACTTGAGAGGTTCTTCACGGCCCATCTGCGCTAATCTGACAACGGAATGAGATATCGCAATTCTGACTTCACCATCGTGTTTAGCGTTGAAAAATCTATAAACTGAGGTGTTAAGTACCTACTCGGCAAAAAATGGTGACAAAATTTGTTATAAAGCGAATTAATGGAGACATTTTAGATAAAACCAGTTATTTCTTTGAAAATTCGCTCTTACAGCCATGCTGCGTTACTGTGAATTTTAGGATTTTTGGATTTTGATTTTCGTGGGCAGCAATTCCAAGTAAATTTTCATTTTTTGATCAAAAACACCAAATGTGTACCAATCTAACAATTTGATGATGTATTCATTGATATTATACTACATAAAGCTGTATTATGTCTTACATAGATGACTGTGGGATCGAAAGCTTCGAATTCGAGTCCAGAAAAAATATGACTAATGACTGGAAAGGAGGGAACGTCACATCTAAGACAGAGGGAAATTGGATTTTTGAAGATCCACACATGCTTCTGACTCCTGGAGAGGTTCTTTTCTACAGGTGAATAAAGTGAATTATTATTTTATCGCTTGGTGTCTCATTCGCACAACTAGTTTAGTATCAATTTTGTACAATGAAATATCATAGCAAAACTAATTGCACAAGTAGGAGTTCATTATTAGGTTGAACCCAAGTCACAAAAAATATTGGTGACCAGAAGCTGGTGATCAAAATATACCTGTTCTGGATCGGGCTCACATTTAGATTTAAATTAAATCCAAATTCTATTTTACAGGTGCCGGATACAACAACGAGGTTCCTACCTGAATAACCCAGAGGCCGAATGGGTTGTACCAGGTAATTATTCAATTCAATACCTAACAATTAATGGGTCATTAGAGAATTTTCGAAAAAAAAGGAAGTTGTGTATAGGTCCAAAATTTAAAAAAATCAAATTTCGAAAAAACTTCATTCCAAAATCCGTTTCAGACGAGTTCACTGACAAAAGACAACCAAAATCATGTATAATATATTTATTATATTATAATAAATATGATATACCTACATGATATATATTATATACCTAATATAATATATTATATGTATTATGTATTTATAATATACATATATTATATGTATTTATGTTTCATTCCAGACGATAACTCTCTATAGAATTGAGATAAAAAGTTCAAATTGGCACAAAACATCTACCTTGGCAATCGAATGGCTCTAAAAGGGGTTCGGGGAGTTTTATGGGGGGGGGGGGATGCAATTTCAGAAAGTTTTAGGCGGAGGGGTAAGATGCCGAATCACCAGGGCAACCTAAGCTAACACTTATTATCATCCTGGCACTTTCCCTTGTTTTCATCGCGTTTTCCATCAACAATTACGGGATTTTTATGGCAAATTCTTCGGAAAACATATTACAGGTGTCAACTCGTTAAATATACAATATGGAAAGGCGATATTAAAGAATGGATTTAACACGCACTGATTTAGAATTAGAAAACTGGGTGGTTAGTAGACTGATGTAAATAATGTGTGTTAAAGGTTCACCTAGTCCTCTATACTGTGCTGTTTCGCAGTGACTTATCGGTTTTTATAACTAACGGATTTATTCATTTGTCCGGTTACAACTAGATTCTACTTTATTGTGAAGCGAATTATCAGGATTGGACTTAAATGACTGATATAATTGACTGTTTACCAGACCAACACCTCCTAACCCACATGAATTTCGATAGGAGCGTTAATTCATTAAAGTCATTGCAGGATATTCCTGTGGAGGTTACAGTAAGCTAAAAGTGGTAATTTTAGTGTGAAATTCTTGGTAGTTTTTGAATAATACAATTTATGTCTCTCCTGAAACGTTGGGAATTTGGGTTAGGCTGCGTTGCTTCTTAAGCATCGATATACTTACTCGTGTTAATGTACCAGGAGAGACCTATTTATAAGATAATCACAACCTTCCGTGCTTAGTCAAGCCTAAATTTGCCTCTGATTGTGCCCTCAGATGATTTGGCAACTGAATTTGACCCGCCGAAGCCACCGAAGAAAACAGAAGAATGTCCTGAAGACGCAACTACCCCCAAGCCAGATGATAAAAAGAAGAAAACGACTCCTAAACCTGACGACCGTAAAGAAGAAACAACGGCCAAACCGGACGAAGGAGAATCGACCAGCAACCCGGACGAGGAGAGTACGGACGAACCTGAGGAAGAGAAAAAGAAATCGGAAAATGAAAAAATGAAGAAATCGCCGGAGAAAAAGGAACCCGAGAAACAAGAGGAGGAAAAGGACTCGAAATCGCCAGTATGTCCTGCCCCCGGTCCTAAACCTGGTGAGACGCGAGAGGAGGCTCTTGAGAGGAAACTGTGGAAAGTCCAGTGCGATATGATACAACTGGCAGAGAGGTCTTTCAAACTCAACGAGGCATTAAGTTATGAGTTAACGGAACTCAAAAAACTCAATTACGTTGTCGTAACCAGAATACAACGGTTGGAGTCACTTTTGAGAAACCTCAACCGTCCCATACCCTTCCCATCTCCGTATTATTGATCATAATTATACTTGTGTTGTATCGCCATAAGTGCTGTATCATTAAAATTAGTTAAATCGTTAATACAGATCTGTAGTTTTCCATGGTTCAAGTGGTCATCAAGAAAGAACACTAAAAAAACGCTAATAGTAGAACCTCGATTAATTGTGAGGAGAAGGGTCACGGATAAGCGAAATCACGGATATTTGATTGGTTCCAATTCTGAGACTGCGCCGCTCCATTTAGCTTTTCCGATATAACGTTTTGAAAATTGCATACCCTATTTTATACGCCGAATTAAAAAATGTCTCGGACCAATTTGGAGATGGGAAAAACTGGGTTTGACGGCGGACTACAGTATCTCGAAACGCACTCACCAATTTTGAAAGGGCAGAACTTTAAAAACCCTTTGAAAAAGTTGATTAAATATTATAAATATTATTATTCGTTAAAGTAAATTCCCTGTGTTGGTTTAATAATTTATTTCAATTGAAATTTCAAATAACAATCCATTCCAATAATAATTATTATTAAAACCTTCCATATATAAGTATTCAACTGATGTATAATAAAAACAATGATGATTTGGGGTAAAATATAGTATTTTGGGATTATTATCTACTCTACAAGCAGACACCTGGTGACATGGATATGTATATGGAGTGGGGGACGATTGGAAGATAGGTAATGAGGAAAAGATTTTTGTCCGATGAAAAATAATTGTGTCAGGTGTAAACAAAACACAGGCATTCAAAAATTATCTATAATTTTGATACTACATAAACCGGTTCAGGTCCATTCTTAGTAGAACCCGAGGTATGGTCAATAGTGTTATGGACAGTCATCAGTTCAGCTTCAACAACATATGAAATAAAACACAAATATGAACATAAAAATGTTGGGCTCGCTATTGGAGAAATAACATGACTGAATTATTACTAAAATAATAATCGTTGTTGCTAGGTACCTTTATTGTACTTAAAATAAATGTATTAAATACATTAGAAGTTTTCTAATGTTTTCTGACTTCATTCTTGCAGTCTAGTTCCCGAATTTGTTTATCGGTTACAATTTTTGATCTGAAAATTGGGTTGCATTAAAAAATCACACGACGTTCAGCCCATAGACATATCCATGACAAAAAGAGGCCGAAATACGTAATTTACTGAAAAAAACTACTGAGTATTAAAAAAAAAAATGTTTTAATGGCTTCTGTACTCAAGATTATTTTTGTTTATATTAGACAAACTAATTTGTCACAACCAAAAGTTAAAAGTGCATTACGTTACTGTACCCAAAACATAAATCCAACCAAAAAACTCTTGTCTTATACGAAGAAAGTCGACCGGATCAACCCACGGTTAAACCGCTCCCCGGTTCATTACCCCCCGGTTAATCGGGGTTCTACTGTATTGACAAAACTGAGATCATTCAAGTTGGAACAGAAAAACAAAAGGGTAACTTCTTTGGGCCCCAGTTCCTGCACATTCATATCATAATTGACCGCAGTTAGAAGTAAAACCAAATTATGTATTTATAGATAGAAGTGTACTGGAATGCATTCTCGTAGTAAAGCCCTTCATTCTAGAGCGGTTATAGTTAGTTATAGATAACCGTAGATTTACTGATTTCCCTACTGCCACAGTGAGGAGTCAACTTGCAAGATCATTAATCACGAGCTTACAATAATGTGAAAGTAGATCATTTTGTCGATTTTGAATTTGTCGATTCGAAATATTTACGATGTTGAATAAATTAACGTTTAAGTTGATAAGTGATGTTTTATTGATATCTCGGTACCCCACTTTCGTCTCGCTAGAACAACGCATCGGAGAGAGATTTCCACCTCCAGGTTGTTCAAACTTTGTTCAAACTTGAACTGAAATTTCAAAATTCGTTTTGAACCCCTTCCCTTTCACCTAGAGTTGAGAAACGTTTCAAGGAACATTGTGGGGCTGGTTGGAACCCGTAAACCATATTTTGTAGTTTTAAAAATTTTTTTCAGATTTCTTTGAAAAATTACGTTTTTTTGGATTATGAAAAGCGTTAAAATTTGTTCAAAGCCCTCTATTTAGTACCCTGTTTTTTTGGACCCCTGTCCAACATTACGAACTATTCAATGAACTTTGGTGATTGGTGAAAGGGTTAAACAAAGTGACAGCGAAAATTCATACTCGTTTGAAAACAATTCGTAGCAAGGTGTATTCTGCCCTGTTAAGGTAAAACGCCCCAATTGAATTGATTGAATATCTTTTTATTGATCTGCCCACCATTAGGCCCACTGGTCCACTCTTCCTGCTGGACAGAAGTAACATAATACGACTCGTACATCATTCAGTCAGGTTAACCGTAATTACGTCAATTAACTGTCATTTGCCGTAATTACGGCAAAAGTAGCGCGATAAATTCATTTCTTTGATTATTTCTAAGTAACAGTGTATAACGAAACTGATCTGTGTAGATCACACTGATCTGCATACAATATCCGGAATTGGAGAATGGGCCAACAAATGGTTAAAATAGGCTTAACTAGTCTATAAATTATTTAAATAAATGATGAGTGAAATCATTATTTTGCGCAATACTCGGCTGTAAAAGAGATTGTCGAGGACCACCTTCGACGAGGGGGGATAATGTGTATAATAATTATGAACGTCTGTCGATCGGGAATGTGGAGCGGGACGGTGGAGAAGGTTGATGACAGGGAGCGGGGGTTGTCTTCACCCCTCTCCACCCACCGCCACAACTGCTTAAATATAAATTGTGGGTGAATGTAAATGTGGAAGTGGGTGAGAGAGAGGAAAGCGGACAGATGTGGGTGGTTGATGAGGGGGAGGTGGGAGTTGTCTCTTAATCATTACGCTCTCTCCCCCCACCCCTCGCCACTACTGCTTCAATTTAAATTGTGGGTGAACGTAAATGTGGAAGTGGGTGTGAAAGAGAAAACCGGGCGGATGTTGGTGGTTGTAGAGGGGGAGGTAAAACGAGGCCTTCACGACTCCCCTCCCTGTTCGCTGCTCCCACCGCAGTTCCAAGAACATTACGAATCCAACGTGATCCTGAAGATTTTCCAAAGAGCACACAACCCAGTTTTACCTTAAAAGCCGATAGAAGTATTTTAAATTAAATTTGAGAAAAAGGGTTTAAATATAAAACTTGAATGTATCGTACATTTGACGATCTCAAAGAGTTTACCCCCCCCCCCCCCCCCCGCCCTTCCAATCCTCAAAATTTGAGAGCTCACGTTTCAAGATACGTAGATTCAGAAAATCGAATTAACAACACAACGGTTCATTACAAGGGTTCAACGGTTATCTTCTTTATGCAGATCACCCTTCTGTCTGGATCAATAAATGATGTACCTACCTATTAATTATTATTACGAATTATCATTAATTATCAATAATTTTATCTGGTAGTGAAAATTATTAATAATTTCTATTTATTATAATTAATTATTATTATTATGATGATTAATTAACTCGACGTCTGAAACCATGTGCTGTCCGAATCAGCTGGGTCAGTATGAATATTGAACCGACGATTTTCGATCTGCTCCAACTTTGAGCCGTCATTGTGAACGAACGGCTGGTCGTACAAAGCTGTGGATGGTCTTAAAAAATTCTAAAAAATAAACTACATCTAAATATGACATAAAAAACATACCGTTTGATGAGAATTTTTCGAATTTTAAAATTTTCAAAATTTCAAAATTTGTTTTGAACCCCTTCCCCTTGACCTAGGGTTATGAAAAGTTTCGTGGATCATTGTGGGGTTGGTCGGAACCCGTAACAAAATTTCGATATTTTAGCTCAACGTTAACTCGGCAAAGTGCCGCTGACGGCGTACGGCGGTCGGACGGATTTTTTTTTAATTCGATTTTCTGAACCTACGTATCTTGAAACGTAAACCAACAAATTTTGAGGGGGGGGGGGGGGGTTAAGAAATTTGTTTCTTTAGGCGATTCCAATGGTTCATTATCGAAGATAATAAACCAAAAGGTCTTAAGCTGGGTTCACATGGATCCGTTTCCCCACGTCCGGCAGTCCCCACTACTACTCCACTACTTTTTACTGACGACGCATGACGGACGAAACGGATCCATGTGAACGCTGCTTTACTCCTAATTCGTCCTAGCCGGCAGTTGTTCCAGTGCATCATTGTTGAAGTGCAATCTAGGAAAAAGTATCTATACTACGATATAAAAAATATTGGTACTTTTAAGTATCGATACTTTTGGGACATCCCTAGTTCCAGGACACGCGGATGTTTGGAACAGTCACCGGTTACAACCAATTAGGACTCTGATTAGACTCAATAAGTAGGAGACTGCGATCTGCGGTTTTTCTCCGAACCTACAAGAGAACGTTCCACATGGCACGACAAGAACAGCCTGAAGTCTTCTTAAAACGTTTCCTACGGCCCAGCCCTTTACAAATATGATCGCTATCCGGCCTCAAGTCAAAGCCCCCAACTATAGAAACCTCATGAATCGAATCCCAGATGGAAAGCTCTCCACCTTTCACGATGGTAACAGAAAAACGGGGAAATTATTCCATGTCAGAAATCAGCGCAGCTTTCAAACCCTTGGGAAGAGAAAAAGGCTTATCCGCCGTTATACACAGTTCAACAAAAGGACTTTTCTCCTCTTTTTTCCTCGAAACGAGCGCCTTATAAATTGAATGGGCGGCGAAATGTGAGGCCAGGATTTCACCGACTTTATTCGCATCAAAGGAATAGTGTTTGGCCCTTATGAATTTCGAATAGCCTCAGTCCCCGCAGCTTATCAAATGTAGAAGGGCGGGAGTAGAGGTGGAAACACGGAGAAACCTCGGTAAAAGAGCGTTCTAAGTGAAAAAAAAGGGAAAATCCGAGACCCGAAGGCCTAATGGAGAAGAATCTACAAGAAAGATGATAGGACATAAATCCTAGGACAATATAGGCTCTTTTTGCCTTCCCTGAACCAAACCGTTTTCTATAAATCTCTCCTTTATCTATATTCAATGTTTACGTAGGGAAGGGCGGCTATCAGGTAGCTCCTTGCCCTCTTGGAGACTGGCATAAAAGTGTTGAATAAATCCCATCCCACCTTCTCTATCTCCGTCGTTCATTCGTTTTTCATCTCTTTCCCTCTGCCAACGCCTCAGCCTTATCAAGTCTTTCCACGCCTCATGAAACACATCTCGAGAAATTGATTCATACTCATTTCCTACAGTTTTCCCCTTCCCAGCTAATAACCCTGCCCCTCCTACACCTTTCATGGTTTCCTCCCATCAAAAACATTAAAACTTCCGTTCGAACCGCCTGTCGATTTGTTTTTTCAAGGTAAGTACCTACTAACAAAGAGGGTGGAATTACCCCGATCGCCGATTTATTTTCTCTGGGCTGAATTCAATTTCCACATCCTATTAATCGCGAGTGTCAAAACGGTAGGTGATAAATAGAACTCTCTACTTTCAGTGATCTGAATACCTCCTCGTTGCCACCAAGTATTTTCACGTTTAGATGGAGAGATACCGCAGGTACCATCTCATTTGACTGATCGAGCGTTGGTTCAAAACGTGAGGGACTAGAAGTTGGTAAGTACCATATCGACTTTCTCATCTTTCAATTTTGATAGATGCCGAAACAGAAAAATTAATATCGCTCACTCATTCGGAAAAGTAGCTTCCTCACGATTAACCAAACAGCATCGCGATCATCTACCACAAAAAACCCTAAGAGTTATTTTTTGTATCTCATTTTTACTTTTTACACTTTTACTCATGAATAATAATTGATTGCGTATTACTTTATCAAAATAAATAATGAATGTATATGAGCTTCTACAGTACTTTCAATACAATCTTTCACATACATCAATACAATCAATACAAAACTTTTAACATTTTATGTCTATACTATGGCACATAACTCAAAAAGTGTGACATTGTGACGGCATTCTGACGTACATAGATCAGGCGCTTAGAGGTACTCAGACGTCACTCTGACGTACATAGATCAGGCGCTTGGAGCTAGTCAGACGTAATTCTGACGTACATAGATCAGGCGCTTGGAGCTACTCAGACGTCATTCTGACGTACATAGATCGGGCGCTTGGAGCTACTCAGGCGTCATTCTGACGTATATAGATCAGGCGCTTGGAGCTACTCAGACTTCATTTTGACGTACATACATCAAATGCTTAAGGCTACTCTCAAGTCGTGTCGACGTACATAGATTGGGCACTTAGAGCTACTCACACGTCATTTTGACGTACATAGATCAGCCACTTGGAGGTATTCAGACATCATTTTGACGTACATACATCAAATGCTTAAGGCTACTCTCACGTAGTATCGACGTACATAGATCGGGCGCTTAGAGCTACTCAGACGTCATTCTGACGTACATAGATCAGGCGCTTGGAGCTACTCAGACGTCATTCTGACGTACATAGATCAGGCGCTTGGAGCTACTCAGACGTCATTCTGACGTACATAGATCAGGCGCTTGGAGCTACTCAGGCGCCGTTTTGACGAACATAGATAAGCCGCTTGGAGCTACTCACACGTCATATTGACGTACATGGATCAAATGCTTAGAGCTACTCTCACGTCGTCTCGTCGTACATAGATCGGGCGCTTAGAGCTACTCACACGTGATTCTGACGTACATAGATCAGGCGCTTGGAGCTATTGACGTCAATCTGACGTACATAGATCAGGCGCTTGGAGCTACTCAGACTTCATTCTGACGTACATAGATCAGCCGCCTGGAGCTACTCAGACGTCATTTTGACGTACATACATCAAATGCTGTAATGCTGATAAAGCGATGGGTAAAGTGGGAAAGCTGTACCCATTTTATGGTTGCTTTGAATCACGAATCCA
The DNA here is from genome assembly GCA_963920205.1 of Stenodema calcarata. Classification (NCBI taxonomy): domain Eukaryota; kingdom Metazoa; phylum Arthropoda; class Insecta; order Hemiptera; family Miridae; genus Stenodema; species Stenodema calcarata. The sequence goes on along the minus strand of OY986051.1, from coordinate 5,333,046 downwards.
ATGGCTATGACTGGCATGACTGAAGCCAATATTAACAGGTTTGGCAGAATTTGCGTTTTTCCGCTTGGAGCTCCGCCGCGTTATCCCAACCTTGTCTGTTTCCAATTGGTTCGTGAAACTTATGGCTCACAGAAAAGGACATTTACTGGCAGACCTAACAATGATTCGATGGCTGAATCCTTTAGAACCAACCTCGACACCCTACACGCCCAACACGGTATAGAAACACTCTCCGAACACATACAGAAATTAACCGATAATTTTAACACCAAACTGCCAACACTCCCCAACCCTACACTCAATAATTTGAACACACTCACGAAACCCTAATGGGGGTCTAGATCGCGGAGGAGGGGGACTTGAAGTCACAAACTCCCCTGTCGATCACGAACCGTATAATATACAGGAAAAGTGGAAAACCCACAGGTCAGCATGTATTACTTAACCTAAGGAACCAAACTGGCGAGGGGTTGGCGATGTTGTTACCATACAGCACACTGAAAATCGAGTAGTGTCAGTTTTTGCAAAAATTGGAGAAAAAAATCGCCATTATTGATCGATTGTAAAACATTTTCTATTTGACCGATTTTGGACTTTCTCTTCTTGATCCACCAACTTTAGTTTTGCATATAGTGCCTTTTGGCGTAAGATTGACAGTTTTGGAGTTATAAGTCAAAAACCGAAAAAAGTCTGCCCCATCCCACTCCCCCACCCCGGGGTTGAAGACAAATCGTCGTTGTTATTGTTACTACCTCCAAGGATGAAGGATACCTCTTTCAAATTCTAAAGTTGGTATTTTTGGTAAACTAATTCACCACAAAATATTCAATAAGAAAAACAACTAATTCCATTTGACGGTTTGTGATTGAATCACAGAGTGAGATATGATACCATCAAGTGCACACCATTTGTTCTTCCAGAAAACGAATTCCACTCAGTTGAAATCGAAGACGAGCAACTTTTCCGCCCAATAATACTCACCTGGTATCTTTGGAGAGGGTCATTTCATTTCAGAGAAGAAGGAAAAAAATGGTTCAGATATAAATTTAATACACCAACCGTGGGTAATGGAAAGCAACATCGAGTGGTGGAGGAGACTCAACATAAAATATTATCGCTCGATAAGCTTTTGTCCCTCTGATATGTACTGTTGCAAGGCACAAAAGAGAAGGGGAAAAAAATGATACCAAAAAAAAAAAGTTATGAGTCTAATTGCGGTTGTAGGGCCGTGAAGAGTGGGAGAGGGGGTAGTCCATTGTGAGCATGATAAATAAGTGGTTGTGAGGAGAGACAATGGTTGAGCAGTGAGGTGGAGGCCTGATAAACTAGGGAGGGTCGTCTCTTGCCAATCCCTAACTGCTAAATGGAACATCCCGAAGCCTCCGCTATAATCTGCCCTTCCTCCACTTTACACCCCCTCCTTCCCCTCAATTCCAGGATTTATTTCCCGGAGTTTTGAGACCCCAGTTAGTATTTTTCCTCTCTTTTTTAACCGACGTTTTTTATTCTTTTTAATGAAGAGAGCATTTTATTACGGTCGATGGGACCCTTATTAATTTGTGAAACGATCGATGAGTTTCTAAATTGGACGGAAGAGACTAATATTGAAGACATAATATTATGCCCTTCAGGGACAAACCAACTAATTGAACAAATTAGTCATTGGAAATGAGCAAATGGCAAGAAGGAAGCACAGCTCGAAACCATAATTATTAGTAAGTATAATATGATAGGCTCCAAGAGTGTTATGAGTGGATTTAGTGGCAGTGGTTGGAACTGCAGGTTAGTTTTTATGGTACGTTTAAGCATACCAAAAAAATTAACCTGCAATAATTAACCTAAAATAAATTAAACTAAATTGGACATCTTCATACTTTAACAGGAAACAAAAATTAAAGCCTTATACAATTTACCTCGATAAAATTAAACAGTTCCTTGTATACCTGAACATTTCCTTACATAATACATTCAAAATTAAATGGGGAAATCAAAATACGACTTAATTTTCTAAATAACGTGTCTCTAGACCCCGAATATTTTGTACATTCCATCACAATGTGCTCTACACCCCCGTCGCCTCCACAATACTCACACCTTCCATCATCAACAATCTCCGCAATAATCCTATCCTAACGCTGTACTGGGGACATAGTACATGTCTGCTCCTAAGCCGACACAGTACCCTCACAAATTTCCTCTCCGACATTAAATTTCGGAACCAAGGTTTCCTTAGAATTTTAGGGTGTATACTCTTAAACAGCAGTCCTTTTTCGCTTTTGTCATATCGCCGTTGCCATTCAGAGAAATGTGTCCTTTCGAACGACGGATATACTTACTAGAGCAGTTATACAATCCTGATTTTACCCAATTCACAAGTACAAACAACACTCGGAAACAGAACATTTCTGATTCCTCCCTTTCCTTTTTTGAGCCAATCTCTTACAACTTCGTCTAACATGTTTCTACAGCTAATTTCAGGTTTCCTGTAGCAATTAGCAAATTTTTTTTTTTTTTTTTTTTTTACTCAGCTGTTGTAACAAAAACTCGGGAAGCAAGGAAACTCAGGAAACAATTACACTCCCTCCTCCAAACAACACCTGGTATGCCAGGTTGTTGTTGATAGAAAAAAGGGGGACTGAAAGTAGTATGGAGTTCCAATCCAGGAAGAACAACTGGGAACCAACGTATGGTTAACCTCCATTGTAATGGTACTACTGCAAATTTATTACTTGAGGAGAACTATGCTCCTACAAGCATGGATATTGGCAGGGCATATTAATAAAGAATTAGAGAGGCATAGAAAATTTACAATTTACAATAAAAATTATTCAAAATGATTTTTAAAAAAATTAGATTCTGAAAGGCAGTAGTACCATTACTCTATATTTTGGCTTCTAAGATTTAGAATCCATTTATTTATATTTTAAGATTTACATTTTTTGATCAAATCAAATCGCCCATCCCGAATATTCCAATGGGAGATGGGAAGAAAACAGAAGTATTCTGGTTTTGAATTATGTACGTAATTACTGAAGGACAGGAAATAATTAGGAGAGTGCATATTTTCCTTCAAGGTAACATCAATTTATTCAATAATCTACAACAATTACTGTAATATAACTCACTATCATCGAAACTTGGGAAATCTATCGAGATTGAAGTATAAGAATAGTGAGGGTGAGTAAGACTCCAACCTGCGAGTGGAGTTCAAAGGCACTAATAATGAACTAAAGGGAGTAATATTGTTGGAAAAGAGTTTGACCAGTAAATGATGACTAACGTTTTTGGCTGAGGAATGCAGTGGGATAATTCCATGAACTGCTTATTTCAAAAGTGACATCCGTATCACCTGTCAACTACAGTAACTGCTCTATTTAGCAACAGACAATTCTTCCAGCTAGTATTCAGTGGAACCAACAAATACCTATATTAGTATCACAACTGATCCACAGATCATAGTAATTATTTAAAATAACGAAAAAACAGTTTAACGCAGATTTTTATGGTTCAAGAATCCATCTCTTCTCCAAAAACCTCAATTCACCAAATATTGGAAATATTTGGAGCATCTAAGATCCAAAATCAGCATCACAATCATGACTACGAGACCCACAAAGATCGTTGCCAGAGCAGACAATTATTAAAATTATTCAAAGTCCAGATAATGAAGGCACGAATCAAGGTGAGTGTTAATATCACTAGGAGCAAGCACTATATCGCAGCAAGGGCAACGAACTTCATCACTTCTACCTTCTTCCTTGTCTAGATCCACAATTTCACAGCCGGAATCGTCCATGATTGAATCCAATCGGATACACGAGTCTAAATGTTCATCCATTTTGTTCTTGTACACTTTCACATCACAGACGGGACAATTTGCAAAGAGGCCTTTGGAAGGACTAGGAGGATCAGTAGTGAAGCTGGAGGACGTAGAAGGCTTATTCGTATCTGCATCACTAGAGAGATCATCAAAGGAGTTGTTTACACATTCATCGAGATGTTCGTTGATTTTGGTTTTGTAGACACTTTTACCACAAACGGGGCAGCTAGCAAATAGAGATTTTTCGGGGCTTGGAGGTAAATTTTTTATATCTACTGGCTCTTCAGTCAAGTCGATTTGGACACACGAATCCAAGTGTTCATTGATTTTAGACGGAAGCACGTCGACGCCACACACAGGACATGGCACATGGTTCTGGCGTTTGGATGGTTCGCTGGGAGTTTCTTCGATCTTTATTTTCTTTGGAGGCGGCGGTGGGTATAGAGAGAGCAGCCTGCTTTTAGAACGGTCACAGGTCGTGCCTTGAGCAAGAGCGTACCCTGTGCCGGAGAACGGTTCAATAGATGGATGCTTGACTTCAGCACTGCCTCTAGGAACGACATCTGTTTTGCCTTGAATCTGAAAAAGTGAAGAAACTTAGTTACAAGTGACTCTAAACATCATACGAGAAACACGATATTTAGATGGAAAGAAACTCATTAGAGGACGAAACCAAACTCGATTAAAATTAAATTTTCCTTGATGGGAAAACAATAGATCATTGATATGTCTAGTACCTACCTACTTACTGCTTACAAGTACCTACTAATCAATAGTATACCTACCATGTAGTGCCTTGTTTTCACATTATTAGTTCATTATGGTTACTTAACAATATTAGTTTATAGCTTAGCGTAATAAATCAGCTTTCCTTGATCAACAATGGTTTAAGGATCATGAGATGTTGTGATATATTTAGAGAATGCAAAATTGATGTTGAGGTGTCGTTGTTCTATACTCGGCTGAGACTTCCAACCGAATTCGTTCACTCTCTAATTTACGTTAATATTGAATAATATTGAAACTGAGTAAGATATGTCAATTATCAAAATTTGATGTGATAAGAGTGCTAGTCTCACGAGAAATGAGTAGCCATTTCCTAGTTTCAACAGCGTCATTCGGTCGAGTTGGAAATCGTTAATAGAAACCTATGCATTCAAGTTTCTGTTATTGTGTTACATTTTCACAGATAGACCCCCACGCCTTAGACATATCCATGTCAAAATTGGGATGGAACAAAACGAGTATTGATTTGGATGAAAACAATAGACTTATTGAAACGTTTATGCAAGCAATATGCTACCCATATATTTTGATGATTTGGGGTCGCTCATTCTGAATCCGATGTCGGTTGTCCTTCATCAGGTCAGGTTAAGGTCAATTCAGTTGAAGTCATCTTCATAAAAGTCATTTGGAGGAAATGATTGAAAAAATGTGTACATAGGTTTATGATGTCGCTGATTTCATGAATGACTTTTGTTTATAAACAATTATACAATTATATTCTGTAAGCAGAAACAAGTCATTCATGAAATCAGCCACATCAAAAACGTATTTGCGCATAATAAATTGTATAATACAAGGTCATGGTCAAGGTCGTCTCTAGGAAAAATCAGAGGAAAATCTGATCTGATTTTTTCAGATTTTGGTTTATCATCCTCGATCATGAACCATAGATAGGAATCGCCCAAGAACAAAAATTAACCCCCCTCCCCTCACACTAAAATCCGTTGGTCTATTTACCTCCCACAAACATCAGAAAATTCTGAATAGTTGCACAACTCTTCGTTGGCGAACCGTGGCACAATTTTGTCGAAAAAATTTTAGTTAGATCAAACTGGCTCAAACTGAATTTGACAACTGAACTTGAGGCCTTTATGCACCATAAGGTAAGGAACGACTTTGTGAGTTACAAGCCACAACAAAACACAATCAAAATTTCATACTTCTCTTAGGTAGGTACTTGGAAAGTGCTAATTGGAAACTAATACACTTTAATTAAGTACACGTAAATGGTATTTAATACAGTTTGCAGTGATGAAAGGCTATTAGTTAAACTTAACCCTTTAACGGGAAGAATTGAAAGATCAGCGATACATTTTTTATTAATCATTAATTTCTCTCCTAATGGTTCGAAATAGTGAGTAAATGACGAAAAAATAATTTTTTTACATTTTAGAAAAATGTATCATATAGGATACATCGCTCGGTTCTCGAGGCACCATGTCAGTATCTCCCAGGACACGTTGCTCATAGCTGAGTCTTGATGCCTGTATCCCCCAGTATACATTGTCCGACTAATGGGCAACGAATCTTCAGGGATACAGACCTTAATCGAACAAAAAATAATACTATTTCGCTTCATTTCATCACAACTATAAGTATCCTTCAAGTTAAGTATCCTAGGAAACCAAAACGAAAATTGAACTGAGAAAAATTCCAGAAGAAGTAATTTATATCAGCTAGGAAAACTATCGACATCGTGCCACATGGCGCATTCCCCTCCAAACACAGAACCTCGCTCAATTTTGAGTGATTTGACGTCACTTATCGTCGAGAAACGCGAAAAAAGCTCCGTTTCCTTGAAGGTTACATCCCACAAGAGGATCGAGGACCCTTGTTGAGTCGGAAAAAGTGATATCCTTTTTTTCTAGAAAATCTGGAGGATACGTTGCCCGTTAAAGGGTTAAGATTTTTAAAACTAACAGATTTAATGAACTTAAGTGTTAAACGTAAACTTGTACTTAGGATTTTCAGTCGGGAGTGACATTAAATTTTATAACATGCCATTTCTTAGAAAATTATCGAAACAATTCGTTCAAAAATGCAGATAGTACAGATGGTACCTTAGTTTCAACCAATGTTCCACCCATGTTGGACTTCAAACCGCCACGCGAAGTGCCACCTGTCAAGGATCCAAATCCGTGTATGTTACTAGTATTGTTGATTTTGTTCATAGTTGCGTTCGAATTTGCGCTGATGTTATGCACGCTAGCAACATTAGGTTTTCCAACAGGCTTCTGAACAGGTGGTTTGGAGCTCGGTGAGGAAAAGTCGAGCTTCTTGGCCTTCGGATGTGCGTTGGTAGAACTAGGAACTGAACCTGTAGATGAACCAAAACATTAAGGTTCAAATCGTTACATAATGAGATACATACTTCTTACATAATGAGATATTCCTTATACAAAATTATTTTCCTGGAACTTTGTAATTTTCATTCTTATCAACTTACCACTGTTGTTAGGTGGCAATAGATTGAAAAACTTCCTTATGTCAGGGGATGGCACTAAAATGAAAATTAATTCGATTATCATACTGGAAAGGGCTTCTACTAAGTCATTAGTACGATAATTCAATGTAATAGTGAATGCACGCAGGGTCAGGTGGGGTAATTGGGAATCAGGGGTAAATGGGAATAAGCGCCATCAGCGCTCACGTGTGGGATCAGGGAACCAAAGTGGCATGAAACTTGAAGGTTAATATCACTACGAAGAGGGAGAACGTGTTACCCCGTTTTCTTGCTGTCAGCTAATAGTCCTATGATAAGGTTATCAAACTGTGTATCATTTTTTATGAAAATCGAAGTTTCGTTCATGCCTTCTCAAGCTACTAGTGACTACAGATGTCACAGGTAAGAGTTATCAATGATCATTACGTGTTGCTTATTGTATCAATTAATATAATAATTAATAATCAGTCCGTTCCAATTCGCTGTATTGTGTTGTTTAAAATAAAGACTGTTGGAGAAAAGAATTCTAAATAAAGTTATTAACGTTTTTCAATGGTTTTATACTTCATTCATCCAATAATACCCTGTGGCTCTAGGTACAAGCGGGCGGCCCTAGGTTAAAGTACTAGTGGCCCAGGTTCATGCTATGCTTGTACCTAAGGCCGAATTTCATTTGTTAGAAAAACATTTCTCATAATTGGAATTTTTGTACTAAAATAAAAAATCTTGTGGCGTTTTGGTCTCATCCCTTTATCAGAATTTGAAGGGGTGTTGCAGATTTGAGATTGTTTTTACCCCATAAATCATCATTCAAAAAAAAATGGCCCTAGGTACACGCCCTTACCCTACAAGATTCGTTGATGAAGTAAAATTTATTTGGCAACATCTTGATGACCGCATGAATAGGGGTAATTGAGAACATAACTTGGGGTAATTGTGAACAGGCGCTAGAACGCTCAAAGTGTATTAGAGGCATAACCGATTTCATAAATCATTATTAATGAGGGTTTTTGACTCATTTAATAGTCACAGGAGAAACTTTAGCCGTTCCCAATTATTCCTGACCTCATGGGGCAATTGGGAATTTTTGGGGTAATTGTAAACGCAAGAAAAAAGACCATCTGAATAAACGATTTCCATCTTTGACATGTAGGAAAGTTCAATGCAATATGTATTATCAATTGTATGAACAAAAAAATGTTTTTACATGCTTTACAAGGTCACAGTGGTAGTAAGAAGGTGAAACCTACAAATTTTGTTCCCAATTAGCCCAACTGACCATAATCGTTCTCAAACTCAGAAATGGGAGAACCATCCCTCCAAAGAATCTTTCGAGTCTCACGTTAGAAGCAAAGAGTTAATTTTTTTTATTGTATTTTGAGTCGAAACAATTCAAAGTCACTGAGGTAATTAATTACTTACCAAGCACTTTTTTAGGAGAGACTGACACGATTGGTTTCATCAACTCTGAAAATTGAATTATTACACTGAGAATGTGTTATTCGAAATTATTAATCATAATGTCCACTTAAACAAGGCAGATTGTGTTTCTCTTCCACGTGGGAGGACAAATGGCACAAGCCCACAGAACTAGTAAACTCTTCCAATAAACTCCCTGTAGCTAGATTTAGGCAGGTTGGCTGCACCAGCTAAGAAATGTCAGATATCAGCGTTTTTTCCCAGAGGCCATCGTTAATGTTGAATAACAACCCAAATCAATGAATTTTAGTATGTTACCAAGAAGAAGCATTAGAGGATGAAAATCCGAAGCATGATGTGTTGGGAACAAAGTGGGATGCCTGGAACCTTGATAAGGCTTGAAACAGTGCAAATTGATGGGATGGGCGCATGATTTTTTTAAATAAATTTTAATGATTGAGAATCGATTTAATAACGTGAAATGGGAACCACAATATATAAGGGTAAACTAATTTTGACATATTATGTCAAAATTAGTTTACCCTTATTTTTCATGGATAGAGAAACACAATCATGTTCATAACAAAGCGCGCAATGATGTGAGAAGCGCTAAAGCATCAGATTGGTCGGTAAATTAATGCTACCACCCCACTGACACAAAAAGCGGTCAGCCACAGTATGGATACCCTTTTTGAAACTTTCAAGATGGCCGCCGGTGGGTGACGTCACAACCGCGCGCCATTTTACGTCCAAGTTTAAATTCAATCAGTTTTTAATTGTGATTATCGATCTCTGTGATGGTTTTTTTTTTACATGAAAACTAGTGTTTTATGTGCAATAGCAACTCAAATAACATAATGAATCATTTTTTTTTTTTTCAATTTTAATTTCTCATGCGCGTACTCCATTGGTCACGAAACCGAGTTTACGCCGAATCTCAGATGTGACAATTTGTAATAGATTCGTGAATGGTCTGGTAAAACCCGCACTATAGGTACAGGGTGTATCGCAAGTAGATGACAATACGCAAGATGGAGAAAAAGATCAAAAATGTAGTTAAGCGCCACCAACCCCATGTTCCTCACCCAACCTCACTCCGTTCCACAGATATGCCCTTTCAAGGGTTATTTCGAGAAAGCCTTGTTTTTCATTGGAAACTTCAACGTTCTCTGCTTACCCACATTGTTTTTCAACTTTCCATCCGAGTTTTGAAATCAGCATTAAATTTTCTTTAAGTCTGGTGCACTCACAATGTTCACCGGTTTCTTTTTAAGCCGCAATAACAGATCAAGAAATAATGTGTTTGAAGAAGTGTAGTTAGCGACAAAAGAAATCCTGCAAGCTGCCATATCTCACAAAGTTGTGAAATTTAATTACCTTTCCGACGGTATACTCAAAATTGCAGTTATCTCTCAATGTTGGAATGCAATTGGAATGGGAAGGGGGAAAAACTGATGGCATGCTTATTTTGTTAGATCTCATCTAGATAACTAAGTTTAAAGACAATTTTCTTGTTCCTTGGGTGTTTTTGAAAAATTTCACTACAGTTATTCGTTTCGCGTGAAATGGAGTCAAACCATTCCGATTTTGAATTTGGTGTCTGTCAGTCTGTTTGTCTGTCTCCAATCACGCAAAAACGGCTCGATGGATCGAATCCTGTATTAAAATGTTTCCGTGATCCGGGAAGGACATGGGGGTATACAGGGTGTGTCGAACAAAACGAGAAAAGTAGACTTCATATCGAATCGAGGTGTTTATTTGAATTCGAATGGACCGTCAAGAAGAGCAAGAAGAGCTTCTTGAAGGTTCATTCGATCTCAATCATACACCTCAATTCGATGTGAAGTCGACTTTTTTCGTTTTTTTGATGTATTTGAGTTGACAATTGCTCTTCTTGAAGGTCCATTCGAATTCAAATAAACCCCTCGATTCGATATGAAGTCTACTTTTTTAGTTTTTTTCGATGTATTTGAGTGGACAATTGCTCTTCTTGAAGGTCCATTCGAATTCAAATAAACACCTCGATTCGATATGAAGTCTACTTTTTTCGTTTGTTTCGATGTATTTGAGTTGACAATTGCTCTTCTTGAACGTCCATTCGATCTCAATCAAACACCTCGATTCGATGTGAAGTCGACTTTTTTCCTTTTTTCGATGTAATTGAGTTGACAATTGCTCTTCTTGAAGGTCCATTCGAATTCAAATAAACACCTCGATTCGATGTGAAGTCGACTTTTTTCGTTTTTTCGATGTATTTGAGTTGACAATTGCTCTTCTTGAAGGTCCATTCGAATTCTAATAAACACCTCGATTTGATGTGAAGTCTACTTTTATCGTTTTTTTTAAATGTATTTGAGTTGACAATTGCTCTTCTTGAAGGTCCATTCGAATTCAAATAAACACCTCGATTCAATATGAAGTCTACTTTTCTCGTTTTGTTCGACACACCCTGTATACCCCCATGTCCTTCCCGGATCACGGAAACATTTTAATACAGGAGAAGGGTTCGATCCATCGAGCCTTTTTTGCGTGATTGAAGTACAGACTGACAGACACCAAATTCAAAATCGGCATGGTTTGAGTCCTTTTCACGCGAAACGAATAACTTAGTGAAATTTTTCGAAAACACCCAAGGAACACGAAAATTGTCAACTCAAATACATCGAAACAAACGAAAAAAGTAGACCATATCGAATCGAGGTGTTTATTTGAATTCGAATGGACCTTCAAGAAGAGCAATTGTCAACTCAAATACATCGAAACAAACGAAAAAAGTAGACTTCATATCGAATCGAGGTGTTTATTTGAATTTGAATGGACCTTCAAGAAGAGCAATTGTCAACTCAAATAGCTACATCACCAAAACGAAAAAAGTAGACTTCATATCGAATCGAGGTGTTTATTTGAATTCGAATGGTTCTGTTATCGATTTCTTGATCTGTAATCGGCTTAATGCTGATTTCAAAACTGAGATGGAATGTTGAAATCTATGTAGGAAAGCAGAGAAAATTGAAGTTTCCAATGGAAAACACGGGTTTCTCGAAATAACCCTAGAAGTGGGCAAATAACTGACAGGAGACTGGGAAATGACAAGCTGAATGTTGGAACGTTTCTAAGGTAATGAATACAGTAAGGATAAATCAGGAGCAATCAATCTACAACGGTTAGATCATCCTGATCCATAGATCACCCTTCTATCTAGATCACCGTTCTGTGGACAACAATTTATTTCAGCCCAACTCATCCACGCTTCACCAACTGTGCAGATGACGATGAGAGCTTGGAACACATACTTCTTATATGACCAACATAAAGCGCTGTAAGAGATAGAATGCTTGAAGTATCGGTTTAATATCTGGAAAATCCTCTTCATTGCGATCAACTAGGACATTCTACATGCAAACCAATTTATGTGGCAATGTGCAAATTTATTACTAACTTTAAAGTGAAAATTTAGGAAGGAAGACGTCGATTCAGTTGTAATTCATTATAATTTTCTGTTTTATTATTTACAATAATTAATAAACGCTTCATTGATGTTGCTTTTCTGGCTAATGTCAATTGAGGGGATAAAAAGTTATTTCAGATACGATTTAAGTTCAGCGACGAATTTAGTCGGAATAGTGACGAAGCCACAACTAGCTCCCACTACAAGTAGACCATCTGGTCGCTTACTCAAACGAACGCATAATATTTCAACTCATTAATCCAATTATTTTGCAACAAATATATCGTGTACAGAACAGTGATCTACATAGCATTCGTATGATCTACTTTCATTCCACCTCAATACTATGAGAATCTCTAGAGGTCAACATGCTTCTTTCTACGATATATCTCTATACTCACTGTTAACACCGGTCTCTCCTGTCTTTTTCTTAGACTTGAAACCTTCGGGTTCTTGTATTTTTATGAAATTTCCACCACAAGTCGCTTGGTGCTCTCCATACCATCTATCGTTGCGTCCAGGAGCCCTGTTCATAGCTCTCTTCACGATTCCGAAGAAAGGCTTTCTATCCCTGCATGGACCATCACACCTCCACCAGTGGGTTTTGTAATGGCGAACTTCATCGTGGAAGGTGTGGTAAACCTTTGACAAAAAATTATCAGTATTATTGATACGGCTATTAGGTTAGGTACCTGTGTCGCAAAAGAAGAAATTCAACAGTGACCTGACTCAAAAGGCCAATATCAATCTAGCTAACTTGTCCATAATACATCCAGAAAGGTGCAAAATGTTGTTCTTGGTTGTGCTCTGAAGCAACAACGCTCCCCACTATGTCTTTTATTTGGTATATAATTTCTACCAAATATACTAATCATTATACTGACCGAACCTCGATAACAACAGCAGCAAATTTCGCTTCAACATCTAATCATTATCTATGTAACTAAATGAAGGGTACAGGGGAAGAACGGTATAATTCCACTATTTGTCGATTTCGAGGTTTCAATGCCGTCTAGAGGCTTTCTGGGAGTAGTTTCACGTAGTAGGTCGGTACTGGTGAAAAACGATTTCATTCCATGATGGTTAGGAATAGTTGATAATTTTTTTTCATACCTTGGCAACGTATCATGAGATGGTCAAGTTAGTTTTTGCTCTCCTGAACATTTTTCAATTTTGGAATCGTACCCTTCTTCCCCTGTACCCTTCAAATTTAAAGGCTATTTTTGTGTTCCTTGGATATTTTCGAAAAATTTCACTACACTTATTCGTTTCGCGTGAAATGGAGTCGAACCATGCCGATTTTGAATTTGGTGTCTGTTTGTCAGACTGTTGGTGTCAGTCTGTTTGTTTGTCCTTTCATCACGCAAAAACTTCTTTTTTTTTTTTTGCGTGATTGTTCTTGATAACATTTTCTTTTCTCGTTCATTCACGGCATGGTGTTTGATCACTGAAGTATAAATATAGAAAATATAATAATATAAGTATATAAGTATATAATATAAAAGTATATTTATAATAAATATAAGTATAGAAAATTTTCTATATTAAAATTTCAAGTAAGTACCTGCAGAGGTCGAAACCTTAAAAACAATATCACTTCACAATGATTTCAACAAGAAAATTATAGTCGTAGATGTTTAATACTAAATACGCATGATCATTATTTATGAAGGCAAGTTGTCATCGTTTAAATAAATATTACCACTCAAAATAACATTATGGTCCCATAGCTTTTGGTTTATTATTATGTAGGGTTGAGACCGATTAGTCCGGGTGAGGTAGACTTATTGAAGCTGACTTATCTCCTTTGAACTCTCTATTTTAGATTTAAGATTTTAGATTTTTCTGCAGAATTACGAATGAATGAATCGAATACAAGCATTATGGGCTACAAGCATTTTTTTTTTTTTTTTGCGCATGAAGAAGACAGGGTAAGTGATGACCTCTCAACGGGGAAGGCTGAATTTCGGCAATGAGATTGTAATGACTGAATTGTCTCAGTTCCTGTAGAATTTACAGACCACGTGAGTCAGGAGAGACTGGACGTGTACATCTTGAGAACTGAACGAACACACCCCTTATTTACAGTTTTTTTCCACAAGTTCTCGTTTCAGTCTTTAAATTTTCTTACTTGTGACGGTTGTGACGTTTCTCGAGTTTTTTATAGAACCACTTGAGATGGGAGCAGCTCGTTTGAAACAGATCCGTTATCACTTCCAAGCTGAGCGTTAATGTTCTATCTTGGACCCTCAAGGTCCACCGTCACACTCCGAGTGGATAGGGTAATTTACCACCTTTGCCATTTCATACTTAATATAATATATTTATATTATAATATTATTGTATTGAATTATTTGAAACGAAAGAAAAGCAACACTTACAGTTATATGAGTTCCAGCCTCTGCGTTTATCCTGTACATGTGCGAATGAAATTGGGGTCCGTGGCCATCTCGGTCTCGATCATTTTTAGTGAGGAACAGATAAGCGTGAATCATCTCATGCTGTGAAAATTACAAACTATTAACAGAACAGATTTGATGGAAAACAGTCGGCATTGTAGGTATATCTTTTAGTGTGTAAACCTTACCAATAAAGTTTCTATAAGATCTTTCCTCGGGCGCAATTTCAATAAAGGGAGGCTCAAACTAACTACACAACCTCCTCTCCCTTTGTACGTACAAATGCCTGCGCACCTGGAATACAATAACAATTATTGTTGTGATCACATTAGAAGAAGAAGAAAAAAACACGCATTTAATAACAAAATTTTTTAAACAATTTTCATAAGGTATAATACATAATTATTGACAATGGGCTATGCCCGTCTGACAGAGTGTGCCCATGTATATTGTTGACTGAAATATTTCTTTACAATTTATTATTAGGGGTGACATGTTGTATATTATTTTAATTAATTATTGTCCCAATTAAAATGTTGTACCAATTCTGCCCGGTAGTTCCAAGCTTTTTGGCAGTACCTTGCCAATGGTAACCAATTCACACCGTTCAAGATCACAAGTAGAGTCTCCAACGAAAACTGAGTCGTACCAAATTCAATCACACGAAACTCAGGAAGTGCAGAATGTCTTTGGGGACTCCCATGTTGCAGAGTGAGCAATTCTCATTGTGTACCTCCACTTATCGAATATGAGGTCGACTATTGAGCTTCAGTAGGTCACCCCGAACTCTACACACTCATCTCAGAACGAACAATCATGCCTTCTGCTTCCTCTCTGTGAGCTCTATAGGTCTCAGATTCTTGTTCAGCAATCTATAAATTCGGCAGGTGGACGCTACAGCCCTAGTTTTAAGTGCTTCCATTCATGATGCTCTTAACTTCATCAACTCCCTCGACTTGTTGTGATCACATAATTATTGTGATTAGAATTTATTATTTCAAAGACAATTTACATTAAATGTAAGATGTAAAAATTTGGTAAAATGTTCAAGCACATCTTGGAAATGACAGGTAGGTCGGTAAGCCTTTTTCCGCAAGATCAAGACTTGATTACTTAGTAATGAAGTAATTCAAGGTTATACTTACGAATACATACGAGGGCTCCATTTGACTTCTACCGATCCGAGTGTATTCCAAAAATATTTCTTGTCAAAAGCGATGAAAAGCGAATGAATGTTGGGGTTGGGATCAATCAACTCCCAGGTCGGGTCTATCAACGACTCCTAGGGATCATGCACAAATGATACAGAAGAGATGAGTCCAATGCAACAGGACAGAAAAGAGCCAGAAAGAGTGCTCCACGAACAAAATAAGGATGGTTTTCAATGGTTTAGAATGGTTTAGAATGGTTTAGCATTCAATGATCGATAATGTTCGACATACGTACATAAACCACCCAGTATTATCCTCGGCAGGACGCATAGGGACCAACGCAAATCCTTCGCAGCATTACATATTATAAAGCAAATTTCTATAAGGAATCGTTCGAAACAAGTCAGAACAGTTTGACAACGCCTTATCATGAGATCACCATACTAGGACAAAACGCCAATCTCGCCATGTAATGCTCTTTATCGAAGGTTCATATGGACATAATCATATCACTATTAAGTATTCTGATCACTGAAAAACTTACATTTTCTTTCGTCGATTCCTTCGACCCTTTAATCCGTTTCTTCGATTTGAATTCATCATCTTGGATTTTTTTAGCCAACTCGAAGTCGTTGAACATAATTTCTTCTTATTCAAGAATGAGGAAACGCAGTATTACCGACCTTTCGATCCCTGTAGCATAGCATCTGCCCGATCAGCCAAGTATTGTACGTTGCGTATTCACTTCATAACAATCCGAACCGTGATACTTCAACATACCTACCTACCTAAATCAAACCAAAACTTGTCAAAACAATGGTGGGAAGAAGTGTGCAAATCTGTTGACAAATTTAGTGAGTAGGTATTCACACGGGCGGATCTTCTTCCTTGTTTCATGATAAGGACTGACAACACTGATAACAATCGTGGATAGTATATAACATACAATCCATGTAGCAAGTTGAAAGGAGGGTACGAGAACAGTTTGTGTGGGCAACCCGCATCACAACCCTGTACTCTGTTACAGCCGACCACTCGTACGCCGCTAAGACCTTCCTTAGAAGTTATTGGGGTAATTCGGGTAATTGGGGTAATATCGTGTCCACAAAGAACATGACCCTCTCCGGAGCCAAGCCAAGCGACCCTCTTCCAATGTCCTTTGATTAACAACACTTAAACCTGGGGTTTCAGTGTCGCTACCTTCGATTCATCAGTGAAATGAACCCCCTGAAAACACCCTGACTAGGAAAAAGTAACCCTAAAGAAAAACCCCATACATTCCTCCCCCCCCCCCCCGAAAAATCCTTCCCTTACAGAAATGCATCATTAGCTGTTTAATGATTTTATGATACCTACAATTAGTGATTACCACTGATTATGTAGTGATTTCCAGTATGTAATTGGCTGGGGTAATCACTAGTATTAAACACCTACCTATGTAGTGATTACCTATGTAGTGATTAAATTTTAATCACTACATAGGTAATCAGTGGAAATCACTAATTTTAGCATACATTTTCTATCATACGATCACTGGATTGTCCAGTCACTAGTGTTAATCACTGAATCACTGGACGATCATTGATGCATCATTGGTAAGAATCCCTATTAATCAGTAAATCACTGGACGATCAGTGATGCATTAATGATAAGGATCAGTAGTTATCACTAAGTCATCGGACGATCAGTGATGCATCATTGGTAAGAATCGCTATTAATCACTAAATCACTGGACGATCAGTGATGCATCATTGGTAAGAATCGCTATTAATTACTAAATCACTGGACGATCAGTGATGCATCATTGGTAAGAATCACTGAAGTAATCAGTGACTAATCATTTACATGTATTACTGGGTGATTCTCAATCACTGCACAATCAAAGTAGCTGATTCTGCTAATTCCCCTTAGCACATAAGATTAGCAGGAACCGTAAATTTAATGGATTTGTAGCGAAATCGTAGCTGCTCCAATCAAAACCTCTGTGCTAAGAGTTCTAAAAAAGTTAGCTAGAATGATTAGCACCTCATGCTAAGTTTCGTCAAATATTCACACTGATGCTGAGATTTAGCAACCTGCGTAAACACCTCCCTTCGAGCCCCAATCGGTCTGTAAAAGATTAATAATCGGTCTGTTAGTGACCCAATAACTTGAATTCAGAGTTTGCACCCTTAATTTTGAAAGGCAAAACGTTTGGTAGCTAAAAACCCTGGAAATGTTCGGACTTTTTTCGGTTTTTGGCTTACGACTCCAAAACAGCTAATCTTACGCCAAAAAGCACCGTATACAAAACTAAAACTGATGACATTCGGCGTCGATTAAAAAAAGAAAATCCGAAATCGGTCAAATAGAAAATTTTTTACGATCGATCAAAAAATGGCGATTTTTTCCACTTTTTGCAAAATCTGTGGTGAATGTTCATGTTGAATGTTCGTGTTGCATGTTCGTGTTGCATGTTCGTGATGAATGTTCAAATGATGACACAAGACATCTCGAATAAGTTGTCACTAATGTCTTGTCCAATTTACTTTTCGAAAATTGTCTTGATTTCTGTTGATTTGTATGGTAATTTTGTTAGACTAGGTAGGTCAAGCTAAACATTACTATCGTAGGCAATAAGGTCAATGTAGTGCGTTTTACTAACTCATTTTACGGTAAAAATTTCGATTTTCTCGAAAAATTTCACTTGACGATTTATACTGAAAGATCCACCGTTTTTGGCAGGGGAACGAGGATTTTACACCTAGGGTCCACTGTAAACAATTTTTTGATCGTACCGTTGGAAAGCTGAGCTTTTGGGCCAACATTACAGAATGCAAGTAACCGACAGAGTCAGTTAGGCTTACAAACGTTTGAAAAAACTGTACATTTGCGACATTTTCGAGACTTTCCTGTTTGGGCTCATTTTTAAACATCTGAATCTCCTTTGATTAGTTTTATTTAGCGATAGAAAGATAGGAAATTTAACGTTCTTTCCAACGGTATAATCACATTTGAATTTTGACTGAGAAATGAGGGACTTATGGCCATTTTAGTGACTTAAAGGTCGAAAACACGAAAAAATCTTAAAAGTGAAAAAAGTCGGATTTCGACCGGTATAAAAAAAAAACAAAAACAATGGTAACAAAAAAACACTTTTCATCAGATATTAGTTGTAAAATCGATCCCTAGCCGGTGGTACGACCTTAAGGGTTACACCCTGCATAAATGGTCTACACATCTATTTGACGTTCCTATACGAGCCTCACAATGATTTTAAACTTGGGGAAATAGTTATTACCGACTCAAGAATTATTGCAATAAACGATAAGAGTATTTTTAATTCTACAAAGTAGAAAATAATTGTTTGACGACATCAATACAGCAAAATTTATTGAAAAACTCGTCAATGTAGGGAGACCGATGAGGCTCGTGAGAATGTGTTCATTCAAATTAATCGTCAATCGCCTTCGTCTTCGTATCCGGATGACAGGACGTTCACCCTTGGGTTGTGGAACAGTGTGTGATCCCCATCACCCCATGGGAATTTCTGAGATGATAAAGAGATATTATTACTATGAATTAGTTGGAATTTTATTCCTGCATGTTTTTTTGAGCTTCACACTGTATTGAAGTGACATTACGAGAGTGAAGTGGCAACATGGCCCACCTCAAATGGTGCTGTACAACAAATCTGAGTTTTGTTAGTGTTGTGGGTGAGCTGTAGAGGTTTCCACTAATTCCATGGACGTTCATGAGTAAATTTCACTAAATGTTCTGCGTGGACAGGAAAATCGAAAGAAGAAAATGAACCCTTTGATTGTTGATTTTGATAAGGACGATTGCAAGTTTCTGTGTCGTAATTTATTTCTTTTTTGTTTTCGGCTGCTGAGCAAACTTAGACCCAATAATATTATCAACAACCGGCTGGAAGGCAAAATGCTATCAAAATTATCATTTTTGCAAACATTGCCTGAAGATATTACGTCATCTTACGTCATAGGATTAATATATTTAAAAAAAATAGGTATGTTTTTTTTTAATATATCAATCCTATGACGTAAGAAGGTAAATAAAATGGAACATTGTAAATGCTATTGTACAGTTTTTTGTTCAACTACCAATAATATTATCAACAACTTCTTACTCGTACTTATTCCTGCACTTACGTTTAAAGATGAAAACTAAATCGAAAACTCGTTGCCAGAGAATTGACACCCCAGGTACCGATTTAATTACATATTTTTTTAATTGAATGTTTTTTTAACCGTTATTTTAGTAAATATAGATATTTTAGATCGATACTATCGGTTGCAAAAAATATCGATACTGAGCTATGTTCCGAATTAGTGATTTATCACAGTTTATAAACTCGTGGGCCCTTGAATTGTGTATAATTTTAAAAAATAACTTGAGGTAAGGATCATCTTGATACTAATTCTAATACGAATAGCTGCTGGAAGACCAAAAATTATCACACAAAATAATGCTACCTACGAACAAAAAAATGAATGTACATATTCAAATGTCCACTTTTGTGGCGCTGATCAAGAAAAAACAAAAAAAAACATCTAGAGGAGTAGATTCTTCAAAAATAAATTGTGTTCAATTTCCACTTGCATTAAGTAGGTGTGTGAAACCCGTGGGTTTCCAGTTGGTTCCGATAGTACTATCGATAGTCCTATGCTTATTCTGAACCACTGGGATGCCTATGGACTGTGATTTTGTGAAGTACCTAGGTAAATAGTCACCTTAGTTCGCCTTCTCAAGTACGAGTAGGGGACAAATCGAGCGCGTTCTTCCTCATCGTTGGGATCGTGTTTTTTCGTCAAAACATAAGTAGCCACTAAGAACAGCGGGAGAGCCATGAGAAGTCCAATTGCTTTGTACACGACGTAGCTTGTGTCTGGAGACAACACACAACGTCGCTTGAGTTTTAACAACTATGGTCACAGCTCCACGTTGACCAATAGTGGCAAAGCAGTTCTTATGATATACTGACCTAATACTTTATAATATGGAAATAAAAGTTATTTTGTGTTTTGCAGGTAAGGTACGGTCATAATATCGATAAACCTAAAGATTAATACCGCACCTTGTAGTTAATAACTTAGTCCATTGCAATCAAATTAAACAAAGGGATTTATCAATTTATATACCATAACGAACGAAGAACTAAGTTTTAAAGCTCAGGTTAGGCTGAGGTCACTCACGGCAGGTGTCGTCAAGCGGATTTTTGGGCTTGCGCTCAGGTTTTTTCTTTTCTGGCGGGCAACAGATATTTTCAGGACACTCTACCGGCTCGCAGTCTGGAGGTTTCAGCTGACCTTCTTTGCATCTTGGCTCGCAAGTCACTTCCTTCATTTCTTTGCAACAATCTTCTTTCTCCTCTTTTTTGCACGTGTACGATCTCCTCCCCGAGAGCAGCTGCAAATGACGAAATCTGGAGAACATGGCGAGATTTTATATTCGTCGAGCTTCAACAGCCGTCTCGCGATGACATTTCATGAAATCTACAATTTTTTCATTTCCCTCGACGGATAGAATTGGGAAAACCTACTTGCTTGATTGCCTAAAACAACAATTGATGGAAAGTTGAGCAAAAATATAGAAACATGTTGTTCAATGTTATTACTATGGCTGCAGTAATTCTAGGACATGTGTTTACACCTGGTTTCTTGAAAATATTTTCGACTTTTTTTAGTCAAACCTCGGTCTTGCAGAAGGTCGATTCGATCCCAAAATGAACCCCTCAATTTGATTCAAACTCTACCTTTTTCGAGTTTTTGAAACGTTTTCGAGTCGAATTTCAAAATTCAGATGAGTTAATCTAACTAAATTTTCTAATGATAACAATTTTTCGACGTTTTTGAGTCATTGTACAGTTTTGGGACTAGGAAAATTCTTGGAGTGGGGGAAAATGGGGTGGTACAACATATTGAGGGTCTCACGGCAACTTCCCACATCGTCATTTTTGGCCAAAGGAGGTAGGCATACCATTCGAAGCGTCTTCTCCCAGCGGATCGACCTAACTAAGTATAAGTTAGATACCTACCTAAGTTAGGTAACACTAAAAATCACGATTTATTTTACTGAATTACTCAGTAAACATATGTAGTCATTGGCAGATGGTTTTTTGGCTCTGCTGAAAAGTTGCCGAAATGACGATGTGAGAAGTTGCCGTGAGACCCTCGAAATGTACCAGTGATCCCCTGAGGGCCAAAGTCTCCCTTACGCTCAGGTAGTCAGCTTTGTCGCTAAATAAGAACTTGGAGAGTTGGTTTACAATTATAGTTATTTTTTTAGAATTTAGAGTTTATTTTTTAGAATTTTTTAAGACCATTCGTAGCTTTGTACGACCAGCTGTTCGTTCACAATGACGGCTCAAAGTTGAAAAAACTCAAAGCTATCAACTTGTTCATACCTACTTGCCCAGCTGATTTTATAA
This sequence comes from Stenodema calcarata, assembly GCA_963920205.1. Taxonomy (NCBI): domain Eukaryota; kingdom Metazoa; phylum Arthropoda; class Insecta; order Hemiptera; family Miridae; genus Stenodema; species Stenodema calcarata. Next base: position 5,311,153 of record OY986051.1, on the reverse strand, counting down.
CAGTGCATGATTTTCGAATATCGAATTAATCAATAATAATTCATAAACATGATTAATATTCAACTATAATTTACATCACTATCATAATTTATCAACTATAATTTAGATCATAATAATTATCAATAATTACGCTGGGGGTCCCAGATTTTACGACTTTAATCTTCGGACTCAAATGAAATTCGTTGACGAGGAGATCATCATCATTTAGTGATCTAGACACAAGGGAAATCTGCACAAAGAAGATAATTAACTGTTGTGTCGAGAATTTACAGAATTTTGCGATAAAATTGGGTTGCAGCGCTCTTTGGAAAATCTTCAAGATTACGTTGGATTCGTAATATTCGTGGAACGGTGGTAGGAGTGGGGAAAAAGGGGGGGGGGAGTTGTGAAGGCCTCTTTCTACCCCCTCCCCCCCTCTCTGCGTCCTCCCACACCCGCCCACCATCCTCTTTCTCACCCACTTCCACATTCACATTCACCCACAATTTAAATTTAAGCAGGTGCGATGGGGGAGGAGAGGGGGAAAGAGCGTAGTGATAATGAGACAACCCCTGCGTCCCCCTCACAACCACCCTCCTCTTTCTCACCCACTTCCACATTCACATCCACCCACAATTTAAATTTAAGCAGTTGCGGCGAGGGGTGGAGACAACCCCCGACTCCACTCCCCACCACCCACACCCGCCCGCTTTCCTTCTGCTTTCTCACCCACCTCCACATTCACATTCACCCACAATTTAAATGGATGTTGCAGGGAGGGGTGAGGACTGGGGAAAGATTGATTGATTGATTGCGTTTATTTATACTACAGAGTACAAACGCTCCCCCAGACGGGGTGGCGAACAAGGGTGCTCCTCCAACGATCCACAGTGTTCGCGGGAACATCGAACGAACGTCATGACATTGTCGTCTGATGAGCGTAGTATAGTAGGGTTTTCTGTGCTGATGAGTTAGTGGCAAGTAGGGACGTTCGACACTTCCAAAGTATCGATACCAGTACTCATTCAAGTACCTACTTGGATAGGCATATTCGATACTACTTGGATACTATCGAATATCGAATGAAAAGTATCGATGTACATGAGTCTACTCGCAAAAACTACTCATTAGAAAAAACTCTGCAAATTCTTGACACAACGGTTCATTATCTTCTTTGTACAGATCACCCTCCAGTCTAGATCACTAGGTATAAATGTCTAGATCCTAAATGTTGGATTAATTATTATTATGAATTATCACTAATTATTAATAATTTTATCAAGTACCTAGCGAAAATTATTATAATTTATTGTTAGGTATTAATAATTTTAGGCATTTTATTAACTATAGTTTTGTAAATAGTGACTTTCGGCGTAAACTTTACAGTTGGGGAGCTATAAGTCAAAACCCGAAGAAAGTCCAAAAATTCCGAGGTTTTTCAGCTACCAAAACTTTTGCCGTTCGAAATGTTATGTGCAAACCCTGATTTCATGTGATTGGTTTCCAAATAGACCGATTAGACTTTTTGCAAGATAAATTCCTCTAACTACTGGTCTGTAGAGCAGATGAACCGTGAATAACATCTGAAGTAACCCCTTCATTTTTTCACCTTCAAAGTGCTCCAGTTTGAGAACCGAATAAGATATCGCAATTCTGACCACCATCGTGTTTAGCGTTGAAACATCTATAAACCGCGGTGTTACTCGGCAAAAAATAGACAAAATGTTTTATAAATCCAGTAAAATGGAGACATTTTACATAAAACCAGTTATTTATTCGGAAATTCGCTCTTATAGCCATGCTGCTAGAACTCCCCCCCCCCCCCCCCTACAGACACACGGTTAGCCACCCCCCCCCCCCCACAGCATATATAATCGAAATGTTTTCTAACATTTACCTAAATCTGTTGGCTAGTTTCTGAAAGTTATCATTTTATGGAACTTAGCTTAGGACGTTTTTCATTTCACTCAACTTTCCAACGTGTGTTCAGAAACAAATTTAGCTACCTACGCATTTTTTTGCGAGTGATTCGCAAATTTCGAAATCATAACACCTCTTTTGGTCTTGAAAGAATCTTTTTGTTCCACGGCCGCATTGCTAGGTATGGGGTAAAATAGTATTTTAAAAATACTCAAATTGTCCACGTGCTGAAGTATGAGTGAAAATGCGAGGTCGTAACTTGTTTTGTTGGCAAGGTGAACCTACAACTTTGGCGAATGGAATGAAAAATTATTGATCTCCAGCAGCCCTATTGCGCTCAAAGTTTATTTTTGGGCGAAAATAAAAACCCGGTAGATTTGAAGCTCAAACCTGTAGACCGGGAGTTGAAGTAGAAGACCGGTAGATCTACCGGAATTCCGGTAGAATGGCAACACTGATTTCCCGTTCCATTACCCATCATGGTTTCGATTACCTGTGAGTCGGGTAGAAATATCCGAATCGGCAACACTGCAGTTTTGCCACTTGATTAGTGCACTAATGGATGCTATTTTTTCCAGTATCCATGGTTGGTTTTTGCTTTCACGAGCTGCTACTTCTTGGTCCGTTCCTGTTCCTCCATTGACACACAACTTCATCAATCTTGAACATTCGTAACATTATTTATTAATTGCAGTACGGTAGCTATACCCGTGAGGAATATTATTAACTATAACTATTACTAACTGCACAACACTTCTCAATCACTGCAGATTCTCATAATTATATAGTAAATCAACATGGAACAGGTGGAAGCTCGTTATGGAACGGACGTTCCCCTCTTTGTTCCTCCAGCTCCAGTTTTCAGCTCTTGGTAGTAGATTCGTGACAAACAGAACTAATCTCCGTTGTTGGGTACTAGAATGTTCTAGCCCCTTTTCCGACACTTTAATATTTCGTCATTTGTCTCACCTAAGCTCGAATTAAGTGGTCAACCTCGCCGGTTTTGTTTTACTGCGGTACACGTTGAAATGGATAAGGTGAGCAGCTAACTTTAATTATTCCAATGCAAGTTTGCGAGTGGAGATTATTGAAATTTACACGGGCTTCCTCGTTCTCGTGCACATGGTTCTATCATGACACACCGCTTTGTGATTGTACTTGAAGGATTTGAGTTGATCAGGAATCATTTTTATAACTGAGTAAAGCTCGACACGCCATAGAGCGGTTTCCCGAGCTGTGGTAACAAATTGTAAGTTGATATCCCGGGAATGCTACATTTTCAATAAACAAAATTTACTTCCTGGTGTTACCATCATAATCTACTCATGAGCTCCCGAATAGCACTACACCACCAGGGTCGAAACATTTTCTTGAAGATAGCCACCTTTTCGTTTGGGTATTCATTCTGATACAAGCTTATGTGTGATGTATCGAATGAGTGGGCAGTTGGTTAACCGAGGCAGGTAAACCATTGTTGGATGTTTTGCCTGGTTACATACAATGTAATGTACTTCGTTGGTGTACGGTTATATGGCATACCTTATCACATGGAAAGTGAAATGATACCTAATTTATGCAATGAACCAATAATTATTATACTATTGAAGTACTACCTAAGTGAATGTATGCTATCCCTACGCATTAACAGTCCCAATCAATAATCTTGAGGAAAAACCGCACACCGTCCTCAAAGGTTCTAATGTTCCTAGTTAGAGCAAACGCCTAAACGTTGCTTCTAGTTGCTTTTATCTTCCCTGCAACCTGGAGGGGAAGGTAGCGTAGCCTTCAGTGTTTGAAGGACATCTGATCGGCTGTGCTTGGAAATTCCATGAAAATGTGAGACATGCTCGGAAACAGATCCGAGAAAGGAGTAGTCGAATCTCCAAAACATGAGATAGGTCTTGAATGAAACCGAGTTATAGGCGTGATAGAGTTGTGCTATACCCCTTGTATATTATATAATTCGGACATATTATGTCCAACTATTCTATAATATACCATATTATGGTACTAATCAGTTGATTGGGGGGATGTTTTTATTCCGCAACCCCGCCCACTTGATTCCACTGATTTGTCCGTTATCGAAATGTACCTACTTTAAAATTTGTTCAATATAATCAGGTTTGAGTTTGCCCTCAATTTCTTTGAATGTCAGATTACTTCCATTAGTTCTTCACATATGACATATTGTGGTAACCAGAGTACAATGAAGCCATAAATCTATTTACTGATAAATTTGTCATGAAAACTTAATGTTTGAATTCTATGACGATATTGGTAAGTGGTTCTCTGATAATAGCAGTAATTTCGTGGCCAAACGTATTGCGCTTTCAGCCCTTGGTGGCCAAACGTTATAAGTACTCCCCTATTTTTTTCGTAAAAATAATTTATGTACTGTAAAACTATTGCACTGTTTTGCCTCTTCTAGTAGCTTTGGTATTTCATTTGTAAACGCTGCTCTAGTACGCGTACCAACCCCGAACCTACCTAGTTTAGTGGAAGGGAAAACCCCTCCTACAATATTTCCATCCTACGATACTATTCAGGTCATAATACTGCTTATTGATTTGGTGTTGATGATGATTTCATCCAGACCGCGAATTCTTTGAAAGAAAAAGGCAACGCTGCTCTTCAAGCAGGAAACTTCGAAGAAGCGATTGGTTACTACACTGAGGCCATCCTGGTGGACGGGAGCAATCATGTACTGTACAGCAACCGATCAGCAGCCTATTGCAAGGCGGGAGAGTACGACAAAGCGCTGGAGGATGCTGAAAAAACAGTGACCCTCAAACCCGACTGGGGTAAAGTAAGTGTCTAACAAGTTTCTGCACTCATGTGTCACATTTACATTCTTACCGAATACTTGATAATGGCGCCCAAACAAAGAGAGGTAAACTCTTTATAAAAACCATCTGATATCTACAGGGCTACTCCAGGAAAGGTAGTGCGTTGGCTTTCTTAGGGCAGCACGCAGATGCCATCAAGGCGTACGAAGAAGGGCTCAAATGTGATCCTAACAACGAGCAGCTCAAAGAAGGGATTCAACAAGTCAAATCTCAAATGGAAGTACCATGGCAAGGCTGTAAGTAGAAGTCTACTAATTGAATTCTTATTTTACCTGTGTGAAATGATTCCTTTTGGTAATTGTGCAATGTCGTATTTTACAATTAATCCAATTCACTTTATCCCAACGCATTTAGTCAGTCTGAGCATCCTCGTTTGTTTTCAATTTCTAGCCTCTAACAATCCTTTCCGTACTCCTGATGTGATGAACAAACTCATGGAAGACCCTCGAACCAGAGAATATCTGAAGGACCCGTCTTACCTTAAATTGCTTGAGCAGATTCAAGATAAACCTGACTTGAGGTAGTGTTATGAGCATTGCTTGATTTCTTGTAATGAGAAGTCGATTTACCTACATTTTATTTTGTGTCTTGAGGTTTTTTTTAATATAAATGGTTACTTACTATAATAATATTTGCAGTCTCATGATGTCTGACGAAAGAATTTTGAAGACAATGGAAGTGATCCTTGGATTGAAGTTGAATATGGGAGCTGGAGATGATGAAAGAATGGACGTCGACCCTCCATCAACTCCTCCTTCGAAACCGAAGGAGCAACCCAAGGCTCCAAAGGAAGAAGACAACCTCACTCCTGAACAAAAAGAGGTTGGTATTCCAACGATCTAGAAACTTATATGGATACCCGTATCATGTTACCTCCTTGTTATAGAATGAACCTTTCGTAACGTAAGGCTTTAATGGACAAAGTCTGAACAATCAATGCGAGTCGAAAGAATTGACGAGAGAAGTCTACCACGGCAACAACGAGCCAATTCAGGAATTAGAACATTTATAGAGAATCTTATATCACACTCCTGTAGACAATTGATTATTTGTTTCCCAGGCCAAGGCTGAGAAGGAATTGGGCAATGCTGCTTATAAAAAGAAGGAATTCGAAACAGCTCTGGAACATTACAACAAAGCTTTATCTATTGTGCCTACCGACATTACATTCTACAACAATATTGCTGGTATGTGCAGAACTATTATTGTGGTATTATCAGGTGTACTGTTGAGTCTCTTAAATCTTCCTTTATGTGGGACCGAAATAGGGATGGAATAGCTCTAATACCGGACTACTCTCTGAGTAAGAATAACGACTGGGGGTGGTTACAGTATTTTTTAATGATTGATTAATTTGTTCTCCTATAAAGTGAGTAACCACTTATTCAATACTGTCGAATCGTTAATCACTGATTCATCGTACATTTTCTCTTATTTATTTCAGCTGTATACTTTGAACAAAAAGAGTATGAAAAGTCGATCAAGGAATGTGAGAAGGGAATTGAGATTGGTCGTGAAAACAGAGCTGATTTCAAGTCTATTGCTAAAGCGTTCCAGCGAATAGGCAACGCCTACAAGAAACTTGGTGTAAGTTGCTGTACAGGTGTATTTTTTGTTTTCATTGTCAATCATTTTATGACTTCATTAACTAAGCGATTCGTGATATTCTCTCGTCCGGACAGAACTGGCAAAGTGCTAAGACATACTACGAGAAGGCTCTTTCGGAGCATAGAACTCCTGAAGTGAGAGCGTTGCTGTCTGAAATGGATAAGAAAGTAAAGGAAGAAGAAAAGAAGAAATATGTCGATCCTGTGAAAGCTGAAGAAGCAAACAAAACGGGAAATGAATTCTTCAAGAATGGTAATTATTGTAGTCCATTTTGGTCAATCTAGACCAAAAATGGGCGAATGGAGGAACTAGAAATACTACATTACTTACAATTTTTTTCAGGAATGTGTAGTGGGAGGTTCAAAAACAATTTTTTTGAAAATTACCAAATTTCAAGAGCCGCTAGCACGGTAACGGTCCAGTTTTTCATGGAAATGAATAGAACCAAAATTGTAGCAACTTGAATAAGCTTTCTTTTAGTACTGAAGAACCTTTTCACAGTAAGTTTTCGAGTTAAAAGCGAAAAACTGAAAAATGGTACCTTTAAAGCTCTCCCCGCCATCCCGCGGCACCGGGATTTGGAGGGACTTGATATTTTTCTTCATATTTTTGTCTACACATTCCTGAAAAAATTGGAACTAGTACTGTTGCATTTGATTGATTTAATGAACGTACTTAACAAAGTGATATCTATCTGGACCATGCTGATGATTATACTATTCGATGCAGGTAATTATCCCGAGGCTGTAAAGTATTACACTGAAGCCATCAATAGAAACCCGGACGATTCTAAATACTACAGTAACAGAGCCGCCTGTTATACAAAACTTGCTGCTTTTGATCTTGGGCTAAAGGATTGTGAAAAATGTCTCCAAATCGACCCTAAATTCAGTGAGTTGACAAGTTGAATAGCTCCTTGATTATATGTAACTAATTAATGTTGCTAAGATTGAGATTAAAAGTTTTATTTTAATATTCTCGATTGCACCACCGTCTTGTACACGGATTGTTGAATGCGTAACTTGGGATTCTCCCAGGTATCATCCTACATTTATTAGATCTGACTTGATAATTTGACTTTTGCAGTCAAGGGGTGGATTAGAAAAGGCAAAATCCTACACGGTATGCAGCAGCCCGCAAAAGCCTTCACCGCTTACCAAAAGGCTTTGGATATTGATCCTACAAATGCCGTAAGTAATCTCTCAATTCATTCAATTTTTCATTTGTTTGGGAACTAAAGCTTAAGGGAACACTCGACATTGTTGAAGTAGAAATATTAGGTTGGGGAAAAAGTAATCAATTTTTTACGTTCATTTTGAAACTTTATTTACAATAGGTACAGTCACTTATTTTGATTCAAGTATACCTGCTCTTTTTTTATGGCTCCTTGCCATTTTGAAGGCAACTTCATGATGACACTATTCCAAAAAAGATTTGTCCTTGGAGGCAAAAAACTGAGCTATCCATTTTTCACATGCCTCTCTTGAGTGTGATTTTAGACCACTAGACTGTAGAGCGTGTGTTGTGGACAAAAAGATGGTGTTTGCTTGGTGCCAGGTCCCAAGCGAACACCATCTTGTGGGAGCATCACAACCTCCCTGAATTCATATGAGTCATCATCGATGTGAGAGGTCTGGGGTTGTCTTAGTGAACTATTGACCAGTTCTTACCTCTTTCGGTCGATGGCCGCTTTCAATCGGTCCAATGGGGTCGGCGCATGATTATTGTTTAGAATTTTTATTGATAGAGTTTACACTTATTTTTTATGGATAGAGAAACATAATCCTGTTCCTAATTAGCATGCAATGACCTCAGAACCGCTGAAGCATCTGATTGGTCGGGGCGCCATTAAATCAATGCTACCACCGCACAGACGCAAAAAACAGCCTACCTTCCTGAAACATACGAGATGGCCGAGGGGAGTCGATGTTTAGCTACTATATTTGCGACAGCTCTCATCCCAATCCTTCCTAACCATCTGCAAGTTTAGCTAAGCCCTTGGGTGCTGCGGCCACCATCCATCAGGCAAAAACCCATGCTATAGAAATATGTGCACAAGAGATTGCCAGAAAACGACTCAAAGGTGCAAGAATTTACATTCTGTCTGACAGCCAGGCTGCTTTGAAGGCAGTTTCTGCCTTTTCGATTACCTCAAAGATGACCTGGAGTTGCCTGCATTCTCTCAAAGCCGCTGCCCAGGGCAACAAGATGACTTTGCTCTGGGTACCTACCTGGGCATGAGGGAATTGAGGGCAATGAAGAGGCCGACCGTCTTGCCAAAAAGGGATCGGAGTTCTACCCAATCGGTCCTCAGCAAATCAAGAAATGGAAGGACAATAAGTGTGTAATCTATTGGCAGAACACTCCGAAGCAGAGGCAAGCCAAGAGGTTAATGACCATTTCCAAGAAACGTGCTGAAGCACTCCTGTCCCAGAGGCGCAAAGACCTTCGCAAGCTTGGAGGTCTCCTCACTGGCCATTGCCCTTTAAGGTATCACCTTCACAAAATGGGTAAGGTCAGGACAGTTGAATGTCGCCTATGCCGCGAGGAGGCGGAAACAGCGGAGCATATACTTTGCGAGTGCCCCGCTGTTGCATCACTAAGATTCCGGCATTTCGGAAAGGGTGTCTTAACACCTGCCGATATTGCTAAGGAGATGCCTGAAAACCTCCTTCACTTTGTGAAAGAAGAGGCCATCAATAAGGTTCTAAACTAAGTTGGGGATTAATTCACAATAGATCTCTCTTGGTCTCTCAGTGACAAGGGTTCCCCGTCCCTCTTCGGAAAAAAGAACCATCTGCAGAATTTCATCGACATATTCGACGGTAGTCCTTACTGATCGTGGGGCATCGTTCACATCAAACTTTCCGGAACGGAACCGACAAATTGAGGATGATTGGACGTTACCGTATCGAGGACCATAAACACTGTTTACATTGTCAACCGCCAGACTGAAAAACACCGGGTTTTCTCCTTGTTCACTTCCATCTTCAAGGCTCTACTCACAACAATCCATCAACCACAAAGATGGTCCAATGTCGTTTGTTTTGAAGAGTGATTCCCATTTTCAACGAGTAAAGGCTAATCCGATAACATAAACATACAAAACAAGACATACGTGACGTCATCTAGCTGTAAAATAATGGAATACTTTTTCCCCCAACATTTTATCTCCATTCCTTTATAATACATGACCCTGTTTGTGTCCTGTGTTGTGATTAGTATATTATAAAATCATCATTTTCCCATTGTCTTTATCCTTCCGGCTTTTCATCAGTCGCAAATCCAACAAAATAGTTCAAGTTCATTTTTGCTCCTTCACGATGTGTTGTTTTGTAGGAAGCTCTTGACGGCTACAGAACGTGTTCCATTGCTGTCAACTCCAACCCCGAAGAAGTCAGAAAAAGGGCGATGGCGGATCCCGAAGTGCAGGCCATTCTCTCTGATCCCGCTATGAGAGTTATCCTTGAACAGATGCAGAATGACCCTAAGGCTCTCCAAGAGTAAGTTTCAAACTATTCTGGGTTGTTGGTTTGAGAAACAAAGAAGAAGTGATCGGGTCAAATCCAAAATAAAAACAGCTTGTCAGTGAATTAATTTTCTACGCTCATATTTCAAATTGAAGTGAAGGAATAAACCCCTATTGGCTACCAATGAACGAATTATTTAATTCGTGGAGGATATCTTGCGAAAAGGGGCACCCATGATTATACCTGGGGCCGCTCAACGGGGCCAAAGTGCTCAAAACGTGGCGGAAATTCAAAAATTGTAAATCGCATCTAGTCCACACGTATGAGAACACGGAGCAATAATAATTAATCAATTATTGATTTAGACTTTCAAAGGAAGGAGAACGATGAAAGATGGGGTTTAGGCATTTTTGCAAGAATTTGAAATTTCAGTGTTTCTTTCGGGAGAGCTGTGTGTGATAGATAATGTATAAAACAAGGACTGAACCTCATTCATACTAATGTACCTACTAAGACTGGAAAATTTCCTTTCACAATGTTACGAGTAATTCCTTCATTTCAAATTTTTGATAACTCTTGTAGACCTTTCAAGCAGTGAGATTGGAAACTTCCAAAATAGTGCGTGGTTAAGGTCGGATTCCAATTTGGGGGTGTTCTGTGGATTCCCTAGAATACGATTTTAAGAGAAATAGTGTGCAAACGTGCGCATATTAAGAATTGTTATGTTTTTTTACGTGATGCCGGCGTAAAATAATTTAAAGAAATAATCATTCTTAATCCATCATCCTGTTGGTAATTGGTAAGTTGTCGGTAGATGATTCTAAGCCCTAAAAAGGCCAAACAATGTCGGGTTTCTGTTGAGACTTCTTCTACATATCCATCAAGTGAACGTAAGAGAATGACACCTGCTGAGGCCTTAACAATGTTGTCGTATGCTAAATTGAGATAATCCCGAACTTACCGATTACCAACAGGATAATGGATAATGATCATGCCATTAAAAGTCATAGAATGCTTATTTCTTCCAATTATTTTACGCCGGCATCACGTATAACAACATGAAAATTCTCTATTTGCGCATGATTTTTTTCTAAATTGTATTCTAGGGAACCCACAGAACACCCCCCAATTGGAATCAGACCTTAACCACGCTTAATCACACTATTTTGACAGCTGTTTCCAGTTTCACTGCTTAAAAGCTCTACAAGAGTTATCAAACATTTGAAATGAACGAATTAACATTGTAAAAGCAAATTTTCCAGTGTTAGTACATTAGTATGAATAAGGTTCAGTCCTTGTTTTATACATTATCTATCACACACAGCTCTCCCGAAGGAAAACACTGAAACTCAAATTCTTGCAATAATGCATTTCATCGTCTCTCCAGACCTTCTCCTTCCTGTAAAAGTCTAGATTAATTATTCCTCCGTGTTCACATACGTGTGGACTAACACATCCACAAACAAATCAATCGACTAGATGCGATTTACAATTTTTGCATTTCCGCCACGTCTTGAGCACTTTGGCCCCACTGTGGGTCGTCTGGAAATGGCAAGAACTCCGTCTGCCACCAAATTCCTCATGATTGTACTATCAACTTGATATCCTAATTATGCAAATATTTCGATGGCATCACATGATAACCTCGTATCTTGGTTTTCGGGCTTTTTTTTTTTTAAAGAAAACTTATTATCTCATCGTCCTGTGGTTCGAATTTTTGCGTAATTTTATTAACTGGGGGGCAGAACATTCATTTTCCGCCAAAATTCGAACCCTGGGACGATGAGATAAGAAGTTTAAAAAAAAAACCGAGAAACGAGATTATCATGTGATGCCATCGATTTGTTACTTTTACCGCCTGAGAGGTGAGCCAAGTACGACCAATAACAAAAAAGCTGAACAGTTGACAGACAACTCGTAAGCTCCTCAAAAGCTCCACTTGGGTTTGACGGAGTATTAATAATTGAAGGAAAAAATTGATATTTTTGAATAACCTAATGGATTTTTTTTCCTATTTCAGCCATCTAAAGAACCCCGACATAGCGGCCAAAACCCAAAAACTCTTGGAGTCCGGTATGATCAGCATACATTAAACATGGTGGAGTGATGTCCATTCCCTCGAAAAGTTGCTGTGTGTCATTTTGGACTGCCTTATCGTTAATGATGTCTCTTTTTTTTTAAATAGAAAGTTATATTACAAAAAAAGAAGATAATATTAGCTGTAACATTTATTGATTATGTAGGTGCACGAACTGACAGCGTGGACTGTAAAGATAAAGTATTACTTTAAGCTGTAATATGAACATTACTGTTTATCGAAAATACTTATCCTCCCCTAATATGTCGAAGTCTCACGCCAATTTATGCGTAGATCCCACTTTAACAGTTCGCTTGATGCATAGATCTATGGGATATTTGGGCCATATTATTGTATAGACCACAAATGTACTCTCTCATTCCGTACTACTGGATTCCCAGCTCCCCTTCGCGGCCAATGTTGCCCTCAAACGCCACCCTCGTTCTTACTGGAGTTATATCCATTTAGATCGTTGCTTATACATTGTTTCTTCTTCAAATGAATTACAATTTTGTCCACTGGAAAAATCATATCTAACATAACCTAGTTGTCCTCGTTTAGTTTGTAAAACTTACTTTCTCAAATTTAACCGTAAGTTTAATTTAGTGCGTAATGAAATAAGCCCCTTGTGAATTCCTCATTGCACAGTCTTGTAAACTTCAAGAAGACTTGAATTGACTATTTTGGTTCCTAGTGTTGTAATGAATTTTGGTATATAATCAAAGAACAAAACACGGTAATTAGTTTCATCTCAACTTATACAGTAACCTTAGTTTATTTTGTTAAACTGGAAGGAATCCACCGGTAATCTCGACCACGACTGATTGGGTGTTTTTATACTGTCATGAGGAGACTAACGAATTCCCAATGAAATGTAGCGTCTCGTAACACCTGAGTCTGGTCAAGTATTTTACTTTTCAAAAATCAAACTATGTCGGTTGATCTTCTGTTATAAGGTTTTTTTCAAGTTTGGTTCGAGGGATTCAAGTTTTTTTTTTTTTTATTATGACGCTATTAAATTTTTGGTGCAAAATCAAAGTCTTGTCATTTCTCATCCTTTCTACTCTATGATGCACGCGTAGGAGGTAAATGTCGCATTTTGTACTACTGTAGTAGCCCGATTAGCCTTTGTAATTGGTGTAAGTTAGAGTAAGTTTCAGCGGATTGGGGCGGGGAGGCGTCTTAGTAATAAACAAGTTAATTGTACGGCTCTGGCTTATCTGTTATCCTTCCCCTTTCCCAGCGGAGAATAGCGGACTATCACACAGTTGTACTGATTGTGAATTCGACAGGCTGATTTACCCATCGCATTTACGCCACGTACAAGTCTGGAGTGCAGAGAACGGTCGAGGTAGAAGATTTACAAATAAAAGCTTATAATAAGCTTTATAATAAAGGCTGTACATTCATACACCATGATCTGTGCAGGTGACCGTCCAAATCTTTGTTTCTACGAGATTAGATGTCCATGCCGTGTTTGAGATCTGTTTCCGTTACTACTGTCCGATTTCCTCTCATCAATATGAACCATTGGAATCGACCAAAGAAAAAAAAATTTTTAACCCCCCCCCCTCAAAATTTGTTGGTTTACGTTTCAAGATACGTAGATTCAGAAAATCGAATGAAAAAAACTGCAAATTCTTGACACAACGGTTTATTATCTTCCTTGTGCAGATCACCCTTCCGTCTATACCAGACTGTATTGCAAATCGGCACCATACCATATTCTCACCGTACACATCGCATACCATACGAATTTCTTTCCTATCATACCATACTGTATTATACCAAATCATACATACAATAATATACCATACTCATACCATGTCATACAAACCGAGTGAATATTGAAATGTCATCCATTTCTGACCTATATTTAAAATTTCAAGTATCTAGCTCATCATCAAAATTTAATTTGTTTAAACAAATAGGTATTATTTGAACAATTTTACAGACAAGAAACCGAGTGAATATTGCGTTGTGATCCAGTTCTGACCTATTTTTTTTTTAAATTTCAAGTCAATAGCTCATCATCAAAATTTAATTTGTATTATTACAAAAAGGTATTATTTAAACAATTTTACAGATGAGAAACCGAGTGAATATTGCAATGTGGTCTATCCCCGACTCACGGTTAAAATTTCTAGACTGTAGTTTACCGGGAAGATGAAAAAAGGTAGTTTTATTCTGGGCGTCTGGGGGTTGGGTCACATAACGGCCGTTTTCGACGCGAAAGTTTAGTGTTTTTCCTAAACCTTTGCGCGGTCACTGTGAACGAACGGCTGGTCGCAAAAAAATCCAATTGGTCTTAAAAGATTCGTAATTTTTCAGGTCATTCAAAAGTGAACTAAAAATTACACGGTTCAGTTAAATATTTGGAGATATGACATTGTCGAAATTTTAAATTTAGTTTTGAACCCCTTCCCCTTGACCTAGGGTTATGAAAGGTTTCGAGGATCATTGTGGGGCTGGTCCAAACCCAGAAACCAAATTTCGTAATTTTAGCTCAACGCTAACTGGGCAAAGTGCCACGGACGGCGTACGGGTGACGGACGGATTTTGGTTTATTATCTTCGATAATGAACCATTGGAATCGCCCAAAGAAAAAAAAATTTTAACCCCCCCTCAAAATTAGTTGGTTTACGTTTCAAGATACGTAGATTCAGAAAATCGAATAAAAAAAAAATCCGTCCGTACGCCGTCCGTGGCACTTTGCCCAGTTAGCGTTGAGCTAAAATTACGAAATTTGGTTTCTGGGTTTGGACCAGCCCCACAATGATCCTCGAAACTTTTCATAACCCTAGGTCAAGGGGGAGGGGTTCAAAACGAAATTTAAAATTTCGACAATGTCATATCTCAAAATATTTAACTGAAACGTGTAATTTTCAGTTCACTTTTGAATGACCTGAAAAATTACGAATCTTTTAAGACCAATTGGATTTTTGTGCGACCAGCCGTTCGTTCACAGTGAGCGCGCAAAGGTTTAGGAAAAACACTAAACTTTCGCGTCGAAAACGGTCGTCATGTGGGTCAACCGACAGACGCCCAGAATAAAACTACCTTTTTTCATCTTCCCGGTAAACTACAGTCTAGAAATTTTAACCGTGAGTCGGGGATAGACCACATTGCAATATTCACTCGGTTTATCATCTGTAAAATTTTTTTTTTTTTTTTTTTTTTTTTTTTTTTTTTTTTTTTTTTTTTATAGAGAAAAGCCTTATTTTCGTGGTAATTTGACGAAAATAAGGGGGGAGGGCAAATGCTATATTTACGACAGCTTGTCGTAGAAGTGCTCTTTCCTTTGAGGCCTGTTGAACGTTGAGGCTAGACAGAGGCAGGATGAACCATGCTGACTCTTCCCGCATGACGGTCTAGGCTCTTGGCGGCTATAGGGGCATTAGGGCACCATCCTCCAGTCCTAGGCACCTCACTTTCCTACGGCATCCCCTGAGCCTCATGGAAACTGCCCGCACCACTGCTATTTGAGTTTTCACTCGCACCCAGCATGTCACTTGGGAGAGGGGCTTAGCCCACTTTTCGGACAACACTTCTGCTACCCTCTTCAAGAACATATCATATTCCTTATGGAGAGACCCATCACAGGCTACCACGAGAGGGGTAAAGGAGCCTCTTAGGTCCTCGGCTGCTGCGTCGTATTTGCGGTGTTTAGAGTTTGCTGCAGTCTGGGCAATGGTGTTCCAGTCGAAGGAACCGTAAGAGGGAGCGTCTGGGTTCACAACCCGGGTATCAAAGTACGCTGTCCTCTCTTGGTTCCACACTCCATGAACTTTGAAGTCTGCTACCAGTCGTGGGTTCCCATCATCCCCATCTGCCATAACTGGCTCCAAACCAACTGAGCTCCACGCAAGACTGGCCATTTTTGCACATTGGTCTCGTATCTGGTCATGCCCTTGTTTGACCAAGCCACCCTTCTTGCAATTCAGTCCATGGTCCAAGTCCATCTGCTGTAAAATTGTTTAAATAATACCTTTTTGTAATAATACAAATTAAATTTTGATGATGAGCTATTGACTTGAAATTTTACAAATAGGTCAGAACTGGATCACAATGCAATATTCACTCGTTTTCTTGTCTGTAAAATTGTTTAAATAATACCTATTTGTTTAAACAAATTAAATTTTGATGATGAGCTAGATACTTGAAATTTTAAATATAGGTCAGAAATGGATGACATTTCAATATTCACTCGGTTTGTATGACATGGTATGAGTATGGTATGGTATATTATTGTATGTATGATTTGGTATAGTACAGTATGGTATGATAGGAAAGAAATTCGTATGGTATGGTATGAGTACGGTGAGAAATGGTATGGTGCCGATTTGCAACACAGTCTGGTATAGACAGAAGGGTGATCTGCACAAGGAAGATAATAAACCGTTGTGTCAAGAATTTGCAGAGTTTTTTCAATTAAAAAGAATCAAGCAATTGAGAGTGTCAAATTTTATTTTGAATTATCCCTACACCTGTTGTGCATCCATAGCAGAGCAGTTAGCCAGTGTTGTCTGTTGATTTGTGGCTCCAAAAATCACTATCTCATGTTTTTTTTTTTTTTCTTTTTTACAATATTTTAGTAGTTAGTGCCAGTATTGGTTGATTCCTATAGTTGAAGGTTTTTTTTTCTTGTTCCAGAAAATCTCATAGCTGTTCCCAGTGCTCAAATCTACCTACTGGCCATGTCAAGTAGCGATAGCAAATACTTTCCTTCTGAAGATGACGATTCCCCTGAGTTTGACCGCTTCAGTGTTAAGGACTTACCTATATAAAAATCTAGTCAGAGAGAACAACACCAATTTTATCCTCACGCCGTGTACCTCCAATCAAGACGAATCCGTAACTTATGGCAATCATGACCCAAATGTGTAAACTTGATCCCCAGGATGTTTCGAATCTCCTTGACCAAAACTACCAAAAAATGAGCTGTGGCGATGAAGAGCCACCAGCTGCTGACTAAATGAATCTGACTGTGATAGACCTTAGTGATAGATCCTAGTGCTCAAGGAGCTGAAGATGTTGGCTGTGACGATAAAGAGCCACCATTTGAGCCAAATTTGATAAACTCTGATGAACTTTATTCCAGGGATGTTTCAAAGCTCCTTGACCAAACCAACCAAATGAACTGTGGCGACGAAGAGCCCTTACCTGCTGACTTAAGTAAACCTGAGTGTGATGATAGGCCTAGTGTTGTAGGTGTTGAAGATGACAAAGACCCATCTTTCCAACCAAAAGTAACAAAGAAAAATCCACTACTTACTGGTCACGTTTCTTCACTACTTTTTGACAGAGCACATCTTGATTTGACCAACTGTGATTCAATAAATGCCCAAGCTGGCGTTGTACTTATTGACCAAACCTTAAGCCAAATGACCTGTGCAGAACTATGTGATCGAATTTTCAACGTAATTGAAGAAGGGACGAACTCCTCAGAAATTGAATCAGCCAGCAACACAGTAGAACAGCCCCTAGCTCGTCTTGTGATTCCTACCACCAAGTTGAGACTTATTTGTCCGAATAAAAATATTTTCTTTCAAAAGTGCAGCTTCTAGCTTTATATTTCTACTTTTTAACCCAAAAATACACCTAACCTTTCCTAACCTGTAATGCTTCCTCAATTTTTTTTATGGTGACTATGAGTTGTTATATTTTGTGATTGTATAAGTTTTTAAAGGTGACTGTATAAATTGAATTGTAAGGCTTCTTCAGTTGTTTTTATGGTGACTGTATAAGTTGTTTCCAGTTGAGAGCAAACAACACTGGCTATCTGCAGCTCAGTGTTCAACAACAGCAGCTATCTGACCGGTTTTCTCAAAAAGTTTTTTTTTTGCCTTGTTTCCACTCGAAACGCGTCAAAGTAACCATTTTTATGCTAGTTACGTATGAACAATGGACCCAGACCGGAAAAAATAGGAATAAGTAAACCATTGAAAACCAGTTTTTGCTCCCCCTGAAAAATTGGTGAAAATCAGTTAGCCACTGTTGCAGTGGGACCGACGATATAATACAATAAGGCATACCTATATTATAAGTACATAATATGTACTTATAAGACGTCTCATGTGCCTTATTGCATTATATATTATATAATGCAATAAGGCACATGAGACGTCTTGTGGACCCTACAACGTCTTGTGTACGAACCATACGTATTTCTTCTTCCATGGACTGGTCGGAGGTAGGTGGATACTTTACCACTCATATTTCCATGGATACTCTTCCAAGTATCTAATCCGATGTTCGCAGGTTTGATTGGTCAGGTACTAAGATCTACGTCTTCGATGAGTATTACAAGTTTTTGAGTTTTTACGCTGTTATTCAATATTTTCTTTAGATTTTTTTGTTATTTCGTTTTGTAATTGTGTGTTTTGAACTGTGTTGTGCCGTTTGTTATACTCAACAATCTACAGAAGACTACCGAGCTTGGAGAAGACCTCTCTTCTACAAGAAATCTTGGGAGATTGATCTAATTTGTAAGTAGTTCATTACGTCGAGATTGCATTGCACTCTATTCCTTGCTATGATGTGGCTCTTTTCATAGCTCCTTAGATTTGTCTTCTGTCGCTGACCATGTACAGACCCATTCGTTTTAAATTCTTGACTTTTTAGACAATAACCAAAGAACTCGTTACAGTCGGATGTACTGTCACAATAACCGCGATACGTAGTTCATGTATGATGTAGTGTTTATTTTCAATGTTGGCATATGAGATGATCAACAGCTTGAAAGATCAGCCTATCCCAATGAACAGTATTCGTCTATTTGAATTGTAATTATAATGATTTTGAATATCCCATTGTTTAATATCTTGTCTAGTGAGAAAATCGATTAGACTCGGCAATTTTCCTGTTGCTGAAGGCCACTTGCATTGTATACACGAGTAAGTACCTACTGAACTACAATTTCACCACTAAGATGAAAACACATCTGGATGAACTTCGATATTGTATTTCTTGCAATGTTTACGGTTATCGTACATTCTACGTTGGGCCCAGTATCATTACTTATGGTTTTCTAAAGATTGTTTATTCAATGTTTCGCGTGAGTGGTTTTCAACCAAGGTTTTCACCTATTTCTACCTCAGTCGCTAACTAAAGAAGAGAGGACAAGTCGTGATGCGAGGGAAGGTTTTTGGATCGATATTTTCCATTTAGTTTCACCCTATTAAGCCAACTACATTTAGGCGCAACTTCATTTAGTAAACATCGGGAAGCCACTTGAGGTGATTACACTGTTGAGTGAATTAGTTTATTATCTTCATGTGAAATGTAAGGAAACATTAGGTAGACATTTAGTTAGGTACCCCAAGTCGTCGTGTTGACGTATCTTGAGAAGTTGACGTTTCATTTGGGAATATCTCATCACAGTGAAAGAGGTAATACATCATTTGACAACAAACCTTGTATTTTCACCAATGCCTACCTGTACAGTACCTTGTATTCCAACAGTTTATTTATCATCCCTAACCACAAAATATTCGAAGAGAGCAAATTGATACGTACAGGAATGAAACAAGTAAATTAAAATCACTCTAAAAACAAGTTTGCCAGTCCCACCACGTAGGCAAGTGCATGAACTCCGCTCTAAGTGCATGAAGTGTATGAACTCCGCCCTAAGTAATACAAGTGCAAAGGTACTATTAGGGGTAATGAAAAAATGGTAAAACTTTTGAAAATGATATTATGGTCATTTGGTGTTGATGAAATTATTTGCTTCAATTAAAATTAATTTCACGCTGAAATTCGTACATAAATTTTACTTGAATTGCTCAGGAACACTCGCACAACATGTCCTACATTACAATTCTTGGTTAAACATCAATGTTTTTCTTGGTTTCTCCCATCCCATGAAAATTGGTCCACAAAATTGAATCATGAACCATTGAACTGGTTGTGTGGTTAGAATTGTACTCCATAAGATCCACGATTTTAGTCTCAGGTATTTACTACTTATTTCAATGCTCATTTACTTATCAGTTTGTACATATTATGCAACAAATCAACAATAATTCGAACTTTGCATCTATATTAAAAATACAACATAAAACCACTCAAGTTAAATTCAATAATGAGTTTTGAGCTGAATATGGTGGAGGTATTTGCAATTTATGGGTGGAAAAACATTCTGTGTGCATGAAACCAGTATGAAGATCATTTTCAACTAATTCTGAGGTTCTTTGAGTGCGTTTTAACTACGTTTCTATTGGAGATGAAGAATGTTGATGGAGAAAGTCGACTTGAACTTGAGAATGGACTTTATTGAAGTTTTAATATGCATATGATGTGCTACACAGTTTCTCATTATTAACAATCTAAGGTGAAACCTAGGAGTATCTAGTTTTTAAGATGGACATTTCATTGATTATTGTCGGGAATTTCATGTACCCATTAAAACATAAATAAAAATTAGGAGATTGTTGTACATTTTTATTTATTTTATTTTATTTTTTTCAGAGAGAATGTCTTTGTTTTTGGGTACCTATTGATGAAGAGTGACTGGCTCCAGTTTTCCATTGCAACGGTTCTTTCAAATTGAAGTCGAGGCTCGGGCCTTATTGCCCTGTTTGATGATAGCTGGTGATGCTTCTACTCTCCGCCTTCATCCGCCTAATGACATTCTCTTCCTCCAATGACAAAGAGTGATTTGGGATTACATCAACATAGCACAGAACAGACTCGCTCCTTGCCACCCATCATGCTACGTCATTTCAACAGGGTAAGTTTAATTTTCCTGAACATGTTGTAGAATGTACTCGTTACTAATTGCAGTGAATTTTTGTTGAAATAATTACGTACTGGAAATATAATTTTCTCATGTTGGAAAAAAACGTGATGATATTGAACTAATTCTATCTGGTTCAAAATAGAATACGTTTTTGGGGGTACCCCATAAAATGTGCTGACGCCTCTTATTCTACCATGGGCCAAGCGTATCTTCATCAGCTCAATATCACCTGTGATGTGCTACATCACACTTTTCCTGTTGGTCATACAACTACAAGTAGTGTAGGTGTGTAGTGATGTTTTGGTGGAGGGGTTTTTGAGGGCAGCTTTTCAACGGTATGATCAAAAAATTGTTTACAGTGGACCCTTGGTGTAAAATCCTCGTTCCCGTGCCAAGAACCGTGGATCTTTCAGTTTAAATTGACAAGTAAAATATTTCGCAAAATCGACATTTTTACCGTAAAATGAGTTGGGGCGCAATCTTGTTCACAATCTTTGTCTCGCCAAGTCAAATGATGACACAAGACGAATAAGTTGTCACTGACATCTTGTCCGATTTACTTTTCGAAAATTGTCTTGATTTCTGTTGATTTGTATGGTAATTTTGTTAGGCTAGGTAGGCCAAGCTAAATATTACTATCGTTGGCAATTAGGTCAATGTACTGTGTTTTACTAATTCATTTTATGGTAAAAAGTTTTCTCGAAAAATTTTACTTGTCAATATAAACTGAAAGATCTGATGAAAAAACTGTACATTTCCGAAATTTTCGAGACTTTCCTGTTTGGGCTCATTTTTCAACATCTGAATCTGCTTGGTATAGACCGGTTTAAAAAAAACCCGGTACGACCTTAAGGATTACACCCTGTATAATAAACGCAATGCCTACGTACCTAGTATAACATTTATGAATTTCGCCAAATAATAACTGAAACACTCATCAACCAATAACAGCTCGAATTTCGCGCGCTTACTTTCTAGAGGTTTGAACGCGCATTTATTACTTTCGTTGTTATCTGTCTGGAAGAATCTAAAATGGGATTCCTGTACCCTAATGGTCATGAACAGGAAACATGAAAAAGTCGTACCTACCCTAATTTCTCGACTACATATCTTTCTAAAGATGTTTTGAAGCTTGGAGGGACTTCTTTGTGTTTGGCACTTTCTCCGAAATTTTACGTTTACGATCTATGAACTGAGAACCTACATACGTTGTAAGCAGGTCCCTTTTAGCGAATTTTCGAAGAAAGGAAGCTACTGTTCCAAAATTTTTAAAACTCCAATTTGCGAAAGATTTTTATACCAAAATCCAGACGATAAATCTCGATAGAATAGGGAACGCCAGTGTGTTAGAGAATAAAATCTTTGATGGTCAAAAATCGAAAATCGGTGCCTCACAAACATGTAAAAAGTAATTTCAAACGAGAAAATTGTTGTCCAACTACTAGATCGAACTGAAGAATGGCAAATTTGAACTTTTCCCGCTCAACGTGGTCGGGAAAATGTATTACAAAACCAGTAAAATGGAGACATTTTACACAGAACCAGTTTCTTTGATAATTCGCTCTTGGCCATGCTGCATGACTGTGGATTTTTTCCTGGTTCAATGAGTTCGTTGGAGACTCTGGAGGAGTATTCGATTTGGTTGTTTTTCTGTGGTTGAATTGCCTTCTATTTTGAACCCATCCTCCTGTTACCCCGTTCAATTTTGGTTTCTAACTCGTCCAATCCAAATTCAAATTGGGTTGCCTTTGCATCCTCAACTCTGTGAAGTTTTCTGATAGCGGGGGGGGGGGGGGGGGTGTTGGCGGCCCTCTGAAAGGGAGAACCCAACCATGCGCACTTCACTCGCCCTCAATATCACCATCTGAATTACTTCAGTCGCCTCGTGGCTGCCTCCGGTCCCCCTGACACCCCTTCAACCTTCTTCAACTTTGAGTGGTTTCTATTTACCTGCCTTTCCCCAACCTCATTTGCATTCCTTCGTGATTGTTTCCAGTCTCTTTGACATTATATTTTCTTAATCCTTTCCTTTTCACACGTCCTGCCCTTCTCCGTCAACAACCTCCGTTTTTCGCATGCTCTCCGATCTCAATTGTGAGTAGAAAAAGGACAGGGGATTCTGGCCGAGGGCCTTTTCCCTTTTTGAAATTTCCATTTGAATCGCGATGAAATATTTAATACGCCTGGTGCCCCCTTCCGTCTCCTTTCAATTGAAAGCAGCCAGAGTGTCGCCTCCACCCCCCCACGCAAGTCGATAGCTTCCAGACGGTCTAGCTGCGGTCCCCACGTGATAAAAACAGCTATTCTTTTTATTGATCCCTCCGTTAACTCTACCGTATTCAATTTCTCGCCTTACAACGAGTACCACATCAACATTTGATGAGTAATCTCCGTTCAAATTCCTCGTCAATCAGAAAAGCTAAGGTTCTTTTTCTCATTCGTCCTTCGAAAATAAGGTGAAATTTCAATGCTGAAGATCATTTATTGACAATTGGCACATGATGAGGTTTTCATATGTGCCATTCAATTTGACCTACCTATATCCTAACATACTCGAGCAAATTTACTGCTTGTATGGCGAAAGCGACAATTTCAAAAAAAATATTTGTTTTGCGTACTGTTTGAAGCACAACCTCTTCTTCATTCTTCGCGAAGAGGCACTTCAGCACAAGTACTATACAGCTTCCGAAAGCCCCTGTATTCCATTTATCGTTTGCTCATTTGGACTCACAGCGATTTCTAAGGACGAAGTGGGGAGTTGTACTGAAATGAATACTACCACCTCTTCAGATTAAGATTAGGCTTAATTCACTAGGCAAAACTCCTGTTTCTTTGGGCCATCACAGTTGGCCACAAGTGGTTTTTGTGGTTCAACTCTCTTTTTATTGAATGGTCAATTTGTATTGAGTTGTATATTAAGATTGATGAGTACAGAGTTTGGTTTTATCATCTAGATAACGTTAGCCAATCTAATTATTGATCTGAAATGTATGTTGTTGTGCATGAAGGCAGCTCAAGTCTTTATTTCCGTCGAGTTCTCATCCACTGAACGGGCGTGGTCCTGTTTCGAGCCACGGGACCACCTGAGGATTCGCTGGGCTGCTAATGGATTTCCTCTTTCAATCTGATTGTGGTTAACTACCATTCACTTTGTTTCATAAGTTTGGAAGTTCTGGAGCGTTGAAGTTCGTCCTCATTCTCGAGAAGGGCCCTCAGCGTTTTAGGTGTGCTAGATTTGGTCTGGCGGTTTGAACAGAGTGTCCATTACACAATTACTTTGGTTTTATGGGTTCCAATACAAGGCTCACCTCCTTCCGTTCTAGGTTATGGATACCGCAGTTTGTGTCACTTAGCCCTTGTCAAGCTGTACATAGCAATGCCAGTATTGGGTCTGAAAGTCAGTCAGGAAACGTGTATTATCACCACCCTCACCACTTATATAATGGGACCTTAAGGGGGAAAAGAAAGCGTTCAATGCCTTCAGTACTGGGCTATTCTTACCAGGATTCCTCGATTTTGACAGGTACCCACTCGTCAATAGGTGTATCACTCACCAACTTCAGAGTCATGTTCATATAATAGCCCGTTGAACGCGTCTGGTGTTGGGTC
Source organism: Stenodema calcarata (assembly GCA_963920205.1). NCBI lineage: Eukaryota > Metazoa > Arthropoda > Insecta > Hemiptera > Miridae > Stenodema > Stenodema calcarata. The sequence goes on along the minus strand of OY986051.1, from coordinate 5,286,904 downwards.
TAGGAGTCGATAACACAGATCTTATCCCACCTTTGCCAATACTTTGATATCTTGATTTAATTTAATCCTACAACTCGCAGAGATGTGAGGCAGAAATGGGCGTATTAGGTTCATAAATATGAATACGAATAAAATTCATAATTTGGAGAAAAGAGTGTATTTATCAACCTTTGATATTGATTTCAAAATATTATGTGCAACAAAACAGGCCCAAAGGTCACAGTTTTGACTTGTTTTAAGATTTTTTTTTTTTTTTTTTTTTTATTGTTCAGATTTTTATTAGTAGTACAATGGCCAAAAGCACAATGATGACTGGACATGTGGAGAATATGAATTCGAATACAGATATGAATACGAATAAAACCATGTGAATAATTACATGGTGAAATCAGAATTGCGATATCTCATTCCGTTCTCAAACTCTGGAGCACTTTGAAGATGAAGAAACGTGGTTGTTAGTTGATAATATCATATTATGATCTTCATGTTAAGTCTGCTCTAATCTGATAACGGAATGAGATATCGCAATTCTGACTACGCCGTCATGTTTAGGGTTGAAATGTCCAAAAGCTGAGGGGTGTTGTGTGAGGGGGGAGGGGGGGGGGGTTACCCGAAAAATGAAAGTCTGACAAGTGACACCTCATTTTAAAGTTTTTTACACGCTGAATAGGATCTGAAGTCAGAATTGCTATATCTTATTCCGCTCTTAAACTGGAGCCCGTGGAAGATGAAGAATCGTGGTTGATACTTGAGATGTTCTTCATGGAGATAATGTTCTCTAATGGAGACATTTGACAAATAACCAATTATTTCTTCAAAAATTCGCTCTTATAGCCATGCTGCATGACTGTGGATTTTGTTGTTGTTAATTTTCCCCCAGTTCATATCTTTTTTTGTGAATTGTATAAATAATTTCGCCATTTATGGATGAATTCCACTAGCAGTTCTTCTTTTTACCGGAAATTTGATTAAAAAGTTTATTAAATTTTATTTATTTTTATCGGTACTGAGGTACAGCAATTAATATTTTTTCCAAATAACTTCCCAGTGCAATTCACATTTTGGCAAAATTCATCCATAAAATTTATTTATGGCAAAATTATTTATATAATTCACAAAAAAGAGGTAAATTGTGGGAAAATTCACCAAAAAAGGTGACTTTTTGTAGAATTTATGTGGTTAAAAACTTGAATTTCAGTAAAATATATGTAATATAGGAAACTGTGAGTGACATTCTCAAATCATTCAGTAAAGTTTGGTAAAATTCACAAAAAGTGTGAATTTTTGAGAAAATTTACTAAACGTTGTGATTATGGGTTTATTCGTATGCGTATTGATATTCATATCCGTATTCATATTCATATTTTCCAAATTATGAATTTTGTTCATATTCGCCCATCTCTGATGCGGTGGAGTCGTTGAACCTCGCAATAAATCCTTTAAGCGCCCCAAATCTATTATCTAAGACCCTGTCATGCGGGTTGGGTTGAAACTGTCTAAGTGACATAACTGTCCAGTGAAATAACTTCTCAATGAAAATATTATTTCCTTCAATTAAGTATGGGCTATGTTTACTATTCAGTTCCTCCGAACTCCGCGACTCGACAATGTTCGCGTGTTCCTGCTCGTTTCAATTAAATATTGATTAAGTGGAATACACTTTGACACCACTGTATATGCTACTGATACTCCAAAAATAACCCCATAACATCAATTTTTGACCTTTGTCCTCTACTATTTGCGTCAAGGGATTGTTTATGCTACTGGGGTGGGGTAAATTATGTGTTATTATCCTACCATTTATTTATTTCACTTATGGCGAATGAGACTCCTGAACGGTGAGTCCTCAACTACGAGTATGTTGGTGCAACCGCAGCGGTTGAATGAATCCATTCAAATTGATACAATCACACTTGTAATTGTGGTGTTTGGTTCTCTTGGTTTCAATTGGTTCATGCGTTAATCTTTGGAATTATACAATTATTGAACCCTTTACTCAGTGGTAAAGTGACGATGTGTTTCGCGCAAAAGTGTTCAGTTCATTGTTTGTGGTCATTGGTTTCCTATAATTGATTTTCATCCCTCATTCCGTTACCAATAATTACCGAGGACCATCTGAATGAGGACCTGGATCTGGTTGAGGCTGGCATCCAACTACAGTCAAAGTTCTCTTCCAATCTTGTAACGAACATTCTTGAACGCTTTGATTGGTTAACGTTTTCGTTCCTACCTTTAGGAATCAGTTACTCGTTCAAAGAAGTTTATGGATTCACTCAAATCATTTAGGGAAAACCGACTGCTCAAGTTTTTGCTCTTCGTCCACATCCACGAACCACCCGTCATTCTTGGCCCTAAAACTCGAAATTTTTCAACAGACGATCTGGGCAACATTCCTATTGATGGGAACTGTGGGTCATAACGAAATTTTACTCCACATTTACGGCTATGGTGACTCCGATGTGATCGTTAAGGTGGTACTTCTGCTCTTCTTTATTATGTTCTGGAGCCATATTGAATAGATAAATTTACTGTTGTCGTTCATTCTTGGCCTATCATATTTCTTATAGTTTTTTTCGTCCGCTTTAGCCTCCACTCCATTTGTGACATTGGATGGAGCAGACGTCGTGCATTCCTGTCTGTGGATAACGTTCTCGAATATTCCCCTCTATGACAGTACTGATAATTAAATGAATAATTAATTGGCGCCGATTGATTGTAATTTAATTCATTCTCGGCGGGAGTTGGGGAACAAGGCACCGGGCGCATTATCTGTAGTGGTTTTGTATCGCTTATCGCTCGTTATTACTCGGGTTTTCTGTTCGGTCAGACCTCTGCGTCCTCCAACCGGAAGATTCGACACGGCAGTATGCCTGCGCACCTCTCCTTGCAGACATGAAGTTACAGCTCATCGTCGTCGAAACCGGGGAGAAATGGAAACGCGCACTTGTGAGGTAAGACGTTGTATAAACCTCGTATCACTACACTACATGTCCCTGATGGAGTATATAAATTACAGGCCATCACAACTGCCAAACGTTTCTAAATTTTAAAATATTTTATTCAAATTCTACTTCCTCCTTTCTATCGTAGGGCGGGAAGCCTCCTATCGCATTTTGCGTTTAAGGAATAAATTTGGTTTCATGTCTGTCTTTCAATTCAGTACATAACCAATTCCTTGTAACCTCAATGTAGAATCGAGTAGAAATTTGTAATGTTAGTGGTAGGTAGCTGATGAATATGAAGCTATGTACCTTACGATGTGACACACTCCTTTCTCTTCCCCTCCGTATATTTTTATCTCAATTTGTTCTCGAGATATGATTTTTTAAAGTTTTTTTTCTGAAAACCCATCTTTTTTTTCTCAAGTTTGTCCATTTTAATCCATTCAACATTAACTTTTGACAACATTTTGGGAATCAGCGTTAAATTTGCTATAAGATTAGTGTACGAGGGACGTCCAGAAAGAAAGGTTCCAAGGGCTAGGGTAAGTAGAGAGGTTCCTAACGGTCAAAACAAATCATCAAACGCCTCATTCCGTTACGAAATGTCGTCACAGCAGCCAAACACGTCAAACAGTCCGTCCTCCAATCGCTCCACCTACCGCAGGTATCTTCCACCTACGCGAATTTTTTGAACGGTATGAAAGCGAGGGTGGAACTTTACTTGACTCAATTATGACTGGTGACGAAATGTGGGCGTGCCTCTGTACTCCTGAGTCAAAAAGGCAGTCTCTACAGTGGCTATATCCATTCATAATCATTCAAAAAATGCAAAGTCCAATTTTCAGAGTGGAAGATCATGGCATCTGTCTTTTAGGACTGGAAAGGGATATTATTAGTCGCTTTTTTGCCTAAGGTAACCACCATAAACGCTGCTGCATACCGTGAGCCTCTCAACAAGTTAAAAAAAAATCAAGGACATCTGTAGAAGAGTTATAAGTCATAAGACTTGTGGTGTGTCACTCCTTCATGACAACGCTAGACCTCATACCGCCTATCACTCAGGACCTGCTTGTTTCATTTGAGTGGTTTATTGTGACTCACCCGCCCTACTCCCCCGACCTGTCATCATCGTGCTACCATCTACCATGAAGGGGTTTTTGGGTGGACAACGATTTTCAACTGACGAGGAGGTCCAGGATGCTGTCCAAAAATGGCTTCGGGAGGTGGAGCGGATGGTATGCGACGAGGGTACACAAAAACTGGTCCCTAGGCTTCAAACATATATTGATATCAATGGCGAAATTATTATGTAATAATAATATTATTATTATTGTATAATAATAAGTGTGTGTGTGATTTGTTGACCGTCAGTAAGAATAACCATCGACCATCGACATCCCTCAACATTAATAATAATAAAATATAATAAAATTATATTATAATAATACACAATATTATTCATTTTTCAATTTTTAATACACGTACTTTGATTCCTAGAGAAGTACCATCTAATAAAAGCAGCTCATAAAATCGCCTAACTTTCTGTCATTTAACCTTGAATTTTTGATTGAAGGAACAAGATAATCTCCATGTGACCGTACCGTTGAAAAGCTCAATAAATGAAGGAGTCCCAGAAGATGAAGATTTGCCATTTTCCAGGATTTGTTTTGGAAAAGTAATAACGTGCTAAAAATTTTCAGAATTTTTATTTTTCCAAAATTCATCTATGTTTGAGCTGCTTTTATGGTCTTAGATTGATTTTTGTATCTACCAGCGGATCACCCTGCATTATTACGCACCTCAAATTTACTCATTGAATCTCGCTGAAGCTGCTGATTGACATGGTGGTGTATTTGATCCAACTTTTATCCTGAAACACTTGTAAATACTCGATATAAATTGCAATGTTTACGAGTTAGAATATAAATTGCAATGTTTACGAGTTTGTGGCATCCATCCACTAAAACCAAGCCATATGATTCTAGTCGTCAATAATCTATTTTGACGCTTCATTGTTATTGTTATTGTCAACCTTGTTGGAGCCAGCCAGTTAAGTTCGCCGCCTCATCAAAACATTCCGTCGCACGTTACGTAACCGATTCGTGCGGTAGGTTTCTATTATCAATAGTGTTCTTGGGCACTCGTTGGATCGTCGGTTACAGAGAAAATTAAAAAGTTATAATAGTTGTGTGCTGTATGCTAACAACACGAAATTACTATGACCGCCTTCTATTTTAATAAAATTTGCACACTATTTGAAATGAAACGTTGGGTTATATATAGTATTTGCAAATAGAGTTAATCTTTTTGCAAATCAAATTAATCTTTTGACAAATTTAATTAAACTTTTTACAAATAAATTTAATCATTTTACAAATAAAGTTAATCTTTTTACAAATAAAGTTAATCTTTTTGCAAATAAAATTAAACATTTTACAAATAAAGTTAAACATTTTACAAATGAATTTAAATCTTCCCACTGCAGTAGGTAAGTTTGATTTTTAACGCACATCATGCTTTTTAAACAAAGGACATGAACAAAGAACAAGAACATAAACATAGAAAAGGGCGAAGAAAAACCTCGTCTTTAAAAAACAATGTCCTTTCTAATGATGAGGTGAACTACCTCTTCTAATGAAGACGTTGCCCACTTGCAGCCGAAGTTAAATTGATGAACATGTTCATTACATAGTTCGAGCAGTCGTTTGGCGTAACTTCTCCGACACTTCGAGATATAGTATTTGCACATAGAGTTAATCTTTTTGCAAATCAAATTAATCTTTTGACAAATTTAATTAAACTTTTTACAAATAAATTTAATCATTTTACAAATAAAGTTAATCTTTTTACAAATAAAGTTAATCTTTTTGCAAATAAAATTAAACATTTTACAAATAAAGTTAAACATTTTACAAATGAATTTAAATCTTCCCACTGCTGTAGGTAAGTTTGATTTTTAACGCATATCATGTTTTTTAAACAAAGGACATGAACAAAGAACAAGAACATAAACATAGAAAAGGGCGAAGAAAAACCTCGTCTTTAAAAAACAATGTCCTTTCTAATGATGAGGTGAACAACCTTTTCTAATGAAGACGTTGCCCACTTGCCGAAGTTAAATTGATGAACATGTTCATTACATAGTTCGAGCAGTCGTTTGGCGTAACTTCTCCGACACTTCGAAACTTCCCCAGGAACACTCATGATTCTTCGAGCCGCATTCTTAATTTTTGAAAATGCGTGTTCTGCTGGGTTGAGCATAGGGGAATAAGGCGGCAGAAATTGTATGCTCATTTGGGAAGAATTCATGAAGTCATTAACCTCTCGAGCCTTGTGGATTTTGGCATTATCCATTACTAACACCGTGTTTTCGGCTGACGTCCCCAATCGCTGTTCCACCTCGCGCTACCCATTCAAAAGACACAGTTCACCGAGGAAGTCATCGTGAAACTTGCTGCAGTGGGAAGATTTTAAATTAATTTGTAAAATGTTTAATTTTATTTGTAAAATGTTTAATTTTATTTGCAAAAAGATTAAATTCATTTGCTAAAAGATTAACTTTATTTGTAAAAAGATTAACTTTATTTGTAAAAAGATCAAATTTATTTGTAAAAAGTTTAATTAAATTTGTCAGAAGATTAATTTGATTTGCAAAACGATTAACTCTATTTGCAAATACTATATAACTTCCACTAAGTTATGTTCCCAGGAACACTCATGATTCTTCGAGCCGCATTCTTAATTTTTGAAAATGCGTGTTCTGCCGGGTTGAGCATAGGGGAATAAGGCGGCAGAAATGTTATGCTCATTTGGGAAGAATTCATGAAGTCATTAACCTCTCGAGCCTTGTGGATTTTGGCATTATCCATTACTAACACCGTGTTTTCGGCTGACGTCCCCAATCGCTGTTCCACCTCGCGCTACCCATTCAAAAGACACAGTTCACTGAGGATGTCATCGTAAAACTTGCTGCAGTGGGAAGATTTAAATTAATTTGTAAAATGTTTAATTTTATTTGCAAAAAGATTAACTTCATTTGCTAAAAGATTAACTTTATTTGTAAAAAGATTAACTTTATTTGTAAAAAGATTAACTTTATTTGTAAAAAGATTAAATTTATTTGTAAAAAGTTTAATTAAATTTGTCAAAAGATTAATTTGATTTGCAAAACGATTAACTCTATTTGCAAATACTATAACAGTACGGTATAGTGCTTGTTTTTGTTTTAAATTAGCAATAACTTTATGTTATAATTTCTGTGCTATCTGGGTTAAGGCGGTTAAGCCCTTAAACGTAGGTTTTGAGCTAGGTACATGCAGTTGAAAGTTTCATAATTTTTCTAAAATTGCATACTAGGGATGTTATTCTTGAACAATAACGTCACTGTCTTGAGGGGATATCCATGTCCCGATGGAGTTCAGAATTCCTCGCGTACCAAGATGCTGATCGATCATCCTTAGGACACTATTCTGTTGCACTTGGATTCTTTTCATTTGGGTGGCACTGGCAGAGCCCCAAAGCCCTCACGCGAAGTGTCATATGGGTCGAATAAGTGACAGGTATATTAGGCGTTTAGTGGTAAGGCTAAGAGGAGAGTGAGAAGCCAGTGGGCGTATTTGAGAGCAGATGTGTTTTGCAAGTTCACTGATACATGTTGGGTACTTCGGAATTTTGTCGAGGTAGAATCCCAGGTACTGTGTTGAATCTGATTCCGGGACGGGAGAGGAGCTTAGGTGGATAAGAACATTGTTGTAGTTTCTGCAGTATGAGAGTACTGTCTTGGACGATTTTTGGGCATTAACCAGGGTCAGCCACTCTTCGACCGTTGTGATGTGGCTTTGGAGATTGTTGACAGCTGTATGTTCGTCTTGGTAGCGGGTGAGGATGGGCAGATCATTGGCAATCGTAGCTATTGTGGTGTTTGGTGACGAAGGGATACCGCTGACATAGATGAGGTAGAGGAGAGGGCCTCTGGAGCGGATCTCTTTAGTCATTGATTTGGAATCAATGCACTTAACGCAAAAAGACCGGTGGGAGAGGTAGGTTTGGAGGATTCTGCAGTAGGTGTCCGGCAGTGATGGTTTCAACTAGAAGAGAAGACCAGAGTGTCATACCCTGTCGGAAGAAATCGGGTATCGATGGAGAGTCCTTAGCATAGTTCTCAGTCTTCATATGACTTCAGAATTTCGTTAATTACCCTATGTAACTGTTGTGGACAGGAGTTATATAAAATTTATATTGCCGTGCTTCGCCTGTCGTACTTCCCTCTACGTTGGAAACATGGAGAAGTGATTTTCGAAAGTGCTTGAAAGTCTCCCAAATCTGTGTACATACCTGCACAATCTGATACCTGATTTTCAATTAGGGTTTCGACCAATGCACTCCTGTGCACAACAGTTACATAGGGTAATTAACGACATTCTGATATTGAATAGAGGTAAGCAAGCCCAGCGTTTTGCGAAGAAGATTTTTAGCAGGAGTTGCGTTATCATGACAGCTCCTGGAGCTTTTTTAGTTGGAGATCGAGCGATAGCATTTCTTACCTGGGCTGGGGTGAACAAGCCAGCAAACAACGTTAGGTCTAATGGTTGCTCTACATCCTCAGCAACCTCAGTCATTCAACTGATGTTCTTGAATGGGATTGGGAAAAAACTGCTCGTGCTTTTGATATTACTAAATGCTTGTGGTCATAATCCTTGTGATATTAAATTTCAAATGCATGTATCGTGTTGCCAATAATGAAAATGTAATTTATTAGTTCACTCGGTGGAATATACCAAGCGAACATTATATATTATGGGTAATATTAGATACTGTTATGCAATTCGACTGACTTTGGACTTTGCTTCAATTTTGAAGGAACAATTTTGCATTTTTATTGTACTATTGACGAATTCATGCTATTCTATAAATCATTCATCTGAGATAACATAATCGCCAAATCGTTATCCAGTATTTCTATTGAGCCTAGCATATAATAGAACCAGTGCGGGAAGGCTGATCGTGTTGATACACCACGGCTTGTCCATTAACCCATTAGAATGAATTAGAGCTCGTGTAGCTCTAGTACCCTCGCAACCCTCATCCCGACCTTATTGAAGTCTAGGGAATGGTAGGTCCGCTCAATAACATTCAATTTCGGTCGCTTTCAAACGTGATATGATCTACACGTCGCCCAAACACCTACATTTTGTTGGATACCTTCTATCTACCATGGAAACTGACTTTCTAGCCTGCTGTCCAAATGCTGTTCTTCTACTGGTTTGTGAAACTCTTATTTCTTCTCTCATTCGGTTCACTTGACAGTGAGGGTTTCGTTATAATAAATTAACTCTTATTTCTTTGACATTTTCTTCGATTTTCTTCCATTTAGATGGCCACTTAGAGAATCATCCTAATGCAAGGGATGCAAATCGTTGTTTATTCTTCGAGTGGGTCTATTGCTAAATTTAACATGAAATATTCGTCTTTATAGCTTGGAGCTTTTGTTACGTTGTTGAAGCTTCTCCAGACTGTTATTTTAGGCGTTCTTCCAGTTGAATACCTCCGAAGACGTTGTTCCAGGTTTATTTGATCTTCCTTACTCACCACAATGCGAGTGTCTTATACCCAAATCAACCTTAGGCTCTATAATTTGTAGAAACTGAAACATTTTCGTTATATTTTTGTATTAAAAAAAACTCCAATCCCACCTAGGAATTCCACTATGGAGTAAAACTAATAGCAAATCGAGGGTCTCACGGCAACTTCCCACATTGTCATTTCGGCAACTTTTTAGCAGAGCCGAAAAACCATCTGCCAATGACTATGTTTACTGAGTAATTCAGTAAAATGAATCGTGAGATTTAGTTTTACCTAACTCCTCCTGGTTTGCGATTGTCAAGGATCTGTGAGAATACGAGCAATATGGAGGTTCTTTGGTTCTTTCACACAAAGAAGTACTGATCGCAAGCAAATTAACCAAACACAATCCCAGCAGCCTTTGTTTAATCAAGCAAATTAATCGCTAGCAGCATTAAGAGGTTGAAGATGTTGGCCGTAGCGTTTGATCTCAGACAAAGTGGTAACACAGCTGTGCCCTTCACTTGTAGCGGCTCTAAGTGGCCGTTTTAATTGGATTACTCTGTAATATTTCGTTATCGGCTGTCTCACCATCGAGATTAGGTTAGTGGTGAGAGCCCTGTACTCCATCGCTCCTGAGAAAAATGCAATTGAAATTTGACGGAATTCTTGAAATTGCTCTAACTTAGAACCTGTTAAAGACAAATTGGCATTCAGCCATATATTCTTAAAGTTGATTTAACCCTCTACAACTTCTTCTCACACCACTTTATTCTAAGATGAACGGTTTTAAAGGAACAGACAAATGTTTGACAAAAAACGAGGGGTAAAAAGCCGATTTTTGAAAATTATCGATTTTTGAGTCTGACTATCTCGGAAACGGTTGGGAATTGTTACAAAACGTATAGAAAACCTTTAAGAACCCCCCCCCCCCCTTACGCCCACCCTACAAGTCAGGACTTTTAGCATGTTCAGAATAATTAAGGCGGTGGTAAAAATTGTTTTAAGGAAGTACCTATTTTTCTGGTGAGGTTCGATGTCGTATTGACCGGGAAGAGGGCAGCAATGTACGTCACCTACCTCCCAGGCCAATCAGAGAGAAGTATTTAGACCGGATCCGTAAACCGTACCATAAAAAGTACTCGTCCTATCAAAACATTCAAGTTCAAAGTTGTAGAAAATTAACGGCATCAAAGAACACCTGAATTTGAAAATTTTAATCATAGTTATATGACGAGTTTTAATAGAATATGACAATTTTAATCAAAGTTGTAGAAAATTAACGGCAAGTTCAAAGAACACCTGAATTTGAAAATTTTAATCATAGTTATATGACGAATTTTAATAGAATATGACAATTTTAATCATAGTTATATGACGAATCCCAAAACCAGTCATTTTGGAATATCTTACATCTTGCTTCCTGACCATTATCTCTTGTATTTAGCAGTATGTATATTTTCCGTAAATATTCGTGAGTATTTGTATTTAGTAGTACATTTTCAGTAAATATTCGTGTTTAGTTGTATAATTTCAGTAAAATTCGAAGTATAAGCTCTATATTACCCTTCCACCGCCGCGCCAACTTTCCTGTCATTACCGGACGCTTGTTGAACTGAGATGTGTAGGTTTAGGGGTTATAAGCGAAAAACTAAAGAAAGTCCGAAAATGTCGACGTTTTACTAGACTATAAGTGAAAAGTGGGTCAATAGATATGGAAAGCGAACTTCTCTCTCAATTCTTTTAAAGTATTCTATTTGACCTTTAGACCCAAATGAGATTGGATGTTTTTTACTTTTGGGGCACGAATAGATAATAGTCACTATTACCGTGGATCATTAGTCACTGTAGATTTTTATGATTTCTGGTTAATCAAAAAAACTATGCCCTAATCAGATATTGGATAGAAGGGTCAGGGAACTGTCGACCTTAGTTCTTACAATTTGTTGATGTTTTCAAATGTCCCATGATGTGTCGAGTGTTGATAACTTTATCTAGTAGATTGGTCGTAGGTCAATTACACAGCCCCACAAATGAAAACAAATATCAAATTCCAGATACCAGAATAGTGTGCACGATGTATTCGTCGACGCCGAATCTGAATCTGACGTCCGAAAGAATCGTATATTCGCTAGGGGGGTTTGAGAAGGAAAAATTACCCATAAATTCCAAAAATGAAACAGTCTGACAAGTGGACACCTCATTTTAGAGGGTTTTTTTTACGTTGAACACGACGGCGAAGTCAGAATTGCGATATCTTATTTCGTTCTCAAACTGGAGCACTTTGAAGATGGAGGAACGTGGTTGTTACTACAGGTGTTCTTCACGGTTCATCTGCTCTAATCTGATAACGGAATGAGGTATCACAATTCTGACTTCTGATGTGTTCAGCGTAAAGAAACCTTCAAAATGAGGTGTCACTTGTCAGACTGTTTCATTCTTGGAATTTATGAGTAGGTAACGTTTCCCCCTTTAAATTAAAACTCCCCTAGCGAATAAATTTGGGGTATACGATTTTTTTGGACCTCAGTTTGGGATTCAGCGACGAAAAATACATAGAAATACACTATTCTAGTCTCTGGAATTTGATATTTTGGTAATTTTGTGGGGGCTGTTTTATTGTCGTGGCATAAATGTCGTTCTTGCCCTCATTTTGCATACTTTTGCGTCTTTTCTTATTGGTGGTGTGGAAAGTATTGATCTTGAATTTGTGATGAACCGCCTACGCCGTGGGATTTGTGCACTAGTTTTTCAAGTTCCCAACCAACCCACCACATAGTACATACATAGTACGACACAGCATTGTTCTTTAATTTTGGGTGAGTGGTGTGAATGAGTAATACGTACTGGAGAATCCCTTGGAGCTCGTGGCTCTTGAGACATCTGATACGTAGGCGCCGCACGTAGAGCGTGTTGCTTTGGATCGCCTATAACAACTTGTATATTCGATTATTTGCAAACAGTTGCCTCCTGTGATTCTTCTGTGCGAGGTCGTAGATACCTGTTGGTTTCACTCCCTCCATCTCATTCATACTTCTTGTTGTTTTGTGTTGAGCAGGCTTCCACAGAGTCCCAGAGGGGCGCGTCGCTCTGCCATTGACTTGGGTCAGTGGTGGTTGTCGTGACGTCACCCCCAAGAGTCGATATCGCCCCCTTGACATCCGCAGCTTGTAGTCCTCGCCCCCGCTTGAATATTAGATTACTTCCCTAGAATGGTATTTTCGTATTTGCTCATTTGAATTATTTGTTTTGGTGGTGGAGTACGGATATGCATCTGTACTGAAAATAATACTCATTTGAACTTGAACATAAATGAATGAGTTCTCTCTTGTTTACTCGAAATTGTCATAATTGGGTTACCTGGCCCTTAAAGCTCGAGACTATAGTTATTAACAGTTAATATCCTCCATCTAGTAACAGTTAACAGTTACTGTCCTCCATCCTCGAGTCACGAAAAAAATGAACATAGGTCTAATCCTCATACGAGTATTTTAACCTGCAAATATCACGAACAGCTATTGAATGCGATCTGAACCTGCAGTCTGCAGCATGGCTATAAGATCGAATTTTCGAAGAAATAACTGGTTATATGTAAAATGTCTCTATATTAGCGATTTTGAAGAGCAGGTGAACATCTCAAGTAACAACAATCTTTAAAGTGCTCCCCTCCTCCTAGAAAAATAAAAATAAAGGAAATTTATGGTTAAAATAAGCTACAACGAACCAAAACAAATTTTCACATTTAAATAAATTCGTTTGCTGCACTTTTCATGTGCCACACTCCCATTAGATAAAAACACTGCAAATACTTGACACAACGGTTTATTATCTTCTTTGTTTAATAATTAATCAATATAAATATATTATTTAAAGTACGCAAATTTTGTATGTATATTAGGTAGGTGTGAGAATAGGTCTTAAAGTACCCTCCCTGACCTCTGGATAAGGGGGTACCCCCGGGTTCAAAAGACATTAATTTTTCAAATCCCCTCGTCAACAGATTTCATTTGAGCACATAGATTCTAATCATAAAAAAACAATAATTTTGATATTTGAAAACCATGCGCTGTTCGAATCACTTGGGCCAGTATGAACATTGACCCGACAGGCTGAAGCATGATTCACCCTCATGTTGACAGCTTTTGATCTGCTCTAACTTTGAGCCCTCATTATGAACGAACGGCTGGTCGTACAAAGTTGCGACTGGTCTTCGAAAATTCTAAAAAAAATAGGCTCTATCTAAATGTGGGCTAAACTGTTGTGTTTGTTTATCTTGGACAAGTTTTATTCTGAGTAGACTAGAGCAATTGATTAAAGGAGTGAAATCTCTTGACTACTGATTTCCAGGTGGTGCTGAAGAACTGATTTCATTATCTAGATGCAAACAAACACCAAGTTCTAGCCAGTGGGAACTATGTACAGTACACACAGTAATCGTTGTAAGTTAGGATTGGGGCTGAGGGAGTTTTATTTTTACAGCAAGTCCTTAAATTGTTTTAAACGGTCGTGTGACATGTCTACTTACATGACTACTTACAGGCCAAACTCGTATCATGAGAGTGTTACTAACTAAAAACTGTACTTCAATGCCATCCTGAGCTGCCAAAATCATCAATGATAGAAAAGGTTCCGTGCAAACATCGGCGTATCTGTACCATTCGTTTCCAACTTTCATAATTTATAACTTCCACATAAGCTTGTGGCGGAGCTTCCACCCTCACCACTTTCCGTCAAGGTATATTTAGAGATTTATTTTTTGGCATCCGCGTTTGTTTTCATTGATGCGTCCTATTTTCATACTTACGTCGGTCAGTCTCCATGTGGACATCGAAATAAACGAAATCATACGAATATTATTATGTTTTGTCTGAATAATTGTGTGGCTGTGTTCGGTGAGGTGAAGAAAAAGTGAATAAGAAGAACTTGGAGTGATAAGTGATATCAAAGAAAATGATAAAGATAACCTGTAAAAACTAATCATTCAGTATTCAACTTATGTTCATTGCAACACGTGCTCTTCCGATTTAATTAAATCAATTAATTCCAAAAGTGTGATCATTCAAAACCCCACAAGTGGTGACCCCTGTTCATTTTGTTCACGCGTAAAAGTCGGTTACTATGACAGAAGGCAGTAGTACGTTGCCGCCAACTCCGCGACCTACCGATCAAGGTAACGACGACGAAGCGCAGATTTCTGTCATTCGAATCGGGCCGATGTGGCGAAATAAAGTTTCGATTTGGTTTTTACAAGTAGAAGCTCAGTTTTTTAACGCCAAATGCTTCGCCGAAACTCGTCGATATAATCATTTGCTTGCCGGTTTGGAATCCGATGTTGCTGATCGAATTTCGGACTTCTTTTCGAAACCATTGTCCGAAACGCCGTACACTGACTTAAAAGCTCGCATCATCAATGAGTTCGAGGAATCCGAGGGTCGTAAGGTAACAAAACTTCTATCAGAATTGGAATTGGGTGATCGAAAACCGTCAGGTCTACTCCGAGAAATGCGGTCGCTCTCGGGAACAAATATTGCCGAGGATTTTCTCAAATCAATGTTCCTCCAACGATTACCCCAACACGTTCGCTCGATTCTTGCTACGAGTAAGGACGATCTCGATGGAATAGCAGGCATGGCTGATAAAATAATGGAGTACTCATCTAATACAAGTAGCCCTGTTTATGCTGTTGCCGATAACCCACCTCGTCCGACCCCTTCTATTGACGAACGCATAGATCGACTAGAGAATATGATAGCTGAACTCTCAACTTCTATTCATCGGAATCGGTCTCGTTCAAGGTCAACGCACTCGGAAGGAAGAAATTACCGTTCTCGTTCACGCTCACGCAATAATAACAGAAATAAAGAAGCACATAAGTTCTGCTGGTACCACCGCACTTTTTGGAAGGACGCTCGTAACTGTGAGCAGCCGTGTAAGTACGACCCCGGTTTTAAGAAAACTGGTTCAATGGGTGCAGATAGAAAGGAAAACTAGAAAACATTGCTGTCTATGCGGCCGACAGTGGTGTTGGAAAGATCTCAAGCCGCCTTTTTGTTTTTGATAAAATAACTAATTTAAAGTTCCTTGTAGATACCGGTGCAGAAATAAGTTGTTTACCCGTTACAACTAGTCAAAAACGCCGTCAACCAATTCGTTATTTATATGCCGCCAACGGAACTCAGATCCCTGTCTACGGAGAACATCTCGTTCAAGTTGATTTTGGGTTTCGAAGACAATTATGTTGGCCTTTTCTCATCGCACAGGTAGAAATACCTATAATTGGAGCGGATTTCCTCCGACACTTCTCACTTCTAGTCGACGTGAAACGAAGAAGACTGATTGATTCTCATACAAACCTTCACATTTCTGCACTGCAAACTAATATCACTCACCCTACTCTGCATGCTGTTGATCCAAACCATAAATACATTGAACTTTTGAAAAGTTACCCACACTTATTAAGAAAAAACCCTGTGTATCAAGGAAACACCAGTGAATTTCAGCACACCATAAGTACAAATGGACCACCTGTTACCTGTAAACCTCGCCGTTTAGCTCCAGACAAATTACGCCAAGCAAAGATGGAATTTCAAAAAATGATCGACCTTGGTATCTGTCGTCCGTCTAAGAGCTCGTGGGCCAGCCCTCTTCACCTGGTGGAAAAATCCGATGGTTCCTGGCGTCCATGCGGCGATTTCAGATTACTCAATGCTGTCACAAAACCCGATCGCTATCCAGTTCCAAATTTACAAGATTTTAATTGTCAACTCGCTGGAAAGCAGATTTTCTCCAAAATCGACCTGGTACGCGCATTCCATCACATTGCCGTGGACCCTGAGGATGTTCACAAGACGGCAGTGATAACTCCATTTGGCCTCTTCGAATTTGTGAAAATGCCGTTTGGCCTGCGAAATGCTGGCCAATCATTCCAGCGTTTTTTGGACACTATTCTGCGGGACTTGGATTTTGCCTACTGTTTCCTGGATGACATTTTAATTGCTTCAGATTCAATTGAAGAGCATTACGTACATTTGCAGAAACTTTTCGAGCGCCTCAATCAATATGCAATTAACATCAACCTCCAAAAGTGTGTCTTTGAAACACCTGAGGTTGAGTTCCTTGGCTACCATGTAACTCCAGATGGCATAAGGCCAACACCAGCCAAGGTGGAAGCTATTATGAAGTACGAAACACCCAAGAATATCGTCGATTTGAGACGGTACTTGGGAATGTTGAATTTCTATCGTCGCTCAATCCGTCACGCTGCGCAAAGTCAACAAGCTCTCTACAAATTATGTCAAGACACTCGCAAAAAAGATAAGAGACCTGTTCAATGGACACCCGATGCTATTGCTGCTTTTGAGAAGACAAAAGAACAACTCGCCAATGCAACTCTTCTAGCCCACCCATGTGCAGACCTACCATTGATCTTAATGGTAGATGCATCGGATAGTGCCATGGGTGCTTCACTTCATCACCAACGTGGAAACCATTTTCAACCGTTGGGATTCTTTTCAAAAATATTTACACCAACGGAAACCAGGTACTCTACCTACGACCGTGAACTGTTAGCGTGTTATTCGGCTGTTAAATATTTCAGGCATCTCATAGAAGGTCGAGAATTTACTATATACACTGACCACAAGCCGTTGACGTATGCATTTCAACAACGTCCTGAGAAAGCATCGCCCCGTCAGCTGAATCAACTCGACTTCATAAGTCAATTTTCTACTGACATACGGTACATTGCTGGCCAAAACAACGTTTCTGCCGATTTCCTCTCGCGCATTTCTTCAATAACGATTCCACCATCACTCCAGTATGAAGACCTTGCTGATGCCCAAAAAGACGACCAAGAATTGTGCGAGTTGAGGAACTCGACCTCTTGTTCTCTCCAGCTCAAGGAGTTGACTCTCAAAGGGGGGCAGACTCTTGTTGTGGACTCCTCTACAGACCAACTCCGACCTTTTGTGCCAGAAAAGTTCCGCAAACCAATATTTGAATCACTGCACAATCTTGCCCATCCTGGTGTGAAAGCAACAGTAGAAATGGTTCGGAAGCGATACATCTGGCCTTCTCTCACTAAGGACGTGTCATTGTGGTCTCGATCATGCATTTCATGTCAAAGATCAAAAGTACATCGTCATACATCAAGCCCAGTTGGATTATACAGACCAGTTCAGAACCGTTTCTCACACATAAACATTGACTTCGTTGGACCTCTTCCACCCTCCCAGGGATGTTCATATCTTCTCACAATGATAGACCGCTACTCGCGATGGCCAGAAGCTGTTCCAGTTCCCGACTGCACTGCTGAAACTGCTGCAAATGTGATAATCACAACGTGGATTGCCAGATTCGGCATTCCTGAGGTTATCACATCAGACCGTGGCAGGCATTTTGATTGTTCACTGTTTGAACAACTAACCAAAGCGTTGGGTATTCAACACAACAAGACCACAGCGTACCATCCTGCCTCAAATGGAATGATAGAGAGATGGCATCGTGTACTGAAGACTTCTCTCACAGCTCAGCTCACAGACAATTGGGTTAGCAAAATTCCTCTTGTATTATTGGGACTCCGATCATACATAATGCCTTCCTGCAATGCTACCCCAGCTGAAATGGTATATGGAAGTGGAATAAGGCTCCCATCAGACTTTCTAAGCCCCTCTCAGGATACAACGCTTCAAAATGCCTTTGTAGCCCAACTGAAACACAATTTACGAAGTCTGCAACCCGTTCCACCAAAACACAATGCAGTTTCCAAGATCTTTGTGCATCAGGACCTGCAGAGTGCTTCACATGTTTTCCTACGACGTGACGCCTCCCGTAGAAGCCTCCAACCAGTTTACGATGGGCCATTCAAAGTTGCAGAACGCAGTACCAAGACCTTTGACATCATCTCACCTTGAGGGACGCAAACGGTGTCAATCGATCGGCTCAAACCAGCCTACATCCTAAATGATGACTGCAACCCTCAACGCCCACCAACAAGCAAGCCTGAGAAGCCTGAGCAAAAGAAACCTTCAGATGTGCAGCAGCAGCTGCCTGCTCAGCAGAGCCGCCAGACGCGTTCTGGACGTTTGGTTCGATTCCCTGCTCGTTTCCTCTCTACCGTTTCCACTGGGAGGGGAGTATGTGGCTGTGTTCGGTGAGGTGAAGAAAAAGTGAATAAGAAGAACTTGGAGTGATAAGTGATATCAAAGAAAATGATAAAGATAACCTGTAAAAACTAATCATTCAGTATTCAACTTATGTTCATTGCAACACGTGCTCTTCCGATTTAATTAAATCAATTAATTCCAAAAGTGTGATCATTCAAAACCCCACAATTGTAATAATGGAATCTTCCCGATTGAGAGTATTGAATAAAATTTGGTTGTGTATCGGCTTCTCGATGCTCTCAATTAGGCAAGTCACACAGCTCGTGTATATTCTTAGTACGAGTATGTTCGCGATGAATATCTTGTAATGATTGCCTAATTTTTGTTCATTGTTTCATTAATTTTGGGGTTTCATTCAATTTCTCATTCATTTTGATGTTTTCATTTATTCCAGTCAATAACTTATAACTCCCTCATTTCCCCGTGAAAGTGTGTACATCATTTGTTCACTCTTCTACTGATAAAAGCAAGCCAGACACTGTCACGTGGGGTGGGAGTACTCGACAGCTCAACCTTGGCCTTTCATTCCAGAGTGTTAACCCCACGCCTTAGAAAGCTTCTGTACAGTTTATTGTGGTCGGAATGTAATTGTGCTAGACGCAGCTGATCGCTATAGTTTGTGTATTCCTCCCGACCTGTAGCTCGTTATGAATGAGTGACCTAGGTCGAGTTACAACCGGTTCACCTCCTACGCCTACTCATGACGTAGATCAATCTTCTTTACTACTGATATGACTCATTGCAATATCGTCGTGAAGAGTGTCATTCCTGTTTTTGGATCATCATTCGGTACCCGTTTTTTGTCCTGAATATTAACGGACCCTGTTAAACTCCTAACTCAAGACAAATTAACATTTTATCCTCAATGAGCTCGAAGAGAGTATAATAGCAGGACGAAAGTAAAACTAAACAATGATTGCTCCTACGTTACAATCTCATTCAATCCTTTGCCACCGGTCTAATTTTCCCCAATTACTGGTGTAAGAAAATGTATGTCAATGAAGGACGTGTTGGGGGTTTACAGTACGTACTCATCCACTCAGTCGACATTTCTATTTCCATACGTTAGCGCAGTGATACGAGAGATTTTATTAAAAGTTGATATGATATTCGGCCGTACGTGTACTTGGTTGAAGGCCTCAATTTAAGTACCGTGTTCTTGGCACGCCGTGTATAATTTATATGCTCGATCGCCTCTACTCCAACACCTCCGCGTCCTTTCCGAGAAGCACAATTTTTTTTATTGTCTATCATTTACATCGAATTATAATATTATCAATAATTTTTCCCAATTCAAGCTTGTTATTTCTATAGTATGACGTTGATTTCAGAGCTATGTTTGATTCATGAATCGCAAACGTTCTACCGCGAATTACCTCAAATCCCCCCCCCCCCTCGCGATTCTGAGTCACGCGGTGACGTCATAACCCTGACAAACCCTCCTGTCACCCTGGCCCATTTTAGATCACCGACTGAATGCCGCCATTTCGTGTCGGGCATCGAAAGGGCGCCAGACGTGGGGGGAGTTGATCGTTGCAGTACTTTTCAGTTCTTTAACCCGTTCGAGGGTTAGCTTTTGCTTTTAGGTTTTCCCACGACTCGCACGCTTTCCTCTGATTGATCTGATGTAGGTCAGTCGGACAATGCGACAGTTGTTGATCGAACTTTAACGATCAAGGTACGCTGCCCTCCTTAACCTGTTTGAACATGCAAATGCTGTACCTATCGGTGCTGTTCTTATGTTGGTTGAGTATGGTCCATTTTCGCTCATCACTCAATACTCGTAATTCATACGGGCGGTTCCCAACTGAGCAAAGTGGAAAACCGCAACGCCTACAGAAGTGGGCGTCCGACTGGGCAAGAAATGAGCAGCCCAACTGGGTACGTCAAAGTATGGGATGCTCCTCAGCTGGGATATGCCCCTCCTACTTACCTAAATCTTTGGAATAATTTTGTCACGCATTGGTTTATGATGTATGGTTTTCTGCGTATGTTCCTAGCTACTTACTTTATCCACAAAAGTAGTTTTACTCATAATGAGGCTGTTGAAGGTATCATTGCCATTCGGCCTAGGCCTAGCGCACACTATCATTTCAAGGCAACTATTTCATCAGCCACTCTGTACAACACAGATGGGAATAGAAGCGGGCACAAAGGCGGCGATTTTAAAATCTGTGGCATGTCACAGATTTGTTGGCGAGGCGATAGTCGGCCGACCATATGTATCTTACAGAATCTGATTTTCTCCTGTCCGCGCACACAGTCGATTGAATCAGTTGCCTTGTTGTGTTTTGAATTGTATTCGTGGTTTGTATCAAAATAATTGCTGGTTTCGACACAGAATTGTTCATTAGTGAAATAGAGAAAAGACCGCAGTTGTATAATAAAAGGTTAAAAGAATATAGTGATAGAAATGTGAAAGAAAAATGAAACACAAGTTTCAGTTAAAAGAAATGGTAATGAAATACAAGTTAACTCGAAAAAGTATTTTTCTGAGGCCACATGTACAAGTTTTAACTCCACATAACTCGGAAACATCCATTCTTCAACTACAAAGTTGCTCAAGTGTGTGCTTACAGATAAATTCAAGGCGATTTTTAATTGGCCGTTTGGAAAATCGCCGGTCTGCGCTATTAGGTGATTTGGTGAAATGCTGATGTAGCAGGCACAGGTAAATCATGCTTCGACAAACTCTTTCTCGATATTTTACATGCTGTTACTTTTCAGTGATCAGTTGTTCGGGGTATGTTTTTCATGTTGTTCATACTCCTTGAAGGGTTTGTGAGTGGAATCTAGAACTGACAGGGTAACTAGAAACCAACGCTAGGTTGCCTGGGATTCCAACACACTTGATGTATCATGCCTTCCGATTCCGGCGGAATAACCATTTATCTCGATCCTGTGGAGCTTTTTGGAGCTATTTTTAGTTTGTTAACACAGTTTGATACCTTAGTGTAAATCTAGCCTAGAAAGATCTCCAGACAATTTTTATAATCATGCGGTAGGCATACTGAAAGGCTCACATTGATAGTGAATACAGAAAACCTCAAGGAGTTCCAAATCACCCATTTTCAGGAGGCTGAAAAGCTTTCTAATTTGATCCTCAGGGCTCGAAGATTTCAAGTTTGGTGCAGAGAAGTTATCATATGAGTCGTGGCCCTTTTTCTTGAATAGAGGATGTGCGTTAAGTCGTATCCCACCCCAAAAAATCGTTTTTGGTCAATGCTATTATAGGAGAGAAATAAGATGTCCAATTCTAGGATTGCCGAATTACAAGAAACACTGGATGGTAAAATAATGCCTCAACCTCGATGATATTAGGTTTTTGGAAAGTCAATTGTTGACCTATTCCTTCCCCGCCTCTTCCATCCACTCCAACGCTTTTACGGTGTGACGCTCCGTCTCCCTTCAGGTTTCATTCGTCCTAAACAAATTGAGTTTGTAGGTCGATTACAGTAGCTTCTGTCCTACATTAACTTCTAAAACTCTGCATTCCTCTTACCACGAATTATGACGGTGAATCTGATTCCTGTGTGTATCACTTTAAAAGTATGTAGAATCCCTTATTATTAATCATTCGACGGAGAAGTGGTGAATCCTCGTATCTCCAGGTTTAAAGATTGGAGATACGAGGATTCACCACTTGGTTGATGACAATCCTGAACCCTCGATATGGTTGCACTGAGGTCACAGCAGGAGTTGTGCCTCGACTCTTCGGTGTAGTATCTGAAGCATTCATCCCTACGCCTACAAATTGTCATGTCCTCCGATGAGTGGCTTGTGCTGTTCCTCAGGATTTCAGGACGCCATCAGAAGCACTCATCCCCTTGAGTGATTGTAATTGCAGTCCCTACCGCCTGACAACTGTTGCGATCTTGAACAACTTTTCATGGATTTGGAACTACTCCAAATCACTTACTTACCACAATTCGTACCGTCCTGATGTACTCCACCTCCTGTCTCTCACCTGTCCTCCAAAATTTTGGCTCCTTAGGCCGCTATGTGAATTTCGGAGTGCCACCTGAAACAACTTTTACCCTGTATCCATTTGTTCTGGAAAGGAGAGTGACATGCCGATTCGTTGCCGTCCTCCCGAGTTATTGACATTGAATGTTGGAGTCTCCCAGCACCCTCTCGACTTTGCAGGGAGTAAACACGTGGAGACCGGCCAGTGCGACGATACAATATAATATTTGGATATCCCCTCAGTAGTACGAGTAGTTTTACGTTCAGTAAACTGAAATGATAGCATGATAATCCTCTGTTTGTGTCTTCATCCCTATCCGCTCAAGACAGCTTCTGTCCTACAGTTGAAATTTGCCCCATCTCTGTAATAATTCACAGAATTCCGTTCTGACGTCAGACTGGCCAGCCTGATTATGGAACAAGCTCTCAAGACGATGTTTTATTTTCCGAATGCGAAGAAAAGTTTGCCATCGGGTTGGTTATAAACGCCACCCTCTCAGACTGTCGTCACTACTACGCCCACTCTTGTGTGTCACGGCATACTGTAGAACGCAATACACAAGTAGAGCTGTTGTGACGCAAATAGTCGTGGATCGGACATTGTGCGTCACCTGCATTGTTCTCCATCGATTGTCATTTCGCTTGAAGCTTTTGCATTTTTCATCTGTTGGACTCGAAATATTGTAATAATCGCCTGTGCGTGTACTATTGGATGCTTGATCTAAAACGGAAACTCTACATTCATAAGTTATAACAATTGATGAAATACGAGTCCAGTTCTTGGAACAGGGGGTTTCAAACTACTAGCTTCCTAGTAGCAACAATCGCGCAAGTCCAAATCACAGGAACAAGGAGGATTGGTCGACCTGGTTTAGATACCTCAGAACCGGTACCCGGTGGTTTAACGACTAACTTTAAATCAAGTGCAAGGTTTGTATGACGTGGATATCACAGTTAGAACTAAAAGAGATAAATACCTACAAAACTGGTACCAACCAGAGATTCGCCGTGGCCAATCTGGCTTTACCCAACATGCCGGTTATTAATGGCTGCCTATTCCTAGGCATGTAGCTTTTCATACTGGTTGGTAGTAGTTCCTTGTGATCGCCGCTTGATGGAGTATTATCTCTATCAGTTGTATCTGTAAACATCCCTATCAGCTGAGCCAGTTTGAAAATTGAACCGACAGGCTGCCTCACGATTCAATCTCATGTTGACGATTTTCGATCTTCTCCATTGTGAACGATCGGCAGGTCGTACAAGCTGCGGATGGTCTTGAAAAATTCTACAAAATAAACTCTATAGAGTCATGCTAAAAACCACTCAGATTTTGTGTGATTTCAAAAGTTCGTCAAACTTCAAAACGATGTAACTTTTGAACGGAAGGTCTTACAGACCTGGCAATGACTTTTTTGGATTCAGCGGACTTTTTTCTTTCGAAAAATACCTATCCCGTGGCAAAAATTGGTTTTTTGACCGTTTCCCCAAGATTTGGGACTTTTTAGGTAAATTCTACTGAAATCATCCAAATTCATGGTTGTAACACATAGCATATCCAAATATATAATTATAACAATTATTTCTATAACAATTATTGTTCCGATGTTGTTCCGGTTGTTCCAAAAGAAGCAGATTCTGCTGAATGTGCCGTCCGAATTTCAGGTTTCCTATCCAATGGTTTCTGATTCCAACGATTCTTCATCATTAGATGAATATCTTTTCCTAATATAAGGTAGCAGTTCCCTCATTTATCACCATCAGTCGCATTGGAACAAATATTGACATTAGAGTCGGCCCTAATAAAGGATAATCATTTATCGACCACATTCTCATTGCATACTTGGATGAGAAAGTTAGAATTTATTTAAGAGCCATTTGGCTGCCTCATACTCCGTATCAGCGATATACGTAGTGACCTTCTTCGTTAATATTTCAACGAAAGTCGGATTTGTCGTTTGCGTGTTTTCCCTCATTATGCCTCAATTTTCGATAACTCAGTTTAATCGGGACTTGGATCGCCCTTAGTTTGTGAGTTAGTTGTGGGTCACCTGGGCTGCTTTAGTGCGGTTAGTAACAACCGTAGTATCAAGCGTACTTCTACCTTAGCTTGTCATGTGGTGACTACCATTGACGCTGAACTTGGTGAGTTCCCCTTGTGTCCTTTATTGAGAAATTGCTCAACACTTCCAACAAAACACGTGGAGTGAGATTTTTGTGGTAACTGTAAAATTGCAATTCCCCTTGAAGAACGAACGGGTGGATGAGCGAGTGGTAATTTACACACTATGCGTCCGCTTAGGGAAGATACTGTTTGTTCACATGGGGAGCTTTAAGTCTCTCGCTCCCAAGAGAGAAGGTTACCTTATAGGACCTTATGCACCAAAATGCATTGAGTCCAATGGAGCTTTCAGACGGGAGCCACGTCCCCTCTTCGAAAGGCTTCCATATGAGGAGTGAAAATGGCATTCCCTCTCGTCCCCCGTTGACGCTTGATCATGGCAGATTAATCAGTATCTTTGAGCTGAATAGGTATTATTCTTCACCTTGTCAAGAAGCTCATCAAATGAAACAAAGGACATTTGAAAATAATTGAATAACTTTTTTCATCCCGTCATTTGTTTTTTGTTTTTGCTAAAGTTTTTGTTAAAGCGTGGCAAAACTCCTGCTTCATTGCGTTGTTGGTTGATCAGATGTGCCCAAAACATTCTTGGTCGTTGGCGTTTGTGCAATAGCTGGCGTACGATCCATTCTACGACTGAGCTCAAGGAGCCAGGAACTAAAATGGCTCCCTGTGTAAGAGGTTGGTAGGTAAGAGCGATAAACGCTCCCGTATAGGAGCGAGAGACGTGAAGCTCCTCGTGTGAAATAGTACTATAGTCTGTTTCAAACTGCTTTAGTATTTGGGCGAGTGGGCCGTAGAGATGGTGGGGCAGACACTGTTGCCATTTGTTGCCAGAAGTGGAACCTACCTTATGCTACCACAGCAAGACGTGGCAACGCGGCGGCAAACCATGCCAGGTCATTGCCCCTTCTCCAGTATCCGCCCCTCGTAAATACATAGTAAAGCAGTTTGAAACACACTTTAACCAAAAAAGCATCTTCCCTAACCTAGTAATTGAATGGAAACGTGTTCTTTTACATCAGATCGTCTGATACCTGTCATATGGGCTATATTTATTTTCGTGTCCTTGCCATTAGTCGTCACCCCCCTCTCACCCTATCAGACGACTCGTATCCGAATCAATATCTCGATAAAAAGGAAATCGATTTCTATAGGTCACCCGTCATAAATTATTGCTTTTATCAACATATTTCCGTCCGAAACCGCGAAAACTCATTCCATTTGAACCCGCCGAGTGCCCCCTCCTCAGCTGAACTGCTCTGAATGCCGTTTAAAAGCAAAGCGAACAAAAGGTCTCCGTTGACGTCCGATTAGAGATAAGACCATTGCTGTGTCATAGTTTTCTCTTAGACAGGTACGATGCCGGTTCGTTCTCCGAGAGCCCCCTCTCAACAAGTTTTTGTCGATCCGTCGAATTTCTAGTAACTTATTCAGGCTATGAGTCTCGGTGTACGTCTTCCCAGACGGTCCTTCAACGACGTATAACGCCATCCTACTATACCTTACTAATGGTTAGTCGCATTAAAGTAATTTATTATTGCTCTATTCATTCCATTCCTCACTTATCGTTCCAATAGGGAACGTGCACTCAAAAAAATATCTTTGAAAAAATATAGTAAGTACATAAAAGTAAATCTCCATTTTTTATACTCAGTGCTATATGGTACAATGTTATCTACCATTAAGATTAATCGCACTTCCATATGAATTCATAGCAAGGAAAGTACTATGATAGGAATTCATGCCAAGAAAATATTGTTTCCAATCAACTCTAATTTTCACGCCAAGAAATTATTGTTTTCAATCAACTCTAATTTGCATGCCAAGAAATTATTGTTTTCAATCAACTCTATATTTTCCATTATATAATTTTGAATAACCACAATATATTCATGTTCATACAAATTTCAGCTATAAATAAACAATCAGCAATCCCATGGTTCAAAAAACTCCTTCCTTTTGTGCTGAGATGTTTGTCACGACAATCAAATTATTTGCGTTGTTCATTTCAGAGGGCCGTCGGTGAATTATAATTTGATTTATTCAAGTGTTCCATCCAAGGTAGTGAATAGTTGGCAGTCGAATAGTGATGCCACTATGTTAGGAACCGTTCGATACGGTAAGTTTACTGCGGGTTTTCTTCTGTTTTACATCTTCTGCTGACAACTTTTGATTGATTGCCGGTTGTCAAATTTTGATCGAGTCTATCATTCGATTTATGTTTTAATTCCTTTCAGAGTTTTTGGATTGATTTGTGTAGTTTCGTTATTCTCGATAGTCCTCTGTGGTATCAAGGATCGATACAAACAGTACCCTAAACATTTTAATATACTCGTGGCTCGCAACATTCTTCACTAGCATTCCAGTATAGGTAGGTAGCTTACAATTTACAATTTTAAAATCAGAATACTTAGTAAAGCTTTGTGTGACAATACCGTGTTGCCTACAGCAAAGATGTGGCTGAATTTGGTATGTAAAACTTGAATTTCCACACTTTTCAATCACCCTAACGAATTTCGATGCATTATGCCCTCTTTGAGAGATAAATCATAGTCCGAAAGACTATTCCTAAAGAAATCGGCTGTTATATTTCTATATTGACACGAGTACAACCATGTGATTTTACCCCATCACTGACATCAGTCGTCCGTAACTTGTTCATAAGTAGTTATCCAACAGATATTTCGTACGTAACCAGTTAGAACAGGGTTGGAAGAGTCATATTAGCACGAACATGTTGATTCTTTGCAATAATAGGAATGACAGTGATTCTTTTAAAAGTTTTTCCTGAGAAGAATAATTAAGACAGTTGTAAACAATTATTTAAGGAAGTACTTATTTTTCTGGAGAGGTTTGAAGTCGCATTGAGCGGGAAGAGGGAACCAATGTACGTCATCTACCTCCCAGGCCAATCAGAGAGCAGAAAGGTAGACCGATTGGCTCCCGAAAGCCACCCCTGCCCGCCCCTATCAGCCGCTGTATCAACTACAACCCTGCCCGATTGAGAGGGAAAAGTTCAAATTCGTCATTCTTAAGTTCGATCGGGTACTTGGACAAAAATTTTCTCGTTTGAAATTACTTTTTTTCATTATTTTGGTTTTTTCACCAATTTTCGTTTTTTGACCTACAAAGTATAATTCTCTGACACACTGGCTTTCCCTATTGTGATTCATACTCAGTGAGCAGACAGATGGTCTACGAGTAGTTGTTGGAGAGAAGTAGTTATCGCGCCTTCTGGTGAGATGATGTGATTACATGCATCCAGTATTGGTACACTACTAAGAATTGGCTAATCAATTGCATGACAAGTACAGACTCACCCAGTGGATCTCTGATATTTACCGGGTCTAGGTGCGTCAACGGTTCTATTCTGTGACATCATCTTCCTCCCTGTTTGTTGTTTCGGTCTCAAAAATTGGCTATTTTTAGCGTCCCATTAAGAAGAACGGCGTCGTCTCAGCTCTAGCATCTGCGTTCTTCCCTTGACAGCCGCGACGAGCCTTTTCTTCTTGTACTCCGTTTTTTAGCGCCCCTTATAGTAATTGTTAGGTTCCCTCTGGAATTCCGGTGGAAAAAGGTCCTCTACAGGGTACCTTGGTTGCAGGTAATTTTCTTGTTTCTCTCTGAACGGTCTTCTTATTTAAACTTCTTTCTTTTCCCATTTGCCCTTGGTCGAATACCTGAGTCGGTGATTAAATATACCACGTCAAGCTATTTGGAGCACTTTAGGTATCGGGTTATCTTACAGGGAACGTTCTGGAGCTTGGATGGCTCCTAACCCGCTCATTTTACCTTTTTACTGTCAAGTAGTTTGAGTTGATTTCTAGTGGATAAATAGGTAACTTAGATCGTATGCACTTGTGACACCTTTATTTTCTTATACAGTAGTCCCCGCTTATATCGATCGCTTTGGGACCAGCAGGGTTTGATCGATGTAAGTGGGTGATCGTTGTACGCGGCGATTGAAATTTCGAAAACGTGAATGGCGAAAAACTCTTTATTTGACTCAAATTGGAGTACGTACTTGTCAGTAGGGCCAATGAAATGTACAGATATGTAATTAATAAATAAGCTCAAACTTTGTCGACAGGCTTGAAAAATTGATTGATGTTTGTTTGGCGTTTGTGTCTTCTGACAGAGAATCTCGGCACGGATGTCCTACTCTTTCATTTGATAGGAAGTTTGCAAATGGTCATCTACTGCCACCCATTCGTTGTACTGTTGAGGGGATAGGTCATCAGGAGGTTGCACGGGTTCATCGTTAAAACTGATTTTCGATGAGTTACTCGACTCATTTTTGACAAAACCATTCTTCCTGAAACAGTTCTTTATGGTGGATTCCGTAACTGTATTCCAGGCTTCGGAAATGAAGAACAATGCATCCAGCAAAGATGTTTTTTTTTTGCCCAGGTTCAGTAACATTGATCAATGTAACCGTGGTCCTGATCGACATAAGCGGGGGATTTTCAACGTCTATAATATTATGTCGATCCGTTCTGTTCTTGGCATTTTGATCGATGTAAGCGGGTGGTCGTTATAACCAGATCCGATATAAGCGGGGACTATCTTCAACTACCTTCTATAAGTTATCTTCAAACAACTTTTTGACTAATTATTGAAATGCCGAGTAGACATTCATTCAGGAAAGACAAAAGAATCTTTTTGCAACTGCCTCAGTAACAGAGTGAGCTGATCTCTCTCTTACTGAGGCAGTTGCATTGGGTAATGGCTCCATGAAGATGTATGTAGATACAGGTATAGAACACAGTACCTACGCTTGAATAACTATTTTCTCCATTTTTCAGGTAAGTGCCGCTCGCCCTCATCTTCCACTGTATTTTGGTGAGTTGTATGTTGCATGTTGCATGTTCTGCAGATTTCCATAGAATAACTTCCCAAATTGGCTGAGGTAGGTACTCAAACGATTCTCACATGCTCTTGCGTTATCTTCTTTACGTGCCTACTCCTGCTTCCATATCATTTCACTTGCTTACCTCAAATTGTTTTAAAGACCTTGAACTCCAGTCAGTGATTCCCGTCTGTTATACCTACCCCTCGAAGCCCCTAATCAAGTGTTACATAACCAGTAATGGCTGTCCTTCAGGAACTACAGAATGAAGAAATTGTGGGAATGCCTATTCTTTCTGTTGCATCCCGGTGAATGCCATTCATCGACCCTGTTGTTTTAGGTTCAAAAAGTTGACGATGGACTTGCTAATCATGGATGGTGATCATGCAAAACTCGTTGAAATATTGACGTATCATTCGTGTTTCTATTCCTCTTTTCACGTCACTTTGAAGTGCTTTCCCCAATAAAAGAACTATTAATTTCACCATTACACGACGTCTCCTATCAATTTGATAGTAATTAAGAATTAATTTTATGTCGGGTTCGTAATACTCTCGAGTATGCTGCCATGTTCAGGTAAAACACCTCAACTCAAAATTCAAAGCATTGCAGAAATTCGCCTCAAAGTTTTTCACTAAAACCTTTGATGTAAGTTGACTGCAACTCATCGTAAAAACTCCATTTTTTGGTGAGATATCGATATGACTTCAACGGTGAAAAAAATCGATTAATTTATAATCGATTAATTGCAGTTAAGGTGATTTTAAAATTTCCAGCTTCCGTTTTGGGATTGTTTGTTTAGGTAAAATGCTTCAACTTGCTCGTGAGGCCTTAACGTGAACAATTCAATCAAACGGATGTTTTTTTAGGAAAACGCCCAAAATAATGTAAAATTGTGTAGGTAAAACGCCTTATCTCAATATTTTTGAGGCGTTTTACCTTTACAGCGTGTCGTTGAGACGTTTTACCCTAACATTGACCAATTTTCGTATGTTTATGGTCAGAATTTCCCCTACTTCCGGTTCGAATTTTGCATTAGAACCATTGAACTTGAGGCGTTTTAATTTAACAGGGCAGTATTTCAGTATGCAGCTATTACTGCCTTAGGTCGTAAGATTCAAATGGTGCTTTAAATGAACATTGGAGCCCTTTCCTTCCTCTGACTGTCACAGATGTTTACATTTGATGTAATCTAATCACCCAACTCCCACTTGTCGATGGAAGTTGATAAAATTGATATCAGGACTAAAGTTAGCCGAGTGATTCCGTTATGAAAGTCCCAACTCCTGAGTCAACTGGTTACGTAACTCGGCCTGGGTCTGAGGATGACTGGATCTTTCGTGGTTGGAACGCGGATCGGAGACGTGGAAGAGCAACCCTCCGGCTGGTAAAATATCCTCTACAACTCGACCAGATGTTTTGATTTCTATAAGGCCAAGTACATTGGTGAAGTAACCTGGTAATGTGTACGAAATTGGTAGTTAGGCTTCAGTTTCTCTCATTGTTCAGGCTGTGATTGTCTTGGACTTTTGAAATAAATGTCTAAATTCACTATATTAATAAGAAAAAGCCCTCTCGTCGTCCGATTTTTGAAATTCATAAAATAATTTTTTGACGTGAAAATGTCTCTGCTCTGGCCTCTCCCCGATTTTGTGTAACGATTTTGTGACATCCTTCTTTCAGCATGATTTTTACGTACAACTTATCCGTAATTAAGTAATTATAACTCCGTCTGTGTTCATTCCACGGTAATTGCTCACTGCTCGTAGGAATTGTCGGATTTTATAGAATAGTTTCATGTTAACCAGACGCACGTACCTTCAGTGGCAGACGAGCTGTACAAAATGAAAACTCTGCAAATTCTTGACACAACGGTTCATTATCTTCTTTGTACAGATCACCCTTCTGTCTAGATCACTAGGTCTAAATGTCTAGATCCTAAATGTTAGATTAATTATTATTATAAATTATCACTAATTATTAACAATTTTATCAAGTACCTAGTGAAAATTACAATAATTTATTGTTAGGTATTAATAATTCGATTTATTAATAATAATTATTATTATTAATTATGATTAATTAATACGATAAAATTCTGGGGTTTTTAATACTACGTCGGTAATAAAAATTATTTTTCTATAAAAGAAGTACCTACCAACAAACATTCGAAATTACCTTCATTTCCGTAGCACGAAACGCACCTCAGAACAACAAACTCGACATCACTTAAGCCATATGATGTTCCAAAGAGCGTGTTAGTATGAAAATGGACCTGTATTTCAACAGTTTGAGTCACGATCGTGTTGTGAGGCACAATCTTTGAGCCGTCATTGTGAACGAACGGCTGGTCCTACAAAGCTGCGGATGGTCTTAAAAAATTCTACGGAACAAACTCTATCTAAATATGAAATAAAAAACATACCGTTCTATATAAATTTTTCGATATATGAGATTTTCAAATTTTCAAAATTTGTTTTGAACCCCTTCCCCTTGACCTAGGGTTCTGAAAAGTTTCGAGGACCATTGTGGGGTTGGTCGAAACCCATAAAAAAAATTTCGTAATTTTAACTCAACGCTAACTGGGCAAAGTGGCGCGGACGGCGTACGGCGTACGGCGGACGGCGTACGGCGGACGGCGTACGGTGTACGGCGTACGGCGGACGGACGGATTTTTTTTTATTCGATTTTCTGAATCTACGTATCTTGAAACGTAAACCAACAAATTTTGAGGGGGGGTTAAAAAATTTTTTTCTTTGGGCGATTCCAATGGTTCATTATCGAAGATAATAAACCAAAAACGAGGGTGAACAATGTTGTCAGCAACACAACTACGAGCGGTTCAAAGTTGTTTATAAAACTATGAAATCTTGTAACTCACGAGAGTCTCTCCGTTTGTTTTTAATTGTGGCTAAATGTTTTTATTAAAAAAACGAGGCGCGGGACATTTTTGGAGGGCTAATAGACCGCAAACTGCAAACACCGCAGTTGAAACATGTAAAATGAGCGAGCTGGATCTCAAATACATTTTGATTTTCCGATAAATTTCTCGTAACCTTCTTCTTATTGGATGGTTACATTTCAAAACTTCTATTCAATCACAGCGTGAGATATCCTTCCAAAACCTTCCTACCTTGGTCCGGCAGGCCCTCAATTCACGCACTCCCTTGTTGCTGCTCACATCTCATCAGCCCCATGATTATTGATGAAATTATCGTTTCCATAGCCAATCTCTCTTATCCACTTAGGTGTTATTGTTGATCAGTTGAACACGTGTGAATAGCCGGAGTACTCGGTCGTCCTCCAACAACAGGCCGCTCATCGCTTCTGAAAGGTGGGGAACTTGGCCAGCGGGAGAACGTGCAGGCCGAGGCCGACGTTTAGTTCGCGGCTGACAGGCTGACGATGTTGCCAAGTGTTTGTGAAGTGGTCTGCTGCTCCCCGATCTTAGCGTTTTCGTGTGTCGGTAGTGAGCCGTTGAGCTGAAACTTGTTTCCATCCTTCGATGGGTACAGACTGTGATGACTGCCGAAAATCAACCCCAAGTGTATGTTTGAACTTCAATCCAAAACCTAGTTAATTCTAGTTTCATTGTGAACGATAGTGCCAGTTATTTTACGCAATTTCGTTTCTCATGCCCTCCGACGAAGCGTCACTACTTCGTGAAAGGTTGCAATAAGTACCTATTATTTCCTAATACTACCTACTCGTGTTTGATCACTAACATCTCAAGTTCCTTTATCGGGAAGCCTGCTGTTTTCGGCTTGCTTGCGGAATTAAACAAAATATTCATTTGATCTCAATGTATCAACTTCTCACTATCTAACCACAATCTTGATAATCCTCATTCTACCTTCAATATCCACGCCCACAAATGAATCTCTTAGAATAATTTCTACGTGGGGTTAATTTCCACTTTAATTTATCGTAAGCTATTAGTGTGTTTTGGAGTGTTAGTTAACCTCCCTTTACTTCTAATGTTGTCATTCACCCTGTGACTTACCTTACCCCATTACTGGTGGAGTGGTTTTCTCTAGGACTGTAATTTTCCTTGCATGATTCCTTACATGGAGTTTCTTTGGCGCGAGATCTCTCATTTACTATGTTGTTGGTAATAATAATTGACTTGTAATATTATTTGACGTCATTTACAAAAAATCTTAATATTTGTTCCCATGTTCAACGAATATAATAATCCCCATTCACACCTTGGCGATTCAATATTTCAGTCTTAATTAATAATTTAACAAAAAAGATGTGAACTGTGATTCGAGAGTAGGTTGTTATTAGACAATAAAATTATAATGATGATTGGGTTAATTGAGAAGTAGTAATTGGACGTGATTTGATGTAACTGTTTTTTTCGATAGTCTCCATCTAGCGGTCTCGTTATGAAGTATTTTTACTATCTTGACTAAGTACATTGGATTGTTTCGTTATTTTGATCAGTGTTTTTCAAACCTTGTAATCATATCATGTAGTTGAGTGGTGTTGAGAAAACGAAGAACCCGTGGAAGAAGGCTCGTCCCAATACACCCCTTCTTACATCAGGATAACTGAACTAGAGAAGCGCGAGTGACTTCTTCAACTGCCCACATGGTCTCCACTCGAGAGACCTTTTGAAAGAGTGCGAGCTTCCTGCTCGCTCTCTTCACCGCATGAATAGAATTTTTCGGGTCAATATCTTGAATTACAACGCTTTCCTCAACTTTCAGTCTTGTTGACTTACTTAGTGAGCGGATGCTTCTCAGAACTGACAAAATTGTGTCCTTCAAAGTTCAAATTCTCTCATTTTGTGGGTTAAGAGCTTCCTAGAAAAGTATGTTTATTTTATGTTTTTACTCGATCTGTCCGTACGCCCACGTATCCTTGCCATGCGCGTTTTATGCGGATTTTATTTTTGGGCATGTTTGGGTGTCTTCTGAATGCCCTGATTTATTTCTTGGTATTTGGATCTGTGAAGAGACTTGAAATATGCGGTAACGTGAAATCTTATGAATATCAATTCCTACCTTATGAATCTTAAACTTCTCTTCAAATCTCAATCGAAGAGCAGTAGACAATGTGCACGTATGTACAAACTACCCACGTTGTTTCCATTACCAACGCTATCAAAGTAGCAATTGGTGCCTCGTACTCTGGCATCGTCAGGACTTCCGGTGTAACTTGATTGTATTCACAGTATGTTATACGTTTCGCACGTCTACTCGTTATGGTTGTGTTCATGTAGTTTTCTATCACTCAGACATTTTCAACGATCGGATAAAATGATAATCTCTAATCGGTTCCAAAATCATTTTGATAAGCTCAACTATTATAGTTGATAATAGACCATCCATAGACTTCCCATGCAGGTGATTTTACTTAACATGTTTACTAAGTTACATCGAGATGAAGAGTGATTAGCTAATTATTAACTGCGTTGCGGAGCCCAACATATCGAACCGAAAACCGGCTGGTGGTCGCTAACGTAGAAGACTGGTTTTGCAGTTTATCGTATGTTATATCAGTCAAATTCCTGACTGGAGGAAAGTGTTTAAATATAGAGCAGATAAGGTTAATCCTCTAAATGTATGTAAACCGGCCGGTGCGTTTCAAGTTCTGCAAATCTTAATCTCGGTTCGTTATTGCATTCTGAGGAGTTTTAAGATTCGATCGCCATGCCGATAGAACACCCGAATCAGCCCATATTTTGGGTCAACAGCTGCCGTTTTTCTGCATTCCTTGCCGTTATCGAGAGGCATCTGCGCTGCCTGCCAGGGAGCAGATGTTAGTTACAACTGTGAAAGCCTGTTTCCCTCATCAACGGGGACTCAAACATCTCGGTTTTGAGCACTTGTATTCAAACCTACGCCAAATTATAGTATAAATCCTCTCAACTGTTTTTCACGTGGCATTTAGTGCCTAATGGATTCATGTCGATTACTGGGTTATTTTTTCCACCTTCACTGCCGCCTGATACGAGCTTTTGAGGGTGGTTGATGCGACTTTAATGACACCTGTCGTGACCACCGACAAGGCTCGCCGGTCGTTATGATGCTTTAGGGTATGTTTATAGAGTTTTTCTATTGTTTCCCCCATTACGGAGCCTATCGCTGTCAACTACAGCTGTTCGTGGATTGGTTGAACCGCTATACGCGAGTACCCAACTTGGATATGCTCGATTGTGATCGGC
The DNA here is from genome assembly GCA_963920205.1 of Stenodema calcarata. Taxonomy (NCBI): domain Eukaryota; kingdom Metazoa; phylum Arthropoda; class Insecta; order Hemiptera; family Miridae; genus Stenodema; species Stenodema calcarata. Next base: position 5,251,125 of record OY986051.1, on the reverse strand, counting down.
ATTGCCTGAAATGGATAGATGTGGGAGTAGATGTCTAGATTAAGCAGAGATCCATTATACGGATAGTCAGCCTGAATAAGCTACCTCTTTTTATTTTGTTTAATAATTTTTAGTTGACTGCCATCCCTTGATGGTGGTTGCTTTGCCCTTTGATTCAACACATCAACCAACTAATTACTAAGTTTTCCAGCGAGTTTCGTCGCCATATCCAATTATCACGAGAGCAGTAATGCACAACCCTCTACTGCTCCCGGGACTAGGCCAAATGGCTCTATCTCTTCTGCGCCAATAACGGCAACATCAAGCCAGGAAGTTCCAAATATTACAACGTGCAACGATTTTGTCAATTGAGAAATTTTTGTGATCAGAAAAATTTCTTAATTGACAAAATCGTTGCACGTTGTAATATTATCAGCTCCCTAATAGTAGTACATAATATTATGTTAAACAGTACGAATCATACGTGCCCAATTCAGCTCATATAGTGTCAAGAAGACAACCTGATGTTTTTGCATATCCTTGAGATTACCTTGATTGCCCCTGAGATATGCCTCGAAAGTGGAACGACTTCAAGGTTCATTCTCTTTTATATCAGCCTGCTTGCCGGTTTCCTTCTCTCTAGCTTCCAAATACTGGCCTCCTGGGGGAGCACTAGTATGTATGTAACACAATTTGATTTGATACGATTTGATTGAATTATTTGAACGTTAAAAATCATCTGATTATGTTGGCAGTTTTCCCCACGTGATGATTGCTTAATTATATTAAAAAACTGACCGTAGTTCCGTCAGAGTCATACGAGTGGTAACTAGTAGAAACAGATATACGAGATATACTCGTAATTGCAACGTTGTACTCATGAACTTTTTTTTTTTTTTTTTTTTTTTTTTTGACTACTCCAAACTCTAATAACCTCCGCCGGGTTTACGATGTCCAATGGAAAACTCTTACAAGAAGGTTGTTGATACTAGAATAGTCAACTTGAGTCAGCAGTTAGTCATTTTCAATTATTCACTTATTAAAGCTTGTATGATTCACATGGCTTGGAAGATACCATTTTCGACTCATTAATAGGCAATCAGTTTCCTAATTTACTGGGGATTTTCTTTTTTCTCTTTTCTTTGGTTGACGAATTGACTTTCAACTGCAACCTATTATGTTACTAAGTATTTTTTCATTATTTTTATTTTAATATCTTAATAATCTTAATATCTTATTTTTATTATTTTTTTTTTAAATATCTTAATAATCTTAATTATCTTAATAATCATTAAGATTATTTTCATATTGAAACAAGGAAGTTCAATAGACAAGTCTTGTCTATTGAACTTCCTTGTTTCAATATGAAAATAATTCGAAAGAATTCGATAGACCGCGTGTACGTATATGTGTAATGTCGAGTACGTTGAGATGACGTACTTTTCTACTTGAAGCATCAAAAATAATTATTAAAGTGGAAAGACTTTGACTTCAACATACTCGACATTACACATATCCCTACACGCGGCCTCTCGGATTCTCAATCCGTATAAGTACTAATTTAAACTCGGGATTTGTACAGGAGGCAGTAAAACTGTCAGTAACAGGCACAAAAAGAGGTAGGTATTCAGAGCACATTATCCGTCTTCTCTTAGGGACTTGTTCCTGACGCTCGAATAAGCCGGTGTTTTCAGCTTCACGGTCTGAATAACACTCGTTTTCCTGGTCTTCCTTCGGTGTTACATTTGAATGACTTTGACAGAGATTTTAGTATCAATTACGTCCAGTATCTACTACTAGAACTGTTACACTACAAGCCCCATTTTACTGATTGCATTTGATCCCGTGACAATTCTTTATTATCTCTCATTCTAGTTGTTATTGCATTGTGTAGTGCAACTTAATAAATTATGCTTAATGGAAATGGAGGTTGTTGGCATCCACACTCTTTTGTTTACACAAAAGAAATTTTGTGTAAATTCGTTTCTTATTTTTTTCACATAACCCTGAGAACTCCTACACTCGCCTGATTATTTCAATGAAATCCATACTTCTAATATCTAGTCTTAATATTGAGTCAATAATGACTTTTTATTAGTTCGATTTCGTGCCTATCTGTACGGGAGGAATTTTGCAATCGAGTTTATAATAACTTCCCGATTTCCTCCTATTCCTCCTTCTTCCTATTTTAAACCTAGGTCAGAACTGGATGACAGTGCAATATTAGTTATTGTTGTTGTGCGATATATTTAGTTGTTTAAACGAATTAAAATATCCCAATGAGATTTAAACATGGGTAGAGGGTTGGATAACAGTGTAATAGTCACTCGGTTTCTTGTTTGTGAAATTGTTTAAACAAATTAAATTTGAGTGATGAGCTGCGGACTTGAAATTTTACTTATAAGTCAGAACTGGATTAGAATGCAACATTCACTCGGTTTCTTATTTTTTTATTTAATTTATTTGTTTCTTATCTCCATGTTTCTCATCACCGTTTTGAGTCATTACACAGCCACACACAATTAGGTCATTTCAGGCAGTTTGCTAAAAATAGGTCATCTGACCTTGAAATGATCTTGAACGTGAAATGATGAAGGTCAAACGACCCCAGATTTGGATTCAGCGACCCAAAAAATTAAAGGGTTAGTTAGTTTCGTTGGTGGAAAAAATGTTTTTTTGTGTGTTATCATTCGTTGTTCACCTTAGCAAATACAACCTCTTCACTTCACTTGATCTCCCTCTGTGAAGCATTGACATGTCTATAACCCATCTGGTTAGGTGTATAATGAATCGTTCTAAACTACGATGAAGTGTGCCATGTACAACTATTATTAGGTCTAACGGCACGTCGTGCTGGAATGCAACTCCCTTTCTTTATGCTATGACTCCGGTGCTCCTGTCCGGAGCTTCTTCCTCGACGATTCGTTGTGTAAACCTCTCGCGCGTACGACCGGTTGCCTCTAACACGGTCATAGGAAACTGTAATGGAAGGTTGCGGTCGTGGGTCAGGGCTGCTTATGTGCTGAAAGTAAGAGCAACGCTCGACTCCGTATGTGGAAACGTGATATGGTGACTGGGGTGTCCGCTCTCTTATACTCCGAAGATTGAACTGTTTATTCGCTTGTGATTACTGAGTAAAATGATATCAGATGATATCAGATTCGTATATCAATGGTATAGAGCCTCTACCTACACAATCAGATGCTTCACCAGTCACTTGAAAACCTCATCATCTTGTACGTTCATTGACCAATGTTCACATGATTTTCTTATCTTTTGAATCTAATTACTTAATCGAACTTAACAGCTTCCTTCTAACTAATCGATGCTGAGCAGCTGTGTGGAAAGCCCCTACAAAGTAGATGTCAAGTTCATGGTTTAACTTTCTGAACCAAACAACATAACAACATATTATGTCAAAAAATACAATCAATCCTTCTTGGCGCTAATTAATACCAACTTACTCTGACTTCAAAAAGGAATCTGGAGTTGTTCCAATGCAGGAGTATTGTAACAACTCATCAGAAACAGGTTTGTCCGTAGATACGTCCCAAGGACATTTTGAAGGAGGGAAATAGCGTTCAGAACGCCCCCGAGCTCTTCAGTTATTCTCCTTACATACAATAGATGAAAATGGGCACAAGTGGTTTTACTTCACCTCTCTCGTTCGTTACTGCGTGGTTAGAAAATGAACGGGAAATAACTGGAAAATGGATATGGTGCTTCTACGCTCTTAAGGTTATGGATGTGGTGCTTCTACGAAGAACCAGGTTGACCTCTGGACTGTTTTTGCAAAATCAAAATTGAATCACTACCTCCAGCTTGCTCTAGTTTCGGCGAAACCCTCAATAAAACTGGGATCAATCAAACGCGACATCGTTGACTTGTGGTCTATGACTCATCTACGATAACATTGTATCAATTGCGTCACCTATTATAATTTGATGGCCGATATCTTCATGAATCATTGCGTACTCTGAGGCAGTTCGTTTCATACAAGTTTGAGCCCCGCTTTTAATTTTTACGTTCATCATTGGGCAATCATGTTGGATTTCGTATTTGAGCGGCAATATGTTCAAAGGTAACAAGGTTCCCCACCTTAATGAGTGATCTCACCCGTTTGAATCTATCTAATAATGTCCGCTAATGAGTCTTGATCTGTGATAACCCTTTTGATATAATAAACTGGATTTAGTAATGCGATGAATGTGCTTCATTTGAGTTTAATGCCAGTTACCCAATTCTTATAAATCATTGCTCGCTGGTTATTATAACCATTGGATTTGGGTCGTCGTATGTGTTGTGTGTGACCTCGCCTTGCGTCACAATACGGAATTTGTTTATTCGCAGAATGGAACGCCGTTGAAGAATGTTGAAATATCTCTAGATCCCTGTCATAGGTACGAAAATATCACTTTTATGTGAAACATTATTGTGAAATCTTCTGATTCAATGGAAAGGAAATTGGCAGTTCCAACGGGTTGACAGACGTTGCGGTCAATGTAGGGCCTTACGTGTCATTCCTCTTGTGTCAACATACCTAAATAATGACTATGACCTCGAGTAGTATATTGTCGCTTGTCAGTGTCATTACTCAGTCGTTACCTGGTACATATTTGGAAGTTCACCGTCCTACTTTCAGTTCAACTTCCCGATTGGCCCTTATTAGGAGGAAAAGGACAGTATCGCCACTCGAGGTCCTGAAAGGGCTCATAAAGAGCTGAAATTTTGTGAAATAGTAGGAAAGGTCCTTGAATTGCCATACCATAATTTTACCCCTACTACCCTTAACTGTTTGTACATCGTTGTCAAGTTATAATAATATTATTATATCTACCTACAAACTCGTACTATTTATATATGAATTTCATATTACATAATACTATAGCTAAAATTTGGGTAAATATATTAATGGCATCCGTCTGCTGGTCTACGATGTCTCCTAGTTACGAGCCACCAGCTACAATGCACAGAATCTGAAATCTTTCTATCAGAGAAATTGCCTCTTGTTACTACAGGCCGATAGTACGTGCCAGAATGACGGAAATTCCCCTCGCTATTTATGGATTCAGCAGCCCCTGCTCTGATAACGTCTGAAGATAAAAATTATGTATCTATTGCTCAGATTCCTTCTTTGTTGTTGGTTGACCGTGTTGTTTGTTTACAGACGCCTCATCCGTGGAGGTTTGTCACAATGCCAGACCAGTAAATAAAGTGGTCTGGTTCTGCCAACAATCTAATAAGAGCTGATTTCGGTGTTGTCGCCCCCCCCCCCCCCCCACCAAACTCCTCATCCCATTTTTAGCATCTGAAGAAGTTCGTTACGTTCTTTTGCAGTTATATTTGACCGAAGAGCAACTTATATGTAAAATACAACTTCCGGTGTTCCTGGCCCTTCTCGGTGCAGAGAGCTTCGCCAAGCACTCGATCAATTTGTATTCGGGAATGGCCGCTCTCGTGCACATCCGTCTTGCCCTGTACCGGAAGGCATCGTTGGAACTGTGATCATCCTCGCTTTATACGATCCTTTCAGCGTCAAGCCATTGACCTATCAAGCAGCATCATGTCCTGCCGATGATTACCCTTGCATCGAGGAAGGTCTCAATCACTGAATTAGACAGTGAGTTTCTTCATGGTCTGAACCTCATTTCGGCCAGCTCATTAACTCCGTTGACTGGTCCACTAGCAGCGTATTATCATTCCCTTCTGAAGTGGTATCAGATACAACATTTTATTATGTAAACATATAACGGAAGCAGGGGAAGAACGATTTTAGTCACTTTATTCACGTTTTGAGCTAGTATCTTGTTGATTATTGGTAAACCTTTCAGATCCTTGCAGCGTACGGGGAAGGATGAGCTTAGTCACTTGAAAAACAGAGGTTAAAAATATGGCACTGGGGAAGAATGCTCAAAGTCAGAGCTCGCCTGGGAAAGAACGATCGTAGGAGGAAGGTGACAGGAAGCTGTCTCACAGGAGGAAGGTGACAGGAAGCTGTGTGAATGAAAACATGAAACGAATGATGTTTAGTATCGAAGGTACATAAGTTTCATCAGTTTTGATCTCCATGTTTTATCCAACTCAATAACTCATTTTTATACCTACGACGTGTCAGTTGCTAAAAACGCTGCAAATTCTTGACTCAACGGTTAATTATCGTCTTTGTGCAGATCACCTTTCTGTCTAGATCACTAAATAATAGATTATTTATTATTGTTAATTATTAATCATTATCATGATTAATTAACTCGATATCTCGATAAATACACTTTAATTAAAAAAAAACACTTACAAGACCATTAGGACGCTTTGTTCACAATGAAGGCGCGAAGTTGGAGCAGATCTAAAGTTGTCAACATGAGGGTGAATCATGCTGCACCATTTCAGGTTCATACCGGCCCAGCTGATTCGAACAACACGTGGTTTTGTGATTTCGAGTTGATTAACAATAATTTAAAATAATAACTTTTAATTATTAATAATTGCATCTATCATTTAGTGATCTAGGCAGAAGGGTGATCTGCACAAAGAAGATAATAAACCGTTGTCAAGAATTTGCATTTTTTTTTTTTTTAACCTTCAAGGCTTAAATATTATTACGATTTCAAGGGCATCAGATTTTGTGTGATTATTAAGTCATTTGATAATGGGGTTTATTTGGGATGATTCAGCATGTTTTCACGTAATTTGACCTATTTAAGAACTCGGAAAGAGCATGATGACGTGTTCAGGCAGCACTTCTTGCTAACCCAGTAATTTCATCCCTAGAAGTGTCTATGCAACCGTGCGTAGCGAACATTAACGTACCTTGGTTGACCCCGCAATCAGGATTTTTTAATGTTCGCAGGTTTCTACACTACATTCGACTAGGGGAACTGATGGAGGTAGAAGATAATATTGAGCTGCATGTTCTCGTTGGAAACATGGACAATGTGTACTCAATCCACGGCGATTACAAGGCCCCAGGTGCCAGAACAATGCTACCGAATTGCTCTAAATAGTTCAGGGCGTCCCATCAATCCTGAATCCAACTACAGTTCTTTCGTGACCTTGAGAGCAGAAGTCTAGTTAGCAAGCGCTCCTCTACCTGTTCTTATGGTAATCGCTAGTTGCGATGATTTTGCTTATTAGTCGTGCTTTTGGATCGCTCGGTGTCAGTTCGTTATTTCTCAACCCCTCCTGGTTCAGTGAGGTTATCCACACAACCTTGTTAATCGACTTCTTGGACTTTTCATCGAACCGCGCAGATTATTGGTAACCCCTTCTCTCTACTAACTCTTTACTTACCATTACGAAAGAACGGGTAAGTAACTGTATTCGTAGTCACTAGCGAATAGATTGGTGGGAAGAACTCCTAAATTCAATTACCTTGCGTTATTTATCCACTGGTGGGCCTTCTGAATTGCCTTGGGTACGATGCGTTTCACTAACGTGAAACTCTATTGTACAAATACTTGAATTTTTTTAAAAACCTGTAGGTGTATCAAAATGGTTCTTGAAATTGACCATTCATGCCCAGTATTTAAATCTGTGGTTTGGGTCAGTTTTCATAATAATAACAATAATAATGATAATAATACGATGAAGCAAACTCCAGTCATTCAATAATAACTAACACTCATTGAATATTAATTTATATTCTTCGAAACTACCACATTTTGATGAATCCAAAAATAACAGTTTTGTACACGATACCTAGGGGCCCAATGAAACGGGAGGTGTACCGTGAGTACCGAAAGGTCTAGTGCAACATGATTCCGGCAGAAGGTGCTGAGGATGACCCCAAACCTGGCTTTGGATCGCCCTTTTCCACTAGTTGTGTGACAGATTCCACGAGCTGAAGTGCGGATTTTTGTGTTGAAACTAAAATTTTTCGTCGAACGAATTTTATTTTCCTGGTAAGTGTAATTATGTTATTCAATCGGCTCTTTGGGCATTTCATTGGACATGTATCCCTTAAGATTTAGCCGGACTTTGGCATGTGTTCCTTTTCATGTTCGCGGTGGATACTGATGGACCAAAATTGCCTGTATTGGGGGGGGGGGGGGGGTTCCTTGAAATAAAAACGTTCTGGGTACAATGAAACGTTTCATGGAACCCCACGAGTGTTGCAATGTGCAGTAAGCAGTTTTTTTTTGTTTTTTTTTCATTTTGTTTCAGAAAACAAAATGCAAAATCTACAGAGGAAAAAAACTAGCAAGAGACTCTTTCTTGAAGATGCTGCCCTAATCAGCAGTGAAAATGGTCTTGGGTGGATTTTGCGGAATTGTTCAGACTTCCTGTTCCAGAAGAATGTGTTTTGGTTGAGTTTAAAACTAAAGCTCAATCAAAATTCTACGTTAGTAGAAGCACCAAGATGAGATATGATGAGGGAAACTACGAGCTCAAATTCCTTCGATATCGAAAACGCAACGTCTTGGTTGAGCCTAGTGTAGATGGCATCGCCTCAGTTAACGACACTGTCATTCAAGGCTTTGTTTCATTCGTGGTCGATTTAAGTTATTTGAAAATTGGCTAAATAAAATGTAAAAATAAAATGATTTCGTGTTTGTGCCTTAATACTCATAAACAGTTGACCTTATTTTTATTGAACACTTTCAATTTGAACTTATTCATTAATTGGAGGAATAAAGTTTTTTGAATTTTTTATGAGGGTGTTTTTTTCAGTGGTTTCAAGGTACCCATTGTGCTGTTTCATTGTACCCCAGGCAAGGCTCATGATGAAACAAAATTCATTTTTTGGAAAATGTATAAAGAATGTTAGAAAGATGTATAAAATAATGGTGGACGCATTTCTTTCATAGATTAGATCCTAAGGTAACAGGAGAAATTATGGGCAAAACCAACTTTTCTGTTTCATTGTGACCCATCCTCCCATACGTAATAATTAACGTTTAATTGAAACCCCAAAAGTTTGTTTTCGTTGGAGTGAAAACCCCACAATACTCATCCTGAGTCGAAAATGAGTGGCCGGGGTGATGGGAGGTCTGAGGCCCAGATCTTTAACAAATTGAAAGGCCTTCTGAGATACCGTGAATGTTAATTGCCTTTTTGATTGGCGCTAATGGTTGAGCCGCGATTATAAACGTCGACCTGCCACTCGATCAGCCATCAATTCTGGTGTAAACGGTGTCAACTATTTCCACCTCGAACTAAGCGCCCAAAGTGTGGATGGAACGCCACTTCCGCTAATTCTCTACAGTGGCAAAGGTTGGGGCCTTGGCATTTGGTTGTCTCAAGCGCGTCTCATCTTCGGTCGGTTCCTTCCATGTATAGTCATCGTGCAATCCTTGTGTTAATTGTCTGTTTATAACTATTTTTCGCTGGAATATGTTTTGAATGAATTGTATATTTTACATGAATGTCGAATGGTTCTTTGTTTGTGCGGTTGTCCTCAATCCCCAATCAAAAACTCATTGACACCTACCTACTTGTTATGTTCTTTCATTTATTCACGTTACGACTAGCAGGTGGGAAGCTCTTCGTCCATTCGTTTCAGTAGGAAACCATTTAAAATTGGACGGTAAGATTAATACAGCCATATTGCACGTAGCAGGTATTGTGTAACAGAACGATATCCAGGGTTCAAAGGTCACGCCAAGCTGGAACCAAGATCAAAACTGGTGTTTGACGAAAATATATTTTCATTAGATTCGAGTAGCGAAATTGCTGTATCTTGAGCCCTACCCCAGTAAGCTTGCTGCCTCTGGATACTCTTCATAATCGACGCCTCATTAGTAAGACATGGTGGGAGCGTCTTTTGGGGAAGAGGTCGTTCTTGTCATGGGTACTTTATCATGAGCATCGTTCATGGGTAATCGTAGTCTCCATTCGATGGCTCTAGAACAATGCAACCCTGTGCATGCCGTTGCCATTAATTGATATATCAAGTGCTATTAGGTACTCAATTTTGACCCTTTGTAACTCCCATTCTAACAGTCCTCACTTTGTGTTTCAGGATGGTGCTGGATGCCAAGAGCGGAGTGAGCCATAACGACTACGGAAGCATCGGCGGGAGTGGAGGTGGCGAAGTTAGCAGCACCGTCCAAGGAGAGAGGATGACGCAGAATGATTTGTACCAGCGGCAACCGCTTCTACCCCAAGAGCCCTGGCCCAACAAAAACAATGGTATTTATTTAATTTACTCCGTTATCAACCACCTACCAGTGGATATTTGAAGATATGGAAACATAGATTATTCGATTATTAAACTCAAATACATCGAGAAAAGCGAAAGAAGTCGACTTCATATCAAATCGAGATGTTTGATTGAGGTCGAATGGACCTTCAAGAAGAGCAATTATCAACTCAAATACATCGAGAAAAACGAAAGAAGTCGACTTCATATCGAATCGAGATGTTTGATTGAGATCGAATGGACCGATAAACTCGAAAAAAGTTTATTTCAAATCGAACCATTCTCACTAGTGATAGCTCATTTTAAAGGTTTTTATGCAGATCACGACGGTTAAATTGGAATCGCGATTTCTTATCTTATTCCGTTCCAAAACTGGAGCACTTTAAATATGAAGAAACGTGGTTGATACTTGAGATGTTCTTCATGGACATCATGTTCTTCAATAGAGACATTTTACATAAAAACCATTTATTTCTCCGAACATTTGCTCTTATAGCCATGCTGCATGAATGTGGATTTTTTTCCTTAAATGTTGGTATTGGACATTTACCTACAATTGGAATGGTTTTGATTGGCGTTTTCTGAAGTTTTCGTGAACTCTTCCAAGCATCTCAGCGGGTATTTCGGCGATTTAGGCTCTGATGTTGTTCTTGAGGGTTTTTAGGGTCCTGGGACGATCATTATAAACCTTGGATCCGAGGTAGCCATCTGACTTTCGCGTTCTACCCTGTACCTACTTGGCAGTATCAAATTCGTCGATGACGCTGGCAATTTAAATGATTGCGCACCTAGAGTCATGAATATGTAACTTTGAATTGTTGAATCTTCCAGTCCAGCCGTGATGCGTGATAACGGATTGGATGTCTAAACAGTGTAATATATAAATTATGCAATAATGATATCTATATGGGCTATTATAGCCCGCATAGGTCGGTGCTGAAACAAGATTAATGTGGGAGTCGGTGGAAACGGGAAGATTACAAATTGTGAAATGAATCAATAGGTGACCTCGAAATGAAAACATAACATAAAACATGATAACGTTAAAACCGGAAAAATCTTTTTGGTTTCGTCTAAATTCGCAATAGAATATAGCTTGTTGGCATGGGAGGAACAACTGCGGTTCTAATATTAAAATAGGGATCATAAAATGTGAGCCACAATAAAATGGTAAATACCACCCAGGTATTTACTCAGATTCCATATCCAAAAAGGTCGTTTTTTATATTAAATATCAAATTTGATATCAAATTTTGCGCTCGTCCGGAACGATTTGGGAAATTCTCCCTTTGTATGGCAACTAATATTCAGCTTCTAATACAAAATGCAAAAAATAAACACCATTACTTATAAATGTTTTTCTTTTGTTATCATCATGTGACTCATTGTAGTCCTAGATACTTACCGTAACTAACCAATCGTATAAATACTTTTCGAAAGTTGAATTCTCGAGTCGAGAATCTCGACAATACCAAAGCTCTACCTTCGCCATTTCATTCGTCCGAAGTTCTATTGGATTGCTTTCTAGAGCGAGGATTTAACCTTTAGAAGATGACCGTGGGCCAAATAACTAGTCCGAAAAAGGACGGTAAGTCGCTCAATATTCTCATATATTTAAAGCCGAAAAATGTTGGCCGTCTATGTTCAACTGAGCGTTTCTCTGAATTCTCAAAACGAAATGTTGACCAAATGGTGAGAAAATATTTAAGGTGGAATTCCTAATAATTACTGTGACTAATCTACCTGTATCGTATTTTCTAAAATAAAAATAGGACGCGCACTCACTTTGAGTAGAAAATTTCATGTACATATATTTCATTTAATGTATTAATCAATTTATTCATCCGACATTTATTCATCTACTTTTAAAATGCCTTTGGTCTGTAATGTTCTACTTTATCAGAGTGTGCTTGACTCCTAACATCTGAACTGAGCAGAATAATTTCGCTTGGGTGCAGAAAGACATGGCGATTCAATGAGTATTTGATTAAGATATGATGAATAGAGGGATATACATCATAGTACGCATTGGGATATACATCATATCTCTTTGTTACTTGCTGCCTCCTGAATTCTATCTTAGATTCAACAGCTGTTGAATCTGTTACCTCTTTTGCGAAAAATTTGTATAACTTAGTAGGTATGATATTTCTATTCATTCGACTTCATGCAGTTAGGGTTCTTTGATGAAATTGTGAGTTTTTCTACTTACCTCCTCCTACTTCATCTATTATTCCGAGTTCCATATCTTGAAACTAGCATCCAAACACAGTAGTTGTACTTAGCTAAGCTCCAAACCCACGCATTATTATTCGTAGGTATTTCATCCCTAACATGGCTCTCAAATATGAAATTAGTTACGGCATGAAGGTTCTTCATCTCAGGTTACATTCTGTTTGAATTTTTCCAGGAACGTCCCTGAGTCCTGGAGCTACAGCAACGACGGATTTCTATGAAGAGGATGATGAAGATCGGGATGATGGGCTCAAGAGGAACGTCATCAATGGAGGTGGTGGTGTCATCGCCATCGATATGCCCCGCCCACTCAGGGACGACCGCTTCCCTAAGGAGAAGTGGAAAACTTTTATTGGTAAAACATTTACGATATACCTGATATATACGAGTATATTCATTAGGAAGCATACAAACAAGTTATCCAGGAAACTAAGTTGAGGGAATCCGGTTGATTGCGGTAGGAGTGAGCGAGATGCATTCCTATGGATAATTATCTTATATCTTATTCAAGAGCTAAAACTCCACTTGAGGACGGGTGGAGATTCTAGGCGCAGTCTGCTTCGATACATACACTATACACCATACACACAAACATCAGCTTTATCATCTTTAACATGATTTGTTGCTCTAAATGTGATAGTGCTAGAGCAGTTGTATAAATTATTCTAGTTATTGCAGATTACACTGCTCTACAAAAAAAAGTGACCATAAAGTTCTCATTTTATCGTGGATGGGGGATTTCGAGGGTGCTGAATCCGAATCCGTTGTCCGGTTTTTTTTTCGATTGGGCGATTTTTTCGACGTTTTTATGATTTTTATTTTCCTGGTTATCACGAACATCGTCCAAACCACTTATAATGGGGAAATTGTAGGAAATTTCATGCTGAATCCAAATATGACCCCAATTTATTTTTCACATTGATCCAAACCCCCAAAAACCTACTGAAAAACTGTAAAAATAAGAGTTTTTTTTTTCCTATATTTTACTTACATTTTTGTTTTTGTTGACTTCAATGGACCTGCCAGAAAATATCGAGGGCAACCATTCGAAAGTTTACACTCAACCGCAACTCTGAAAAGTTGTAATTACGATTACGATACGATTTTGACGTTACGATTTTTAACGCTTGACAAATGGAATTGATTTTAGCGAAACATGGTGAAATGGCCACGATATTCGTATCTCCTGTCTCTGTGAATTTGTCTCCAGAATCTGCACTCTGTATTTTTTTGTAATGTCTTATAGCTTGGAATCATTCTACTTATTTGAAATCGTTTTATCTCTCGTTTCAGCGTTCCTGATTTTAACAGTGAATTTTATCATAACCACGGCCTCGCTTGCATTGACCCACGAAAGGGTCCCTGACAAAGCCACGAATCCACCGCTTCCCGATATAATTCTCGATAACATACCTACATACGATTGGGCACTAGATGTTTCTGAAGTCATCATCATGATATCTACGAACTTCACTTTCCTAGTCATATGCGTCCATAAACACAGGTAGGCTAAGTTTGTTAAAGTAGTGTTGAAATTTGCCTATAAAATCATAGGAGCCTGAAAATTGAAAGTCTTTATACTAATACATTATCAAAGAGCTGTAACTTCTTCGTTTTTCTGTAGGAAATAATTTTAAAAGGCGTTACGGCGTTCTTTTATTGCTGAAGATGACGAAGTAGTAGTCACTGTAGTTGCTGAATAAATAGGTGGCTCTCATCACAGTTTTCTATTACTCGGATTTTTTAAGATGTGACTTGATACCATGCAAGGCTTTTGAGTGAGGGGGGGGGGGGTTCTAGGAGAGGTTCCAGATGTGTATTTGGCAACTCTAAATATTGCTCCCTAGTCCGGTTAAATCTAAAATTAACTAAATGGAAAATTAAGGTTATCGACGATAAGCAAACATTCCGTGTTAATCAATCTCTAACTAGTGGGCAATTAGCTCATGAAACCTCCACAACAACGATAAATTCTTTCATCCCGCCAGTGCAACTGTGTGTGGCTGCTACAACAGCTTCGTATTTGACCCTCAGGGAGTTGGCATCCCTGGGGGACCCAATCCCTGAGCGTTGTACTCTGTTTCAATTTGCTCTCAAGACGTGTTTTTCGCTGTGGAGCTCGTCGGTTCATTTATTTCCAATCGTTCCGCTGTGGCGGTTGGAGAGGCGGATCAGCAGATCCTCTCATCGTGAGTGAAATTCGTCCCCATCTTATGTTTATTTGTAACGGTACGAGAACCGTAACGATAATGTTCCAAACCAACAAAAACGTTTTTGCTTACCAACCCAAGATATCATCATATGAGCAGCACCCTACGATTAGAAACCAACTGCTGTAGGTATAGCAGTGTTTCCGCAAAGCACACTCACTTGATTGATTTCCGTTTCGACTTTTATTTACCATGCAAATGAAAATAACCAAGTAAATAGGGTGTAGGTATTTAATATTTGTGGTTTGCGACATGGCGATGCGATGGTCAAAGAAAAAACAAAAAATGCTCTAGCGACCTGATGATAGCCGGTCTTTCGACAATATGGCGGTAGGTAGCAGTACTGCCTTATATTTGGAAGTAATGGCGATTGCAATCTGCCTCCAAACTTTTTATTGGATTTTATTGGAGGATCGGCCATTAGCCAAACTCGCCCCTAACTGTCGTTGATTCCATTGATGTATTGACAAACATGCTTCACCAGTGGTTTAATCAAGGATTGATGCGAAAACCCCTAACGCGACTCCAACTATACAATTCCTCTAAAAGTACATGTTATGTGATCTTTCCCTGTTGCAGATACATTGTGTTTAGGAGGGTGTTCCTATTATTGTCTCTACTGTATTTGCTGAGGTCTATCACAATGTTTGTGACGGTCCTCCCTGTGTCAAACACGACCTACTACTGCTCACCCAAAGCCAACTCGACTAGCTTCGTTCTCATAACTAAGCGCGTCTTCCAGCTCATGTCTGGGTTTGGCCTGTCCATCAATGGGAAGCACACGTACTGCGGCGACTTCATTTATAGTGGCCACACCGTCGTCCTCGTTATGTGCTCCCTTATCGTGCTTGAATGTAAGTCCCTATTTTCTCTAATGTTCTATTTCCAATTCCTGTTTGTCGAATGTTATAACGCCTTCTATTTGTGAAGGCTATGCTAGCAAAGTTTATGAAACTAACAGGTATTTAGTGTCCTGCAATCTCTACAGCAATGAGCCTACTCATTTGGAAAATCCATAACTGCCAAATAAAATCATCAATTCCAAGCACCCAAACTATCACCCACCCCATGCAACAAAGATATCCTCAGTCACTTATGCACATTCTGCCTACTCTGGTTACAGCAATTAGCTTTACCATTTATTGCTGGCTGATGACATGTGGGTAACGACCTATCACCTAGCTGTTAGCTGGAGATCAATGTTAAACTCATAACTATAAGTTTGGTATGGGTGGAGCTATTGACGTTTGACATGCCTTTTGATTTTTGGATACTTTTAATGGGATGCTGATCTGATGCTGATGTACAAGTGAAGCTGCAACTTAATGCTAGGTTTTGAGTTCCATAAATTCTCTGGTAAAATATAACATTAAGTACCGTGTAGGTATTCATTGTACTTGATCCTGATCGACTGGCCCACATAGTCACAATCGCAATTCAAATTGAAACAAGGTCACAAGATGGCATGGATGCCGAGATCGATTTTGCATCTGTATATGCAAAATCCTACCTCTAAAGTTGAACAAAAAGGACAAAACATGATTCATATATTTTATATAATGACACTCCTCTTTCAACATGAGCTTATAACTTATGCTTACACGTTACAATTCCTACAATATTTTAATGGCTTCTATTTTTCAGACACCCCGAAAAAGTATTATCTTCTTCATTGGGGGCAGATGACGGCATCCTTCTTAGGGATAGTCTTCGTTCTTGTTGCAAGGGGCCACTACACGGTTGATGTCCTCATCGCTTACTCTGTCACTACGACTAGTTTTTGGATGTACCACACGTTGGCCAATCACAAAAAACTCAAGGTGAGAGTTTCATTTAAATTAAATCTTTTTTTTTCTTGTATTTTTTCAGATAATGTAACAACTAAATAGTTACAATGATAAATCAGGTAACTATTTAGCTATTTAGTTCACAAATTAACACTTTTTGCGGTGAGGGCCCTTTAACTTCTACCGCACTCAAACTGCACGTCACTCATTGTTAGCACAGAAGGTCCAGGGGCTTAATCAAGCGTTGAAATTTTGAGAGTTGTCAAGTAGCTGGATTTGGATGTTCAAAAAGCCTGCGCTCATATCTCATAGCTAGCTTTTTTATGACATCGGTGACTGTCTCCACTTTGAGGTCTTTGTGGAAGTCATCATTCGTTACATACCAAGGAGCGTTTACAATGCTCCTCAGAACCATATTCTGAAATGTTTGTATAATTTCGATATTCGTCTTAGCTGTGCAACCCCACAGCTGGATGCCATAGGTCCAAACAGGCATTAGCACTATCTTGTACAGGAGCACTTTATTTGTTTGTTAATTTATTAGCCCAATACAAACGTTTATTACTCTCCCTTCCACGGCTCTTAAAGGAAGAACCTTTGTACTTTCTGTACCGAAGGAAGCACCTTTCTACTCTCTCGAGTTCGAGTTTGTGGACTGAGTAGAATGGCCATATAGAGGAGGGATACTCGAGGATAGGGCGGACAATAGATTTGTACAGTAGGGAGATGGCATTTATGTTGGTGAACTCCCTGGCGGTACGCTTGAGGAAGCCAAGGGCCCTCATAGCACGGCATGTGATGTTGCTTATGTGGTGCTCGAAGGAAGCTTCTGGTCGAATGTAATTCCCAGACCACGGGCTCTGGTCAACCTCGGTATAATTGTGCCATCAATGAGAAGGTTTGTGGGAGCGAGAAAAGTTTAGGGCCAGGCTGTTGTGACTGCACCAAGGATACAGTGCGTCCAGGTTGCTTTGGATGGTGGCAAAATCGGTATCTGAGTTAATTACCGAGAAGATTTTCAGGTCGTCTTCAAAAAGTAGAAATCTGACGTTTCAGAAAACAGTACCGAGGCTGTTAAAGAAGCTAGAGGAAAAGCAGAGGGGCTATGTGGGACCCCTGGGGTGAATGGTGCAGATCTGTATCTATACTACGCCTTTGATACGGACCATCATCAATCTTTGAGATAAGTACTCGTAGCTTTGAAGACATGGCAGAAGTGAGCCGTGCAAGCCCGCCGACTCATGTTTGGCTAGGATATGTTTGTCAGAGAGGCGGTCGAAACATTTAGCGATTTCGGTCGAGATAGAGTCCACCTGACAACCATCCCCCAGCGCATTGATGACGTAGTCGTGGAAAGTGAGCAGGTTGGTGGTAGTAGATCTGTGCTGTTCGGGAATGAGGGGGGTGAATTATGGGTATTGAGTTGTGAACATCGTCCCATGAGCCAGTACAGTTTCCTGGACTTGATGGACAGTTCTTCCTTTCTTTTCTTTACGTGCTCTTTCCATTTTAACTTGGCATCTAATGTCATGCCCAGGTATTTCGCTTAATTTTCATATGGTATGGTATCCCAACTTAGTACCAGAGGGATTGGTAATACTCGTATCTTTCTATTTGTGATAAATTAAATAATGCGGTGGGTTTTTACCACGCAAAATAATGCCCATTTTCAGATATTTTTCAATAAAAAACGATTATGCTGGACCAATTGAACGGTAATTTTTTACTCAAAAGAAATAAAATGTTACCTCGACTGACGTACGAAAGTGACTTACTACGGTTTGAAGACCAGCGAGAAAGATACGTAGGGCTCGACCGTTCCGGAGAAGGTTCAGCGTGGGTTCAGTGTGGTTGGTAAACATGCTCGAGTTCTAGGGAACACATTTACGTATAACATGTTTGAAACCAGTGAAGATTGGAACTTGTGTTTCAATGTTTGCGTTCTGTCGCCTTGACGGCATTGGGGAATGGTCTTAGAAACAACCGCTAATATTCAGTTTTAGCACTTGATTGGACTTATTTAGAGGGTATCTAGACTTCATCTAAAGTTTACTATGGTAAATTTGCGTAATTTTTTTTTTTTTTTTTTCGAAAGTACAAGTTAGGAGAATAACGGAAATGGTGGCCAGCTGCCTGAAAAGTCTTCCCAAAAATTTAGGGAATTAAGAGAAGCTGGCCGCGTTTGAAAAAGACCGCAAGTCGAGAAGACCGTATGACGTCACACGGTGAACGGCGATGTCAGCGCCCCAACCGGGGGTTTCGTTCTGTTTGTGACATCAAAAGGTCACCTATTTTCGCGGCTTCGTTCAATCTGCGCTCAGCGTTTTTGAAGTTTTCTCATCAAGTAATTTTTTATAAATGAATACCTATTGCTGGTAATTCACGTTACTCTATGGTCGTACTATACAACAGGAGGATGATATTTGGAATCGATAATTGACGCTAATTCCCCATTATAGACATCTACCATCAACCCCGATCAAATCATGAAACCCCTCTCTTGATTGTTCACAGCAAGCGACGTCTGACAACTGCCTATCACGAGTTTGGTGGTTCAGAATCTTCTGCTATTTTGAAGGGAACGTCGGCGGCCCGGTACCTCGTCAGTACAATTGGCCGCTCCCTTGGCCTAGAAGACTCCTCGCAAAGCATCCGAACCGCGATAGTTAGTACCCAAGCCCTCCACAGTCCCCTTGCAGTGCTGTATACCGACCCAACCCGCTGCTCAGCTTGTCACTCAGCAGCACAGGGGCGGCCATTGTTCAGCAGTCATATTTATACCTTTATATGTTTTTACTACCCTCTATTGGGTTACTATCAATAATGTAGCAGCGAAAATATAATCACATGTTTTCCCATAAAATGCAGTTTTTTGGCATTGTAGAAAAGGAGGTTTTTGAGTCAAATGACTGTACCTTTTGTGACTACGAGATCATTTTAGTTTGAGCAAAAATGTTACCGCTAAATAGGTGTCCTTGAAGTTATAGTTTATTATACGATGTGGGTGGATGTTTCTGATGATCTAAGTGAATATACGATTCGGGTTTAAGATAGTTAATTGTTGCAAGCTTATCACTTTTGTGCTGGCAGAGTTTGGCTGTGATATCATCGCATTTAAACTTGAATCTGTAGATCAATTTCCTTCATCTTTCTGTTACGTAAAAATAAACCTATCGATTTTCATTCGGTTCGATTTACAATCTGGTTTTAATTATAATAAAAAGTAGTGTAAACCTTTCATTTCCTCGATTTTCCAGGTCAGTTTCCCCTGTATAAAATCCGTTGAGTGTACAGAAGTAGCTTTAATTTCAAATTTTCGATATGCACTTTTGGCTTCCGACTTGAATGTCATGAATTGGGATTTCTTAAGGCGTTATCTCACTTGTGTACAGAAGTACTACATTTAGGTATTTGCAAACCGAACTTTTAGCGGTAACATGTATATTGTGGAAAAAGAGAATAAATTAATATTTGTAATGTTTGTATAGCTAAAATTATCGTATCATTCTATATAACAAAAATCACAAGAAAATTATAAGCACAAAATGAACGTCAGTCAGATTTAAATGGTATTTTTTAAGTCAACACCCTCATTAGGTGACCCCATTTGATGTCCCCTTTTCGTCACTACTGAATCCCTAGCTGTTTTCATTTTCATTGTCGGTACCTATCGCATTCCCGGTATTGAATTAATTTTAGTTTCCAATTATCCTCCTCATCGCTCCTTTGCTACTACACTTTGTTTAAATTCATTACTTCATATTCACGCAAGTACAAAGATTTAAAAAAAAATTGGGAAAAATGACGATGTACTGTATTGGAAATTAAAACATACTTTAAATATTGAAACAAAATGGCGATTAAAAGTGAACGAGTTAGGCGAAAACGTACTGTGATGTCCTAATGTAGCTTAGTTGTAGTATTAAAATATAAACCTAATGCCTTCCTTACTACTAAATTTTTTAAAAGAATCAGTATAAGTGTACTAAAGAGTGTTGAAATAGTTAACAATCATGAATGCGTTTTATCATGAAGCCATGAATTTTTGATCATGAAGCCGTTGTAAGTAAATAATGCCTTCTGCATTTCTCGGGCAAATGAAACTTTTTCCAACCGAGTGGTTAATATCCACATTTTTCATAGTGATGTTACGTTGAGCTTAATTTATGAGAGTTGAAGTGAATTTAATATTATAAGTGTTTAAAAGGATGATTTGGTCATATTGAATAAAAAGAAAAAAGAAATGGCGGAACAAAAATTTCGTAATTTTAGCTCAACGCCAACTGGGCAAAGTGCCACGGACGGATTTTTAAAACATACTCATGTGGAACAATTTGTACCAATATGGCCTAATAATTTTGTACTTATGTTAATTCTCGTCAATATCCGTTTTGTGGATTACTTGACTGGCATAAAGCTGAGAAGGTTGATGGGCTTTTGGTCCTAAAGCTCAGCACATTCGGCGGGCTTTTGGTCCTACAGCTCAGCAGATTGGGCAGGCTTTTGGTCGTAAAGCTCAGCAGATTGGGCAGGCTTTTGGTCGTAAAGCTCAGCAGATTCGGTGGGCTTTTGGTCCTAAAGCTCAGCAGATTATGCAAGCTTTTGGTCCTAAAGCTCAGCAGATTCGACAGGCTTTTGGTCCTAAAGCTGTATCGAAGCTCTTGTCTATGGTGCTAGTGTAACAGAGGTTATTGTTAACTTCGTACGGAAGGGAAAAGCTGCATTTGCTCGGAAACTACGAATAAACATAAAATTAATTTCTAAGCCACGTTATATAGCCACGTTCATCATCTCTGTTGAAGAGATGAATATCAAGATTTCATTTAATTTGTGGATGCAGTGATTAATTTTGTGTACCTAGCAACTATAAATGATGTTATCGTGTTGGGCTCTCAGTGCATTTTCATTTCCAAGTATATTTCTAAATAAATTTCTGTTGAACTCATCCACTGTCCTTCACTTTGAACTTGTTAATATTCCATCTATCGCTAGTTGAATGATATTGAAGTGTTACATAATATATCTACGTTAATTTTAAATATAAGTATATTTTGTGTTGTAATGTTATCAAGAGGATCCTTTATATTTTGTTATACTCGATTCAAATATTTTTGCTAATATTGTGGTCTAGCTTTTTCTTTTGTCTGGTTATTTCGTGTGACGCCACAAGCGGTGCATCTTCTTTTTATATGTATGCATTATCGGATATTATATTGTGTCTAGAGTTAGCAATAAATTTATTTGGCGAATTTACTAAAACAAAATGAAAAACCCTCCTTGACTGAGCCAATATTGTTTGTTTGATTTGATAATTTTCACTGTAGCTGTTCATGTGACGCTTGAACCTCGCCTCAGTTATCGTGAAGTATTTCGCTGAGATCGGACTCGATGGCAACCAGTATTTGGTAGTTGGTGTATTTAAATGTTATTCGAGAATCTTGTTTCATTGTGAACGGTTTGTTATTATGAACGAAGAAAACGGTGTTTATTATTTGTCACCGGTCTAATTTTGGTGGGAATTGCAACATGAATTTGGTGTTGGTGATACGTGATTAAAAAAAAAAAACACAGTATTTTCACCGTCTGGTCCGACCTCCGACATCTTCGAGCTGGCTCTCAACACATTTCACGGTAATCTGACGGCTGAAGTTTGTTATATCTTTAATCGATGCATCATTAGGTTTAATGTATCTCTTATTCTCCACTCATGTATTCAAGTGGGGTCCTTGCGAACTTCATGACGTACTACGTAGGTATTTGTCAGGATTCTGTAATCCTCATGTTTGATGTAGTAAACAACATTTGAACTACATTTTGAAGAAAAAAAAAACGAAACATTGTAAGGTCGATTTGTAATAACATTTTGTAATTACCGCTGAATAAGCAGTTAGTTCACGTAATCTTACTGCTGATGCATCAAGTTTTAAATGAATTTCGTCGCCCAGTAAGGTTTTAGTTTGTAAGTCTTCGTTTACTCTAATTTTCAATGTACGAAACGATTGTATCTTTTAACGTTAAGAAGTGCATGTAACTACTTTCATTTACCTACGTCTTGTCTTTTTGAAGTAGTTGAATTATGTTTAGGCATTTCCTACAGCTACTTTTCACAATTTTTCAATCATTTACCAGGGCTACATATTATTAATTTGTTCATTTCTTATAGCCCTAGCGCTATTTTGTACACTTCAATAAAAGAATATAGCGTGCTTTATTAGGAGGAATTGGGAAGTGTGTTTCAAAGTTCTCGGATTTGAAACACGTAACAATGAAAATACGTGCCTATATTTTTTTAAACTATGAATCTCAAAAACACTTGCTGTTCGCTCTACTTGAATGTTGGTTTTGGTTCATTGCTTTTCCGATTACATAACAAGAAATTCGATTCGTTTCACCAAACTTCAACAAAATGTGCGTAGTGTACGAGTACACATTTTATTTTTGTGAACTAGCAGGTTTAAATGTGAATAATGTAGAAAAATGTGTTTTCATAACAATTGCAAATTTAATAAATTATTTATTTTAAGCTTCTGTTTTCTTTAATCCTTCACTTAGCTATTGAAAGTGAGTGTCACCACTCAAGTACAATTAGTAGAGGGCGGATTCTTATGCACTAAAAACCCGTTTTATGTAATAAAATATGCGGTAAAAACATCCGAAATATGCTTAAATATGCAGTAACAAAATCAGAATTAGCCAAGTTTTTTTTACCCAAGTTTCATTGGTGGCAAATAAAAAATGCAAACCAGAATCACTGAAAAATAAGTATTTTATTAATTTCACTTAAAATATCCATTAAAAAATTGGCATGTAGGTACTCGATCTAAGTCGTTCATTTTTTCTTTTTTACTCTAAACATTGCTTTATTTGAAAAACATTTCATTGAATAATGGAAAAACACTCATGTAGGAGTAATTACGTTTGATTAAAACACACACATTATTTAAGACGAATAAGGTTGACACAACCAGTAAATGACTAATCTATAAAACTAAATTTAGAGACGAGTTTCGTGTTCCTTAGGTATTTTCGGAAAATGTTATTAGTTTCGCGTGAAATGGAGTCGAACCATGCCGATTTTGAGTTTGGTATAATGGATCGAACCCTTCACCCGTGTTTAAATGTTTCCGTGACCGGGGAAGGACATGCGGGGGTTAACTTCCGGATCCGATGCATAGGGGTGGGGGTTTATAGGGAAGCCGAAATATAAAATTCTTATTCTTCCTTCCCCTGAGACAGATTATTATTATTTTTGGTACCTATTTAAGATTATAAGGGTTTGTAAAGGGACATGTAAGAGGTATAATCCGTTTACAAAGCGACAGGTGAGAGTGACAGATGGATCCATCCCGAGTTCTGCCCGTCCGGGACAGGTAATAGAATTAGATGGACACACCCCGAGTTCTGCCCGTCAGCGACGGGCCCGAAAGCTAGTCTTTCGATAAAAATAAATTGAAACGAAGTTAAACTTTGTGAAAACAAAATTAAACCCTCCTGGAAAAATGAAATGTATTAATACCAGTATGCATTATAACTGTAGGTAGGTTAATTTAATTTCGGCCTTAAGACCTTCGCCTGTGGTTCATTTCACTTTTCAGCATTCATCTTCATCCCCTCAGGTTTAGAAATAGCTAGTCACAGTGACTAACCGTTTTCAACGGTTGCGTGCCTCCTCTTCATATGAAGGACATAGGCGACCCTTTCCCACATCTACATAGGGAGGTACTTAGGTAGCTTGTGAGTTAGGTCGCTACCTACATCGCTCCAATTCTGGAGGAAAATTGAGCTTTTCGGTTTGATTTGAAATGTATGCTCTTTTAAGCCATGCTGCATATTGTTCCTCAAAACGAGTGGCTGGCAATGTAGGTATGCAAAATATGCAATTGAATGCATTTATCTAGTGGATGTGCTAATATCGAATATTTTATGCGCTAACCTTCAAAATATGAAATTTTATGCGAAATAGAAAGACTTGAAACGGGCAGATCACTGGGTGTTTCTTCGAAATTCGGCGAGAGAGCAAATCGTCGCTTAAAGGATAAGATCAAATTCCTTGACATTTCACAGCAGTGAATATCAATACAAGAATCAAACAAATTTCCAACTGGTTGCTATTTTAAATTTCTTATAGGTACTAGTCATCTAATATTAACTAATATTTACAATACATCGATATTGGGACCGTCACTATACATAATATGTACATGGAATATATTATATTCTACTGAATAAATGTTCACAGGGTTCATATCCTTGGGATATGAGCCAGCTGAAAACAGTTTTTTTTAATGCACTGCTCTGGGATGAATAGGTAGATGGTTTTTTTGTTTTTTTTTAATGCTATCAGGAACTATTCTCATCAAGTTCAATTTTGATTAAAGTGTAACTTAAGTAAAAGTGTGGTTCCTGAAAGCGATTTTTTCCTAAGTACGACTCCGAGCTGCACTTACTAGCTGTACTTAGGTAAAAGTTTGGTTTGTGAATACGGCTTGTAATAAAATTGCTAGTTTGCTAGACTAAAAAATTGCCTGTTTGCAGAGCTCTTACAAGTCTTGTAAGAGCTCTGCAAACAGGCAATTTTTTCCAATAAGTAAAAATTTTATGTTACGGCCACTTGTCTAGCCTCGTACCGCCCAAACTACTGGTTCTACCAAAATGTCGTGAGAGAAGGATTTGAAGACAATTAAATACAAAATTTGTTATAAAACCAGTAAAATGTTGACATGACTGGATGTTTTGTATTTTAGCGCCCTTTGTATTGCATTCATCAATTTTCCGACAGATGTCACAGCGGTCTGGAATCGTCAATCCTTTCGCTTATCGCTTATCTGAAAACACACGGTGTCAACAACTAGTTAATGGGCGATAGGTAAGTACCACAAAATATTCTATACTATTACCTACTCGATACTAGTATCAAAAAAAATATTCGATACTGCTCAGATATCGAATAAAAATATTCGCTACTGAAGAGTATCATTTTACATTGTAAAAGTTATTTATAAGATCAAACGAATGGCCAAGAAGGAAAACTAGACATCGACGGTGTCATTCAGTCAGTGTCCCAGGAGTGCTTCCCTACTCCACGGCGTGGAGTCCACGCAGGAATGTCAATTAAATTTTGTCAACCATAGCTGGCGAAAGTCGGTTCCTTTTGTGATTTAGAATTTCGCCTGTTTTCGAGAATAGGCGTTCACTTGGGACGGACGTCGAGACATCATCAATACAATTCTTGCTATTGTGTTGAGACTCGGAAACACCGCTTTCATGTCATCCCACTCTTTCAATGGATCACTCTTCAGTGGAGCCACAGGATTCTTGAGGTAGGTACACTGAAAGTTCGTCAGTTGAAGAGGAAGAACCTTTTCGTTTTTGTCCATGCACCTTCTCATTATGGGGCTTCCAAAAATCGTAGAGCTCTGTTGCTGGAGATGATCTATCGTCGTCAGATGAGGACGATAGTGGAGTGTCTGAAGACTTACTTATGTCTCTTCGAATTATGCTCATTGCATTCGCGCAAGCTGTAGCCTTGGTGATATGAATGGTCTTAAATCTGGGGTCTAGAATGGTTGCCAATGCCATGTTGTTGTTTTCTTGTTTTCAGTCAGAAGGGTGTTCTTTACTTCCTGCAAAGCTGAACTGAGATCAACTTCCAAGTTTTGTAGTTGGGTAATTATAATGTTAACCATTGGTATAACAGCGGACAAGGTGCTATATTTTTCCCCAGATGCTTGCTTTGTCACAAATTCGAATGGCCGAAGGAGTGTGTGTAGCTCTTTACAGAGCATGTAAACTCGTATTTCGAGGTATCACTGTATTTGAATCCAAGCGGGATGAGAACGACAGTGGTCGTGTTCGATTATAAGACCAGTCTCGATCTAAGACAACAGTAAATCGATACTTCCTTAGTTGCTTCAAGATCCGCCAGGTTCATAACGATCGTGGCACTAGTACCAATGGTAAATACCTCAGACCAGTTACTTGCAAATATATACCGCAAGGTAAAAATCGAAAATAAATAAAGTAGGTAGGTAATTTTGAGACTATCCATTTGAGTATTTTTTCCGATATCGGGAAAAATACTCGATACCAAATGTACTTGCTATCGAAAGAAGATATTCGATACCATACTCATATCGATAGGTATCGCCCATCAACAGGGTTGAATTTGTGTCAACAGGGTTGAAGTTGAAGTGAACAGGAGCTCTGAAGTTGCTGCCTTGAATTTGTAAGTAAAATACCTAACTGAACACCAGGTTTTAAATAGGTGCGTGCAGGCGGTATTCAAATAAACCAAAAGTAGGTGTGCGTCGTTTTGGTTTGAACTGTCTGTCGTCGGTGTTTCTCATTTCTTTGAGTCTTCCAAGGTAATTCGATTTATCCTGATTCATTCTCGCAAATCTAGTATGATGCAACGTTGTATGCAACGTACATTCGATTACGTACCAAACATTGGGAGTTCACAATACGTTAGTGTGTTCCTGCGTAATATAATAGTGTCTATATTACCTACCTATTATCTATATTATACAGGGTGTTCATGCATGTCCTGCCTAAACGGTTGAGCTGAGCAAAAAATCCCAGAGGATTAAGTTGTAGCCCTTGAGCCTTTCTTTCCAAAAATGACCGCCACTTGACTTTATGAAGTTTGCCCTCGATGTCACAGCCCCTTTTCCCTCCTAAACGACCTGAGAGAAATATGGGGGCTGTGACTTCACGGTCCAAATTTAAAAAATTCATAACTCGTGAACGGAGGGTCGTACGTACTACTTACTGATGTTCTCATAATTCCGAGCAAAATAATAAAAAATAGATAGGAACACTTAAAAATTATGTGATTACCCCATTGTAGGAAATCAAGGTTTTAAGCGTCTAAAAGACAATAATATCGTTATGTACGATAATACATATTATGTTCGTGTTTATCGGGGAAACTATTAATTTTACAAAACTGACAATATTTATATTATAGACAGATTTTATATATAGACAGGCCATAAAAAGAATAGGTACGTTGAAAACACGCGGCCCTTGTTCTAAACAGACCACGGTAAAGGAATGTACCTAATATTTTTTCTTTAATTTGAAATTGCAAATTTCAAAACCCCACTTCGCGTTAAATACTCGTATTTGAGATATCGAAATCCGGTTTGTTGCATAATATGTTATGCAACATAATATGTTTTTATGCCCTTTAAAGAAATGTACATAAAGGTATAGGTCATCTGGAAACCCCAACTTTCGATCTTGCACCGGAGGCGCATGCGCGGTAAGTGGCAGTCATTTTTGGAAAGAAGGGCTCAAGGGCTTCAACTTTTTCCTCTGGAATTTTTTGATCAGACCAACCGTTTAGGCAGGAAATGCATTTGACCAGTCTTAAAATAAACACCCTGTACATAGGAAGGCTATATCTACTTAGGGGAAAAACGAGGCAACTCGATTTTTTTTTCCCGAAAATGAGTTAGCGATGGGTTTTGATAGATTTTTGAATGGCGGATACGATGGTCAAGTCAGAACAGGGGGAAAACGAGGTATCCGGTGTAGAGCTCAAGCTGAAACTCCAAACGATTGGATCGGGCTTTTCACAATTGCCCTGTGTAAACCAAAGCCCTTCACCATTGAAAAAGTAGACAAGTACCTTGTTAGAAACTGGTGCGAATTTTTAAGTACGATCTATGGAAACAAAGCTCCATTAACGTTGAAGAACAGGACAGTGAGAGAGGTGAAAAAAGAATGAACGACGCCTCCCACTGTCAATACCAAAATCCGACGACGTCCGATTCTTGAAGCGTTTCTGTAGTCCATCAGCTCAAGCGTATTTCGCCAATCTGAGGAAAATGCAGTGATTAAAAACACTTTCATTTACTCTACAAATTTTCAATATTTTGGTTCACTATTTCAATTTGAGAACCTATTGTGATCATAAATCGTCGTTTTGATTTTTGACATTTTATGTCTTTACTCTGGCACATACGAGGGACGTCCGGAAAAAAAGGGGACAATTGTTGTAGGGGGTGATGGGGAATTTTTTTTCTCAAAGTTGGCATACCTGCGTGTGGGGGAACTCCTAACGGTCACAACTAGTGGTGGGCGTTATTGCTACTTTTCCATAACGGTACGTTACGTTAGTTATGAAAAAATAACCGTTATTTTTTTCGGTTACAAAATAACCGTTATTTCTTTTCTGCTAACCTACAAAAATAATCGTTTCGTTTTTCAGTTACTTCCTACATGATAGTTTTTTTCCGTTTCTCGCCATTTTTTTCGGTTACAAAATAACCGTTATTTCTTTTCTGCTAACCTACAAAAATAATCGTTTCGTTTTTCAGTTACTTCCTACATGATAGTTTTTTTCCGTTTCTCGCTATTTTTCGGTTGTCAGGTTATTCCGAGCACGCCACTTTTGATAAATAGCAGTTTTGCTAGTAAAATTGAACGTTAACTACTGCGATTCTTGTTTTGAAAAAAATGTTGGGGTAAAAAAATCTTTTTTAATTTAGCTCCATGGCACTTCCACATTTTACGATGTAATTTACTCTACTCCTTTTTCTGTTGATATAACATTCCCAGTCAAAAAATTCTTTGTTGCTTATGGATGTATTATTTTTATACCTCTTCTGCTCTTCACAAACTACGAGTATCTATAACGCACTGAGTTTTTTGAAAATTATATTTATGTATAGTTTAAAAAGTCTCCTACACGAATATTATCGCAGTGATTCGTGAAGAAAACCTAGAGGATAAAATATCATTTCTACCCGATAATTAGATTGTATAAATACAAGATTGTACGATATAAATATATTGTCTTTTGTTCAATGCTAAGTTGCACTAGATATTGTCTTTTGTTCAATGCTAAGTTGCACTAGATACAATAATTTCTACAAGCCATTCTATAAAAATGAAGACCGGTCAACTTTGGAATTGATGTTTACACCATCCTATTCTTTAACCCCTAAAATCTTTTAAACGCTATCCTTCGTGCAATTTAATGTGGGAATCTCTATGTGGGCAAACCGATACTCCTCCAAGGTGAAGAAAGCTGCGGATGGTCTTAAAAAATTCTACGGAACAAACTCTATCTAAATATCAAATAAAAAACATACCATTCCATATGAATTTTTCGAGATATGAAATTTTCAAAATTTCAAAATTCGTTTTGAACCCCTTTCCCTTGACCTAGGGTTCTGAAAAGTTTCGAGGACCATTGTGGGGTTGGTCGAAACCCCTAAAAAAAATTTCGTAATTTTAACTCAACGCTAACTGGGCAAAGTGGCGCGGACGGATTTTTTTTTTTTTATTCGATTTTCTGAATCTATGTATCTTGAAACGTAAACCAACAAATTTTGAGGGGGGGTTAACATTTTTTTTTTCTTTGGGCGATTCCAATGGTTCATTATCGAAGATAATAAACCAAAAGTGGTCCAGACATAAGTCTGCCAGGATGGGGGAAATTGGAGCTCCCATAAAAATATTAATGAAATAGAATAACCGAAAAGAAATCGAGAACCTTACCTGAGTACAGCTACAGCCAGAAAAACGAGCCTCAACAGTATGCGTTATAATATAACGCATGCGTTATTTTACAGGTCACGTTTTTTTCGGTTATTCCATAACCGAAAAAAACGTAACCTGTAAAATAACTGAAAAACTTCGAATAACAGAATAACCACTGTTATGTAACGGTTACATTGTAACCGATGCGCTGAGGCGATAACGTTTCGATTTTCGCTTACAAATACGAACGTTTGAACAAAAGACGAACATGATGAAGGATCACTGATGTTTCTTCATCAGCTGTCGACAGTATGGGAGTGACAATTTATTGTGATTGTGAGGCCAGAATAGCCGCAATATAGGAGCGAAACAAAATTTTAGGTGGTTTTATAACCGTTATTTTATCAATTGAATAACGGTTATAACGGTTATTTTAAAATAACCGGTTATTCATAACAGTTTCAGGTTATGCGACCCACGTCTAGTCACAACGAGCCCTCGCCCGTCTCAGTTCGTTCAAAAATGTCGTCGCAGGAGCCCGTTGCGTCAACCTCTGCAAGTGTTTTTTGCTCCACCTACCGAAGGTGCGAGATTCGGGCAGCAGTATGCATCGGAGGGAGAAGCGTTCCTGGACTCAATAGTGACTGGGGACGAGACTTGGGTATGCCACTATACCCCTGAGTCCAAACGACAGTCCCTACAGTGGCGACATACCCACTCCCCCACTGCCAAAAAATTCAAGGTGCAATTTTCAGAACGCAAAATCATGGCATCTGTGTTCTGGGACAGGAAGGGAGTGTTATTGGTTGATTTCATGGTCAGAGGGACCACCATCAACGCCGATGCCTATTGTGAAACCTTGAAAAAATTGAAGAAAAAAATTAAGGACAAAAGGAGGGGAATGCTGACTCGAGGCGTGACTCTCCTTCACGACAACGCCAGGCCCCACACCGCACGTGTGACCCAGGACCTCCTTGTGAGATTTGGATGGGATATCATTAACCACCCACCATATTCCCCTGACCTGGAGCCCTCGGATTTTCATCTCTTCACAAAACTGAAGGAGTTCCTGGGTGGAAAACGGTTTTCCAGCGACGAGGAGGTCAAGGAGTCTGTGGAGAAGTGGCTGTTCGAGGTGGAGCGGAGCGTCTATGACGAAGGCATAAAAAAACTCGTGCCTAGGATGCAGAAGTGCGTGGAACTTGCTGGGGACTATGTTGAAAAATAAAGGACTAAATTTTGAACATATCCTGAAAATTTCATTAAAATATATGCATTTTTCTATTTTTAACAGCATTTGTCCCCTTTTTTTCCGGACGTCCCTCGTAACTCGAAAAACGTCACACGAAAAGCGTCACACGAAATCGTCACGAAAATTTCTGATTGTTTTACGTACGTACAATCGGTTGTAAGCGAAAATCATCAGAAATTTTCGTGACGATTTCGTGTGACGCTTTTCGTGTGACGTTTTTCGAGTTATGTGCCAGAGTAAAGACATAAAATGTCAAAATTCGCTCTTGTAGCCATGAGCATTTTGTTTATTTAGATTTGGGTTGACACAAGAAGTTTTGGGGAAAACGCCTTACCCAGGCCGTCACCCTTTTCATCCGTGTGAAGGAACTGAACCTTGCCTCAAAATCTACATTTAGGAAGCCAGCACTGACTAGAGGTTGATGAGCTCGGGTCTCTTGACTGACGAGTTCTAGATCTAAATTAGGACGAATGCGGCGAATGGGCCAATTGGCACGACTTTTGCACAACCATCCTGGTCCATTCCACCATAGTACATTGGGAACTAGTTGATTTGGTAGAGATGCAATATCTGCGGGGTTGTCATTTGAACTAACATGAAACCAACGATCTTGAGAAATATTCGCCTAAGTTTTAGCCACCCTGTTTCCAACAAATACTTTCCACACCGGGGCGGGGTTGGCGGTAAGTCAGGAAAGAACTATTAAATCACGTTTCAATCAGCAGTAGGTTGTAAGATACCTTGGTTCAGACCCGCATAGCACATAGATACCTCGTGTTTCTCCTGCTCAGCTGGACCTTTGGATGTCCAATGCCATATTACCACCTTATTTCAAACTTTAATAAAAATCGATTAGTTTATCTCATTCTGCACTGGACAATGAATTTATTACTAAGTATTTTTAATTTCTGAAAAATTGGCTCAAGTGAAGAATACAGAAAATTTCCGAGGGAAAATTGACTCTCCTGAACATTTGGGAAAAAGCGAGTTACCCCGTTTATCCCCTGTAGTCTTCATAGATTATATTACCTATTAATTATTATTATATATTTTATGTTATAGGTATCTATCTATTACTATCTATACGTCGTGGTTCCGGCGAGTAGTTGGATTTATTTAAATGACTTCTCTTATTTCTACTGGAGCGCTCTTATTTCGAGTGCCTACAGCATTTTATCTCAGCTGGAAGATAGGTGAGACTAATATTGACTTTTCTTATCGTTTACCAATATGCAGTTGTTCGTAAGAGTATTAGGTACCCCCGACTTCCACCTAGTTCTTGAAAGACTCTTGTCGACTACCTCGAAGATCTCGCGTTTGTGAGAAGGTGAGTGCTGTCTCGACTATAGGATTTCTTGCCTTGTTTGATTTACAATTTACTTGTGAGTTTATTAGGAAAATACGAGTGTACTAGTGTATGCTGAATGCTGAAAACTGTTGGCGGGAGCTTTTTGCAAGGCTTCAGAGAATTAGATGATACAGGTAGCATTGGTGGTCACGACAGTGGTGGTACAACTACAGTGAAGTTATGCTCCAATTCAGGCGTGTTCATCTGGCAAAAAGCTCCCGCCAATATGCATTGAAAGAAGCGAAAAGCTCCCTGACGGTGCGACAGAGGAACCAGAGGAGAGTGAAAGGGGGGTTGTGGGAAGAAGTCAGGGAACAGGAAAACATTGGTCGTGGAGGTTAGGGATGGGAGGATCAGGTTTCTATATGCACGCTCAACAGCTAGGTGCGAAGCACCGAGCATACTATGTACGTGGATGGCTGGCAAAATGGATATCAATCCTTTTTGCGGCTGAGGAGGTTTTTTGGCGGGACGGTTTTTACAACGGATTGGGGGGGGGGGGAATTGTATTTTACTGGAAAAATCAATATTTTCGGTAGACTAAACAACATTCGTCCTCAAAATTGCTTGATGATAAAAAATCTGATGGTACATAAGATTTGGGGAAAAGAAAAAGTTGGAAGGGGGGATACACTAGTACTTCACTTGTACAAAAGTATTGTATTCCCCCCCTCCCCACCAATTTTTCAACAAACAACTACAAACGAACATACGTGTCTTTAATAATCGACCAAGATTTACCTATGGTTTGCAACATATACCTACCTAGATTAGCGTAGTCTCTTGCTTAGTCTCTTGAAAAAGTAATATCTAACTAACTATCGCCAATAAGGAGCGAGCATGATAACCCCGTCCACTTGATCTATATGTCCAACTAATCTGTACTAATCAGTTGATTTGGGGATGTTTCATTATTATGTTACACTGAACTCTTCAGACAGAAGCTGACTAATGAGGTTGGGGTTTTACTATGGATGGGTGTCGATGTTTTGTACCTCAGACATCGATGTTTTGTCTCTCAGACATCGATGTTTATTCTTTGTTTAATAATTTTATTCTTTGTTCTTTAGACTTTTTGAGTTTGACTAAAAAATCACTTAAACATAACAAGTTCAAACCTGTGCACATGGCAATGGCAGGCATCTTGACTGGCAATGACGGTTCTGTGGTCAAAATACTCCTAATTTAATAGGTGTCCCTTTGAATTGGCATTTAAT
This sequence comes from Stenodema calcarata, assembly GCA_963920205.1. Lineage (NCBI taxonomy): Eukaryota > Metazoa > Arthropoda > Insecta > Hemiptera > Miridae > Stenodema > Stenodema calcarata. The sequence goes on along the minus strand of OY986051.1, from coordinate 5,217,465 downwards.
AATTTCGACTATCAGCTCTACTCATGAAACTGCCGAATTCTCGAATTACCGATTTGAACTCAACACTGCTAATGAATCCAGATGAAACCCATTCATCGCCCTTCATCCTCACGTATCACTCGTCGATGAAAACATTGATTGGGAATCAATCTTCGGTAGACAAATCAAAATTCGTCCTCAAAATTGCTTAATGATAAAAATCGACCTTTAAAGGTCTGCCTTCATTTTGACTCTTGGATAGTCAATTAAAAAACAAACTGTAATGTTTTATAGGTTTTTAATAAGGTTTAACCGCTTCAGGCCCATTTAGCTAGTCCTCTCAATCGCTACGCACTCTTAGCTGTTATGATTGGACGGACGAGTTCAGGACTGGTTATCGGTTTCATAGTTTTTTCTCTTTTTTAAACTTCGTTTTTTGAGGTCAAGCTTCCTTCCTCCCACACGCTTTAGTAGTACTTCTACAGTCTTTCACTATGGTTCGTCCTTCTCACATCTTTCTTTCGCTGGTAAGAGCAAATCACGTTTCTTGATATTGTTCTTATTTTTATATCAAAATTGGAACCCAAATCAACGCCCCAATTTTGGTCAGACCAGGGAGTTATGTGATCATTCTCTTTGTGACTATGCGTGGACTTCATACAACTCCTTGCACTATCAATTTTAAAATTGAATAGGTACATTCAACTCGGGAATGATTCAATTTGGGAATGATCTTGGATGTAATTTGAAGTAGGGTTGATAAATTAAAGAGGGCAAATTGTAGTTCATTCCTAGCTCCCATATCCATCGCCTGTTTTCCCGTATTTCGTGATTTCCATTTCTTGCTCACATTTCAACTGGTTTTCGTCTACAGAAATTCTACTCCTACACTTCTTCATAATTCTTCAACTCGACCTCTAAAAATGCCAAAACTGATTCTAAAATCACTCCAGAAAAAAATAGGTAGGTATCTGGAACTATATACCCAATCTGGTATAATATACGGTACATTATATACCCAATATTATCCGTACGGGAGGCGTTTGCTATCAAAACCAGCTGATTCAATTTTTGGAAACTTTACAGGAGAGACAAACCACTTCTCACGTCCAGAGTTCTAAAGCTATTTTTTTGTTTTTAATTTTTAATTGTAGGTATAACCACCTAGAATTTGATCACTTCTTCATTTTCATTGCAGGTGCTCAATTACACTAATTAGGTTGGAATGAGCTGATTTTGATGCAAAAACACGATTTTCCATGCCTTTTTTCAGTTTTTTTTGTTGAATTAAGTTGTGTAAAATTTCTGTGTCGTTTATTAATATTTCAATCTTATGGTATTATTAGAAGGGACCTAAGAAGGGAAAATGAGGGAGTAGGAAAATTGTGTAAAATTGTTTTTTTTTCCAGTTTACCAGTTAGGTAATAATTGTGTCTTTACGAGTTTTAAATAAATGACATCAACTAACTTTTTCAAATGATCTGAAAGTTCACAGTTGAGACATAAGGTTTGGTGAAATGTGAAAAAGGTCATAAATTGCAACGCCAAATGGATCAGAATGTTTTTTTAAATAAAAGAAAAATAACTTTGTAAATAAAATGCAGAAAAGGTGGATGCGAGCTCTCCTGGTGGGAGATGGCAAAAGCTTGGAATGAGCTGGATTTGATCCAGAGCGCAAACCTTTTCATCTAGTTTTGGGTTTGATTGAGCTGGGTTTGAGATAGACAATTGCGTTTTCTAATTTGTTTCGAAACTGTTGAAATTGTTCATAGTCGACTTCCTTCCTGTGTGGTTACTCTTGTTTTCCACGAGTCACAGCCGCTGTTGGAAACGACCTGGCAGTTCAGAGTTTAAAATCCCCAGTGGGAGGAGCCATTTCCAGTGTCTCTGAACCAGTTTTAACATCATTTTAAACACCTTAACGCTATTTTCCTTACCTATATTCCTGTTAATATTACAGGTACTTACTTCAAAAATGTTCAAATCGTTTTATATTGATGTTGCTTTCCATATACGTACCAGTACTGAATGTAGAAGGATTTAATCAATTGTGTCGAAAACTCGTGGATCTCGAGGTCTGTTTGCTTAACAAGTGGTTTTCCATGGAAAAACTGAGGATACGGTGACGGAGAGTTTGGCACAAGTGATCATCCAACTCCTTGCCCTTGTTTGTGAGTCACAAGCGAAAAAGAGTGTAAAAAGTCGGAAAAGTGGTTGTTTCATACATAGGAAAATAAATACGAAGAACTGACAAATTATTGGTGTATTTTCACGTTCCATATTTATTAATGATTTCTCTTGGTCTGGGTCATAATCGTGTTGTCAGGGCTCGTAACTCACACAATTGATGAAGCTTCAATAAAATTAATTGATGTACGACTGCAGTGAAATTTGATGGAAAAGTGCTTGATAAGTAGGTAGTGCTAATTATTGTTCATTCGTTGCAGATACTTGCTGTTACTCAAGCAGCTCTAATTTGGGGTGAAGAAGGTCCGCCTCCACCTGTAGAGCCTGTAGCCTCAGCATCACCTGCTCCAGAAGCACCTCTTGTTCCTGAACTAGTATCTGTTACTGAACCACCAGCCTCGCCTGGTCCAGAACTCTTACCGTCACGCTCATCAACAACACTTGACCCAGAAACTACAGCTTCATTAGCACTGAGGTTAGCAGCCAAAATCAAGTTCAACACCCCTGTTTATCTATCTGCTTCCAAAGCCATTCTAAGCGAACCTGCTCAAGTATTGCGGCGTCAAAATTTCAAAATCTTAAGTTAGGTACTGAATCGCCTTTACCTCCTGCCACAAACGCTTGCGAGCCCTTTGATTCAAGCCCCATTAGGTACTCTCACGTCATCCAGATAATCTCCTTCCCCATCCACAATCTCTTCTTCCACAACAAGAAAATCCACCCCCCCCCTCCCTTTAAACTATTAGGTTCAACAACTAACTGTCACAACCACAGGTAACCCAATCTGGAAATCGATTGACCTACTAAGTATTTCCAGGTAATCAACCATACCAACACTCCTAATCACTTGCAGAATCACCGAGGAAATGATTAATTCCTTATGAAGATTATGACTATCTCAATCAGTTTCGCTAATATCATAATTACATTCTGTGCCCACCATCCATCCCAGGTGGTAACTATTTTCTCTATCCCACGAATCCGCTCACTAGCTTGGCTACATCCTCCTATTATTTTCCCCAAGAACGTACCTACTCCTTTCCATAAAACCAATAGAGCTACTCCCAGACTCCTGGAAATACTAATCAACTGATCAATTTCACGCCATCAACTTAATTGTCCAATTTCTATTTCCTTCGTCCTGAATCATTACAGGCAGGCATCCAAGATGGGACGTATTTCGCCTGTGATCTTGGTACATGGAGGAGCAGGCGACATAACAGATTCTGGAGTCCCAGAAAAGATAGAAGGCGTTAAACGAGCAGCTTTAGCTGGTTTTAAAGTACTCAACGAAACTGACTCAGTGCTGGATGCCATTGAGACTTCTATCAACGTTATGGAGGATCTTGAAGGATTCAATGCAGGTTGGTTATTCCATGAATTGAAAATAGAATGTCACACATGCCTGATCTCTACATTTCATAAAATATCTGATATACCTGAATTGTGCAGTGGACAAATCAACGCAATCTTATTTCTCGCCCGCTGAATTCGGAGGGTCCACTACCCCAATTTGAAGAATTACTGTTTCGTGAAGAACTTTTATGAAATTTCAGAATGGCGTTTTTAGCCCATATTTTAAAAAATGTTCTTCATAAAATTACTTTTTATTTAGGATATACTCTGAAAATCCCTGATGTGCTTTGAAAATCCCTGAAATCCTTTCAACTGGATTTTAAAATAAAGTTTATATACTTTATCTTAAAATCCAGTTGAAAGGTCGATCGTAGTGGGTTTTGGAACTGTAAGGTGGACATAGTGGGTTTTGGAACAGTATAGGTACGTGGGAAAACAAAGCACGCCTGTTCGATACATGACACATTTTTACAGATTTGTAAGTAAATAAGAATAGGTAGGTACACATAATACATAAGTAGGTATTAAAAATTTTCCAAATAAAGTACCAAAGTACAATATTTCCATTTATGTATAGGTAGTTAGCTAAAACATGTTAAAATAAAAAATCTCGGAAGCATGATGACAGTTTAACACATTTACGAATCTATCTTTCTTTTGGAAATCATAAACTACGCAAACGTCTCAAAATTTGAACATTGAAGTTTGCCTCGAAACCACCTCTACATAATATTATTCTTCAGTAAGGATTTCTCTCTTCTTTATAAATTCTCTCTCAAGCACACCAAAAACACTATCAGGAAGCACTGAAAGAAAAGAACACTGAAGAGAACTGTGGACAAAGTGAGGTTCAAAATGGAAAGGGGTGTGGGGGGGGGGTCCAGTGGGGTTAGAGCCCCCTTGGAGAGGCCTTCAGGGCCGAGTTTCTACTTAATTTTCTAATCAGAATGAATGCGATAATGAAGTCAAATCTGACATCCCATACCCATACCATTAGCTCACTGTTGAGTCCTTTAACCTTTGCTGTAGGAACTTGTTGCTAACTGAGGGAAACGAATTTGCTTTCCCTTCTAGCAACTTCTAGAATACTAAGTATTGGAACGTCTTGGAACGTTACCACTAATTTTAAATAACTTTAAACTTCTTTCCAGGGAGAGGTTCAGTCCTGACTCTGACTGGAGAAGTGGAAATGGAAGCACTAATTACTGAGGGGAAAGATCTCAAAGCTGGTACGTGATAATTTTTTACATGCTTATCATTTCTGTGACGAGCACTATTTGCCAAGTGCAAATAGTAAATTTTTATTTACAATGTTAGGGTTCTATACAACTTAGTTGGGTGATCTTAATGATTCAAAAGAATCCTTTAATCATAGAATAGGTACCTAATTAACTATGATTTTTAGCGATGTTTCAATTTCAATTGTAGGTGCAATAACACTGGCCAAGAACATTCGATATCCTATTTCGGTAGCGCGAAAAGTAATGGAACTAACGCCTCACACGTTCCTTGGAGGAGCGGGCCTGGAAGATTTCATTCAGAAATCTAATATCCCTCGGGTTGGAGATGATTGGCTCATTACTGACCGAGCTAAATATGCTTTGGAAAAATTTATAAAACAAGGTGGCCTTCACTCTGAAGCACCTACAGAAATCGGGAAGTGAGTGCATACAAGTTGAAGATTGTTCAATTTGACTAGTAGGTACCTACTGTTTATAATACGAGTAAGATCAAACTCTTTTTATATGTGATATGATGTGTTCTGACAGGAGGCCTGGTGACGTGGGGACTGTCGGTTGTGTTGCAGTCGATACATCTGGTCATGTCGCTTCAGGCACATCCACTGGAGGCATCAGTGGCAAATACAAAGGGAGGATTGGTGACACACCCCAACTTGGTCAGTGTGATGTTTAGTTTCAAATCAAAAGCAAACCGGCATAATATGCCGATATTATCTGATATAATATGAGATATTATCTGTCTGAGGCTTTTTGTCAGGCTGCCTTCTACGTGGTTGGCTGTCCCCTGAGGATCATTTTGCTCAAGGCTTCCAATAGCTTCCCCACTCACTGTTGGCACTAGGGGTGATATGATTCGAACAGAGAACCTCAGATCAATAAGCGCTGACCTGCTTTGCCACTTGCTACCTCAGATTTCGAATCAATATTACCTCAAAGGTGTAGCAATAGGAAGGTGCCTAAAAATACACACACAATTTCCTTTTTAAATTGAAGATGTAATGATTTGCTGAGTTCTCCTTCCTTCCCATGTTTTTGATTCCACTGCTTAGAGGGTGGCCGGTCTGTGAATACAGTCCGGACATCCCTCTGGGTGGGCGTAATTGCCTAACCTCCCCGGGAATCTCAAAGAACAACCGAAGAAATCGAAAAACCGCTTACTTTGTAGTCGAGCTTATTTTGAAAGAGATTGTACAATGGCTTTCAGGTTCAGGAGGATACAGTGACGACAACATCGGAGCTGTTTCCACTACTGGTTATGGAGAGGCCATCATGAGGTACAATTTGGCTCATAGAATCCTCAGCAAAATGGAAACAGGTATTTACAATTCCCTTTATAACAACTTGTATCGTATCACATTGGGCAGAGTAAGAGAAGAAGTGTGTGATGACTTAAGCCGATTGTTTGAAAAAGAATGTGCAGCATCCTCTGTAATGTATGGTTTGCTGAGTTGTCCCTGTAACCCGGGGATGTTAGGCAATTACGCCCACCCAGAGGGCTGTCCTAGTCTGCTTTCACAGACTTGGACATCTCCAGTGTGGTGGAATCAAAAACACGGGAAGGAAGCAAACTCAGCAAACCATTACATTCCCACCTTCAAACAACACCTGGAATGGCAGGTTGTTGTTGATAGAAAAAAGGGGAACTGAAAGTAGTATGGAGTTCCAATCCAGGAAGAACAACTGAGAGACTCCAACGTATGGTTAACATCCATCGTAATGGTACTATGCAAATTTATTACTAGAGGAGAACTATGCTCCTACAAGCATGGATATTGGCAGGGATGTTATTGAAATGAAGAAAATTGAAAATAGAAGATTACCCAATGAACAGGGCATAGAAAATTATAATGTAGAAGATTGGAGGAGAGAAAGAAATTTAAATAGTGCCAATACGCAAATGAGTTTGATCTCTACTACAGGAGTCCCTTCTGGGAAAGCTCCTTAGAGCTACTTAATGCTCCAAAAAAATAGTGGAGGAGGTACCGAGGAAAAGCCAGCACGTACCTACCAACCACGCTATGCTACCATGTGATGAATGGTTTGCTGAGTTTTCCCTGTAACCCGGGGAGGTTAGGCAATTCCGCCCACCCAGAGGTTGTCCTGGTCTGCTTTCACAGAGTCTGCCACCTTCTCAGCGGTGGAATAAAAAACACGGCAAGGAAGCCAACTCAGCAAACCATTTGACCTCTGATAGAATTGTTCACATTTTTTGTGATTTCCTTCAATATTTCAAGATTTCAATTTAAAACTTGAAAAAGTGATCAGGTACGTTCTGGGCTGTTATTTTACAGATTTTTAGCGAATTTTCGAAGAAAATGAAGAAATATGTTATACCAAAATTTTTATTTTAAGATTTTTTCTAAGGAATCGGGGTGTTTATTACCCTCTCCACTGCTTCCCTTTCTCACGGTTAGGTTAGGGAGAGCGGTCTGAACAGCCGCCCTGTTTGTGGAGTGGGGACTATACCTACTAGTCCTGAATCCTCTCCCTCTTGCGTCTCATATTTATTTAGCTTATTATTTGCGTTGATTTTATAGCTAGGATGCTGGGGCATACAACATGGTATCAAGATGGACAATCTCAATGATTGGCCAGTTTAGCCATTTAGTGGGTGGAAATGGGCAAATTTTAGTTAGTGGTAGAAGCTAAAAATGATTGACAAAAAATATATAGACAATAATTGGCCGGTAATCAAGGGTCATACAATAGCCATCACATTTGACATAAAACCAGTTTTTTCGTCGAAAGTTTGCTCTTATAGCCTCTTATTTCCTCTTATACTGGAACTTTTTTTTAATCCATCTTAATTTGCCTGACAGGTCTCAATGCTCAAGATGCCACTAAACAAGGGGTTGATGGTATGACAGAGCGCGTAAAGAAGACGGCCGGTGCCATCACACTCAGTACCTCTGGAGATGTTGGGATTTCATTCTCATCGAAGAGAATGGCCTGGGCGTATGTAAAAGACGGAGAACTCCACTACGGTATCAATCACGGTCAACATGAAGTTGAAAAACTGTAGTTTTGACTTTTTGGCGTTTTCAATCACTTTGTTTGGTGATGAACACTTACTAGAATTTGCTGTTCGTTGAGGAAGATGTCAAGGCTGTAACACACGTACATTAATTTTTGGTTAAACATATAATATATGTTTATTATGATGGAATTGAATAGTGAATAAGAGCTAGTTTTTCTTGTAGTAAAGTTGTTAAGGTTATTTGTTATGGGGAAAACAACTATGATCCAGGGGCGTAGCGTCAGGGGAAGCGCAGGAAGCGGCGCTTCCCCACAAGAAATAACTAGATATATAATCAACAGTAAAACATTCAATTGAAAACTAACAGTCACCTACAGCTACATACCAATGGTTATAAGAGTATAATAAGACCTGGTAAACCTGTAAGAGATTTGACTCAATAGTATGCGATAAGCAAAGCTCATTTTTACAATTCCAAGCTAGGGACCGTATCCCCATGGCTTGGTGTGAGTGGAATTCGATGGTGAAGTCAGAATTGCGATATCTTATTCCGTTCTCAAACTGGAGCACATTGACGATGAAGAAACATGATTGATAGTATTACTTGAGATGTTAAGAAGTATTACTTGATATGTTCTTCATGGACATCGAGTTCTTCAATGGAGACATTTTTCATAAAACCAGTTATTTCTTCGAAACTTCCTTGTAATACATTTAAGGTTTATATAAATTAGAGTTCATTTCATTTCGTTCCATGTTGTACTTCCTGACGATATAATTTACATTAAATGTAAATTTTATATTGAATATAAATTTTATATTCATATTCATGTAGGCTACATACGTGTATTATCATCCACTTGATTGTATACAAGTTAGACCTCAATAAACATGTTTTCTTAAAAATTCGTCTTCTTCTTCCATAAGGTTTCCTCTAGGTATCCTTGGCAGTGGCTGACTACCACTTTTTACGAGCCCTTACTTTCGCACAAATTCAAAGTTGGCAGTCAATTCATTTCGGTTTTTCGGGGGGTTTGAGAAGCTTGTGCTTGACAACACCAAATCGACATACCGACACCAAAGGGACTGTCGAGGCAGATGCATATCGCAACAGTCAATCAAATGAATTGGCTACATGACGGTGATCAATGAACCATCCAATGAGTCCCTCCATCTAAAATTGTACCCCTAGTTAACCCAAGACAAACATTTCCCAATCCGTGACATAACCAGCATTCAGCCCTTTTTTTCACAAACGCTCGTTCAGACAGTTGAAGGAGATCGACGATTTCACTTTTTCCCGACCATTCGGTTTTTCTGGTTGACTCCTTCCTCTGGTTTAGCAATCGTCATAATTAGGAAATGCGAAAACTATTAATGACGTTGTGTCTAATGGCACTTCTCAATCACCTTGCGACCCAATTATTCTCGGTCGTTTGAAGCAATTGTTGTTGGATCGGAACCGATTGTGTGGTGTGGTACAACTGAGTAAATATTCACTAGCGAGCTTTTGGGTTATTAGAATTGATATTTGGTTGGTTGATATCAGGAAGGTTCCCCAATTCCAGTTACAATAATTGTAACAGTTACAGTAATTATTACCTACTGTTTATTCTGTATTTTACCTCCAGGAGTTGAACAGGAGCAATGAAGCGAGGGGCGGTCACAAAATACCTACTCTTTATTTTTGGTTTATTGTTTGAAAATAGACCTGTGTAACGACAAAAAAATTGCCCTTTTGTTGTTTTACGTTTTCTTCTATATAAGGGCGAATAAATTCTTTTAGAGTTGAATAGACGTCGTATGAATCACACAGGATATGCCAACGAGCTATTTCAGGGCCAAAAGATTAGACATTGTGAAAAATCCGTGCACTGTAATTGATCGATTGGTACAGCTGCTGTATTGTTCTAACTCCTACATGAATGCTACCCTAGCAGTATCGTGCACGTCTAGACAGGTTTGTGTTGCTTAGTACGGAGTTGTACGGACATAATGTATGATCATGTAGGCTGAAATAAATGGACGCTACTTTGTTTATGATGAGACTGTTTTAGTTCGAAAAGAAATAGGTAGGTAGTATAATCTGTCAATAATAAATGGTGAATAAAAATGTTGGAAATTATTTTCGACCTGGAGTAAATATAACTTAACCAATTACTTTTGGTATCATTAATGGTTTTTGGTCCTTCTTGCTGTAAAATCTTTGGTGATTAAACTCGCCTTCCGTGTACAAACTCACAATTCCTTACGATTGTTGATGACTGGTATTGGTACTATTCAGGATTTTATGTCATGTAGCCAAGTTCAGATATAGGTACTATCCTCCCCAAAAACACTACGTGTAAAAATCACCCTACCACGCAAATATCATTCTACAGCAGTCGAAAAAGTGATGATATCCACTTTCCCCGCCCACCTTTTTCCTTTTATTTAACTATTTTTTGGAAGGGATATTTGCCAGTGTACCATAATTTATGCTTAGTGATTATTGGGGGGATATCACATCTTTTTGTTGTTAAAGTTGAATAGACCTGTAGAGGCAGTATGCAAGAATGATTTAAGCAAATAAATTATATACTAATAAATTTATTATTAAAGATACGGGTTTTTGTAGTTATATAACTCGGCTCCCTTTAGACCTGGTGACTTGAAACTTTCAAGCTTTCTATTATCAATTTCAAGAAGATTCACAGCAAATTTCAAGTTGATCGGTCAAATAAAAGCCGAGATAGGGAGACCTGGAAAACGCGTTTAGTGTCGTCCGATGAACATACGAGTACATCGGACCCGTTCGTTTTTCTCAACTTGTTCGGTACCGCGTTCTTCGATACGTACAAAAACAGGTTTCGAGAAGGGGTGGATTCAGATTGCCCCTACACACATGTCTTGAACTAAAAGTTTTGACTATACAAGGCATAGGAAAATTAGGAAATCCACTGGCATGCTCAGGGTAGCCAAAAGTGCTGTAGCTCATTAAAATTCAAAATTCAGTCATGCAGCATGGCTATAAGAGCGAATTTTGAAGAAATAACAATGTAGAATGTCTCCATTTTACTGGTTTTATAACAAAGTTTGTCTCCATTTTTGGCCAAGTAACACATCAGTTTATACTCCTCAAGTAACAACCACGTTTCTTCACCTTCAAAGTGCTCCAGTTTGAGAACGGAATAAGATGTAGCAATAATTGCAAATTATTTTGACTTCACCATCGTGTTCAGCGTTGAACAATGTATAAACTGAAGTGTCACTCGACAAAAAATGGAGACAAAATTTGTTACGTACCTATCCAATACTCTTCTGGTATTCCAAACCTTTTTGACTTCGCCCACCCCTTCCACCGCAAATTTTACTTTGCGTAAAACTACTCCTGTTTTACTTTTTCGTTCGAATGCCTACTGCTTCGGCCATGCTGCATGACTGGAACTTTTTAGTTTTATGCAACTTTATTTATTTATTTATTTTTTTACTAATAATTATTTTTACTCAAAATTATTATGAGTTTTTGTTGGGACTTGTGACAGTCACTGCCCGTTTCGACTTGGGTAGTGAGTGCATAATAAGTCGCAGTGACGGAATGAAGTCTCCTCATCGGGTTGAAGGAGCCGTCGAAATTGATGGCTGGAGAACGTTCAAATTGAAGGGCAACTATCTCTTGTTTGATTAAGGAGGACTCGACCACTCTTTGGTCTATGTCTCTCCCGCTCCCTGCAAGCAGGGGGCAGTCCATGACACCACTCAAGAGCAGCGCCATGGGGTTGGAGCAACTCCCAACCAGGGAGCCCTCAGGTGTAGCCTGAGGTACCTGTTTGCTTGTGTGCACCACAGGTTGGGCTGAGTGTTCTAGCTTCACTCTACCAACTAAGCAGGTTGGTGCCCGAGTTTTTGGTTTCCCACAAAACTCCCATGCCGGTGCCTACCCAAGAGTTCTGGGAACACTTGGGGGGGCATCTCCCCTGTAGCAACTGGCTAGATCCCAGTGCTTGGGTCCCAACCACGACCCCCACGAATCCGACCTCACCTGAGGGGGCAAGCCTGTGATGCTTTGCTGGGCTAACCATGCGTTAAATTGAAGGGCAGAGGGAAAAAGTTCGGCCCTCGCCTGGAGATTCGAGGATGATATGGAAATGAAGACGTCATGCTCGCTCGTATTAACTTACCGCTGCTTTCGTGATTTATAGCGACGTGGAATTTCCTCTTTCCGGAGTTCGCGACCTAATTTCATATTTACGAGTACGTTGAATCAACTCACTTCATAAATACTCTTCCACTTTGCTGGCATTTTAAAATCCTCGAGTTTGTTTGGACACTAAATTGACCTTAATTTAAAAAAAATAAAAAAAATAAAAAAAAATAAAAAAAAAAAAGAATAAAAATGTTACCTACAACAATGTGAAGGGTCTTTTCAAAAGAAATACGAGTTCTTCGGCGCCTGCGTCATACAAATAGGCGAGGGGATTAGCCCCCAAACTGTGCATATAACCGACCACTCGATGGTCACAAAAACAACTTTGATGTCGAATTGTTCGTCTTTGAAAACTGCACAACTTTTCAATTTGGACATTTTTCGGTTGGAGTGGAGGAAACCCTCTTTTGGTTTGTTGGGTTTGTGGTTGTTAATGAACGATTGGAATCGACCTAATCCCGCCGTCCTCCCCCACTGACCTATTTCAACCCACATCCTTTTAGCGCCCACAATCCCAATTAATGTAGTGGAAGTCAACTCATGAATGACGATAAATGTTGTGATGCATGTTGTGATGGATACTCCCGCTTCCTTACCACTCGTCACCACCAACCGCCCGCTCCTCTTCCGCCGACCACTCACATCAATTTAACACCCACAATCTCACTTAATGTTGTGGAAGTCCACTAATGAATGACGGACGATAAATGTTGTGATGCAATAATACTCCACCCTCCCACTCCTCCCGTTCACCACCCACTGACGACTCCTCCCCCGCCGACCACCGACCCTAGCTCTATTCATTACCACCCTCATCAATTTAGCACCCACAATCCCAATTAATGTAGTGGAAGTCTGCTCAGGAATGACTGACGGTAAATGTTGTGTTGCATTAATACTCCCCCCCCTTCCACTCCACCCGGTCACCACTCACTGACGTCTCCTCTCCCGACGACCTCCCCCTCCTCTCCTATTTCAACCCACATCCTTTTAGCGCCCACAATACCAATTAATGTAGTGGAAGTCAACTCATGAATGACGATAAATGTTGGGATGCATGTTGTGATGGATACTCCCGCTTCCTTACCACTCGTCACCACCAACCGCCCGCTCCTCTTCCGCCGACCACTCACATCAATTTAACACCCACAATCTCACTTAATGTAGTGGAAGTCCACTAATGAATGACGGACGATAAATGTTTTGATGCAATAATACTCCACCCTCCCACTCCTCCCGTTCACCACCCACTGACGACTCCTCCCCCGCCGACCACCGACCCTAGCTCTATTCTTTACCACCCTCATCAATTTAGCACCCACAATCCCAATTAATGTAGTGGAAGTCTGCTCAGGAATGACTGACGGTAAATGTTGTGATGCATTAATACTCCCCCCCCCTTCCACTCCACCCGGTCACCACTCACTGACGTCTCCTCTCCCGCTGACCTCCCCTCCTCTCCTATTTCAACCCACATCCATTTAGAGCCCACAATTTCTATTAATGTAGTGGAAGTCAACTCATGAATGACTGACAATAAATGTTGTGATGCATACTCCCGCTTGCTTACCACTCATCAAACATGTTCCTGATAGCAGAGGAAAAGGACAAAGATGGCGGTGGAGGAGGGGGATTGTAAACATTGTGCCTGAGCTAGATGTAAACAGACTGGTAACGCAGTGATTTCAGTGCTTCCTTCACGGGTTGACACAGTAGTTATATAAGCATATTTGAAAGGTTTCCTAAGAAAAAAAATTTGTTAAGCAATTTGAATGACGACTTTAAACAAAAGAAGAAAATTATTTAATTATGAATAAAATATTCACCTTCAAAACACTCAATTTTACGGAAGCAATGAGAACCAGAAAATTGTTTCAAATACACGCTACCTAACTGACACACTTTGAAATTAAATAACAATCAGCTGCGTCCACTTGCGTTTCTAAAAATTATTTAAATTATTTTGTTTTCAGGGTCAGAAGTCGTCATTGACCGCTTGGAGTTATTTGGTGTGTTATAGGCTAACAATTTTGATTTTGCTAAAGGCAATGAAATTATTTTGGCGCATATTTCGAACAAATACGGCATAATTCAAAACTACCCAGACGAGAAAAAGCACAAATTATTTCTGAAGTCGGCAACTTTATGAAAGTTTTTAAACGCTTCTAAACGCTGCTCAGGAGTTCAAAGCGTTTCTGTACTAAATATAATACATGGTTACAAATAACCATAAAACCTTTAGTCCAAGTACTCCTGCACCTGGAACCAGTCATGGGTCACGAGGGAGGCCGTAAGTAACAAAATGGCGAAAAATTAGGAACGAAGTTGAGAAACTTTCATTAAGTGAACCCTTGCTCTGCCTTAAAGTTGAAGTTGCGGCATAATGGAAGAAAGGACGCAGCATATTCGTATCAGTGGTACTAAACGCTAAAAAATACTGTTATCCTAAAAAATATTGTTATGACAGTCGGAAATATTTACGGAAAAATTGGAAATATTTCTGAAATATTTCCGAGAGCTAAATGAAAAGATAAGTAGGTTATTCCTAAAAAAGAAGTATTTTTAGAACTGAGCTAGTACATACTTATTTTATTGATGTTTAACATTCATGTAAACATTGATGGCACTTAATAGCATTTTATTAATTTAACAAAAGAAAACCCAACCATGTATCATGTAATGTAAACAATAAAATTTCATGACAATCAGATATCACTTAGATGTGTCTCGAGACTTGTATAATTTCCGTCATCACAGTCACTGCTGTCACTCGAAATTGGAAGAGCATCTGTGAGAAATTGGTGAACTTCGCTTTCCAAACTCGTTATTAGGGGATCCGAGGGGACGAGTAAATTGTGCAAATGTCAACATTCTTAATAACGCGGGACTTTTTCCTGAAGTTTAATTTTTGCCACTGAATTGCCGATCACTGTCTGTTTTGAAAAATAATGTAGTAACACCGGTTGCTCGTTCTCTCGTGTTCGGCCGCTGTAAACGGCTTTACTCCTCCTCCCCTCCACCTCATCAGACATCACCTTCACCTCCTTGCTGATCTTAGTCGCCTCCTACCCTCCACCTCCTCGCTGATCTTTGTCGCCTCCTACTCTCCGCCTCCTCGCTGATCTTAGTCGCCTCCTACCCACCTCCTCCTCGCTGATCTTAGACGCCTCCTACCCTCCACCTCATCACGGTTCTTTCCCCCCATTCCCCACCATCTCATCACGGTTCTTTACCTCCTTCCCATGCACCTCCTCACTGTTCTTTACCACCCTTTCCCTCATTTTCTCACGGTTCTGTGACTCCCTAATCATCCCTATGAGCCCATTGACCCCATTGACACCCCCCCCCCCTCCCACCAGTTGCTTTCTTCTTTGTGCCTACAGCTAAAATTCTGAAACATGGAACATGCTTTCTTCCCGCTGATCCGGGCTCGCATTTTCCTATTAAATGACTATGATGTGCATAACTCAGCTTCCGTTGAAGTACAATGCTACAATGTTATCTTGCTAATCTTCAATAAAATTATCCACCAACGGTTATAAGAAGTGAGTAATCCATCAACCATGTGACGACAAAACATTTACACCCATCGTTTACTACCCATTTTAAGTAAATGCGTGATAAATCGAGAGCTTTCCAACGAATGGTGAAAGATTTCTCTCCGACGAAAACTAGAGAAGTTTCTTTTCCCCAGAAACGGCTTGATTGTACGTGAAAATCATAAGAAAACACATCGCCGTCTCCCAAACACGTGACTCTTTTTGCCAGTTAGCAAAAATAAATATAAATTAAAAATAATAAAATGAGAGAAAAGAAAAGGAAAGAGAATAAGAAAAGGAAAAGAACCAGGAGAAGGTTGGGGTTTCCCAACATGCATAAATTGGAGTTCTCATACTCTGAAACTCCGAGTATTTTGAAAAGTTCAAAAATTTCTCTCATCCAAGGGAACAGTCCTGCTTGTATTATCCCAACATCGATTTATCCAAATTTTGAAGTGATTATTTTTCGACATTCAAGGCCGTGAAGATAGATAAAAATAGTAAAAAAACTCGGCGCTTCGCGCCTCCTTTCTCTTCTATACTTTGTATAGAACGAGGTATTTGCTATGCAAAACATGAATAATGTTTTTGCGTCCGAATGTTGTTTACAGTTTTATTTACTCAGGGCTGTATCTCAGCTTCTTCGATATTTACAGCGGTTTTGGCAGTATATAATTTATGCATAAATTAAAGGCTTTCCAACGAATGGAGAACGATTTTTGTCCGTTGAAAACTAAAGAAGTTTCATTTCCCTAGAAACGGCTCGGTTGTACGTGAAAATCATTAAAAATCTTCGTGACATAATTTCGTGACTTAAACTTCGTTACGCTTTTCAACTCTGGTAGGCCACCGCAAAAACATTATTCATGTTAATAAAATAAATTAGTATTAGTTAGAATTTTCTCTTGTTTCCAACTCATTGAGGGCTTAATTTCGTCATCCCATTTTGGATTTTCCAGCTAGATGGAGCCTAAAAGTTCGATCTTCCAGAAGATCGGGAACAGCCCTGCTTGTGTTATCCCAACATGTTTCTTGTTACCAACATGATTTTGAGACCAATAATCAATGGATAAACATCGTGAATATTGAATTAAAACATTGCTCCAAGGCACAATAATTCTCATTATCATTTTTGCGATTACGAAAATTTATTTGTGTTTGTGCATACCCTACTGGGCATAAACATTCAGCCAATCTTAGGATAGCTAAGTCAGAAAATGAATACATCATAGTAGGAACCAATCCGTTGGCTTTTATTTTTTGAAGTTGAGCAATTTTGCTGATGGAATTGGGAAAATTTAGATCCCCCCCCCCCCCCCCCTCAGTTTTTGCTCTCGCTACGGCCCTGATGCCCCCAACCCTTTCCAAAAGTTTCCTCAATGAATCTTAACTTGTTCTCGCTGTGCGATACTCGAAGCGACTAAACTCAAATCTCATAATAGAACTATGCTGTAAACTGGAAATAGGACAGAATTGTTTATGAAATTAGAAGACATGATCTACGAATTAATAACTTAAAATAATACAGGTTATACCTACTTACTTTCATGCGAGTCCCACCAACATATGATTCGGGGACGGTCGTGTACAGTTCAACTTTCAGAATTATGCTGGAAAACCCCAAATGCAATTATCTCTTCAAGGTACCAAGATATACCGTTCGTTAGGCAAGGAAAATACCTAGACTTGGTCACTTTTTGTAGTATCACCCACTTACTACTGCCACTGGATGCTTCACAATATGCAACGGAGCTGCAAAACAGGGGCAATGGCCTCGGACCAGATGCTGTTAGGTATCGAGCAAGTGAAGTGACCCAACAACCAGTAAAGACTCACTTTTTCTTTCAAACCGACATGAAGCCACCGTGGGAAGTTCTCAGGACGATTTTCGGGGTTGGAAAATTTTTTTTTTTTCCTTCTGTCTCCTCTGAGGGCGTGAAGGCGTAAGTCTGACACCCACTCACTAGTCTCTACCCCGCGGGAACGTTCCAGTCAACTGCGACTGTGGTCTAGTTAATATCGGGTCACCGTTTTTCACTAAACAGGAATATTTTTGTGGAGACGATGTTTTCGAGATCTGACTTGCGGCGTGGGTTGCTTTGAAAACTCACTAGAAAATGTTCTCCGTGCGTTGTTGTGAAATCCCTCATTTCCGCCACGCCATCTCACCAATTTTTCCGTATCTACGAGACACTTGAGTAAAGTAATCCCTAGGATTATGCATTGAAACAGAGCAAAACATACAATTCTGTATGGAGAAACCGATGCTTTGATAATGTGTAGTTGTTTGTGGTTGTGACTAGGCATGACTATAAGGTTATTTCTTGGTAATGGTTAAAGACCAGATTGCTATGCAGCATAGATGCCCCGAATATGCCGTATACTATGCAGTAAAAACTAATGAAATATGCGACAAATATGCATTAAAAAAAACATTGTAAAATTGGATAAATTAAGGTAAAAAACCACTCTATTTAAAGTTTCAATAAGGAATGATCTGAATGAAACTCTCATTTCGTAAAAATATTTTATAATTGCTGCTTTTACAAAAGCATTATTTGTTCTATTATTTACAACGTTTTGCAACGTTCACACTATTCGTACGTTTCAAAATCTCACAATCGGTGACAATCACTACTCATGTTACTTACACCATATTATAATTTTTAAGTTACACGAATAGGAATATCCACAGTTGGAAATGAGTATCTTTCCCCTTTTCTGTACACCTACTTCTTCCAGAAAAACCAAATGGTTAAATTATATGAGAATGACCCATATGCAAATTCCAGTATCTAGTTATGTAGTTGCAATAATCTCCAGTAGTGTGGAAAATTGGTGAGTTACGGTACTCCACAAAGTCACTCACAAGGACATGCTGCAGGATTGAGGGAATTTTTCTTGTACAAAAGTTGTCCTAATCAAAGAGCTTGTTATTAAAGATTGGAGGACTGCAGTTCACATTCGAACTAAACCTTGCACTACAACCCCGATAGCTTCTTATCCTATGACGGAACGATAATAGCTGTAGGAGCGTGCCCGTTTGGCTAAGTGCGTTGTCAGCCTCGAGCAATTAACTCGAGGAGTAAGGGAAACGGATGTGAATTAAAGATCCGCCTTTTAAAAACTGAGGAACATGTGCACCGACCGTTACAACGTCTTAAGGGCGGGAAAGGGGTCTTCCCCCAGTCATACGAACTCATCCTCAGATGACCCCTTGAGGAACATGTGTTAACAACGGTCATTATTCCGTTCCTTGAATATGATATGAAAAAAAGCTACCGAATAAAGGTGTAGCCGTTGATATCCTCCGCGTTAGGATGATCCTGAAACACAAGTGCCCTCGTGCTAATGGCAAAACTAGTACATTCCGATTTATAAGTAGGTACCTATGTCTATTACATTTACAACACCATTCTAATATGAGTTGGCCGTAATGGATCCGCATATCAATCCATAATCCACTATCAAACTCACTTTCTGGTTATCCCGTGCGTTGCGCTAGACCGTATATTTATTACTCAGTTGGTTCTATCTATTATATAAAACTATAAGTTTGACTGTTTGTTTGATTGTGCTCTATAGAAGGCCAAACCGTGAACCGATTGTGATCAGCAAGCTGCTGGAATGGTTTCTGTCGATATTAGATTTCACACACATTGTGAACGAGGCTTTCCTTAGTGACGATACAGATAGCTTCTCTCCATGTCAATCATTCTGACCTGATAGTAGTTATAATTAGGAATATGTGTCTACTTATCTACAGGAATCTTTCAAGCGAGCGAAGCGAGCCACTGTCAAGAGAAGTTGGCCAAAGTTCTGAACATCATGTCGGTTTTATCTTCTCTCGTGTTCACCCTAGGGCGGCGAAATGTGGCACATAGCTTCATGAGACCACGGAGAGTTTTTAAATAGATTTTTTAATTAGTAGAAAAATTGATTTCTTAAAATACAAAACGGTTGGGAAATCTATGTTAAGCAGTTGAAAAAATTGAGGTTTCTCCCCTCCCTCCCCCCTGGAATTTTACCAAGCAACGCCACTGCCAAGGACCTATACCTACATAACAAGCACCTGAAGAAATAATATAGGTAAAATAGTTAATACTGCCGTGAAAAGGAAGAAGGCAGTAACTCGACTTCGGGACGTTTTGAGAAAATCGAGGTTTTACGTTTCATACCCATTGCAACGGAAAAATGCAGCAATTACAAAATTATGGTTTTTTACCGTTGAATGAAGTCATGCGGCTTTCTACTATTGAACCAACCCCTAAAATGGAGAAACAGCCTATCAATTATTTGAATGATTTAATTAATAATTTATTGCAGGCCATTATTTTTTGTTGCATTCGATAGAAAAAGAGACGACGATTCCAACGGTATAAAGAAGTCAAAATCGCAAAATTCTCGAGTTACTGCCTTATTCCTCTGGACGGCAGAATAGGTTATAACCTAATGTAGTTAATAGGCACTTTGATAATTAGCTCAACATATAATGCTGCATGATTAGAACTTTTCACGACAAAATTAAAGCTTATTTTCCCAAATATGTGAGGGTTGTATGGTGGTTTAGTTAGAGGAGGTCGGTTTTGAACACAGTTTACATCATCATCTGAGTTTTGTGCCATGTTTGTGGGCTTTGGAAAGAAGGGAACTAGAATCGGTTAGTACGACGTATTTTCACATATTTCACCCTCTAAATAATGGAATTTTATGGCTGATTGTTCAAGCCGGTCACATTTATTTCTAGTTGATTTGCGATGTTTGGTAAATTAATCGATATTTGTTAGCGGGGAAAAAATTGGAATTGTCAGTGAAGTGGTTGGGTAATTGGAACGTGATGGGAGGGTTTAGTAGAACCGTTTGTGAGTCGATCCTCTCGAGCTTGTTGTGGAGGGTTGTAAAGTGTCTGAGGACGGGCGACCCTCTCTGGCGGATGGTAGCGAAGGGCTCGGCGATTTCCGGCATTTTATTGGGACAATTTGTGAGCAGTCGACCACGTCCTCAGGTTAGTTAGGGGGCGGTGGCACCGAAAATACTCTCCGCTGGGACCGATACCGAAAAGGCTCCCTGACTCCCCACCCTGCACAATACCTGATTGTTCAACACATCACGATGTAAAACCACTTCGGATCAACCTTCTCACCGAGAGTGTCTTAATGCTGCCGGTTCTCAGCCATTTCATGGTGCATTGCACATCATAAGTTCTAATTTATGATTGATAAAGTTAGATGTGAAGGTAGCACAAGCTCTTCACGAAAATTTGTCTACGTTCCTGCTATCCAGAATACTTAGAATTCAGGAGCGTAGCGTGGCTCTGGATTTCGGGGTACCGCACTCAATTCAACACCCCTCTCCACTTCACCTTAGACTTAGCTAGAACATAGTTAACCTAATCTGGAATGACTCTAGCTATAGCACTTGTAAGATCATTTCGGATGTCAGGGGAGGCCTAACCATCCCTTTAAAAATCATTGCCGCTTTCGAATGATCTTCCAATGGCTGGTCGTAATCTTTAAGGAAATTTAAAAACTCGAGGTTATTCCCTTTACTATGAGAAGAGGATGACTCGTGATCCCCTCTAAATGGCAGTTTCTGTTTAGCCAAGAAAAGAATACAGTCAACTAGCTAAGTCATAATCTCTGTGGTTTTTTGACATTTCATGTCTTTGCTATGGCACACAACCAAATTTTCGTTATGTCACGTTACGTTACGTAACGAAATAATATTATGCTCAATGATTATTACGATTCGTAGAAGTGAGGTAGGTAGGTACCTATATGATTATAGCTGAAATTTGGCTATATGATTATTATGATTTGGCTGGTAGCCTCCTTAGGACGTGAACAATAAGGTGCACAGGTTTTTGATCAGCTGAGTGGCTCTTGAAGCTAACTTCTTTCCTATCAACCGTAGGAAGCTGAAATTTGGCTGGTAGCCTCCTTAGGACGTGAACAATATGGTGCACAGGGTTTTGATCAGCTGAGTGGCTCTTGAAGCTAACTTCTTTCCTATCAACTGTAGGAAGCTGAAATTTGGCTGGTAGCCTCCTTAGGACGTGAACAATAAGGTGCACAGGGTTTTGATCAGCTGAGTGGCTCTTGAAGCTAACTTCTTTCCTATCAACCGTAGGAAGCTGAAATTTGGCTGATAGCCTCCTTAGGACATGAACAATAAGGTGCACAGGGTCTTGATCAGCTGAGTGGCTCATGAAGCTAACTTCTTTTCTATCAACCGTAGGAAGCTGAAATTGGGCTAGTAGCCTCCTTAGGACGTGAACAATAAGTTGCACAGGGTTTTGATCAGCTGAGTGGCTCCTGAAGCTAACTTCTTCCCTATCAACCGTAGGAAGCTGAAATTTGGCTGGTAGCCTCCTTAGGACATGAACAATAAGGTGTACAGGGTCTTGATCAGCAGAGTGGCTCCTGAAGTTAACTTCTTTTGTATCAACCGTAGGAAGCTGAAATTGGGCTGGTAGCCTCCTTAGGACGTGAACAATAAGTTGCACAGGGTTTTGATCAGCTGAGTGGCTACTGAAGCTAACTTCTTTCCTATCTTCTTTCCTATGCTACCCAAGCATCAAAATATGAAAATAGTTGATTGTTGTCAATTTGTAATGTCAATTGTTGAAAATGTAATTCACAGAGGAAGAAAAGATTGCTAGAAGGTGGAAGGGAAGAAGGAGGGAGGGGAAAGATATGAAATGTCCTAATGCGTTGCAGACTTGTATGCAAGCGTTTTTCCTTATCAAAGTTGATTAAATTTATTTCTTTCAAAGTTCTCAACGTTTCCTATTTTCAACATGAGAATTGCTTCACAGGTGTTTTTGAGCAGCTTTTGACAAGTTTGTACTACTAGAAAAGCCACTCATATTATCAATCCTACGTATTATCATATTATCATATCATATTATCAATCACACGAAAGCTGCACATGCACATACGTCTGGGCACCCGTTAGAATCTTGCGGTTCCCCTGAGGCCTCGACTCAATCAAATATTTGAAATTCTTTTTCTCCTTTCTCCTCGTAGATGGCTTGGCCATGCCGGTCATACCCATTTGATTCGTGATTCAAAGTAACCATCAAGGTTGGTAATTGTAGGTAACTGTGGCATAATGAGCGGGCGATTCAAATTCGCAATTGAATGTTTTACTGTTGGTTATATATTTGGTATTTTTAATAAATTTTTTCATCATTCAACTTCCATCTACATTCTTCATTTCTTGTGGGGGTAAGCGTCTCTTCCTCCGCTTCCCCTGACGATACTCCCCTGTTTGGATTATACTTCTTCTTAATTATTGCATTTTCAAGATGAATTACACAGTCTAGAGCGTGTACCTATGTGTCGTATTTGAGCAGAAGAGATGGGTGAGTTTTGTGTTAGTGGGGACTTATTTTCTTTTAAGGGAAAATAGTGGACATTGCAGCTGTAAGTAATAGTTGATAGTCTCCTGTTTAGTGGACAGGACAAACTTCTAGGAACCCTCGTACACGTAGGAATTTTTAATTGTTACTGCCGTCGGGTCGTCATTTATGAAAAAATGAGCTCACTGTGGTCATTATCTGATCGCGAGGCATATCCACCAATCACGCAACTCCTGCCATAACAGGCTACCTTTATGTCATTACCTTTATGTAAGGGAGGAGGTATGTATTTATGTAATGAGCTCCAAGTTGTTTAACGCGGATAATATTAATGAGGTAGGGTTTGCCGTGGGATGTGGAAGTTACCTGAAGCAGGAACGGGTTGATTCACGAGGAATTCTGTACGTATGTAATCCGTGAGCGTGGCCCCAAATGTTAACGATTGCGACAGTGAGATTTGATTGACCCTATTCTGAATTTCTCAACAGTCATCCCATTTCAATTTATTCGATTCCATCCAAACATTGGTGTTCATGATTTAAATACTGTTGGATAAAAAAAAAACCAACAACATAATATTATTCTAGTATTATTAATAATATACCGGTAGAATGGCTGTAACATTGAACAGTTGAAATTCGTTACATGTTGAAGTTTTTATTGATGACATTGTGCCCAACAGGTGATGGTGCATTTGTCAATGGTACTTAACAAAATTCAACTAAGAATACTTGATGGATAGAGCAGACAAAATAGAAATTTCATTTGGACGTTGATGAAACTTTGAGTTTTCATACCACCACATGCCCAAAACCAGTTTTCAATTATGCGAGCCATCTAAACGTTGCGAAAGGAAATTATCAATGATTATAACCATTGCGAATAAAAAATACATGTGTATTAATGAATATTAACTGATTATATGGAACAAGAAACCTCCAATGTTCCTGAAAAGCTGTATAGTTATGTGCATAGGTTTGGTGTCGTTTGGATCCCAAGCTGTTGACAGTTCAGGGCTCTGAATGTCCTCCATAACGGGAGTCGATCCTTGAGATGCTTGACATCTTCGTGTCGTTTAGTGGGACTTTTGCATTTCAGCAGCAACTTCTAATCGGTGACATCAGTATTGCTGCTATTTTGTTTGCAACTCTACTCGTATTTACACTAGAAGAAGAAGAAAAGGAAGAAGAAATAAGTTTATTAAACGAAACACACTGTTACAAACATGTTAGGTACCTACTAATCAGAAAGTGAAAAATAAACAAATTTGGCATGGATCTCCGAACCGTTTGCCGAAGTACAAAACTTTTAGCAGTTCTTGAAAAAAAAAAAATAATAATTATAGGTAATAGTAATCCGTCTTTTAGCGGGATATCACGTGTTCAGTTTTTCGAAGTACCTAGCTCAAATCAAAACGAAACCGGAAAACTGCCTACCTTTGTCAGTCAAAGGGAAGTTTTGGGAAATCAGGTTTTTTGTCCAATGATGTCGATAAAATACAATTATCAGTGTTATTTTATCCTTAATTATTTATTAATTATTAAGGATATAATAACACTGATAACAATTATTGTATTTTATCGACAACATTGACTTGAAAAGCTGATTTCCCAAAACTTTCCTCTGACTGACATTGCGTCTTCTTCCCCTGTACCCTTCAATTAACAATAGACTGTATTGCTCTTATGAGGAAATATTCAATTCCTAAGGCAAATCTATTGTGCCGGTCCACCATCATTACTGTGAAATCTTGATCAGCATTTCAGCTACAAAACAGCAACGAATCCTCTATTTCTAACATGTTCCTCCTTCAGCGATGAAACGCAACATTTACTGATCAAAACGTTCAATTTGTAGGATGGAATACAGGTGTGCGCACAGCGAACCGTGACTAGGAAGCCGGGGAGGAAGTCTTGGACATGGTCGGTGCTCACCCCACTACAACAGGTGACCAATACCATCCGCCACTCCCGCGACACTGGTCGAGAACTCAAAAAACTTGTGTCGGTAGGGACCTACCCTCTATAAACTAGATGAAATCGACACCCTTAAAGGTAGTTATATATTTTGGTCTGCACTGTTCGGTAGGTATTGGAGTTACTATTCTAATTCACGGGTCTGAATGAGTAAGATAGAAACATTTGTCGGTAGGTAGGTACTAATAGAAATAGAGCGAAACTGAACGATCAATTTGAAATATTATAAAATTGAGCAAACTGTTGGGAAGACGATCCGGTTGAGGTCCGCGGCCATCTCAAGAATAATCCGTAAAAAACCTTCTTCCTCTTCCTCAACCGGATTTCTACGCTCCTCAAAGCTTGAAAAATAATGCAGTCATGACAACATTTTACACAAATCCTCATTCCAAGTGCATTACAAAGAGGTGAACTCAGATAGGGACCCCAAAAGTGAAAGGTCGAACTGGATTGTCCATCAGATCTCAAAATGTGAGGTTATTTCTGCGTTTCAAGGAAAAACCACTTATCTGCAAGAATGCCAAAAAATGCCTCCAGGTTATTCAGCTCCATTGCTCGACTCCAGTTTAGAGTTACGAAGCCGTATTGGCGCTCGATGTTAACGTTAGGTCCTATCGATCCTGCTGATATCGATTAAATATAGAAAATATCGATTCGCTTCGATAAATCGTAGTTAAGTTGTTCTTCCCCCTCGAAAATGTAAACTCAAGCACTCAGTTCGGAGGCAAAACCACTTGAACTGTTTTACCTGCAAACACTCGCCATTTCTGACGCGTCGTTTTTTGGAAAAACCCCTTGAGCCAAACTGGATATCACAGCTGGACATCATTGAGTCAAAATCTGTTTACAAAACAGCTGGTCTCGAGTTTTGAGTTAACTAATTCACAGGAGAAACCACTTGGGTGTAAAGCGAAAAATCACTTGCTATGGAAAAAGCTTATAAGTACGCTTATTTTATAAAAACGCTTATTTATAAATAAGCGCATAAATAAGGCAAAAACCACTTATCTCCAGATTTCGGTTGATAGGTGGTTACGCCTACAAATTGGATGAAGTAAAATGTCGACAAGTGGCTGAAATTGACCAACACAAGTAGTTTTGCTTGCAAACTACCACAGATGAGTTGCTCTGCCTCCAAATTAGGTGGAAACCCCACAGGATGAGTGGTTTATACGATTTTCCACAAATTTTGACGAATTCGGAGATAAGTGGTCTTACTTTAAAACGGCACATTTTTTTGGAAGAACTAGGTACGTCCCAAAATCCTTTGTGTCTGTTTTTTTGAAAGATTTTCAGAAAATCAGGTGAATTCACAAAGAAACAATGTCGTAAGTAGACGGAGGTGAAAATACAGCGATTTCTGAAAGGAAGTGAAGAGGTTTCGTGCAAGAAAAGTTATAAACAATCCAAATGGGGGGAAATTAACGTTTTCCCCGAAAAAGACGCGCAAGGAAGAGCACTGAACCTGCTGACTTACTTCTGAAACCGGCTTTCTCTACTAAGCTCTCAATTTTAGACAATAAAATCAGACATTTAAACTCTTTGATCCAAAAACACATTCATACAAGTTAGAAAACTATTCGATAAGCTGCTCATTTTCCCCCTTCAAACTTTGCTGAAGGTTTGAACCTCCAATTTTGGAAGAACAATGACGTATTTGCAATAACTCGGGGGTGGAGAGGGAGAGAGGGTAAAATCTCCCCCCAAAAATATTTCCTTTACAGTGAACTCATATTGTAACAAACTACCCGAATGTGGATAGTGAAGGAGAACGCAGCCATGCGTCAAAGGGTTTTTCGTGAACCAATTTTGATTGTTTGCTTCTCCTGTAAATTTTTTTTTGCAGTTACGTCATTGTTTTACTGAACCGACGATGTTCATTGTGTGTTTTCTTGTTTTCAACTGTATAATTCTAAGACTGGTTGGTAGTCAACGCCAGTCAACATGGACTACGTAGTTCAGTAGTTTCCTTGGTGGTCATGAGCAGTGAAGAGTTCAGTTAGTCGCTGGATAACCCTTTGAACGCGACGAGTCACAATAGCGTATAGGCACCAAATCGCACAAACCCGTCAGTGCATAGCCCGGATCGGCGTACCACCTAACACACATCCCATTTCCTCCATTAGCGCCTACACGCACACTGCGGACCAAAGTGACCGTGAAATCTTTCTGTTTCTCTTGGGTTGTTTGACGAAATCAAATCCGTTGAACACCTCGAAATCGTCTAGTCCAGTGACCACAACATCTGGTTGAGTTAAACAGGTGGTTAATCGTATCTACGGTACCTCGCATGTTCCCAGTTCATAATTATCCTTCAATGATCGAACGACGACATCGAACGTTTGAGGGTGTCTTTTGGATTTTTATCTCCGATTTGAATGGTTTTTCTAAATTTTGGTGAAATTAACAGAAGGTTTGCGAACCGGGCGATGGTGAAAAATTCTTACTCCTTTACAAACTTGGAGCTGGTAGGTACTTGTCAACAAAGCCGCAAGTTCCCAAGAGGTCGGTTTGCACGGCATCAGATAGCTTGAGTTTCTTCAATTTTCGGAAGCAACGGGGTCCAGTGGCGGATCTAGAACTGTACCGGGTGGGGGGGGGGCTCTAACCCTTCCCCCCCTGAAGGTATGTGAGAGGGGGGTTCGGGAGCCTCCTCCTAAAATCTTTTGGAATTTAACTTCTACCCCCCCCCCCCCTCACCAGGCAAATTTCACGACAGCGAGATCGAAGGCGTGCCACGCTGTCGTTTTTTGTCCCCGTGAGAACGTGATGTTGTCTCCCCGACAACATCACCCCCGCTAGAACTCCCCGTGATTCCCCCTCTTCCTCCCTTCACTTGTAGACCCTCGATTGGCCCCTCCGCGCAAAAGTCTCCCCGACAACATCACCCCCGCTAGAACTCCCCGTGATTACCCCTCTTCCTCCCTTCTAGTCTCCCCTAGCGTGCCCCCTCCCCGTCCCTATTGCCCCGTACTCCCCCTCATTCATAAGTCGGTTGTTCATAGGGACCTGGCTCTCAGAGGACCGTAGTGACAATATGTGAAATACAATTTAGTAACGTAGGTAAAGTCGTGTACCTAGGGCCATTATTTATCTCAATGATGATTTATGGGGTGAAAACAATCTCAAATCGGCAAAACCACTTCAAATTCTGATAAGGGAATAAGGGGAGACACAAGAATTTTTCTTTTAAACAGAAAATTCAAATTATGAGAAATATTTTTCTAAAAAATGAAATTCGGCTCGAGGTACAAGCATAGGGCCAGTGGCGGATCTAGAACTGTACCAAGGGGGGGGGGGGGGTCTAACCCTTCCCCCTCTGTAGGTCTATGATAGGGAGGTTCGGGAGCCTCCCCCGTCACTCTTTTGGAATTTAAGGGTAAAAATGGCAGTATTTTACCATTTTCTTGACACACACCATGGTTAAAAAAAATTCACAACCATGCAGCATGGCTATAAGAGCGAATTTCCGAAGAATGCCTTCATTTTACTGAATTTATAAAACATTTTGTCTCCTTTTTAGCGAATTTTCGAAGAAAATGTAGCTATTGTTCTCGGTCCAAAATGTTTAAAACTGGAATTTTCGAAAAATTTTCATACCAAAATCCGTTTCAGACCATCCTGAATACGCCAAAAGACACCAAAAACTATAATATATATTATATACCTACTCAATCAAACTACCCAAAACTAATATATCCATTGATGTTACGAATTTCACTCCAAAAAATAGTACGCTTGCAACAAAAAATGTTCGTTTCATACCCAGGAACCTAATGTATTGACTCTATTGAAATAACCTGTAATATTTATTTGATGAATACAACGTATTTCTTATTATGTTTGGGTTTCACTGTTGGTGTCTCATCCCAATGCACCCTACAGGGTGCGCTCCTATATTTTCTTCCCAAATGGAATTGAAATTCGGAAAATAAATTTTTTTTAGCCATTTAGGCCACAAATGAATAAGAAAATATAGAAAAAAATCGTACCTAACCTGGTACACATTTGGAAACTGGAGGGTTAAGTACATACCTATAATTTTTCCCATATCCCCAAAGGTATTTACTATAACTAGTGAATTTCAAGAAGAAAATTATTCACTGCTATCTGAAATCAGGTAGGTAATTTGAGAAAATGAATCCCTTAGATCGTTGAAATAAATCCAAAACCCTTGTTGAAAAGGTAGTTGTAAGTAGTACCTGCACCTTTTGATAACTACCATTTTTGTAAAATAAACTATGTACGCTATCT
This sequence comes from Stenodema calcarata, assembly GCA_963920205.1. Lineage (NCBI taxonomy): Eukaryota > Metazoa > Arthropoda > Insecta > Hemiptera > Miridae > Stenodema > Stenodema calcarata. The sequence goes on along the minus strand of OY986051.1, from coordinate 5,188,407 downwards.
GATGTTTGACTGATCTTTGACCAAACTACACAGAGAAAATAATTTTTTTGAGAGTTCACACCAGCCCGCCAAATTACCTCCTCGAAACTCTCTCCTTAGAACTCGTATACCGTTTTCTTCCCCTCTTTCAACTACCGGAAGGTGGTGTTGAGTGTAAAAAATGTAAATGCACCTTTCAGAAGGAAGCCAAAAGGGGGATAGAACTTGGTTGAGTGGTTTTGGCGGGAGACACATGCCCTCTGGAGATCTGTTCGCGACACCCTTGGCTGCCCTTGCAGAAAGACCGAGCACCTTACGTCCGTCTTATTACCGGTAGGACCACACGTGGTCCTTCTTCCTCTTTCCACTGCAATTAGAAGAATTTTCTCTATAAGACAAATGCTATATCGCTTCTTTCGTTTCCCCTGCCGATAAGTGGCAACCAAATGTTCTGACTGTTCAGTCTGTCAGTCTGCCCCCTTGTTACTTCTCTAAATTAGTTATTGTAAGTACCTACTTTCAACAATTTTTGGGAGCAAGAACAATTTATTTCATATAAATTTATCTATCGAGGTCCATTCCCTCCAAAATATGGATTTCATCTCCCAAATATGTAATATGATATTATAATTATTATATTATGTTATTACACTCGCGTTACACCCTGTATAAGTTTCAACTTCACAAAAAAGAGTTATCTTTCGGGCAAATAATTCTGAAGAATTATCATTCAAATATTGGTATGAGGTTGAGATAAAGAATAAAGTTCAAAAATATAATGTTTTCATTTATTCAAGTGGTTTTGTTGCTTCTTTTAACCCATTTGATCCAATCAAAAGGAAAGGAACCGTTCAGCTGAGCTTCAAACCCGGTGGTTCCGTTTCAAAAACGGACGTTTGCAAGTCAGCAATAATTAATTACAGGAACAATAAAAAACTCTGCAAATTCTTGACACAACGGTTCATTATCTTCTTTGTACAGATCACCCTTCTGTCTAGATCACTAGGTCTAAATGTCTAGATCCTAAATGTTAGATTAATTATTATTATAAATTATCACTAATTATTAACAATTTTATCAAGTACCTAGTGAAAATTATTATAATTTATTGTTAGGTATTAATAATTCGTATTTACTATTAATAATAATTATTATTAATTATGACTAATTAATACGATATAATTCTGGGGTTTTTAATACTACGTCGGTAATAATTTTTCTATAAAAGAAGTACCTACCAACAAACATTCGAAATTACCTTCATTTCCGTAGCACGAAACGCACCTCAGAACAACAAACTCGACATCACATAAGCCATGTGATACTAACAAGCTCTTTGGAACATCATATGGCTTATGTGATGTCGAGTTTGTTGTTCTGAGGTGCGTTTCGTGCTACGGAAATGAAGGTAATTTCGAATGTTTGTTGGTAGGTACTTCTTTTATAGAAAAATTATTACCGACGTAGTATTAAAAACCCGTTGTAAAGTTGTTAGTATGAAAAACAAGTTGTTAGTATGAAAATGGACCTGTATTTCAACAGTTTGATTCACGATCGTGTTGTGAGGCACAATCTTTGAGCCGTCATTGTAAACGAACGGCTGGTCGTACAAAGCTGCGGATGGTCTTACAAAATTCTACGGAACAAACTCTATCTAAATAAGAAATAAAAAACATACCGTTCTATATGAATTTTTCGAGATATGAGATTTTCAAATTTTCAAAATTCGTTTTGAACCCCTTCCCCTTGACCTAGGGTTAGGAAAAGTTTCTAGGACCATTGTGGGGTTGGTCGAAACCCATAAAAAAAAAAATTTCGTAATTTTAACTCAACGCTAACTGGGCAAAGTGGCGCGGACGGCGTACGGCGGACGGACGGATTTTTTTTTTATTCGATTTTCTGAATCTACGTACTTGAAACGTAAACCAACAAATTTTGAGGGGGGGTTAACATTTTTTTTTCTTTGGGCAATTCCAATGGTTCATTATCGAAGATAATAAACCAAAATGAAGTACGAGGTACGCGGTGTGGGTGTGGGAGGGGGCGCAGAGACATAAAAGGTCTCGTCGTATGACGCACTAGTTGGCCTCCTGCCAGCCGTATTACGTCATAAGCTCGTGCGTCATAGGCTCTGACGCACTTGTTGGCATCCTGCCAGCCGTCTTACGTCATACGCTCGTGCGTCATAGGCTCTGACGTACTTGTTGGCCTCCTGCCAGCCGTCTTACGTCATACGCTCGTGCGTCATAGGCTCTGACGCACTAGTTAGTCTCCTGCCAGCCGTCTTACGTCATACGCTCATGCGTCATAGGCTCTGACGTACTTGTTGGCCACCTGCCAGCCGTCTTACGTCATACGCTCGTGCGTCATAGGTTATGACGCACTAGTTAGCCTCCTGCCAGCCGTCTTACGTCATACGCTCGTGCGTCATAGGCTCTGACGCACTAGTTGGCCTCCTGCCAGCCGTCTTACGTCATACGCCCGTGCGTCATAGGCTCTGACGTACTTGTTGGCCCCCTGCCAGCCGTCTTACGTCATACGCTCGTGCGTCATAGGCTCTGACATACTAGTTGGCCTCCTGCCAGCCGTCTTACGTCATAGGCTCTGACGTACTTGTTGGCCTCCTGCCAGCCGTCTTACGTCATAGGCTCTGACGTACTAGTTGGCCTCCTGCCAGTCGTCTTACGCCCGTGCGTCATAGGCTCTGACGTAATGGCCCGCCGGTCGTTTGTGTTCTGACGTGATCTGAGGGAAAGGGTGAATCAATGGGCCTGATGTCTACTAAATAACCTTAAATAGTTAGAGTCGATATGTTGGAAAACGAGAAACTGTAAAGTACTAAAAGAGGTGTGTAGGGCGTACATATTATTTTTTCCACTGTTACTACTGATAACTTTGTTTAGTGATTGTAAATAATTCGTGACTATCATCTAGTTTGTTTGATAGATTATAGGTAGATGTACAAAAACCGTCGAGATTGTCGGTACACTGAAATTTGATTGGTGACATCAAATTTCAGATTGTTTCACAAAACATCCTCTTCTTTCGTTCCAAGCAGATACTTCTTCTTCGATTTTTCCAAGTTTGTAACATCAGGTGCATTTGATGCCTATTCTTGCTATGAATTTTTTCACTTCATTTAGTGACGATGTGATCCTTTATTCACAATATTGTGCGGAATGCTCAGTTACTTCAGCTAACATCATATGAACGAGGTACCTGTATGAGGGTACGACCAACACCATTCCGGGTTTCAGCACGAGAGGTGACATTGGCCAGGTATGGTCGTTTGCCACAAAAAGGCACTAATATATTTCCACATAGGTACCTATTCATTCCATGTTTATTTGTTTCCATTTTTTCGCCAGATTGAAACATCATCAAGCCTAAATTATGAGTGCAGATAACATTAAGAACTAAATCACTCGCGATGAAATCGTGGAAACCCATTTCCACTGAATATATCAGTACACTGTTAGACCGGTTCCGTCAATAGAGTATTGTTTTGTTACTGACGATGCTTTAATCACCGAAACCGGTTTAACAGCGTACTCATATCTCAGTGGAACTTGACGTTTTTTGGTTTATTATCTTCGATAATGAACCATTGGAATCGTTTTCAAATACTCTTGTTTTCCTGCAGACAACATTGATCGGTGGCTTGCTAATACGTAGAGATGTATGCGGTCATTGTTTCCCTTGCTGTTTAGGGACATGGTATAAACGTTCGAGGGGGCCCAGGGCGAAGGGAACTTGCCGTGCACACAACTCCTCTCAGTCCTTTTGGCCATAGATCTATTCGCCGCCCGCCCGGGCTCTTATTTGTATCTATTAGCATAGGTCACAAGTAGATCGTGCCCCCCAGATCCCGTACTTTCACTGGGGGATTGTACCTAACAGTTCTCTAAGATACTCTTCCTTCGCCCTTTCCCAATAGTTTCGTTCATACCGTCAGAGAGTCACAAAAGAGAGGATTCGATCATATCTGCGAGTTCCTCGACATTTCACCTTTATTATTTCCGGTGTGGAGATTCACCAAACAATACCCACGCTTGTACGTTACCTCTGTAGCTTAACCCATGTCAACGGTTGATAAGATCTTCGGTAGGTACGTGTATAGTAGGTTAGTATGGTAAGGTGCACCCCTACCATGACCACCTATGGTCCACAGTCTTACAATATTCGTAGTCTTGTGGCAGTTTTGAGACAGAAAGGTGACGTTGCCGTTTTTTAGGTCAAACAAAATCCTTAGGTGTGAAGTGAAAAAAAAAGTCGATTGATTGAAAAAGATGGAGGAGAAATTGAGGGCGGATCTATCCGAGCGGATCACAGGTGCAAGAGGTTGGATTGTGTCACTTTGAATCCGTCGGGGTGTGAAGTGAGAAAGCAGGTGGTTTCAAAAGGTCAAATCCCTTATACCTTCAACAGACCGAATCTCGTTTGAGTGGAAACAAGGGGTTGGAATAGAGTTTGGGAGAGGAAGGACTCCGAAAAACTTTGTCATCCCATTCCTCTCCCCAAAAAAGTTGAAAAAAAAAACTCTATTCCGATAGCCACTGAGCCGTTTAACTGCAGCGAAGACGGGACGAAAAAAGGCCCTTTTTAACGGATTTGGTTAGTCAGATGTAAACAAGAGCGACAACCGGCGGAAATCCCTCCATTTTGAATGATTCCTGGAGTTAATCGGGCAGTTGGTGTTCTGGGAAAGAGATTTCTGTTCAAAGAACTGAGTTCAACGGGTCTCAGAGAATCGAAACTCTTCGGCTAGTTAGACCGTTGAAGTCTAATATTCACCATTGCTGTCAGTTGTCCTCATTCAATGTGATGTCTACCAAGGAAGTGGGAAGTAAAACCTTTGTCTTACGTCCAGAGGCAAATATAAGTGCGCCAATTAAGAGATTAAAAATCTATTTGATTTGGCCACAAAGCGGGCGATAAAGTCTATGTGCCAAAGTGGTGTGTTCTCGATGAGGAGCAAGATCTTACGAAAACCAGACTGAAATTGTCAGACGTGGAAGAATGAAGTTACCACCTTAATAAACATCAATTCAGTTCTCTGTATGAACAAAAAAAAGCAGTGCAATCTCTGCAATCTCTGACCTCCCCATAGCAGAACAGAGATCAAAGCGGTGAGGGAAGATAGAGGATTCAAGGCTCCCGGGAGGATGACGCGATTGAAGACAGTTGGGAAAGCAATGCTAGATATTCCCAAACACAACTGTGTTGGCCAGATGTATGAATGATCAGAAGAAGTTGATGGGGCATTTCCAGGACACCAAGGATCTACAGCCAAACAACCAACCATCTGTACCTGGCCTAAATCCCCAACCTTATTAAATTTCTCCAGGCAACTTTAAGGCAACGAGTTATCCAATTGGGTGGTGAATCTTACCTCTCTTATCGCTTACTTAGGTAATTAAATTAGGAACCTACCAATTGTTAATAATTGGAGATAATATCTACTGTACAATGACCTCAATAGTGTGAATGCATCGGATTATGATCACGGAAATGCACTCAGCCTTCATGAACCAGTGGTGATGTAGCAGGTACGTACTTTCAATCAGAATTATTAGAAACTGTGCAAACTTCACAGTAGAAGACTCAAGGCAACTGGAAATTTATTCAGGCGCTGCAGCAATATATTCTAGGGAATAAATCCCACCTGTGCTGCTGTAGAAGCGTCTCCACAAGAGTTTCACAAAATCAACAAAGAATCTATGATCCTGGGACAGATATTGGGAAATGGTCTAAGAAGAACATGATTTTCTCTGTTGATTAACGATTTATTGGGCATTCATAGTACCTACAACATTTCCGTGCTAGAGTTGCTTTGGTTGTAAACAAATCGCTCCCACATAATACGTAGATGTATGAAGCCCTGTAATATTCAGAAAAATAATGAGATACAATTCCGACTTAGTCGAATGTTTCAATTGAATGTTTAAGACCACCAGTACTCCTCAATATGATGGTGTTGTCTCATGAAGAATCGATGTATGATAATTTACTAATCACAACAAGTCAGGTGAGGAAATCTGAACGAAGAAGAGAACGTGTTTGGTCAAAATAGAGTCCAAAATTGCGAAATGTATGCAAGTAAACTGTATTTGCATGTAATTTGGTGTACGTGAAGGATTGTTCTTCACCATAGCACTATAGTGATGTTGTTAACTGTTCTTCTGAATGAAGATAAGAGATTGAAACCAACCTGAATAATTTCCAACTGCTCCCCCATTCATGGCGATATATTTATCAAAGCAAGTGTTCGTAATAGGGTTGGCCATTGTAGATTTCGTGTTTCATTCCGTACCGGCCATTCAAACGTCAGAAACAATGGCTGAAGAGTGGGATAGAATGATAAAGGTGCGTTTCAAAGAAGACAAGCGGCGTGGAGTGGAGGGGCTGCAGGAAGAGAAGATGGCAGTGATTACCTACCTGGACACGGGCATGTGGCCAGAGTAACAGGCACATGCTCCTCAGGCCAGCGTCATTAAGGACTCCTTGAAGACTCGGAAGGTAATTGCAGGCACACGCCACCCCCGCTCGTTATTATCAAAAGTTTTGCAAGGTTGACGTGCACGAAAAAAAAGGTAGATGCAAGTGATTACGGTCTTGAAAAACTGAAGAACGGGCAAAAAGTGGAAATCATGAAGGAACAACTGAAGAGACTGAATAATGAAGGAAGTTACTGAAATTAAAATGGAAGATAAGTATTTAATTACCAATCCAAGAGAGATTCACAAAAACCTCAAAGTTATGTTAATGAAAGTAGCGAAGTTATTCATAATCATTTTTCAACGAAACCGGAGAAGTAGAACCGAAGAAACTTATATTAAATTATTGGCTTGCAAAACCTACTCAGCTCTTGACAGTGTTTGGATCTGTTTAATGATCCTCTGGGACTCCCAAATAATATCCAGTGAGCAAGGCCACGCGTTTCTCCTGGATTATGTCAACAGGCTCTTGCACGGGATGACACGATGCTGCAAAGACGAAAATAGTGTGCATCACATATAAGCGGAACGTCGTCGTACCGGACTCAGTCTCAACGGGGAGCTGGTCACCAGAGAGGACTCGATGAGGTATTTGAGTTTCACGTTGGACAGCAAACTCCACTGGAACCCTCACATTTATTCAATCCAAAGGACTATCAGAGGAAGAATACGAAAAGTCCAACACTTATTGTAGAGCGAAGTCAAGCCCCTCCATGTTAAAATCTGATAAATCTGATGACCCAGGATAACCAACACTTTTAGATCTCAACTTGTTTTTTTTATTTTTATTACTTACCATTTTCAGTTGTTATGCCGTGCAAATTAATTTTTTTTCCTCACAATTAAGACAACGGTTATCCTATTCACTATTGTTTGTTACAAAATTACTTACCTATGTTAGAGTACAAATGCACAAGCCCTCCAAAGGGAGGGACCTAATGTCACAAGTCTTGTGATATTGTATATCCCAGATTTGTAGTTTTACTTGATAGTTAACAACACGATAAAGAAACAATGATAATAAAACGAAAAAACATTATTGGGGGTTATTTTTGAAATTTTCCCATATTTTATTGAGAATTATTTGAAAAAAGTACTCATAATCTATTGAGGGTTACTTGAAAAATGTTCTCAAAAAATGTCCTCATAAATTTCCTCAAAAAATGTTCCAATAATTAGGTAATTCATGAAAATGAATCCTTATGAGATTTGCAAAATTGTAGAGTGGAAAAAAGAATCGCACAAATATGGGCCAAATAAGGTTTCAGTCGATTAGAAGTATTTTCTTTCATCGAGAGAGATTACAGTAATTTATTGCGACACCTCAGTACATGGTAACCTCAGCGATGAGGATGGTGACAATGAGGGTGGCTGGCCAAATATCGATTCAATTCATGAGTTTCCAGACTAGCGATTTGATTCACTTAGCGCGTACCCTGTTTGTTCAACGTGGATTTTTAGATAGTTTTTGCAATCAAGCGATCCTTAGCGATGGCTCTTTATAACGGAGCCATCTCAGCGTTCCTTGTTATCCTCTTCGGGGGCAACGACATGACGAAGGACTGCAAACCAAGAAGGAAGGGAGAACCCCCAACCATGAATACCAAGAGTTGAACGTACCACCAGAAGGTTTTTCCCGTACGTCACATAGTGGTAGGAGGTACCCGTGACGTCACATCATGCTCTATCCACCAACCGTGGACTCTATGCTCTGGTTAGCTCGGCCATCGTTGATAGCACCCTAAGTAGATGCAAATTACGATTTTCTTCTTGGCAATTTACAGAAATTGCTCCCCTACCAGGTTGCTATCTTACGGTCTTATTATAGCGGAAATTACATCCTGCGAGCTTGATGTAGGATCTTAAATGTAATTAACAAAAAAATGGACAACAATTAGAAGAATTGAAATTACAGAGGTGGAGCAACGGAGAGAACTATGGGAGAGCTCTACCGCTGTATGGTTTTTCTGAAGAGGTAGAGGAAACGGTAATGATAGTTCGTGATGGTTTCGTAAAGAATTACTAGAGAGGTGATTTACTGTAGAAAAAATTCAACTTCTGTTTTCCCACGGTGACAAAAATATAATACCGCCGTAGCTGGGACAGGAACTTCCAACGCCCTCTGAGGTTGACAACGTTGTCTGGTTAGCGGAGACTTGCTTGGGGAGTTGCGTTGGTATGAGAAGTAATTCAACATCGGGACACGGTTGATGTTTTCTGGTTTGGAAGTTTATTTTTCTTTTTGATTGAGCAGTTGAATATAGACAATTTCATTACCTATTCGCTCTTCATATTTATGTATCCTGATGGCCCAAATACAAGAGGAAGCTAGGGTTGATTTAAGCTAAATATTGATACTAAATCAATATTGATACTTGAATGATGAAATGATACATAACCGTGATATAGACGATAATTAACCTTCAGGCGATGAAGGATTTGTAATGGCTGACGATAGGATTGCTGTTCCCACGAATACATACAGACCCTCTGAGAGTGGGAACTTGTGTCGGAGAAACGAGCTACCCCTGTCAAAATAATAACTGATCCTTGACTTAATTTGGGTTAGATATTAATTTGTTTCCAATATCATTTCCATTAGACTGCAGAAAGGTTTGTTATGATTGGAAAAGGGACAAGGACTCGATCTATCGACGACATGAGTCGACACTTGAGGACCGGATCTTACCTACTATTTACTCATGGACCGACGTAGAGAGCGAATGAGGAGCGTCATGTGAAGAATACTGTTGCATTTGTGCAAAGATGGTTAGGGTAGGTGAGTATAAAGGGATCAATGAAGAAGATGACACCAGTATTCGCATTTATATTACGATCCTCCAGTTGTGTCAAAACATCCTAAATAATTATTATACTTGTTGAAATCTTGCATATTTTTCCTAGATTGACATGGAAAGGGTGGACAGTGTGGATTTCGGGATCAACAGTGCGAAATCGAGACAGACCAGCTCCCGCTTTTGAAGTGCTCAAGTTTCTGCTCCTTCTTCATGAAAAAGGTTGACTTTGGCGTGATAAAACCCCCTGCAGTTGTAGGTCATTGGTTGTAGCTCACATAGTCTGGAACAAACGGCATATTCTTTGAGAGAGGCGTTGGGTGAATAAATTGGCCAATGTATTGCTCTCGCTCTTTAGGGTACCTACTACATTTCTATTAGTTGAAATTCGTGAAAAGTGAGATTTGTAATCTAAATGGAACTAGTATAGAAGCTCTAACTTAATAGAAGGGAGATGAATGAATCGCCACCAGACGGAAACGCCCGTGGAGATTGCTTCAATGAGGCAAGTTAACAAGTATTGTTCGGACTTTTTGAACAAGAAAAAGGTCTCGACGAAGGGAGAGGGCAGGTGGAATGAAAGCAAGTAAATGAAATAAGAGCAAAGGAGACGGCGGTAGAGACGGGGGCGAAGGTGGTTGTACTTTTGGTTTTGGTCGGGTGGACGAGCAGCTAGGCAGAACGCCACGCTTCCCGCACACTCCTTCCATCTGTTGTTATTATATTATTATGCTCCAAGACTCCTTAAGGCACCTGCCCAGCCAAGGAGAATTACAGTCAACAGTCTTTTCAGTATAACGGATCCACACGAATCATTTCAATGGATTCAGTACATCGGAAGTACAATAGAATAAGAAGGAAAAACGCGACTTCAACGAGCATCTTCCACGAAACCCGGTCTCTTGGTCTCGTTTCTGTCGTACACGCTTACCTGAGAGGACAAAACAGCAAGAATCTTTGCTGAGTAGGAAGGCAGGAATGAGATCATATTTCGAATAATTGAAATCTGCTGCAACAAATCAGAATGCTGAAAACGTCTTGTGAACATACCCCCACCATCCACGTCTATAGAGAACAAATGCTCCAATAGCTAAGAATTGGACATGGGGCCAACTGTGTCCTAGTCATCTGATACCCTCAAAATTTGTGTAAAGCCGGAAAAATCAACCTTGAGACAATTCTTATAGCAGTGTCATTTCTGCATGCACGGAAACTGCTACTGCTGCGGCCACAACGAAGAAAGGCATCGGGCCATAACAGTTACCAGTTTACGTTTGGGCAAGCGCAGGTGCTGACTGTGATGCACTTCGTATGTCCACAAGTAGAGGCTCTCATCACTAATAAAATTCTAATGAAATGCATGTCATTGGGTCAATACGAGCGGAAAGGTCAATTCTTGGAGATATATTGGGTGGTTTGGGCGTATACAAAAGCACTTCGTTGTATAGGTATGGGTTCTCGAACTGAAGAGACATGTGCTGTTTGCTGCTGCAAACATCATACACGGATACATCAACTACTCGACCAAGGTTTTCGTAATACTTCATTATCCCTCCCGACGTTACTTCTCACAGTCTCACAAGCAAGCGTTTTAATAGTAGGTAGCTGGTTGAGGCCACAGGATGTTCTATATACATCACGAATTGTACCTACAGCGTACTCCAAATGAAAGACAAAAACCACTTGTGACGAGGGTAGCCCGTGATTCATGAGATGACCGTGAATGGGCGAAAGGGATTTGAGGGGCACCGGAGGGCGTCTGGACTCGCCGTGAATGAGAGGAAGGAGAAGATAGTATTGTGTTTGAACGCGTGGCAGGTGGTGCTTCTTCACCCGTAGTTCCTACGTGCGTCTTGCCAGTAAGCCACCCGTGACTGCCAGCAAGCTCTTTCCGACCACTGTCAACAACCCTCCATGATAATTTGAAGGGAGAAAAAAAAAAGATTCACCAAAAAATAGACATACTGAGTCTTCTGCCAAATGAGTATCCTGATGGCGATTTGAGCAGTTGACCTTCGAGGTATTCAGCTTGATGCAGTACTTACGAGGTGGCATGTACAAGACATATCTTGAGATGTCGACATTCAACAGCATGTACTGGTTAACCAGTATAGAGAGGTGCTCCTGGTACTACTTGAAGCGGAATAATATCTCTGTGGATGTAGAATACCTCCCAGTCGAGTAGGCCCTCTGGCACTAATTTCCCGCAGCTCTGATATTTGTGCCATTCTTGCAATAGTTGCAACCGTCCAGAAAATACCATCATCCAACGTATCCCAAGATCAACAGTTTGGACCATCACGATGCTTGATTGCCTAATCCAACACGACATCTTGGTGTACACATTGACCAGCATTTGAGATAGCATATCCACCTTGAGCGGTTGACAGCACGAATCAGAAAACTCATCTGTTTTTGTTCAAATTAAGCCTTTAGTTTCAGGAAACTCTTTGATATCCGTGTATTATGGGCTGGTACAATCACCTTTACAATATGGGATTCTAGTTTGGGGATGTGCATCTCAAACTATATTATAGTTTGAGATGCAAATCTTCTAGCTAGAATCCCAAGAGAATCCTAGAATATCATTATCCACGGTTTTAAAGCTAAAGAAACTATCATTAGAATAATGCAAGGAAAACCATACCGAGAACATACTTTACCTCTATTAGAAAAACTCAAAATATGCTATCTCCGCCAGTTGCACATTAAATCCACTATAATCCAACATAATTAGGAATCAAAACGTAACGTCATTAAGCACGACATTCCTACTCGTTCGAAAGAATATAGGATTGTGCCTATTCCTCATTTTAAATTTTCAACGACACAGAATCAGTACATTTTTGTTGGTGTTAAATACTTTAATGAACTTCCATTTGAACTCAAAACTGTTAAGAATTAAAAATAACTTCAAAAACCTTCATTTCTGGGTTCTTGATCGAAAACGAAGTTTTATAAAGTTTTTCCTGCCCACCCTTTTTTTTAAGCGAATTTTCGAAGAAAATGTACTTTGCCATTGTTCTCATTCCAAAATTTTTCTCTTGTGGTTTCTAAATTGAACAATAATATCAAATACAACTTTTGTGCAATTATACTTAAACACGTCGGTAGGTACCTAGTATAATCTTAACAAGTAGAGTATGACATACTCTACTTGTTAAGATTATACTAAGTAGGTACCTACCGACTTGTTTAAGTATAATTGCACATTGTGTTACAATACTTACAATACATTGTGTTACAATAACACATTGTGTTACAATACTTCCGTTATTGATTTCACCGCTGATACGTGCTTGACTCCTGAAACACAAATATATATTGAAATTAGAATAATATAAAATAGTAATATAAATAGTACCTATATGCCACATTCAACCAGAGTGTATATATATTTATAAATATATACATAGATCGCCTGGAGATAAGTACGTTTATCTTCACATCTATAATTTAATTTCTTATTCAATTCTTGAAATCATACAATTATAAAACACTTGAATGATAGAAAAATGGAGGAAATGAGGTAGATAGTCATCGTGAAAACTTTCGTTTCAATAAAAATACAATATCAATGGGATCGTTAGTGGTATGAGAGGAATTATAATTACTCCTCACTTTCTTTCATAAAAGAGCGCATGCCAGCTCTAGCACAGTGAAAGCATGACATGGAAAACGGAGAGTCGAACTGAAAGGTGTAGAAAGTTGGGGTGAAAACTTTGATAAAACTGTGTGCAATTGGAACATCAGGGTATTACTAATGAGTCACGCATTCTCGGAGTCATTTAATTCGGCCAGTTCACAATTATATTGTAACACGAACCCGTAATTGTGTGATTTTTAATTGGTTTTTATTGCACCAAAAGGAATGATAGAAATCTGCAGGGTATGTGTGGAAAGATTCTTCATTTAAACTGCACTATGTGTTCGAACTTACTTATCATTTCCAACCTGGCCATACATATTCACTCACTTTCACTCCAGTCCATCTATCAATTTCCCGTTTTTCCGCACTAAACATCACAAAAACTCACTGCTACGTATTTTTCACCTCTTTGTTCCATAACTTCATCATTTTTCTATTTACAATAAAAACAGAAGTTGAGTGTTATCTCTTATCACCGTGGAGTAGGTTTATCACATGTGGAATACCTTCCTTCTGCTGCATCATGGATGCCATCAAGTGGATGGATCCCTAATTTACATCCATGTATTCCATTTCTGCATGATTTCTAGGCATGCACTGATTGTTTTATTTTTATAGTAATTTATTATATTGTTAAATATTATAAGGTAATTTTTTGTATAACTGCACAAGACCTTCTCGCCACTTCATCAACAGATTCCACCTGCCAGCCTCTGATCAACCCTGAGAGCCTTCTGAAAGGGCAGTTGTGGCAGACATCTTTCATTCTTGTTCTGTTCTGTTCCTGGAAAGGTGCCCATGTTTCCAAGAAAGTTCGTTATCCAGTATCATCAAACACACAATACTCCATCCACAACCAAAAACGGTCCTACCTCACTCAGTTTTCTGTGAAGTGTCTTTTAAAACCGCAGAAACTGGTGTGCCATTGCATTTGTTGGCTTCATCCTTATATCTTGGCTGGAACACCTCTGTGAGGTTAGCAGATATTTCTCCTACCAACTACCTACTGGACATCTACTACAATATCCATCACTGGAGTTGCCACTGGACCGCTGGAGTTACCACTGGACCACTGGAGTTACAACTAAACCACTGGAGTTGTCTTGGATCTGGACCTCTGGGAAACCACCACATGGACTACCTGAGCTTCATCATACAGCTAAGAATTGTAGTCATAAGTATGTATATCAAAATGGTCTAGTCTTCATAGTCATCACTTCTAGTCATCAGAGTAACTCCTTCTAGTCAACACATCTGTATTAACTTTAGTGGCCACTTAGGGACAAAACAGCAATATAATTTAAGTACCTACCTACCACCCACCTGAACCACTTAGGCACTGATTCCCTTCTAGCATTGTTATATTTATTGAATAAATTATTTATTAGTTGATGTTTCATCAATTCAAACTTGTGTTTCATCTGAGCACCCACAACCACATACATTAGGTACCTACCTATCTTTTTTCCTCATTTTGCTGAGGTGGTCCTTCGAGTTCTTTATCATAGTGATCTCATCTTAACAAGTAGGGTCGGACATTTACTGCAACCAAAACAGTAGGTCTGCTTTACACTATGTGAAGACTAATTCTGCCTAAACTACTACCATACCTGGCTCCTGCCATACCAGATTTCCAATTCGGATTCTGTTCGCTACATTCATGCCAGCAACAACTCCACAGGGTTGTAGAAGAAATCCTGGAAATATTTGAAAAACAAGAAGTCTGCCAAGTTCTCGACACAGAGAAAGCCTTTGGTCGTGTTTGGCACCCTGGTCTGTTGTACAAAGTTAAACCACTACTACAAGATACTTACTATAGATTAATACAGTCGTTTGTCTTAAACCGTACGTTCCATGTAAAGTGCGACACTGCCCAATCCTCGAGAAAATGTATTAGGGCATCGGTGCCCAAAGGGAGTGTCTGGGGAGCTATATTGTACCTTATATACGTGAGTGACATACCCGTATCATCGCCGACGATCATGCCATCTTATCTCGCGACCCATCTGGTACGGTTGCATAAAATAATATCCAACTCCACTTAGATGAAATTCAACTATGGACGAAGGAATGGAGAATAGCCATAAACGACGCCAAATCATCAGCCACCACATTTACGCTGAAAAGGAACTTCCAGACAGAACCGTTGACTCCTAATAACAACCAAATCCCAAGCGTCACAGCAGTCAGATACCTGGGTGTTCACCTACAACAACGCCTAACATATGATCACCACATAGGAGAATTGGTCAAGAGACTACGCACTAGAATAAACCTCCTCAAACTCTTACTCGGACACACGTCACCTTTAACTCTGGACAACAAACGTTTGTTATATCTTACTTTAATAAGACCAATATAGCAATATGTCTATCTGGAGTTTAGCTAGTAAGTCTCAAATAAAAAGGATTCAAACCCAACAAAACAGAGCTTTAAGGGTTATAACGGATGCGCCGTGGTTCGTGAGGAATGACGTTATCCACAGAGATCTTGAAATCCCTATAGTTGACGAAGTGATCAAATCCACCATCAAGCGCCTACGTTCCACACTATCCAACCACCCATCACCTACAATATTTCAAAACCTACCTGTCATTGTGGGGGATACACCAACCCAGACGTCTCAAAAGAAAAAGAGCACCCGACATATTGAACCCTGGTGATTAAAATCGTACCTGAATATTATTATTGTTACTATCAAGTTGAAATTCAAAATTATTTATAATTTATTGTTCTATTTATTTAACTTCTTATTATAAGCGACTGATTATAGGGACTGTCACTGGACAGTAACCCTAACACACGTGCCATGGTACTTATGTACAAATAAAATAATGAAATATTAGCCTAACATAGAGTATTGTAATACTGAAAGTTGAACAAATAAATAATAAAAAAAAAAAAAAAAACTATGTGAAGATACAGACTGTTACAAGTTTTGTGTTGTGTTCGGATAATTGAACCTTATCATAATCAGTTGAATTCATTGCAAGAACAAAGCTAGAATTTAGAATCAGGTGCTTTGGCATTTAAACACAATGGGAATCGTTCCAGTACTTGCCATATCAAGCTATTCATTTGTGGTACAATCACACGAATTTTTGAAAGTGGATACACGGTGTTAGGGTGTTGGGGGTTATTAATATAATCCCCTTCTACGGGCAGCTTGCAGAGGTACTTATTTATAGCTTTTCCGAGTCAAATTAAATGTTTTCCGAAACATAATAAAGGTTTTCCGAAACAAAATAAAGGTTTTACGAAACAAAATAAAGGTTTTCCGAAACAAATTAAAGGTTTCCATTTCAAAATATACCTAGATTTTCCATTTCAAAATAAAGATCTTCCATTTAAAAATAAAGGCTTTCTACTCGTACTTTAAAGGTTTCTCGTTTCAAATTGCCTCTTTTTATATACGTATATTATATATGTATCAAATATTATATATGTATCAAGTATATTATATATTATCAAGTAGGTACATTATTATATTAAATTTTTTCAATGATTTTTGTTTTTGGTTTCTTGACAACATTGAACAGAACAAAACGGAACATGATCAAATTTGAACAGAACAAAACTAATAATGTTACAGGTCATTCTCAGCTGCTGCTGCAGGAAGCCGTAGCATCATGTCCATCACATAGTTGGAACAATCGGATGAGGTAACAGTGGCTACACTAAGAGCAATCACTGAAACCAAGTCATACTTTTCACATGGCTCGCTGAGCAAATTCCTTGCACGAAGCTTTCTTTAGAAAACACCTTTTCTGCAGGATTCAGTTGAGGCGAGTAAGGGGGAAGATATTTCGAATGAAGTCCGAGCTCATCCATTCGCTGTTGGAGTGAATGAGAATGATGAATACGAGCGTTATCCATTATCAACAAGGCGTCGCTTACTCGTATCTTAACGATCTTTATTTTGAAATGGAAGATCTTTATTTTGAAATGGAAAACCTTTAATTTGACTCGGAAAAGCTATATAAACTGTTCATTTAGCAAGAAATGGGGCGCCAATCGGGAAGATAACCTCGCATCTGTTAAACTTGGATTTATTTGACGCCTCATCATCAGATGACCGGATGGAATTGTATTCTGGAGATTCAAAGCTATTGTCGATGTCATTATGAGGTACAAAAGACGGTTGAGATTCGGCTGATGGAGTTCCCGTGATCCGTGTCCCATCACAGCATCGGCAAGCGGCGTCTAGTCAGGAGGCGCCTGCGGTTCCATAAGTCGATCTCATTTTATCTGGTTCTCCGCAAGTTAACGCCGGTACCGTCCCTCCGTCGCACCTGCTCTGCTCAGATGATTGAAGGGTATAACGAGGTTCCGATACCGCCGAAAAGGTGATTCATCGAAATGACTTGGTGCCCCCGTACGTGAGGTGACCAAACCCATTTGTCGTTTGAAACGCGTCCTCCTTTGATTACTAACCCTCGAAATGGATGTGATGGTTCGACGAAAACAAATGAAGGCTCAAGACCAACTGATCGCCTTAACATCAGGCAACTGATCAACCACAACTAAATTGTTTTCAATATATGACATAATATGTCATAATATGACACACTATATGAATTAATATATTATATTAATTCATATAGTGTTGATGGGGTTGACTAGTGTGAAGAAGCAGGTTGTATTCAAATGACCAAGCTAGTCTTTTCTCCGTGTTTATTTTGGTTTATTATCTTCGATAATGAACCATTGGAATGGCCCAAAGAAAAAAATTTTTTAACCCCCCCTCAAAATTTGTTGGTTTACGTTTCAAGATACGTAGATTCAGAAAATCGAATTAAAAAAAAATCCGTCCGTCCGCCGTACGCCGTCCGCGCCACTTTGCCCAGTTAACGTTGAGCTAAAATTACGAAATTTGGTTTCTGGGTTCGGACCAGCCCCACAATGATCCTCGAAACTTTTCATAACCCTAGGTCAAGGGGAAGGGGTTCAAAACGAATTTTGAAAATGTGAAAATCTCATATCTCGAAAAATTCATATAGAACGGTATGTTTTTTATTTCATATTTAGATAGAGTTTGTTCCGTAGAATTTTTTAAGACCATTCGCAGCTTTGTACGACCAGCCGTTCGTTCACAATGACGGCTCAAAGATTGTGCCTCACAACACGATCATGAATCAAACTTTTGAAATACAGGTCCATTTTCATACTAACAAGCTCTTTGGAACATCATAATATTATGGCTTAAGTGATGTCGAGTTTGTTGTTCTGAGGTGCTTTTCGTGCTACGGAAATGAAGGTAATTTCGAATGTTTGTTGGTAGGTACCTACTTCTTTTATAGAAAAATAATTTTTATTACCGACGTAGTATTAAAAACCCCAGAATTTTATCGTATTAATTAATCATAATTAATAATAATTATTATTATTAATAAATACGAATTATTAATACCTAACAATAAATTATAATAATTTTCACTAGGTACTTGATAAAATTGTTAATAATTAGTGATAATTTATAATAATAATTAATCTAACATTTAGGATCTAGACATTTAGACCTAGTGATCTAGACAGAAGGGTGATCTGTACAAAGAAGATAATGAACCGTTGTGTCAAAAATTTGCAGAGTTTTTATACCCTTCAATCATCTGAGACTTCTCTACAATAGTTCGTTAGTTTAATGTAAGACATTTTCACTTCTACATGTAATCTCACATGAATAGGGCTTTGTTCCATTGCCGAAACGTCGTGAAAAAATAAACACGGAGAAAAGACTAGCTTGGTCATTTGAATACAATCTTAATTCATATTTATGACATAATATATTATATTGAATATGATATATATGGTGTATATATAAATTTTTAGCTCAATTCTGTTCCAGACCATCCTGAATTCTCTGCCCAAAACACACAAAAAACTCTGCAAATTCTTGACACAACGGTTCATTATCTTCTTTGTGCAGATTACCCTTCTCTGTAGATCACACTGATCTGCATACAATTAGAGGATAGGAAGGGGTGGAAAGGGGCGGAGGATGTAAATGTGTAATATTAATGTCTGTCGATCATGACTTACCCTACATTAATTAGAAGGTTGATGAAAGGGAGGTGGGTGAGAAGGAGGAAAGCGAGCAGATGTGGGTGGTTGATGAGCGGGTTGTTTGATCCTCCTCCCTCCCACCCACCCTTCCATAAAATTTATATTGTGGGTGGATGTAAAGATGGAGTAGAAAAAGGCCTTCACGACTCCCCTTTCGCCTCTTCTACCGCACTTCCACAAATATTACGAATCTTGAAGATTTTCCAAAGGGCGCTACAACCCGGTCTTACCGTAAAAGTCGTTAGAAGTATTTAAAACAACGGTTTATTATCTTATTTGTGCAGATTACCCTTCTGTCTAGATCACTTGATGGTAAATTGATTATTATTATTTGAAGTACGCAGACTTTGCATTAGTCCCACTTAAAGGCGAACATCCCGCCAAAGGTGAATTCTCCAACTAATTTCTGAAAAAAAAAGCCCTATGACTCCTATTTTTTACTCCACTTAAAACCCGAGTTTTTTCACTTTAAATTTATTTTCGTGTTTCCGACCTTACGTCACGAAAACGGACATAACTCCCTTATCTCCCAATGTAATATCAAATCTAAGGATACCGTTGGAAACAGCAATAAATTTCCTATCTCTCCGGTACCAAACTAATATCTTTTGCTCAGGTTTACCAGGTAAAAAATCAGCCTAAAAAGAAAAACTTGTCAAATCCCGGAAATTTCCTACTACTCCTACACAACGGTTTATTATCTTCTTTATGCAGATCACCCTTCTGTCTAGATCACTGAATGATATTAATTTATTACGAATTATCATCAATTACTAATAATTATTATCAAGTAGCGTAAATTATTAATATTTATTGTTGGTGATTAATAATTTTTATGCTTCATTATTAATAACTATTATTAAATATTATTTATTGACTCAATATTTGAAAACCATGTGCTGTTTGAATCAGCTGGGCCAGTTTGGAAATGGACCTGACTATAGATAGTCATATCTATGACTAACCCATTATCTAGATATAGATAGTCATATCTATGGTTAAAATAGATGAGAGAGCCAGAGATGGTACTTTATGACAAATTACTACAGTCAAGGGATGAATGATGGAGTTCCATGAATAGTCTGAATATCGCTTTTACTGCTTGCGAAGACGAGTCACTGATAATACCACTGAGATGGTTCGGTTGTATGAGAATATTGTCAGAGGGCTTAGAAGTTATTCGGAGATATGTGGTCATGTGGATGGGAGGTGCTTACCGTTGCTAGTCATTCATAATAACGGTGACAGCGATTACACAATAATCGTTGGTTGTCCTCATTAATGATCACGAGAAGATCGTTGAAGGTTACCACGAAACGTCGGTGGGACGAGAGTTTTGCAAGAAACCCCGACCATTCGGGGCCAAGGCCCCGCCTCCCTCCAGTTGCGTACACCGTACATATTATCCGTTTCCCGGACAAGAAGTTTACCCGGAGGTCCTTGACAAACTACCGGCCGGGGCAAGGTTTACGCTTTACCGGTAACAACGAAAATTAGTTTTAACCCGCCATAGTTTAGGAGGATCGCCAAGTTTGTCTTTGCGGTCGGGGGGAACCGAGAGGGATGCGAAACTTGGGCCGCCCAACTTGCTCAGAGCACGGGCTTCTTCACCCCAAGCGTTCCGCAGAGTTGGCAGCCCTAATTGCAAATACTCTTCCCTAATTAATACAGGCCTTAATTAACGATAAATTCACTATTACGCTTTTTGAATGACTCCACGGAGCGGTGAACATAGCGGCTTTCTTTAGTTAGCTCCACCTACCACCAGCTTCTCCCCACTAGTTTCCAAAGCCTCATTTTTCCAGGGGAAATTCAGGCAGCAGGCTTTCACCTACTCCGCGGACCTTTCTACCTCTCGTGGCTGCTAGGCACCTACAATACAATGAGGGTTTCACGAAATAACGCATTGTTCCCTAATATAAACCATATAAAGTAAGAAACAGTACCAGGTTTTGTTCTGGATCCTCCACTACATTGTTCCAAGTTTTTATCCTCACTAATTCAAATGGAAGAGTCACCCACCATCAGGGGCGGATTCAGACGTCGTTAATTATTTTCATTTTCAGCCCTCTCTGCACTATACTATGATGATGACAACAATAATAGTTTTGGTTGTTGAAACAGTATTCAGTTCAATAACAATATTCATGAATTTTTCATGGTAAACGGTTGAATATGACGGATCATGTAGTTAATTGAAGGGTAGAATGGGTTATTACGTTTCTTTGAAAACTCACAAATTCATGCTGCATGAATGTACGTTGTTATTCTCAACGGTCTAACCGTTGGAAAATGGTGCATGTTGTACTCAAGTCCAAGTGCTCAATGACGATTTTGGGTTACAAAATTGAGGTTTCTAAAATGTATAATGTCTTGTGCTAAACACATTTGATATGTTATAATACTTATTTCATCAATCTTATCTAGGGATACTAAACCCGAACTAAATGTTGATTCGAGATAAAGCGGGGAAAATGTCACGTTATCTAGTGGAACTATTCATTTCACCCTCTGATTTCGTCAAAATTGCAGCCACAATTACGCCAAATCCTAGTAATTCTAGAAAAAATGAGAATAATCGAACGTTTAGCGAAACTCAGGTTGGATTCTGAATGCCCAATAACAGAATTCAATCGAACCATTCAGTAAAAAATATACTGAAAACTCTTCAAATTCTTGACACAACGGTTTATTATCTGCTTTGTGCACACCACCCTTCTGTGTAAATCACTAAATTGTAGATTGTTTGTTATTATGAAACAATTATTAATACCTAATAAATAATTATTATTATTAATCGTTAACAATGTTTTTAATGATGAATGACAATTATTAAGCATTAAAAATAATTAATACTAATTTACACAACATTGATAATAATCATTTAGTGATCTAGATTACAGATAATTAGATGATCTAATAATAAAATGATCTAATACCTTTAATAATACTTAATAATCTAGATAATAAGCATTGTTTGTTATTAATAATTAATATGAATTATTATGAAATATCACTAGTACTTATTGTTAATAATGAACAATAAATTATTAAGTTAATTATCAACTCGATATCTAGAAACCATGTGCTGTTCGTATCAGCTGTGACAGTATAAACATTGACACGGCAGGCTGTGGCATGATTCACCGTCATGTTGACGACATTCGATCTGCTCCAAATTTGAGTCCTCGGCTCGAACGGCTGGTCTTTCAAACCTCCGGATGGTCTTAAAAAAATTTTACATTTAATGTGAAAAATTAAACTCTACTTAAATGGGAACTGAAAACTATACCGTTCCACCTGAATTTTTCGAGATATAATAATATTATATCTATTAATATTATAATATATTATATTATATTTTTCGAAGTTTCAAACCCTTGACCAAGGGTTATGAAGAGTTTCAAGGATCCGTGGTTCGAATTGTTAACCAATTTTGTAAATTTAGCACAACGCTAACTGGGCAATGTAGTAGACCGGATTTTCTGAATCTACAAAATATTATTTTGAATCGTAAACCCTCAAATTTTAAGGTCGGTAATTTTTTTTCGAGCGATTCCAATGGTTCATTATAATTATATAAATAGGTAATTTAATCGATTATGATCGATAATTGTCAAAGGTATTCAACTAAAATGCTTAAGCCATAGCAATTGTGGCATTTCTATGCAGGTTAGGAAACGCCTATGTTGAATTGGGGAAACCGAATCTGACGTTGATTATGAAGGGTTTGTTATTAAACTCCTTCGTTGTTTCATGAAAATAACAGTTATGGTTTGAACACACCAAAAAGTATCCAATAATAGTTTTATGGTTGTTGAAACGTTGGGAGTTGCGGATGTTTATGAATGACTTTTCGTCCTCGTCGACCCCATCGAGGGATGAGATTTCCCGGTGGTTGTTCGGGGCCGTGTGGGAGCAGCACATCAATAGATGCCGCACAATGAGGATCGGGAGCTACTTCTTTTTTCCTAATCTTCCCCGCCGGAGGAGGGAGCTCCCTATCAAATTAGAAATTGTTCTGACTAATGGGCCGATGGAAACGATGTATCAACACCGTAACCGCATTCGAAGTCGGAAAGGTAATCCTCCGGGACAAATCCGTATTAAAACATACCTGGGCGGACTGAAGGAGCGGCTTGCGGGAGGTATCGAGCAGTTACAAAAAATCCTTTTCACCGTGGAAGGGAAATACTGATTGTGAGAAGTCATTATTGATAATGCGCTGTTGAGAGGGTGAAGGGAGGAAACGATCTTCTTAAAATGATCTGTCATTGTTCCATATTATCCTCCCTCGAGCCCATTCGGACGTCTAATTTGAGAGGTGGGGCCGGACGGAAGTGGCCAGTGGTGGTGGCTTGATATCTAACCACTCGATCCAGAGACTTAAATTCCAGATAATTCAGCCCGTGAGATCACATGACTATTACAACTGAGTGTCTGTACAATTCAAAAGAGAGATTGCTAACGAAAGAATCGAGTTGGTACGGAAAAAACCTCACTATAGAAATTTAAATTGCACCTACGAAGATGTCACCTCCCAGCTATAATAGCTAACAAATAATAATTAACTTAAAGGCACATATTTAAACCTGCCAGATCTCTCCGGAGACATATGCGGCATTTTAAATCCTCCAAATCTTGCAATCTATTGGTGCAAATAATAAAATAGGGTTTGTACTAGGGGTGGGTATGGATACTCGATGTTTTCGACATCATGGTTTTTCCGATGTTTATCACACATCTATGTTTTTTCCTTTTTCCCGATGTACCTGTAGGTTACAAAACTATTTTGCTTTTCAGTACCTATACAATTGAATTATTTCTGTCCCTTGTTAGGAGCTTTACTCACTTTCTACATTATTTCTTATTTTACGCTGCCATTTTGCCTTTTATTGACATTTTATGTCTTTACTCTGGCACATAACTCGAAAAACGTTACCTACACAAAAGCGTCACACGAAATCGTCACGAAAATTTCTGATGATTTTCGCTTACAACCGATTCGTTGCTACGGAACTTTATCTTCGCCAGTTATCATCGTACAAAAATCGTTCACCACTCGTTGGATAGCTCTCGATTTACCTAACCATATTACGTAAACCACTGCGGAGTGCGTGGCCGACAAGCTGCGGTATGAGCGTGATTGTTTAAATAATTGTTTACACACAGGTGATCATTCTCAATAATTTATATTGTCTATACGAATGCAAGCTTCATAATTTATGAACCCTACGGTTAAGTATAACAACTACGCTACTGGGGTAGGTGATGTAGCATTGTTCGAAGGTTCTTGAATCACTTCTTCAAAGACATAAAATGTCCCAATGTGTTGCAGACTCGTATGCAAGCATTTAATTCTCGACTGTATCAACAACAGGATGAAGTTGACATTCTTTTGACATTTTCATGTCTTTGCTTTGGCACATAAACTGAAACGGGAAAATTTTGTTTCCTTGATTCACCCTTTCCCTCAGATCACGTCAGAACACAAGCGACAGGCGGGCCACTACGTCAGACGCACCTATGACGCACGAGCGTATGACGTCAGACGGCTGGCAGGAGATCAACTAGTACGTCAAAGCCTATGCCTTAAGAGCCTATGACGTCAGACGGCTGGCCGGAGGCCAACTAGTACCTACGCCAGAGCCTATGACGCACAAGCGTATGACGTCAGACGGCTGGCAGAAGGCCATGTAGTACGTCAGAGCCTATGCCGTAAGAGCCTATGACGTCAGAGGGCTGGCTGGCTAGGTGATCGGGTTTTATTCTAGCTGCTGCAATGTTTAAGTTGCATATTTTTCATATCAGTCATGGATGACTCGAGATAAGATAGTAGGAATGAAACCAAAACCACCACCATCCAATGTAACCGTCCAACATTTACGTTAACAGTTAACGTTTGCCGAAACCGAAAAGTGGCAGATGAAGGAACGAAAATCCCTTATGAGCTTCATCTGTATTTAAACTCGAAAAAAATCAACAAAACTTCGTGGGATTTTGGATTTGAATACATCTTACTATAATATGATACATATATTATATGTATCATTTCCTAACCTTTATGACGTATAATATTTAAATGTGAAGTCGCCTCTTCTTTTCCCAAGGAGGTTTTTTTTCTCAAGCAGGTTTAATTTTGAACTTTCTTAGAAGTCGCATCTCCGAAGCAAAATTGCTTTTTGCATTTGGCCAACAATAAATATTCGGAATAAAGTAAATTGTTTGTTAAATTTTGATCAATCAATTTTTTAACGTAAATTTGTACATTTTTCATGTTCAACTTCCTGAAATAAGTAAAATATATTAACCCCAAAAAATTGACATTTAGGTACTTAGGTAGTCCACAATAGGTTTCAAAACATCAATGTTCTGTAGACATCAATGTTTGCAGAAAAAAAAAAAAAAAAAAACATCGAGTGTAAACATTGATGTTTTTTTTCAACCGGTGCCCATCCCTAGTTTGTACCTGTTTCGATTATCAGACCATCGTAACATACCGAAAACAGGGCTGGAGAACAGGTTGTCTGTAATTTGCTACAGGAGTGGAAGGAAGTTTAAAACCGAGACGAAAGGTCTTTACCAGGACCTGTTATAGAAATTAATCTAATATTGGACAACAAAAGCGCTATAATGCAAACAGTCAACTGCCCAATCATTAATTATTTCCCATTTTTCAACGTCATTCAACATAATGTACTCTTAGTAGGCCAAAAATGAGAACCCAAATAAACAGTCTTTCCGTCACAAGAAAATTGATGACGTTTTATCCCTAAATGTTTGCCATGCTCTTTCATTCTCTGAGTTAAACTTCAACCAGTTTGCCCACAGAACTCGAGTCCACTCAAACATTTAAGGTGGTATTGGATTTGTACGAGTATCTCCCTTCGAGAGGTCCATACTGGGGTCTACTTCTTGTTTTTGTCATCATTTAATTCATCCATTGAGTAAATCGACTTTGAGGACTGTTTTAATCATGTTCACCATTTTGAAGATGAAATGATGATACCTTTCTTCTTGTGGACACTACAAAATAGAAAAAGAACTTGAAGCGTGTGACTGATACATGTCCATAATGTAATCTCAAACGCATTCGAAGAGTAAGTTTGAGTTGTGGTTTACATTTATGTGTAGCCATCATATTTTTGTAGGTGCCTACCGCTTAATGAAGGTGACTGGGAATGCTCTGTACCCATTGTTTGCCTGATTCGATTCTAACAATGGAAGACGAAGGTAATTTTACTTCTTTTTTTCTCCCTCAAGAGTCATCACCTTTCCATAGTGTCGTGGACCTTGGTTCCCCACTTCCATTCCCACTTCCACCCGTGGAAACCTTTCTCAAGCTGCAGGATTGGCCCGCTCTTCTAATGAGCTATAACGGGCGCCGGCCAATGAGAGCGTGCAGAAACCGCGAGGCCCCTCCGGGAAATGGTGGGAAATCTTCCCGAACTTCCCTCGAAACTAGTCGGCCATCTTTGTTTCCGCGGTTTTCTGAAAAAAACCCTCTAGTTTTTTTAAATAAGAAGTTCGTCTCGTGGATTCTACCAGAATACCTCATTGGTCCTAACCGAACACCGCCTTCCGATTGGACCACCAAACCTGATTTTAGTTCTTGAGGTCGGTAACCTTCCGGGTGTGGGAACGTTCAATTGTTGTATCGGTACTCTTGCAACATTTAGATCAAATCAAGATTATATGTTTGAACTAAATCGAGCTATTGCTGGTAATACATTAACAAAATATACGACGTACAAACCCATCCATGCAATTTCATCTTTAACGTAATAATCAAGGCTGCAATATTTGACGTGCAGTATTTGAGTTCAGGAATGACCATCAAACTACTCCAGAAAGCTCATCTCTCTAAAAGGTCCAGTGGTGGCAATGCGATCTATTCCCTCAAGCGTCAGAATGCTCCAAAGACCTGCTGCAAAGTGATTCAAGTGCCCACCAGAAATTCAATGCGTCCTGCAAGAAAACATCTGATGAATCTTGCAATTCCAACTAAATCAGTGGATTAAGTGCTGAAGTGGCTAACGATGCCCGGTTGATCTCTCGTTTAGTTTGTCAAAATAATAAGGAGCTCTGGGAAATGAATTGCTGGATCTGAAACGTGGAACCTTTTTATAAAACACACATTTTGAACTTTTCAACCAGACTGTGTTCTAATTTTGGAAAACATCTGATTGAAACGAAATTTGGAAAAATTAAAATGGTGCCGACTCTTTCTACCTCAATCTAGCAAACATTTAGGTACAACGAAATGTAAAACGATTTCAAATTTCAAGTACTTAGGGTTAACGAAACAACGATATGGGTACATTTTCAAAACATCAATTGAAAATTCACCGATTGGAAACGTACAAAGATTTTAAACTGTCTTTGGTTCGTGAACGGATCAAAGTTTGAAGGATTTGACTCAAATTTCGAGCGAAATTAGGGTTCGGTATGTACTGGTCTACGTTCGTCCTGGTCCTATATGATCTCATCTAAACCATTTGACAGCCCCGTTTGCACAGGTTTGCACTGATATTCGGAAGGACAGGCTTCGAGATTTACAGATATAAAAATAATTTAAATAATTCATATTCATAAAACTTGTAAATATGTCTGGCTGTGCATCGATAGAATCTACGACATTTATTGTTTATCTTCTTTTTCAGACTATTTGAGAACAATAGTTCATCTCAGAATGGTCGGCATCATCATCCCAAGTGGACGAAACTGGGATGGATTTAATAAACACCGAACCCTCGGGAATGTTTCATAATCTCAACCATTATTAAGGGTATATTCCCCAATACAAAACCAGACCACCCATCCCTCATCATAAATCATATAGGATTTAGAATAGAATAATTATGTTACCGTTTTGATTATAGGGGGTTGGGAAAATGGCCTAATTGTATTAAAATTCTGGTTCGAAGTGATCGTTATGAATACGTAGAGGATCATCCAATATGAATGAAATTGGAAGAGTAGAAATCCATTGCAGAAATGAGGTAGTGAAAATTGAGGATGAAGGGTACATCGCAATAAAGGTAATACTACTTGATGGTCCTGTTTTAATTATAATTGTATCAGTGGATGATAGTTAATGATAGTTGTGGCTCAGTTTGATATCTTCTCAATATGAGACAACTTGATTCCTGTCATATGACAGATCATTCTGCTGACCATTTGGTGCATTGTCAGTTTTCGAGAGGCGTAGTTTCTAAACGAACTCAATGATTCAAAGAGTTGATGAGGTAAATTTCGCGGTGCAATGCTCCTCCTGTCGATTTAAAAGAGCTCCCCCTTCCCCATTTATCCCAACTCTTCGAGATAAGGGAATAAGTCAGCAAGGCGCGGCAAAAGGCAAGGGAGAGCGCAGGCGAGTTCGTGATGCTCCCAACTGCAAAACTGTACCCATTAACTCCCACCTCGCCGTAAACAGCCTATTCAATATGTATGACCCATTTACCGTCTCTCGCAATCGAGGGCCTCCTTATTCCTTAGCATTATTAGAGGATTAAGCGTGGATTCCATTGGAAAAACGACGTCCTCCGACGCCCTCAATGGCAATATTAGTCACTCCCAGCGTGTACGAACAACCTTATCATTGTTTATAGGCACAATAACCGTATAAGTCAATATTATCTAGTGTTCACTGGGGGACAGTCCCGTCGTACGTTATGATCACTCATTGTTGTGATTGTGATCGTTTATACACATAGCACGCCTTGGTGGAATTACCAACTTTCACGCCCTCACGCCTCACCTCCAGGTCAACTATCGTGAGCACCGTTCTACAACATACCTAATAAATTACTATTATAGTAGATCCCACCGGGTTAAAGTCTAGTTTTCAATCTATTCCAATAGTTTGTATTTATTATTCCCTATTTTGTACCGCTTCGTGGCAACGTACTGAGGTCGGGCTGGTTAGCTTCTTAGCTGCACTCGAATCCTCATAATTTGCTCATAGGACTCTAATGAGGTTATTTATGATACAAGTAGATTAATGCGGTCTGCCGCTCTTGTGCCACTGAGGAGGAGATGGCTTGGAGTTTTGGTGAGAACTTCATCAAAATCCTATAGAGAAACACAACTTGCCTCTAATCTGTATCTGTATCAGTCCAATAGTCGCGGGGAGCTGAAGTTAGGTGAAGAGGCCTACCAGATCTGCCTTGTTAAGGCAGTCACCTCAACGTAAACAACTCAATCAAACGGATGTTTTGTTAGGAAAATGTTGTAAATTTTTGTAGGTAAAACGCCTCATCTCAATATTTTGGTGAGTTGTGGCGTTCTACCTTAACACTAGCGCGAAAATAAATAAGTTTTGAGGCATTTTCATCCTAGAGTTGAGGCCTTTTACCTTAACAGTGTGTCGCTGAGGCGTTTTACCCTAACATTGACCAATTTTCGTATGTTTATGGTCAGAATTTCCCCCACTTCCGGTTCGAATTCTGAAATTTGACTTCACCATCGAAAAGGCCAGATCCAAAATAAGCCAGATATGCTAAGATCCCACAAGGTCTAACTCACTTTTCCCCAACTTAATTTTACCAGTGCTATAACAACATAGCTCCTGTGGACGTTAAGAAAACTCTGCAAATTCTTGACAAATTCTTATTATCTATAATAAACCGTTGTGTCAAGAATTTTCAGAGTTTTCTTAATATCCACAGGAGGTACATTGTAATAGCACTGGTAAAATAAAGTTGGGAAAAGTGAGTTAGACCTTGTGGGATCTTAACAGACGAAATGTTTCGTGAGCCTTGAAACGTGTATGGACATGTCGACGAGTGGATCATCAAGCTGCTAGTTATCGGATTGAATTAGAGTTGGGCTTGCCTATTTATTTGTTTCTATGTTCGGTCTACCAGAACCTTTGTGGGTTGTACATTAACGTCCGAAGCCTTATCTTATACCAAGCAAATATGGCGCCAGAATTATAATGTCTATCGTCATTGAAGGGGCCGAACTGAACATGTAAGACATCATGAATCAAATGAGCACACCATTGCTCCAGAACACCATTACATTCATATGATGAATGCATTTTTGCTTTTAGACATTAATTTATACTCCCCGTGATTATTCGACGTATTTTGATGACTATCTTAGACGTTGCTGTTGTTTTGATGTTGAGTACCTCGTATAGTTATGGAGAAGGGGCTAGTACGGTTATACCAGCCCAGCATTAGCGACTCCCTCGGCTGGAACGATATGCCCCGAATTACACGCGACTTCCAACCTGCCCCTGATGATGGTGAAGGGAAACTATAACGAGCCCCTTACAACCATAACTTACAAGGTTATTCACATCCACAGACTCTTCGTGCCTGCTATAGCATTAATTAGTGGATGTGCTCCGGATTTTCCGCCGTTCGTTCTTTCTGTTAATTCCATTGAACTCCTGCAAATTTAGGTATCGCACATCCGTTGGAAGGTTTCTTACGAATTACTCATTGAGGCAAGGTATAAACTAATTGAGGAACTAGCGGGTAGCCGAGTGGCTGAAATTGGAATAGCGGCTGAGATCTTTAGGTACAAACCCCTATATCAAACCAGTCATATCAACCCAGTGAGAAACCAAAGGAGAACTTACACCAGATAATTCCGCCAGACTCCCTTATGGAGTGAGTTTCGAAAAAGGTTTAACAAATGAATCCCTCTACATTCTAGAGGTAGATTTTGAATTTGACATATTGACACATCCTTGCAGGCGCAGAAAGGTCTTTGTCGAAGTGAAAAATCTAGTTCCCATTGCAGATTCATTTAATTAAGTATGTTTTTAATCAGACTGATGACTCGCATCTGAGACTAGAGTGCAAAATTACACTCCGTTGTAATCCATCATCTCGCCTTCCATCAGATACTTTTGAAGTTTTTTCATCTCCCAGGTTCACGTTCCACCCTACGTACATTAGTACATATACCATTTAAATGATTTCTGATAATCTCACAGTGATTAATACACTCAAAATTAGGGATAATACACTCAAGTGATTTAATGATCCTCCAAAGGTTCAGACTTTACAACAAAGGAACATCTCAAATGAGTACGTAGTGTATAACACATCTCAGGCTGCCCTTAATAGCAACTAGAGCTCTAAAACCCCCCAAGAGGCGTTCCCACGAGCTTTTATTACAAACTTGTGTTATCAACTTGCATCGAAAAAGAAAGTTTTTCTTCTCGAAAAAACAAGTTCTCCTTCAGAACTCTTTCCCGTTATCGTGGTTCTTATAATGGCCAGTAGTCGTATCTATCAGAATCTTGTTGAATACATTTAAAGCTTTCCTGACCACACTGTATAGAAATGGCACACCGTGTACCTAATTAATTGGTTTGTAACATGTTTTCTCTTATCAAACAACACGAACTTTCTAGTTGTAAGAAAATTCCAAAACTAACGCTGGCTCATTATCTGGGAGTAGTTGAACTTTACATATTATGTGTTTGAAAATTAAAATATCTTTTCGCTGTTGATTAGCTAGAACTACTCAAGATTATTTGTAATTTGGCGCGTTGGAAACTGCTGACAACGATTTCGAACACTTGTTTTTCTTACAACCATCAAAATTAGCTGTTATCTGTATTTTGTGGCGCCACCCTCAGCCATATAATAATCCACTTATAATTCACTTATGAATCCTTATAATCTACTTATTTCTTGCAATCTTTCACATTTTTCGCGCACTCTCACCAACATTTAGAGCCGTTTGGCATCATTATTGAAAAACTAAAAATTATAAACGCATTGAAATTCAACAATCCAAACAATTGATTTTACTTAAGTACATTTTATTTATCGGTAGTGGCCTTCAAACTTACTTTTGTAAAAACCAACATTACTGTCATTTTAGCGAAATTTGATTTTTTTAAAAATGGAACGGAGGTTATATACGTAGGTCATCCACATTGATCCCGTATAGCCACCAGCATGATATCCTTGGACGCTTTGGCTTATGCATATCGTCCGTATCTAATAAATTTAGCACAAAACCTATTCGATTGAATTATATCAAGTTATTTATCTGTAATGAGAAAACTAAAGAATTTAGTTTAAAGTGACTCTTTAGTCTAAAGCAGTGCTTCCCAAACTTCTTAACTAGCGGACCCCTTTCACGGAAAAATTTCAAGTGCGGACCCCTGTCATTCAAGTTGGTGTTAGATCAGGTAAGTACTTACCTGAATATGGATAGGGGGAAAAAATCAATTTCATCAATTAGCCAACTGTTCCAAATATTAGTTGGTGGAGAAAGGGATAACATCATGAAAATAAGCATTAGGTAAAACGTACATACTCAACTTTATTTACGTACTTTTTATTTACAAAATGTGCAAAGTAAGAAACAAAAAATTGAATTGAGCAAAATGGTAACGTTGAGTCAGATGAACTAATGGGAAGAGTGTGGTTGTTTCACCTGGCACAATTTTGAAAAGTCGGGTTCAATTTTGCATAGCTGGAGGCGGATGTCAGGTTCAGCATCAAGGCAGCATCGGCATTTGGATTTGGTAGCAGCATAGATAGAAAACCCGGATTCGCACAAGTAGTTTGATTGTTTGTACAGCTGTTATTCAGAATTCTTTGTTTCTTTGAACTCTTCTAGTCAATAGAACCAACGAAAACAATTCTCGGAAGTCCAACAGCGCAGGACTACCGAGATTATGCTTTAGGTATAATTTGCTTCAAAATTTACATTTGCTGCGGACCCCCCACTTAGGGTTGGCGGACCCCTAGGGGGTCCGCGGACCACAGTTTGGGAAGGCCTGGTCTAAAGTATAACATGAAAACAGGGAGATTGAGCGCTTAGAGTTTTACCTTCATGTTACGGATACAACTTTCAGGGATGTTATCAACACGAGTTCCGAGTTTGAAGATTTAAGTTTATCAAACTGATTTCGTCACAGCTTAATAATTAACAAATTTAACAAAAGAAGAGTTTTATGGCCATACATTTTTAGTCTGCCTGAAGTGACGTTTTACAAAATAGAAAATTTCCTTATCAGGGCTAATTTCGAGAAAGCTTTGATGGAAAAGATTAATGCAGTGATAGCATGCAGAGACACATACAAAGCACTGAGTTTCAGTTGAGTTGACTCAAGTCATTTGAATAATAAGAAAACACGCAAAGAATATCCGGACTTTCCACTAATTAGTAAATTTATGATTAGGATTCTTCAGGGGACCACTCGATATATTGCTATCCAGCAGCTTGCGTATGCGTATTCAAAAGAAGACTTTAATGAGTATTGTTTATCCGCTTCATGGATACCGGTACGTTAATTGAGCTGGCTCGAAATCTACTCCTCTTAATTATTCTTACTTCAGGTTTCTCTCTGGTTTCTCTCTGATTCACTGTTCTAAAAACTGTTTCGAGATTATGCGAATTCGAAACAGCATGCGAACCGACTAAAATGTTGAGCTGATTGCACAGATTTTCGCTCGAATGGGAGTCTGATGATTGAGCAGAGCTGTATAGGCAGTTGTGCAAGACGCTCTGGTTGTGCTCTCCGAAGCGAAAAGTCTAACTGCCTCCTGTCAGGGGTGAAGCTTCCAAGCGGAAGGAAACTTGCGTAGCTTCAAGTTACTGAATGATTTGATTCGGCGTTGCTTGATTTTTAGTGTCAGTTTCGTTGTTTCACTGCAATAGTGCGTTACTTTGGTTGGGCGAAGGGATTTGAGCTAGAAACGAACATCGAAACGTCAAGTGGAATCAATAATGGAAAAATACAAGTGATCAGAGAGTACAAATTAATTAGACCGAAGTAGATGTGTTGCTTTATCATAATCATGTTCATAAAAAGCGAGCGATGACGTCAGAACAGCTGAAGCATCTGATTGGTTGGTCAAAAAAACGGTGGAAACTTCTTGAAACTTGCGAGAGTGCCGAGAAGGGCTGACGGTGGGTGACGTCACAACCGCGCGCCATTTCACATCCAAGTTTCAAACCTATCAGATTTCAATTGTGACTATCAATCTCTGTGAAGTTTTTTTTTTCTGAAATGGAAACTAGTGTTTACGTCAAATAGCAACTCGAATAACATTACGAATAGGGGTTTTTTCAATTTTCATTTCTCATGCGCATACCCCATTGTACAATTGAAATGAATAACTATAAAATTGGTACCTATGCATGTGAACATTGACCACAGAAAAATACAGTAATTGATGTGATATGCGAGAAGCTGAAGAGACCACAAAAACTGACAGCGTCAAAAAACAAATTTATTTTTAATAATCAACTTTTAATAAGGTAGAAGATTATTTGGAAGTATACAATTTTCATGACTACGGCTTGGACCTGGTATTGTTAAATTTATTTATTGTTTTTGGTTATTTTGAACGGACCTGATGCTCTTGTTCGCCATCTCCTACCGCTATCCATCGTGAACCAATTGTAACTTAAATGAAGACCACCAGGTTCCAACTAGCAACTGGACCAAGAGATATGCAAAGATTGGCTCCGAAATGAACCAACAGACATCTGGCATGATTCCGGAACCAAGTGTTATTACAGACCGTCATTTGACCAAACATCAACTTCGAACATGTACATGATAATATTGGGTTGATACATAGACAACCAGACAGAGCAATGTTGCGGTAAGCGTCGTGTTGGTTTTGGTGGGAAACGGTATGAAGTAAATTTTATAAGTTAGTGATACACAAGTCTCGTAGATCGATATAGCATCCTCAGCTCATCCATTCGCAAAATAAGGACGAAAATAGACTAGACTCACTTTGAATGACCTCGACATAATATTTACTGTATTAACGTCCCTATGCCACCTACTCACACACTCTTGTTGGCTCAACACTCACTCTGGACACTGATCCAACAAGGTAATTATCCTCAATCAACTTCATTTCATCGTGTTCGAAGAGTGTTTATGACTTACCTACACACGGTATCACTTATTAGAAGGGCGATTCCGATAGACGAAGCTCAGAACAGATACATTATACGAGGGGCATTAAAAAATCACTTCAACCGCTAATGAGGAGGGTGCGACCTCAATTGGACATTGTGATCACGGTATCACGAGATAGGTCTCAGTCCTCGCATAATGATGGAGCCTTTGGTTATACAGATCACGCGCGAGCATAAAGTTCCAGTCAATGTGGGTTCCTCCCTGGTCCCTACTACATCGGCAGGGAACGGTAGCTGACGAAATTCAGAGCAACGCGGCGCCCTGAGGGTCACATGGGTCAATTATCTGGCCTATAGCCTATCACGTTTCCGAGCACACGAATTTGAAACAATGCCCCGAAACAAACGACCGTAGAGTGTAATTTACTTGTAACCAACGGGGAAAAATGATTACTTTTAAGGACTCACTGGTAATCCCGTAAGAAATTTGGTAACTTTCAGAGGGAACCCTTAAAAACTCCTGACCCCTATCAGTACGAATGGAAAGAATTTTCCAATGAACGAATTTCTTGTCCTTCACGACTCGATAAACGCAAATTTCTACTATTTCCCTTGTCCTTAGTCCTTTGAGGGGACAAAAGATTGTGGTGGAATTCGTAAAATATCTGTGAATCAAATTGAAACACGTTGGAATCTGCTGCATTTTTCTCTGCATATGTTAGTAAGTTCGTAGAGGTTAACACGCTTGCACACACACTGATTTTCTACCGGCCGTCCTCAGCAGTAGGGATCTTACAGCAAGCCTTTCTCGTGCAGGAATAGAGTTTCTCATTTTACTGTTTTGACTTAATTTTCCAACGTCTCGTGGAGTTCGTCAAATGATGAAGTAGACATTAGGAAGAAGTTGAAAAACTTGATACCATCACACCTTAGTTCTTCAGAAAGAGTATAGAATGTTCCCGTGCGTTCTCTGCTTTGATTGGATGAATCCAGAATTTGCGCGAATCCTACAGCACTTAATACGTCGATAGAGTAACCGCGTAACTACAACTCGTTTAGGATTCAAGCCAACAATCACCTACCAGGACACCAAAACAACTGATTGTCTGATCGGTAAAAATCCGGTATGTGTGCAAGGCAGCTTACTGACTTCGATTCTGTCACTCACTATTCTCTTGATTAAAACTTGAGTGGTTGTCTGAGGCGTTCTTTGTGTGAAGTGTACATTCTCGACCATCTCTAGAGAGCCGAACCTCAACACTAGTAGCGCAAGTTTAGCGCCTCATTGGACTTCAAAACGGTGAACCGTGAAAATTCTCTACCTGTATATCGCAGGCTTCTGGCATGTCCAGACGGAACTATCAGAGGTGAAGTTGAGAGGAAAAAACAGCTCATAATGGATCGCCAGGTACGAGTTTGACCCTTTTTTCCAACTAAATTCTGGCGGTGATGAGACCGAAACAAAACGAACAGTTCGATTGCTTTCATCGTGCCATGTTATTTACAATTGGTGAGAGATTATGATTTGAAATGGGAGTCTGCGGTCGAGGCACGACCTACACCTCATTACGTGGGTAGTAGCTCAACTACTGCAGCTTCATATCAGGTACGAGTATCAACAGTAGTAAAACTTTTAAAATAATGCCTCTATACCCTTACCGATCAGATACCGCGTTCATCGCTGGCTGATTGCTGTAAATTGTGTCAAATCATCTTCAATCATTTAACTAGGATTACATAAATTCGATGTTCGATCAATATCATAAGTGTGAAACTATTTGTAGTATGTTCGACCAAGATTTGAAGAGTATTTGAAGTAGTTGTACTCTTCACAGAGTGGACGACCTCACGATTTGATGAACAAATTTGATGGTATTGCGATTCAGCATAAATATCCTCAGTTGTTATCAGGCCGAACATGTCAGGGTGCACTCACTTGAGTTGGTAAACTTTTGAGTTGCTATTTGGTTCAGTGGAGCTTCCATCATCATAGGGTAAAGTTCCCTAATACGGTATATATAGTGCCTAATATAGCCCTCTGTAATATCTCCCCAGTCATGAGAAGTAGCATTATGGCCAGTAGGTGAGCTATAAGCTTCCAGAGGCAGGTCACTAGGTAGCAGATCAAAACTTCCCAACATGGCTTCCAGAAACCACACAATCTGTTGTTGACAAGTGCTGAAAAAGTGCTTTTTTACCTGTTCAACAAGTCTACTTTTTTGAATTTTACGAAGTATTTGAGTCGACAATTGCTCTTGTTGAAGGTCCATTCGAATTCAAATGAACACCTCGATTCGATATGAAGTCTACTTTTTTCGAGTTTTACGAAGTATTTGAGTCGACAATTGCTCTTGTTGAAGGTCCATTCGAATTCAAATGAACACCTCGATTCGATATGAAGTCTACTTTTTTCGAGTTTTACGAAGTATTTGAGTCGATAATTGCTCTTGTTGAAGGTCCATTCGAATTCAAATGAACACCTCGATTCCATATGAAGTCTACTTTTTTCGAGTTTTACGAAGTATTTGAGTCGACAATTGCTCCTGTTGAAGGTCCATTCGAATTCAAATGAACACCTCGATTCGATATGAAATCTATATTTTTTTTAGTTTTACGAAGTATTTGAGTCGACAATTGCTCTTGTTGAAGGTCCATTCGAATTCAAATGAACACCTCGATTCGATATGAAGTCTAATTTTTTTTTAGTTTTACGAAGTATTTGAGTCGATAATTGCTCTTGTTGAAGGTCCATTCGAATTCAAATGAACACCTCGATTCGATATGAAGTCTAATTTTTTTTTAGTTTTACGAAGTATTTGAGTCGACAATTGCTCTTGTTGAAGGTCCATTCGAATTCAAATGAACACCTCGATTCGATATGAAGTCTAATTTTTTTTTAGTTTTACGAAGTATTTGAGTCGACAATTGCTCTTGTTGAAGGTCCATTCGAATTCAAATGAACACCTCGATTCGATATGAAGTCTATATTTTTTTTTAGTTTTACGAAGTATTTGAGTCGATAATTGCTCTTGTTGAAGGTCCATTCGAATTCAAATGAACACCTCGATTCGATATGAAGTCTACTTTTTTCGAGTTTTACGAAGTATTTGAGTCGACAATTGCTCCTGTTGAAGGTCCATTCGAATTCAAATGAACACCTCGATTCGATATGAAGTCTACTTTTTTCGAGTTTTACGAAGTATTAGAGTCGACAATTGCTCTTGTTGAAGGTCCATTCGAATTCAAATGAACACCTCGATTCGATATGAAATCTATATTTTTTTTAGTTTTACGAAGTATTTGAGTCGACAATTGCTCTTGTTGAAGGTCCATTCGAATTCAAATGAACACCTCGATTCGATATGAAGTCTACTTTTTTCGAGTTTTACGAAGCATTTGAGTCGACAATTGCTCTTGTTGAAGGTCCATTCGAATTCAAATGAACACCTCGATTCGATATGAAGTCTATATTTTTTTTAGTTTTACGAAGTATTTGAGTCGACAATTGCTCTTGTTGAAGGTCCATTCGAATTCAAATGAACACCTCGATTCGATATGAAGTCTACTTTTTTCGAGTTTTACGAAGTATTTGAGTCGACAATTGCTCTTGTTGAAGGTCCATTCGAATTCAAATGAACACCTCGATTCGATATGAAGTCTACTTATTTCGAGTTTTACGAAGTATTTGAGTCGATAATTGCTCTTGTTGAAGGTCCATTCGAATTCAAATGAACACCTCGATTCGATATGAAGTCTACTTTTTTTGAGGTTTACGAAGTAATTGAGTCGACAAATGCTCTTGTTGAAGGTCCATTCGAATTCAAATGAACACCTCGATTCGATATGAAGTCTATATTTTTTTTAGTTTTACGAAGTATTTGAGTCGACAATTGCTCTTGTTGAAGGTCCATTCGAATTCAAATGAACACCTCGATTCGATATGAAGTCTACTTTTTTTGAGGTTTACGAAGTAATTGAGTCGACAAATGCTCTTGTTGAAGGTCCATTCGAATTCAAATGAACACCTCGATTCGATATGAAGTCTATTTTTTTGAATTTTACGAAGTATTTGAGTCGACAATTGCTCTTGTTGAAGGTCCATTCGAATTCAAATGAACACCTCGATTCGATATGAAGTCTACTTTTTTCGAGTTTTACGAAGTATTTGAGTCGACAATTGCTCTTGTTGAAGGTCCATTCGAATTCAAATGAACACCTCGATTCGATATGAAGTCTACTTTTTTTGAGTTTTACGAAGTAATTGAGTCGACAATTGCTCTTGTTGAAGGTCCATTCGAATTCAAATGAAAACCTCGATTCGATATGAAGTCTACTTTTTTTTAGTTTTACGAAGTATTTGAGTCGATAATTGCTCTTGTTGAAGGTCCATTCGAATTCAAATGAACACCTCGATTCGATATGAAGTCTACTTTTTTGAATTTTACGAAGTAATTGAGTCGACAATTGCTCTTGTTGAAGGTCCATTCGAATTCAAATGAACACCTCGATTCGATATGAAGTCTACTTTTTCGAGTTTTACGAAGTATTTGAGTCGACAATTGCTCTTGTTGAAGGTCCATTCGAACTCAAATAAACACCTCGAGTCGATATGAAGTCTACTTTTTTTCGTTTTCACGAAGTATTTGAGTCGACAATTGCTCTTCTTGAAGGTCCATTCGAATTCAAATGAACACCTCGATTCGATATGAAGTCTAATTTTTTTTTAGTTTTACGAAGTATTTGAGTCGATAATTGCTCTTGTTGAAGGTCCATTCGAATTCAAATGAACACCTCGATTCGATATGAAGTCTAATTTTTTTTTAGTTTTACGAAGTATTTGAGTCGACAATTGCTCTTGTTGAAGGTCCATTCGAATTCAAATGAACACCTCGATTCGATATGAAGTCTACTTTTTTCGAGTTTTACGAAGTATTTGAGTCGACAATTGCTCTTGTTGAAGGTTCATCCGAATTCAAATGAACACCTCGATTCGATATGAAGTCTACTTTTTTCGAGTTTTACGAAGTATTTGAGTCGACAATTGCTCTTGTTGAAGGTCCATCCGAATTCAAATGAACACCTCGATTCGATATGAAGTCTACTTTTTTCGAGTTTTACGAAGTATTTGAGTCGACAATTGCTCTTGTTGAAGGTCCATCCGAATTCAAATGAACACCTCGATTCGATATGAAGTCTACTTTTTTCGAGTTTTACGAAGTATTTGAGTCGACAATTGCTCTTGTTGAAGGTCCATTCGAATTCAAATGAACACCTCGATTCGATATGAAGTCTACTTTTTTCGAGTTTTACGAAGTATTTGAGTCGACAATTGCTCTTGTTGAAGGTCCATTCGAATTCAAATGAACACCTCGATTCGATATGAAGTCTACTTTTTTCGAGTTTTACGAAGTATTTGAGTCGACAATTGCTCTTGTTGAAGGTCCATTCGAATTCAAATGAACACCTCGATTCGATATGAAGTCTACTTTTTTCGAGTTTTACGAAGTATTTGAGTCGACAATTGCTCTTGTTGAAGGTCCATTCGAATTCAAATGAACACCTCGATTCGATATGAAGTCTACTTTTTTCGAGTTTTACGAAGTATTTGAGTCGACAATTGCTCTTGTTGAAGGTCCATTCGAATTCAAATGAACACCTCGATTCGATATGAAGTCTACTTTTTTCGAGTTTTACGAAGTATTTGAGTCGACAAAGCCACAGTTGGAGCTCTAGAAATGACCAATTCACATAAACAACAAGTTTTCAATTTTTTCTGGTTTATTAAGGAGATGGCATTAAATCAAAACTTCTAGGTGGTCAGCAGACGTGCTCTACTGGAGAGTCGGCGGAAACAGCCCTCCCCAACCCCGGATGTCCGGCCGCCGCCGCCAACCAGTCATTTCCATATCCAACTACCTCTCATTAAACTCGCCTTTGTGGAGACTATTTCTGAACACCAAATTGAATGGGTTGTTGTGATTTTCTCGAGTTTTCAGTCAAGGGTTCATTTTAAGGGTAAAACCTGCACCGAAGTTTCTTGTAACCACTGAGGAAACTTGAGTTACGAAATTTGTGCAGGAGAAACACGAAGAAGCTTTTGGTGAGCTGGATTTAGCAACTTCAGTCAGAGCAAATGATCTATGGGATGGACTGTGTTTTCTCGTTTCTAGTTGCTGTTTAGCAGAGTTAGTGTTTGCTGAAAAAGGTGTCCCAAACCTAACATGCATTCCAAAGCCAGTGATGGTTACCTCAACTGGCTCCCAACCGAAACGGTTCAACCATCAAGCATTAAGATTCTCCCTTATCCGTGAACGCGTCTTGAGGTTCAACGCAATTCGCTCGTAGACAAGATTGTACATCTTTGACATTTTTTCATCATTTTCATCAAGGATATTCTCTGTCCTCTGATATGCATCTAGAACCTCGTCCGAGACACATTCAGAGGTCAGAGGATGAAAGCCTCGATCATAAAGGTCCAGACAATGCAAGGCCGAAATGGTGGAACTTTAGCCGACGAAATTGCAAGGCCTGTACTGAATTATTTTAATATGTCTCCATTTTTTTATTAGACAATTCTTAGCTGCCCTGATTGCAGTCTGATGGAAACGGAAAGCCTGGGTCACTTTGGTGCACTATCGATCACCCTACAACGTCTAATAATCAGATGAATCGTGTTTTGTGGCGCTGATATCGAGAGGGAAGCTTCATGTGATGAATATCTTAATAATGTAATGACCTTAATAATATAATAATTATCACATATTTTTTCAGTTGGGTTTGAAATATTATTCAAGGTTTGAAATCAGATAATTTGTTCCACGGTTCACCCAGTTGATGAGTGTTTTAGTGAAATGATAATATCCCTAGGGAAATACGCGGTCGTGACACGTAGATGAGGCGGGAATGTTCGAAGAGCCCAAAGATTTACTCACACCTTTCGCCGAGCTCCCTCTCCGAAACACAAGATCCCGAACACGTTTTTCCAACGGCTGATATATGAGCTAGATGAGACGACGGCAACAGAAAATGGAATCAGGGTCGTGGATCGGCCCACCTTCTAATGTGTGAATTTAAAACCGTTCTGACCTCATCGACGGAACGTTAAGGAGATACCGAATTGTTAAGAGAGGGCCGTTTTTTTTCGGATGCCGGGTCTTCAGGACTCGAGTTTTTAGGAACAACAAGCAAGTTGAGGGGGACCTCGGGTTGTAATTACTCAGTTGGGCGTGTGCCACCAAACACTCTTTTAGCTGCCAGAGATGAGGGAGAGCGATAAACTTGCGAGGGCGGAGGCGTCGAACGGAGCGATGATCGGCGATGGCTTATCTACCTCTGAGCTCTTGCTCTCCCGTGTTGGGTTAGGTCCTAGAAAGTAACTTAGCCCTCCGTATCGATATTTACCATCATGGGAGTGGGGTTTCTTGCCTGCAGAATGCGTGTCATTAAGAAGCAATCATTACGAAATATTTTTATAATGGGCATTCCAACAAGCAATGAAAAGAGTAAATGAATGCTTGGCGATGGTGTTCTTTATAGGGCAAAATCAAACGTTGTAACACCTATAGAAACACCATTCCAATCGTGATCTACGGAAAAATAAAGGCTACAGATCGCAGCTAGTGCGTACATCGTGCACGGTTTATGGGCACTTTTTGGCTGGTTATAGATCGTTGATCCAAACCACCGTTTATTCACTTTGTTT
Source organism: Stenodema calcarata (assembly GCA_963920205.1). NCBI lineage: Eukaryota > Metazoa > Arthropoda > Insecta > Hemiptera > Miridae > Stenodema > Stenodema calcarata. The sequence goes on along the minus strand of OY986051.1, from coordinate 5,145,858 downwards.
TCTTAATAACGCACCTAGCATTACAATAATTGAAACATGTTAGGTGTAATGTATATTTGATACTTTGTGGAATGATGTGAGGAACATTTCGTGTCCACACACTCAACCCAGTCCCCCTTCAACAGGTTGAAATGGGGAACCGCGGGTAAAGACTCCAAGGCGTTTACTATCACTGATCCCTTTTGTTACTCCAGAACAATAAAGAGAGACTGATGAAATGGTAACTTATTGTTGTGGGTAACTTAAATCGAGTGTAACATCTCTAGTGTCCGAGGGATGAGAGGATCTGTTTGGTTGGGGCTGCTGGGCGGCCTGACCGAAAGAGTGGCTCCTTCAGATCTCGCCCGAAGGTTACCGGTCATTCTTATGTCTTCTTTCTATTGTCTTTGAGTGTGATACCTTCCGACCCCCGCTGAAAAAGTAGTCTTTTAGAAACTAATATACTCCTACCTGTGGTTGTAGTTCGGATTACAGGAATAAGTAGGGGCCCAAGGAAACATCAATAAGTGAGCAAAAAATAACTTGGAGATGTGAAATAATTGTGTAAATGTACGTTAAGAACATGTCTAGCTAATTCTTCTCATTCTCACTTCTCCCAAAAGGAACAGTTTGCAAACTTTATACGAACTCCATCGCTCCAATGAACCTCTGCAATATGACAAAATGGTTTCTAACTCGATTTGCGCCTACGGTAATCACGGATACGAATAATTGGTATTATTCCAGTAACGATGCAGATGATCAGTCGAAACATAATTTTACCCAGATTTAAAGACAAGGAACATACTAACTTGTTTCTTATTCCCAATATAACGTATGTCATACGTCATACTGAGCCTGTTGGTAACAAGTCACGGACGTCACGGAACGCGTTTTCCAGGTAATTTTGCCTGATCAACTTGAAATTGGGTGTGGATCTTCTTGGTCTGGAAAATTGAAACGCCTGAAAGTTTCCAGTCGCTAAGTATAAATGGAGTCGTTTTTCGCCCGTACCTTGTTGTTGTTCTTCGTCTTCTCCACCCCTTCTTGCTCTGACAGGGAAGGCTGCAGCCTCTCCACCTTCACCGACTGACTTGAAATTTGTTTAAGCTCTGTTGACACAGAGCTTTGTTTCAACTTCAGAAAGAGCCTTTTGAAAGATTTACTTAACCCATTATCTCACCCAAATCAATTTTAGAAGAAAAAAACTCTGCAAATTCTTGACACAACGGTTTATTATCTTCCTTGTGCAGATCACCCTTCTGTCTATACCAGACTGTATTGCAAATCGGCACCATACCATATTCTCAACGTACTCATACCATACCATACGAATTTCTTTCCTATCATACCATACTGTATTATACCAAATCATACATACAATAATATACCATACCATACTCATACCATGTCATACAAACCGAGTGAATATATTGAAATGTCATCCATTTCTGACCTATATTTAAAATTTTAAGTATCTAGCTCATCGTCAACATTTAATTTGTTTAAACAAATAGGTATTATTTAAACAATTTTACAGACAAGAAACCGAGTGAATATTGCATTGTGATCCAGTTCTGACCTATTTTTAAAATTTCAAGTCCATAGCTCATCATCAAAATTTAATTTGTATTATTACAAAAAGGTATTATTTAAACAATTTTACAGATGAGAAACCGAGTGAATATTGCAATGTGGTCTATCCCCGACTCACGGTTAAAATTTCTAGACTGTAGTTTACCGGGAAGATGTAAAAAGGTAGTTTTATTCTGGGCGTCTGGTGGTTGGGTCACATAACGGCCGTTTTCGACGCGAAAGTTTAGTGTTTTTCCTAAAACTTTGCGCGGTCACTGTGAACGAACGGCTGGTCGCACAAAAATCCAATTGGTCTTAAAAGATTCGTAATTTTTCAGGTCATTCGAAGGTGAACTAAAATTTACACGGTTCAGTTAAATATTTGGAGATAAGACATCGTCGAAATTTTAAATTTCGTTTTGACCCCCTTCCCCTTGACCTAGGGTTATGAAAAGTTTCGAGGACCATTGTGGGGTTGGTCGAAACCCATAAAAAAAATTTCGTAATTTTAGCTCAACGCTAACTGGGCAAAACGGCGTGGACGGCGGACGGCGGACGGCGGACGGCGTACGGGGGACGGCGTACGGCGTACGGCGTACGGCGTACGGCGGACGGACGGATTTTTTTTTATTCGATTTTCTGAATCTACGTATCTTGAAACGTAAACCAACAAATTTTGAGGGGGGGTTAAAAAAATTTTTTCTTTGGGCGATTCCAATGGTTCATTATCGAAGATAATAAACCAAAAAACAGAGCTTGTAGGCTAATAATGTCCACTATGACGAGTCTACAGCCTGGGTAGAAAAACAACAGGACCAATCGAGTTGAAATTTTGCACAGGCCTTCCTTTAACTTTTAAAGGTTTAGGAACAAAAAACCTAAATTTAATTTAGGCTAATTTTTGCGAATTTTGGTGGGGAAAAAGGATGTCATAACTTTTTCCGGCTTTTTCAGATGATATTTGCGAGGCAATGTAATTTTTACACGGATTGTTTTTTGGGGGGTATTATAATATTACAAAGGTAAACTTGTGACAATATCGGAAACTTGTATGACAACCCAGGGAGAAAAACCCCATTCCTCTATTTGTACCCCTATTTGTCTACCCATAGCAGACCGCCTTTCGATATAATGATCCGATTTTTAAGCAGAATGATTTAGATCATTTCAAAAAATCTAGCAATCAAGAACCTGCGATAAAATAAAATTTATGCAGCTAAATACACAAAACCTTGAGCAAAAACCAAGGCAAAAAAATAATTCTGTCCCCAAAAGTGGAGTAAAGAAAAAAAAGGATCCGTAAAATCCATGGCATTCATTCTGAACAACACTCAATCCAAATTTTTCATCAAATTGGTGTGGGGGTGGGAGAGGGGTAAACATTGGAGAAATTAGATTCTCCTCTCGTATCACTAAGAATGAAGTTTGATATTTGTCACACTCAAATTGTAGGGCTAATATAAGGGGCTGATACAACTGTAGCGTGCGTGGACGAAGGAGTGCATTTACATGAGAAACAGATACCAACTCAATAACGTACCTCTATTTTAGACTTCCAGCATGAGTGGGGGAAGTTTCGAATCCGGATTGAACAAATCTTTCATCTGGTTTTCTCTCTGAAGCGTTAGCATGAAACTTGTATCAGAATATTGTTCCCATGAAACCCACCTCCTCCAAACCGGAAATTGTCGGGAAGTGGGGATAACCATTGTTTTCGAGGGCGGTAATCAGATCCAAAAACCTTTACGTTAACAGTCAAACATGGGAGGGGGGGGGGAGGACAAAGGGAAATGAGATGGCATGTGAAGGGCGTGGAAAGAGGAACAGGGTGGACTTGCTATAGGAAACAGAAAATGAATATGCAGTTCGTCACCCCCCCGGGCCAGTAACCTGTCCAGATGTTTACATCCCGGTTCATTACCTGCACGCAATTCTATGAGAGTTCCTACCCCTATTGTTTCTCTTATGACCTATTGCCCATCATTCGACGATTACTTAAAAGCCTATTAATGTTGGGTCTATTGGTTTAGTTTTTGGATGTTTACTCACCTGTGAAAGAGAGTCAGATCGATATCCTGCTCGTTTTGAAATAGTCTCCGTACTGTGTGATGAAACCTCATTATGATAGTGTACAACAAAATGCGTAGGTATTGAGGATCACCCCTTCACATGAGTAGTTGGTAGATCATGAGCGTAATGATTAAGAGACACCTCCCGCCTCCCCCTCATCAACCACCCACATCTGCCACTTTCCTCTTTCTCACCCACTTCCACATTCACATTCACCCACAATTTATATTTAGCAGTAGTGGTGGCAGTGGAAAGGGGGGGAGGGAGAACGTAATGATTAAGAGACAACTCCCGCCTCCCCCTCATCAACCACCCACATCTGGCACTTTCCACTTTCTCACCCACAATTTATATTTAGCAGTAGTGGCGGGGTGGAGGGGAGGGGAGAGAACGTACCTAATGATTAAGAGACAACTCCCGCCTCCCCCTCATCAACCACCTCATCAACCACTTTCCTCTTTCTCACCCAAATTCACCCACAATTTATATTTAGCAGTAGTGGCGGGGTGGAGAGGGGGGGTGGTGGAGAGAGCGTAATGATTAAGGACAACTCCCGCCTCCCCCTCATCAACCAGCCACATTCACACATTCCACATTCACATTCACCCACGATTTGAATTTAAGCAGTTTTGGCGGGCGGTGGAGGGGTGGAGACAACACCCGCTTCTTTCATAAACCTTCTTCATCGTTCCGCTCCACTCCTCCCTTTCCTCTTTATCACCCACTCACAATTCCAATTGATGTGGGGTAAGTCACCTCATGATCGACAGACGCTAATTAACGGTTATTAATAATACACATTAAAATCGAAAAATCGAAAAATTCATAGTTTTTAGTTCGCGTCTACATAGAGTTTATTTTTTAGAATTTTGTACGACTATCCGCAGCTTTGTACGACCAGCCGTTCGTTCACAAAGAGGGCTCAAAGTTGGAGCAAATCAAAATTCGCCAACACGGGGGTGAATCATGTACGGTCTTGATTATAGCACATGTTTTCAGATATCGACTTGATTCATAATAATTATCAATCATGATTGATAATATTCAATATTAAAAATATTCATAAACATTATTAATAACTAACAACACTTAATAATAATTTTCACTGCTTGTTTTTCAAGTTCCCGATGAGCTAGGGATTTGAAATTTTAAATATAAGTCAGAACTGAATGAAAATGCAATATTCACACGAATTCTTTGTCAGTAAAATGTTTAAACAAGTGTGTGTGATTTGTTGACCGTCAGTAAGAATAATGTTGAGGGATGTCGACCGACCCTCGACATTTGACCGACCATCGATATCCCTCAACATTATGTTTAAACAATACCTATTTGTTTAAACAAATTACATTTGGATGCTGATCTAGAGACTTGAAATGTTAAACTCGGATCGCAGTTGGATGCCATTGCAATATTCTCTCGGTTTCCTGAGTGTAAAATTGTTTGAACAATACCTATTTGTTGGTCGACATACAGGCTCTCACCCTTGGAACCGTTGGACAATAGTTAGACCATTAAAACATCTCATCGAACGTAATTTCAACTCATCTCAACTAAATTAAACCGAAGGAGCGTCTTGAGAGGGAGCCCATAGAAGAGGGTTCAACGGAAAAATTCGTTGAAGGAGGCGATGAAAAATAGAATGAAAAAAGAAAAAAAAAAAACTTCTGTGAAAGGGGGTGTGGTGAATTGGTGTAAGACGGGTAGCACCCCACGCATCATTAACGTGGTTCACATCCCATCGGCGGGATCCGTCTGCCGTTACCTGGACGCCGCTTTCTCAAACGGCTTCTCCGCGTCCCAAACCGATGTGATTTATCGTGACAAAACTACTTTTTACATAGAATCGTGGAAGAAATCTTAGAAACCTACGAAACCCCCGGAGGTATGCCAAGGCCTATGGCTTGACACGGAGAAGGCATTCGATCGGGTGCACCCTGGGCTGCTCTTCAAGTTAAAACCGCTGTTATCAGACACCTACTCTCGCATAATCCAATCATTCGTCACCAACAGGTCGCTCCACGTCGAGTGCGATTATGCTCAATCCCCCAGCAGAGGAATCAAAGCCTCGGTACCCCAAGGAAGTGTGTGGGGCCCCATATTATACCTCATCTACGTGAGTGACATACCCACTTCCTCTAGTACCAGTTCCCCAATGTTTGCTGACGATCATGCAGTGCTCTTCCGCGACGCCTCAGGGACCGTTGCCTCAATCTACAACTGCACCTTGACAAAATTCAACACTGGGCTCGGCAGTGGCGACTCACCATAAACACAAGCAAGTCATGTACCACGACGTTCACCTTAAAAAGAACTACGGCTTACACCCTATCATCATGGACGGAGAACAAATACCACAGGCCCAATCGGTGCGATACCTAGGCGCTCGTCTTGAACAACGATTGACCTACAATCACCACATAGGGGATCTTGTAAAGCGACTAAGATCCCGAATCACACAATTGAAACCACTTTTAAGTAGCACATCACCTCTTACACTAAATAACAAAAGACTGCTATACCTCACTATAATCCGCCCAATATGGCAGTACAGCTTTTCCGTCTGGGGCTTAGCATGCAAATCACAAATTAATCGAGTCCCAAATTCAGCAAATCAGAGTACTGCGATCGATAACAAATTCCCCTTGGTACGTTCGAAACTCCGTTATCCACAAAGACCTCGACGTACCAGAAGCGGTGAACGTTGTCAAAGCAACAATGACAAATATACAAACAATAATATCCACCCACAAATCACCAGCATTTTAACATCTCTTGTCAGCGTGGGAACGACAAAAATCAAGCACAAGACGCCTAAAAATTATTTATTATTATTATTAATCAGGTATTTTTAATTATGATTAATTAATACGATATCGGGCTGTTGGAATCGCCTGGGTTGCGTTGTGCAGAACCTGAATGATAGAGATGATGAATTAATTACAAATAAAATGTACCGATATAATTCTGGGGTTTTTAATATAATTTTTCTATAAAAGAAGTACCTACCAACAAACATTCGACATTACCTTCATCTCCGTAGCACGAAACGTACCTCAGAACAAAAAGGCATATTGAAGGAATACCTGCCCACCTATAACTTCTGCTTGCTGAATCTCGCGAATCGTAGCGATTGAAGTTGACATCTGAGCTTCGGCTACAGGAGCGAGTGGACTGTTTACTCAAGAGTTTGCAAAATCAATCCTCTGCCTTCCACCTGTTCGGATTTTCGATAGCCAATCGTTAGAAACCTACCTAACAATGCAGTTAGGAACTATTATAATTGGCTCCCCTTGACCCCTCTGACGTCATCCATTCCTGCCGGTCCACGTACGTCATTCATTCCTGCCGGTCCATTTACGTCATATCCTGTGAGGTGTTCTTGCCGGCCACTTGTCTGACGTCATCCACCCCCTGCCAGTCCACGTACGTCATATCCTGTGAGGTGTTCTTGCCGGCCACTTGTCTGACGTCATCCACCCCCTGCCATTCCACGTACGTCATCATATCCTGTGAGGTGTTCTTGCCGGCCACTTGTCTGACGTCATCCACCCCCTTCCAGTCCACGTACGTCATCATATCCTGTGAGTTGATCTTGCCGGCCACTTGTCTGACGTCATCCACCCCCCCCCCCCCCCTGCCGGTTCACGCACGTCATATCCTGTTAGGTGTTCTTGCCGGCCACTTGTCTGACGTCATCCACTTCCTGCCGGTCCACGTAGGTCATATCCTGTGAGGTTTTCTTGGCGGCACCTGTTTGACGTCATATCTTTTGACGCAGTTGGTCGCTTGTGTTGCGACGTTATATTATCTGAGAGTCCGGTGGATGAGGAGACAAAATAAATTTAGGATGGGATTCATTCCTCAATGGGCTGACTTAGTTGAAATTATCGTAATTTGACTCTTCTATACTCAATTTGATTTCTAATCTGAGAAGTTGAGTAGGGAATTCATGTAAATGGACTTTATGTAAATCATTGAGTGAAGTTGGTTTTGTTTCAAGATCGTCGCTTGAGACTGGATGAAATGCTTGCATACGAGTCTCCAACACATTGGGACATTTTATGTCAATATTAATAATATCCAATCTTAATAAACCGTTCAGCCTATATCTATTTAGCCTATATCAAGTTTCTTGCGAAGTCGATATTCACGCTTTTTATCGGCATTTGTTTTTACAAGTTCGTTCAGGGCATTCTCTGTAGTATGACTACCCGAACTCATACGAAGTTTCTTACAAATTCAATATTCATGCTGTTTATCGGCTTTTTTTTTTTCTTTTTACAGTTACTGTAGAGGCCAAATTTCGTTTTAGCGTTGTTTTCCCTTTGTTAATCGGTTCGACGTTCATCTCGTCGTTCGCTCCTTTGGTACGTATGAATTGTTCAACGGCTTGGTTGTAAGTGAAAATTATCCTAAAATGTAGGTAACGCTTTTCGAGGACACTTTTTCGTGACAGGTTTTTATTTCATGTGCCAAAGCAAAGACATAAAATGTCAAAAACTCGACATCATTAAAACCATATGATGTTCCAAACAGCTCGTTAGTATGAAAATTGACCTGTATTTCAACCGTTTGATTCACGATCGTGTTGACAGGCCACAGTACAGTACAGTGACTTATACTAAGTATTGTCTTGTACTTATAATATATAATATATTATACAGCACCATTCTCGTCAATTTCAACGCCTCTCTTTTTGACATTTGCTCTCTGTCGTTGATTTTGCCGGTGGCTTTCGGAACTGTGGGTTTTCCTCGAGATAAATACGCCCAAGTACTCAGATAAATACTGCTAGATGTCTCAGAGGAAATTGAAGTATTCTTCAAAAACATCTCAGAGGAACGCAGTTTCCTCTTCCTCTCTGCTGCCGTGAAGACCATCTTGCCACATCAACATTACAGTAGGTACTTTTTTCACTTTTTTTTTTTTTTTCACACAAATTAATAAAATGAAAACGACATGACATGTGATACATCACATTGTGATACTACGAAGCGGTTGTTTCTATAATGAACAAAAAACGGGACTTCATTTTATAGTTTTATAGATAACTTGTGTTGCTGACTACATTGTTGACCATCATTTTTTCATCCTGCACAGCTCATCTGCTTTCGAAGGTACTATAATATTTCTCGCCCATTTATTTCTGTTTCCCACGTTTTTCCTGGCGTAGCAGATGATACTGCTGTCATGTTCTCGGTTAGAACAAAATTACCTTCATTTCCGCAGCACGAAACGCACCTCTGAACAACAAACTCGACATCACTTAAGCCATATGATGTTCCAAAGAGCTTGTTAGTATGAAAATGGACCTGTATTTCAACAGTTTGATACACGATCGTGTTGTGAGGCACAATCTTTGAGCCCTCATTGTGAACGAACGGCTGGTCGTACAAAGCTGCGGATGGTCTTAAAAAATTCTACGGAACAAACTCTATCTAAATATGAAATAAAAAACATACCGTTCTATATGAATTTTTCGAGATATGAGATTTTCAAATTTTCAAAATTCGTTTTGAACCCCTTCCCCTTGACCTAGGGTTATGAAAAGTTTCGAGGACCATTGTGGGGTTGGTCGAAACCCATAAAAAAAATTTCGTAATTTTAACTCAACGCTAACTGGGCAAAGTGGCGCGGACGGCGTACGGCGTACGGCGTACGGCGTACGGCGTACGGCGGACGGACGGATTTTTTTTTATTCGATTTTCTGAATCTACGTATCTTGAAACGTAAACCAACAAATTTTGAGGGGGGGTTAAAAAAAATTTTTCTTTGGGCGATTCCAATGGTTCATTATCGAAGATAATAAACCAAAAGTGGTCGTGTTGTTGACTGTATGTAAACAATTTTTGAATTTTGAACAAAGGCGGGTAGTTTGGTGAAATCTGATTGTCCCATTGGACGTGGGCCCATTTGACACATTCATACTGACGGATATAGGCTGTTTTGCTGCAACACCTAGTTTTCAGGCTCCTTTTAAGGTAGGATATGGATGGTTTTGAGATGGTTTTATGTTATCAACGTGTCCGCGTGGCTTTCAAGATTCAGAATCAACCATTAGGTACTCATTTTCGACCCAAAAGTGGATATAGGCCCTTTGGCTGTGGGACGCCTCAATTGTTCCTTGTATTCTTGTTCAGAATTCTGACGAATCGTTCAAATGTACATAACTGTTTCTTATTAATTTTGAGAGGGCTCCAAAGTTGTCTAACTTACAGGTGACTGTAGGTCCAGTTCTGATCTCATGTTCAGGAATGTGTAGACGCCATCTCGAGTATGAGGTGGTGCACCTACGCATTCTTTTGGATCGACGCGACGGTCCCAGGCCTGCGGTTACTTCCCTCACGTACACCCCTTCCGACGCCTCGACTTCTCACCGATTAACAGGCCTGGGTTTCCGCTCCGGAAGCTGCTTTTTCGATTCCCGAATCACTTCTGTTTTTTCAACGTTATTGTATTCCCAAAGGAAAGGAGATTGAAAAAAAGGAGCACCTCCCCGCCCCATCAAGCACCTTCCACCCCTGTCCTGACCTTCTTTCCATCGACCTTCCTGTGAAAACACTTAGGACTAAATCTGAATGGATGGGAGGTTATAAAAAAAACAGTTCACCGACTAGAATAATTACCCTCTTTCTCGTTCTTGTACGACAAACGCCTATGCGTTCATCCAAGCTCTTTTTCAACTTAACTAATGCGTTGTTTTAAGGTAAATTAGTCACTCTCACAGTCGCGGCGGGTCTAACCCGTGAAAGTTGACAAGGAGGTCACGACTTCAAACAAAAGACTGAAGAGAAGTCGGGTGAGTTGTTAATTAACAAGAAGAACCAATAAAAACGTATCAGCTCCTTCGACAATTCTTACACTGATTCGCCCTACTTAACCTTCAATTGTGATTGTATTAACATTTAATTTAAATTAATAATATGAAATATAGCCTATAAGGACAAGTTGGTAAGTGAAGAAATAAATCAACTTAGTTTGAGCAACGGGCTTTCATTTGTTTTCCAGTTAATACGTATACTTTATCGTCCCGATTCACAACGAACGAGCAACAATATCATCTACATCTTCTATGACAAATCTACGGTAGGCTCCTAACAACAAATCCGTACGAGACTCTAAGGAGATCACCGACTCGGTTCTCGGCGGTGCCTTATAGCCAATACAATCGCCCTGAGGGAGGGACATCAGAACAGCGGAGGTGAAGTTCGTGCGGTCCGCGAGTGGCTTGAGGAAGTAAATCAGGAAAGAGGAGTGTTCTGTACAGCCCTGTAATGAGATTAGTACTTGGCCAACCCCTGCACAGTGCAGAACGAGAAAAAAAGAGTTGATATGAATTATACGAACGCTACGACTCGGTTGAACATTGTTTCAAACCTTCTTACTCCCCTTTTTTGCCTAATGTATTCCGGAGGGAACTGTTGTAAGAGGTAGCAGTGTGTACCTTCTTTCGTGTGACCCCAACCTCACCTCCTGGTATCTAACCAGCTACTAATTCAACACACAAACCATCCTCGTCACTTACATAATCCCTACTGCCCCTCCTGCATTTATGAATTCATTACCGAAGCGTGCTTTGCTTCCTCGCTTATTTTTGTCCGCATAGAAGTTACGCCGAACCGTTGCACGGGTACGTAAGCCACATCCGCAATCTGGACAATCCTTCAAGATAAAATGCAGTTGGCACACATGCAGTAACAGTCGGTTACAATTTCTTAAACTAGAATGAAATGTGAAATCTACCTCATCGATGTGTTAAAAATATTTGACTGAAAACATAACTGAATTTACTCTTCTAATGCAACCAATTTTATGATACAGCGGGCCACTTCTTCGTGTGTTCATTAAAAAATTCATCATCACAATTCATCATCTCTATTAACGTTTCATTCACCATTTCATCATTTAGACAGAAGGTTGATCTACACAAAAAATATAACAACCGTTATGTCAAGAATTTACAGAATTTTTGGTTCACCATTGAAATCGCCCAAAAAATAACCCCATAAATGTATGCTGATTTAAGTTTCAAGATACGTAGATTCAGAAAATCGAATGAAAAAAAACCCTGCAAATTCTTGACACAACGGTCTTCTTTGTACAGATCACCCTTCTGTCTTGTTCATTAAATGGTAATGAATCGTTAATAGAGACGATGAAATAATAATTATTTGTTATTTATAATTATTTGTACCACTTTGTGTTTTTATAATAATCAAGTACATCAATAATGATAATTCAAAATTATTATGGATTATCATGATTGATGTACTTGATATTATTATTAAGTAACTCGATATCTGAAAACCATGTGCTGTTTGAATCAGTTGGGCCAGTATGAACAGTGACTCGACAGGCTGCCGCATGATTCACCCTCATGTTAACGCCTTTTGATCTGCTCCACTTTGTGATCCGCAAACAATCATGAGACACAACAAACTTTGATATTTTAATGAATACCCGAAGTTTGGGTACCGAACCATACAACTGATGAATCGACTTGCTTATACGTACCTCGTATCAGTTAGCGATCTTTCAAAGAGATTGCTGTTCTCATTGGTGGTCTGCGGAGGGAGGAGAAGGAGGGTGGAGGAGGGAGAAGGAGGGAGAAGGAGGGCGGAGGAGGGTGGAGGAGGGTGGAGGAGGGAGGAGGAGGGTGGATGAGTGAGGGGGAGGGAGGGTGGGAGAAGGGTAGAGGAATAAAGAAAACGCTGAACAATTTTCACTGCTGTTTTCAGTATTGATTACCCTTCTGTCTAGATCACTATTTTCACTTCTTGTGAGTCCCATTGCTATAAGAAATAATTGGAGTAAAGATGAGAAATACTGTGTGAAGGTGGTGGGTACTGTGGGTGCAGGAAGTAGGTAACTAACTCTTGAATGGTCTTTTTAGTTTTCTCAAATTGAATTCCGATATGACCTAATAATATTTTATTTATATACATTTTGAAGTTAAATAAAATGATGAATGGTTTATAACTTATTTTAATTTATATAATGGTTGGGGTTTTAACTTGTCTCATCTACCAACATAACCATTTAGTTACCTATTCGTACAATATTTTAGCTCATTACTCCATTTATTCCGTATGGTTGTGGGATCTACAAGGATGTTGTAATTCATGTAATGATGTAATAATCTTCTTGTAATTCATGTGTATCAAATGGGTCAATCGGCCTTTGTACAATAAATGGTTTTTATTATTATTATTATTACAGATAAGAGATCTAGATAGAAGGGCGATCTATATTATCTACAGAAGATAATGAACCGTTGTGAAAAAAATTCCTAATGATTCACAGCTTCAGCCACAGGCTCTGGAAAAGGCTTAAATCAGCTAAAATAAATTAATGCACAAAAGTCAATTTGGAATGAAATTGTTTACTGGTGTTTCAGCTGGTCTTGGTCCTCGACGGTTAGTAGTACTACGTTCCTCGGGGTTGGCCCTCTCCATAACAATAGCTCAAGGGAATTGCAGAAGAGCAAATAAATCAAGACTTAATTTTCCAACGTCCAGGCGGGAATATGTGACACTGCAACGACGTCGTACATAGGCCTTGGGAGTCACGAAGGGCCGCAGGCTTCCACGATTTCAGAGCGGAGGATCAGAGATCTCCCCGCTGCTTCGCTAGTCGATGCTCTGCCGTTAGAAGCTTATCGGTGAGAAAATTGTGAATATTATCAACGCGTTAGGTCTTTTGGCGAGCGAAAATACTGCAATGTGCCATCAGTTCGATCACAATCTAACTATATTTACTCCAGTAGAAAATTGTCATTCGATGTTTAGGTATTACAATTACGACAGGTGATTGTCGTTTTTTTTTTTTTTTGAATTTTCGGTTTAACAGTCTCGTAGACATTTTTTAAATTTCAATTCAAACTTACTTAATTCCCAATTAATTAGTGGTGAAAACACGATGAAAGAAGGAAGAGCTCTGTTGACCTTCAAATAACGGTATTTCAATAACCAAGACGGCATCAAGATCAAGATTTAACGAAGAATAACATGAATTGTCAGCCCGAAGAAATACGGATTGTATTGCTCGATGGGAAGGACAATGTTTCGTCCCGTGTTACCAGAGCGGTAGTAAGTCGCTGGTGGTGAAACATCGAATTTCGTGGAGGATATAATCGCAGAACACTTGGCTGGAATACATCGTGAATGAAAGCACTCCAACACCTGACCGAACTGTAAATCTTCCTTACTTGGCCCACAAAATCTAAGACATTCATTGATAGCAGGAAAGATGCTGCTCACACCGAAGTTCGTCTGATTCAATGGTAGAATTGGCTCGGATTTAATCAACGCTGCATTCCCTCCCAAAGTCAGCCGTCAACCATCCCCGCCATCCGTCTGCCAAGAAGGCAGTTTGTGGTGTATTGGATCGATCTATTATTAAATCTTCACTGCAGTTTCATGATCTGTTTTGGTTTATTCTCTGAAATTCTCTCCTCAAATCAAGTGTTGTATTATATAAATTACTTTAAATATATGTAGATAAAATATTGTTGATATGCCCTAGTTGGATCGGGTATCTGCAATACTAACTACGAATACTATCCACTCAGTTCGGAACAGTAGGTGCTTGTAAGATATCGATGTCAAATTGACTTGTATTTATAAAAAATGCAAATTCTCTTTCTTTATATTAGTTTATTATTTTCTTTGTGCCGATCACCCTTTTGTCTAGATTACTAAATGATATATAGAGATGATGAAATGTAGAGAACGGTAGAGAAACGTTTATAGATGATGAATTAAGTAAAAATAATAATTATTATAATTTGTTATAATTCTACCTACATCGGCCGTTTGGAGAGAAATGGAGATTCAAGGAGATCATTAAAATTGAAATACATGATTTTTTTAAATTTATATTTGTTATCCTTATAAAAAATCCCTAATCTGCTCATTTATTGCCTCTAAGGCGGAACAAAGTTCCCCGGGTCAGCTAGTTATTAATAATTATTGTCATCAATTACTATTAACAATTAATATGAATTATTATCAATAATTATTATCATTAACTATTATTAATTACCTCTTTATATCAATACCATGTGCAGTTCGGATCATCTGGGCCAGTATCAACATTGACCCGACAGGCTGCCGCATGATCAACCTCGTGTTGACGAAGCAAGGGATGGTCTTAAAAAATTGAACTTTTTCTAAATGTGAACTAAAAACAATACCGTTCTATTTAAATTAAATTTTTCGAGATATGAATTTTTCAAATTCGTTTTCAACCCCTTCGCATTGACCTAGGGGTATGAAAAGTTTCAAGGATCATTGTGGGGTTAGTCCGAAGTCGTAAATCAAATTAGTAATTTTAGCACAACTGACAGGGCAAAGTGGAGCGGACGGCGTACGATTATCTGAATCTACGTATCTTGAAACGTAAACCCTCAAATTTTGAGCGGAGTGAGGGTTAAAGATGTTTTTCTTTGGTCATAGAAGATAATTAACCAATTGGTTTCCATCAATTTAATAAATAGGTCCCTGTATACATTAATGACAGCTACACAAAGAATTTATTGAAAATCTCATCACTAGCGTACCTACGTGTACCTACTCGTACAAAGAACGTGATATTGACGTTGTAAGCTCTTTGTTCAACCAATTTGTTCTTCATAAACCCGTTGATTTAAGCCGAAGTTCGATCATATAAAGGCAGACGTTTTAATATGTAAGAAAGACAAAACTAATTGGTTAATCGTATAGGCATTTATTAAATTTCACAATATATGTACTTTTTATCAAGATTCCGAATCCACATCATCAGGGGTAGGAGATAATCGATTCCTTGGTCCAATCAGCTGTGTCATATGCATCAAAAGGTTTCTTTTCTATGTCGCCGCAGAGAAGGAATATCAGGTTCGTCATGAAAACGATGAAACCGTAGCGGTAGAAGTTATTATCAAAATTCGCCTCAGTCAGAGGAAAATACCCCGTCATCGAATCGAATGTCAATCTCGCTGCGAACAGCAGGCAACGTATAAATGAGAAGATTGCAAACATGAACCCGGCGTAGTTGGGCGAAATGTCGAAGAGGGCTACTGGTGACCCCAGTGCCATCAGAGCAGCGAATACCTGCCCAGTGATGAGAAAACCGAACTTGGGGGAAGCTCTCACAGAATACGCAGATAGAATCATGGATATAGAAGCACCGCAACACCCAACCGAACTGTAAATCTTTCTTACTTGGCCTGGTGTTAAAACTTCCTTGGTGATCAACTTGTCACTGAGAACGGAACAAACCAGGATGACAGCGTAGAAGAAACCCGTACAAACTTGTATGAGAGCAACTGGTGCAGCTTTGATGTCTTTCAGGCCAAGATGGAATCCGTCTGAGATCACAGTTACACTGCATTCCCTCCCGAAGTCAGCGATTAACCATCCATACAGAAATATAGTCCCAAAGATAGATTTGAACGGTATTTTGGATGAGCATCTGGTCTTCTTTCTTGGGCCAATGTGTTTCGCAAGGTGAGCGTGTTCGGTTTTGGAAAGAAGGAATGAGCTTTCAGGGCCTTCGGCTCCCAATACCAAGAATACAAGTGTCCATATTATGTAGACAGCCATTACACCTAACAGGATGTTTCTTGAAGTATCCAATGTTGTTGATTTAGTGAAGAACTTGATCATCAATGTTAAAAATTCCCTGGTGACGACTGCAGACACAAAAAAATATATTGTAAGGAAATATCTCTTATACAGGAAATATCTTTAAATAATTAATCTAAACGCTGTAATTCCCATGGATGAGGAATTATTATGAGTGGATTTTATGGGGTCAATTATTTTGCCATCTTCCGTCTTTGGACCCAATCAAAGCTCTTGTACAGACAAAATCACTTGAGGAAATGTCAATGTTATTGATATCAGATCACTAAGAGACAATCCTACCTACTTTCCAAATTTAATCGTCTAAGAAACGTCAACTTCTCTCGACCAGCCTTACGCTATGTTACCTACTTACGGTACCATAGTATATCACCATGTGGATGAAAGGAGATAATAACTTACCGATGATGGCGTTTCCTGTCGTGAACTCATTTGGCGGCATCCATTTAGATAGCATGTTCATCACCAGAGTCCAATGGAAAGCCCGAGCGAAGCTTACAGTCGCGGAGATTGCCATGAGAGGAATGAACGAAAGGTAGATGATATACCAGTAGCTTGCACTTGAAAGTACGACCTCAAAGACGACCAACGTGATGAGCAAGTATTTGTTATTGACTCTAAGGCAGGCGAAACCAGAAGAAAATCTTCCGAGTGCAAAAAAAATGTAGCCCACCTCCTGAATTTCAGTCAGTTGACGTAATGTAATTTTGCCTCTGCTGAAAAAAGAAAACAGAGATGAAATCAATAAAGATTAAATAGTGAACAGAATAAATAATCAATTCCACATAAACTTTTGCATGTTAAAGTAATCACAAGTACCTAATCAAAGTTGTCACCCTAGAGTTTTTATCGGTAGCCATTCCGATCATATTCTCTACCAGTTCAAGGGAGAAACCTTCATTACCTTGATCATTTAGCACTTTGGGATTAGCTAAATGAGAAATGTAAAGCAAGGAGAAAATGGAAAAAATAATTGAACGCGTGAAAATAAAACTATTCTCACAGATACAGTGATAAAGTTAAGGCTCTACTAAGATCCATGGGGAACCAATCAGTCGAACATTTCTTAAGCACCTGCTGAGAAAGGAACTGAGTATTCTCTCTATGAAGTAACCAGAAACATGGAAAGACCTAAAGTTCACTCATCTCCCATCAAAAAAGATTATGGGACTTGGGCCCGAAGTAACCAACAAGCACAACTTTTTGTAGATCATCTTAGCGGAACATTCCAACCATTACTAAATCAGACTACAGACGAAAATATAACTCAGATTGAAAAAACAGACGAACTTGAAATTCCACCGGTAACACTGAAAGAATTAAAGGACGAAATTAAGAGTAATATCAATGCAAAAAAGACCTCGGGCTGTGACCTGATAACAGGTCGAATCTTGAAAGAGCTCCCGGAAAAGGCCTTACAGAAACTACTCCATATTGTCAATCCGGTTAAAAGATTTTCCAACCCAATGGAAAGTTGCGGAGGTAATAATGATTTCAAAATCGGGGAAATCTCTGAATGAGAAGGAAGGATATCGCCCTATATCCCTCCTCCCTGTTATGTCAAAACTATTTCAGAAGTTACTACTTAAACGACTGAAGGCAATCATTGAAGACAGAAATTTGATTCCACATCATCAATTTGGATTCAGAGAACGCCACTCCGCAATAGATCAAGTTCACAAAATCACTAACATTATAGAAAAGGCCTTGGAAGTCAAAAAAATATGTGCCAGTAGCTTCTTGGATGTGGTACAAGCGTTTGACAAGGTTTTGAATACAAATTGCACAGGGATCTCCCACGACAGTATTCTTACTCCTTAAATCCTATATTCAGAACCGAGATTTTAGAGTAAAGCAAGATGATCATTACTTAGCTTGAAGCCTATAAAAGCTGGGGTCCCGCAAGTAATTGTTCTAGGCCGTACCTTTTGTACACACGGGATCTACCCATACTAGAAAACAACTGTTGCTACTTTTGCAGATGACACGGCAATCCTATCTGTCGGAAAAGATGTTGAAACCGCCACCCACGAATTACAAAAGTCCACTAATGAGATTGTCAAGTGGACTAAGATGTGGAGAATGAAGCTGAACGAGTCGAATTCAGTTCATATCACCTTCACAAATTGAAAAATCTCAGCCTTAGATGTTGAGATCAACTCAACTAAGGAACCGTACGCTGACACCGTCAAGTACCTGGGGGTGACTCTCGATTCCAAACTTAATTGGAATAAGCACATCGAGAAGAAAAAGCAGGAACTGAGGATCAAGTTCAGAAGCATGTACCTATTCTGCCGTGCTAAGATAAAGTCCCCTATCGACCATTTTGGTGTTTTTGGAGTTGGGCACATGGCTGCGTAGATCTCGACGTGGCGCGTCTTTTCTGCCAAGGTAGAATTTCCTATCTCCATTGGAAAGGTTCGAAAAAAGACTTTATCTTATCTCCAGTTTGATGATCTGGGCCCCCTTCCTCACTTAACTGCATTTTTCTCGACATGAAAAAAATGGAGATAGGTGGTTAACTTACGGCGGCAGTATTGGCTGATGGGAAGAAATTCCGTTCTTTCACTTCATAACAAACTTCTAATATATCAGCAGATTCTTCGCCCTACCTGGACCTGTGGGATACAACTCTGGGGGTGTGCAAAAAAGTCAAAAATATTAAAAAGATCCAAACTTCGCAGAACAAAATAGGTACTAAGAAGTATAGTAGGCGCCCCATCGTACAGCACGACTTCGCCTCCACAAACAACTAAACAACGAAGGGGAACTCCGGCGCCTCAAGCGTAGGAAACCACTGGACTTGTGCTGCGGGAATAGTTCCGTGTAGTGGATGTGAACCCCAGTGATCATGCTGCAAACAAGGGTTAGGTTTTGGTGAAAATCCTACCCTACAAAGTGATTAATATATTATGATATAAAATATTGCTAGGTGAAAATGTGTCAATTATTCAGTTGCAATAAATAAATCAAAAAAAAAAAAAAAAAAAGCACATTAGTAGCTGGTCAAGGTACCGAATGACCACTGCGACTCCAGTGGCACAGTTCTCTACGGTGCTATTTCAATCCTTTATTCACCAATGCTAATCGTATATAAATGCTCACAAAGTTGAGGTTTGCAACCAAAAAAATCCATTCAAAATCTAGCAGGAGATATCAGTGTGTTTAATGAGTGAGTGTACCTTCCATGCGATCCACCTGACTCAACAACATTTCGAAATAACGTCTTCAGAGTGATTTCATACATCCAGAACTCGATTGTGATGAGCGAAGCAAAAAGGATGTACTGAAGGCGCCCAACACCGAATCCCAAACATGGCGTGCATACTACCATAATTTACGTGTGGATAAGAAGCCGAAAACGAAAAAAATATGAAAAGTTTTTTACCGGAAAGTACCTATCCTACAAAATTGAGTATTGGATTCTAAAATCGATATCATCTGTTTGGTAGATGCAATCAAGCAGTCAAAAATGGTCAACAGATGATGCAAAGTATTTCATGAACATATTCAATACGGAAAATTGAAGTATCGAGCCGAGTAACTGATCACCTTCAACAAGTAGAGTATCGGTGTGGAGCAAGTTGTTATAAAACTGTTATTTATACAGGTCGGACACCTACAATTCTGCTCCAATTTTGTAATAGTCCGAAATGCATAATCAAACTATTCTTGATATGTTCCTCAATTCCGTTCATTTTGGACCTCATGAAAATAGTAAGGTAACCTTTAAAATCCTCCCTCCTCCCCTTCAAACTATACTTACGGCTTTATTCCTGAAATTCAGAAATCTGAGATATTTTACTGCAACATGTCCCCCCACGCCCATAACCACTGTTCTGCCATTGATCGAAATTTTCGGACAATGTCTGCGTAATAGTATTACGTTGTTTAATTGAAATTGGACAATCCAGAGTCATTTTTGTAAGCTTAAATGTAGTTTTCAACTTCCTCACAACCCCAAATCTGTCCAATTTTCCAGATTCCTAACTTCATAGAATTAGTTTTGAGTAACACGCCTGATTTCGCTATGTCACGCACAAGAAGTGACGTCACGCACACGAGCACGAGCTGGGCCCGCTGCTGTACATGGTTTACGCTGGTGATATTCCCACTACTCCCCCAGTGACCTCTGCTCAGTATGACGATGACATAGCCTTCCTATGGAGCTCGCCTAGAGGAGAAAGAGTAAAACTGGAGCTGGAAATCGAACTAACCTCCGATTTAAATGAATGGGCCAATCGATAGAAGATAAAACATAACCCTCAGAAGTTCTGCTGCGTGATTTTCACCTACCTCCTAATATATGAAGAACCGGAGTTGGGCATTGGTACGCCATGGTCCCGCCAGAGTCAAATGCACGCTACCTTGGAGTCATACTGGACAAACGTTTGACATTCGAAAAGCACATCACCTCGGTGCTAACCAGCTGCTGCCACTGCTGGGCCGTACCTCTCCTTTGACACTCGGAACTTAACGTTTTGCCTACTTGGTGCTGATCGGACCCATCTGGGAGTATGGCGCATCCGACTCCCAACTAAGCGACTGCAAACGTTCCAAAACCGCGTTCTGAGGGTTATAATTGCGGCTCCATGGTATGTCAGGAATGCCAATCTCCATAAAGCCGTCGACATTCCCACCATCCAGGAGGTTTTACAGACCACCTGCAATCGTTTTCGTCTTAGGCTTTATAATCACCCGAACCCGCTAGCAGCAAGCATACTTGAATCAGTCCCTCCTGACAGACCGAATCGAAGATTGAAGAGAAAAAGGCACACGGATCTCCTCACCAACAAGCTAAACCTACGACCTCGTACAATGAGACCCCCAAGAAAAGCATTCATATCTACTATATCTACTTCATACAAAATTGATGTTTTCCAACTAGAGGAAAAAGCCATTGGGCTTACACTCCTGAAAATGATTCATGTTGTTATTTATACTGTACGCTGTAATGCTTATCTCTACGCAATAATGTTATCTTGTTGAAAAAAACCTGAATTCACTAAACGTCCAAATTAGTTCAGTTTCCACAAGTGATCATTGACTGAGTGAACACCAAATTTAGAAGGAAAGTGATAAATGAGGCTAATAAAAGTGTATTTTCATTGTTTGGTTTGTTGTCATTCGTCTACGTAGGTTAACGTCGTAGCGATTGGGGCTTTTGAGTTACAAGGTATCCGTTGCATCTGCTTCTTGGATCGTTCAAGGATATGATATTATTGATTCTTTCGTCCAATCGTATGTGTCCTCACTGTCGAAAGGCTTTTTTTCAATGTCACCACATAAAAGGAAAATCAGGTTGGTTATGAAAATCAAAAATCCATAGCGGTACAAGTTGGCATCAAAGGTCGTGGCCTGGTTGGTGACTGTTATGGGGTAGATCCCGATGCGCGTGTCGACATAAATTTTGCAAGCAAACATTATCAACCTGAAGAAAGTTAACAAGGCGAATAAAGTGGCCGCGTAGTTTGGTGACAAATCGAAAAGGCTCACAGGCTGGCCGATACTCGCAATGCAACTGAAAATGAGGCCGAAGATCAAGAAGGTAGTTGCAGTTGTTCTATTCGAAGTGTACGCTGACAATATCATGGATATGGAGATGCCGCAGCAGCCTACAGAACTGTAAATCTTCCTTACTTGCCCTGATGTCAGCACTTCTTTGGTGATTAACAGCTTGTCGCTCAGTACTGCCGATCCGAGGATGGCGCCGTACACAAAGATCAGTCCAAATTGAACGCCAAGCACAGATGAAACACCTCCGGTGTGCAGAGCGATTGCAAACAGGTTGGTGATAGTCTTCACAGCACATTCTCTTCCGAAGTCTGCGATCAACCAGCCGTATAATATGAACGTCTTGGCGAAAGATTTCATTGGAATTGAGCATTTCCAATTGGCTTTCCTCCTCGGCCCTATTGTTTTAGTAAGGTGGTGGTACTCGGATTTGGATATTAGAAATGACGTCTCCGGTCCATCAGCAGCGAAAATGAGAAACACGGTCATCCATACGAGGTAAACCATCATGATGGCGATGAGAACGGTTCGCGAGGTTCGGTATGTTAAGTATGATTCAAAAGAAAAGAAGGATAACGAAAGGAAATCTCTTGGAATACCTGAAATCATAATTATACAGAATCATTTATAATCTGGAAGACTCATTGAAATGATGAGGTTAGAGTGCTTAAATGACGACTGGTGTGATGAAAAATGATTCATAATATGAAAATATATTATGATATGATATGAAACCTATCCGCATTCTGGTCGATTTTCATCACATTTCACGTTGAAGGAATTCATTAGTCGTCTTTCATTATTGAAGTACTCAATTTCCCTTAATCGGTACCTACATGTTACTTAGTTATATTAAAGCTTTTACCTTCAAACATGTTTCAACCAAAATATATAATCGCCCTTAAGCGTAAATGTACGTGTGACTGTTGCCTTACATATGAGTGCCATAGCTGTTGTAAACTCGTTGAAAGGCGTCCACTTTGACAATAAGCTCATCACCAGAGTCCAATGAAACGCCCGTACGAAAGCAACGAGCGACATACAGACGGTCACTACGACGAATCCCATAGACGAAGCGGTGAAGTAGCAGGAGGTCAGAGTGACAATTTCAACAGCAACGGCAGCAACGAGGAGATACTTGTTATTAGTTCTCACGCATAAAACCCCCGACGTGATTCTCCCAACGGAAAACGCCAGGTACGACATGGCTTCAAGTTGACCAAGTTGCTGTGTTGAGAGTGTTAGTTGTTTCAAGTCGGAACTGAAACAAAATAATGAAGCCGAATTAATACAATTTACGTGTTTCATCAGTTACAACCAAATTTCGCTTTTGATAGGTACAGTTAATAAATGCGTTAACATATGAATTTTAGCGAATTTTCGAAGAAAAGGAAGCTATTGTTCTCGGTCCAAAATTTGATAAACTCGAATTTCCGGAAACTTTTTATTCCGAAATATTCTTGGCAATCGAAAGGCTAAGTCCGTAGATGTGCAGAATCTAAGAGGATTTTTCGAAAGTTTTTGGGTGGGAAAAATTAACCCATAAATTCCAAAAATGGAACAGTCTGACAAGTATTGCCTCATTTTGAAGGTTTATTTACGCTCAAAACGATGGTTAAGTCAGAATTGCGATATCTTATTCCGTTCTCAAACTGGAGCACTTTTACGATCAAGAAACGTGGTTGATGCTTCAGATGTTCTTCACGTTTCATCTGCTCTAATGTGATAACCGAATTTGATATCTCAATTCTGACTTCACCATTGTGTTCAGCGTTGAAAAATCTATAAACTGAGGTGTTACACGTAAAAAATGTGATGTAAAATGTCTTGATTATAAAACCAGTTAAATCGAGAAATTTTACATAAAAAACTGTTATTTCCTCACGAATTCGCTCTTGTAGCAATGCCGCATGACTGTGGATTTTTTGAATTTCAATGAACTATTGCAATGGCCCCAAAATATTTTTTACATCATTTCATGACATCATTTTTTTTTTAAATAAAAATCTGTTTTGAAGCATCCTAAATCCAACTTTGGATTGCAATGTAACATAGCATAACGACATTAAGTCCACACTGCGAGTAGCTGTATTATAGTGATTTGCATTTATAGTGTGTGCACAAACGATAAATAAACTTACTTTCCCTTCTTGCTAGGATCGCTAAGAGTCGCGAAGAAGACTTTGTATGTCATTGATGGTATCCAGTACTCCAACGTGATTGTGAATGCTAAGAGAAAATATTGTATGTGTCGGACCCCCAATCCCAAACACGGTGTGCAAGTTGGCATTATTCCAACCAAATTTCGCTTATAATAAAATAAGTAACTGTTGTTTAGTCCAATATAGTTTCCGAAATTCACATAAAAAATTTGAAAAAACTCTGAAATTATTTTCCAAACAAACAACTACCAAGAAGATACACGTGATTGGAGTTAAGGTGGATGATAATAATTGGTGAATAATAATTTAAATTTTTGAGGTCGGACGTATCGATGTTCATGTCATATAATTTAATAAAGAGGTGTAGATGGTCGTTTTGTACGGTTAAATCGCTCAGTCTCAGTTGGTTGTCCATTATTTAAATTTCACGTTTTCTACATACCATGCCGAGGTAGAAGTGATACCTTGTAAGTGAAAAAACCTCATTTTTCAGGCGATGCAGAAAATTTTATGTAGATAAAATATTGATCGTTCCTCGTATCCTTGGTTCTAAGAATTCGTGTTTGCTTATTGAGGATTACTATAATAATGTATGGTGTTTGAGGTGAAATTTCAGCTTTTGATCGAAAAACTTTATAAATGAGATGTCGATGTTCGGGGATGAACTGGGTTTAAATTTCTCGCCTCTCTCCTGCTCCATCTTTTTCACTATGTTCATCCTGTTTTCTTCTTCTTCCAGGTGCCCTAATCGTCAATCTCCAATTTATCTACAGCATGATCATCAGTCTCTACTGGTTCTTCGTCACTTCATTGAGAGGATGTTGATTGGAAGAAGTGGATGGGAATCTAGGAACGCGGTAGTATTCTAGGAACGCGGTAGTATTCTGCCCCGTTATGCAAACAAATTGAGAAAAACGAACGGTACCAAGTGTAGGTTTATCGGACGTCACGAAACGCTTTTATGAGGTAAGATTCATATCTCGGATTCTTTTTGAGCGATCAACTTGAAATTATATGTGCATCTTCTCGGTGTGAATAATAGAAAGCCCTGGAAGTGTCAAGCCGCTAGGTCTAAAGGGATCCAAGTTATATAACTTCAAAAACCCTGTTTTTCGCCCCTACCTTGTTGAACAACTTCCTCACCTTCTTCTTCCTCACCTTCTCGTTCTTACTCAGACGGTCAAGGACACGGCCTCTCCACCTTCACCAATTCACTTGAAATTTTGCACACATCTTCCTTTTATCTTCAGACAGTGCCTTTTAAAAGGTTTAACCCATTATCTCACAGTAAAAAATTAAAAAAAAAGAAACATTTTAAGTAGGTGCAGGTTTCGATTTCTAGGGGCAACAATCAACGTTCAACAATTAACACCGAAGCAAAAAAGACCAAAATGAAATCCAACATGTATGTAGCAGCGCACCATAAACAAGTATATAATTATTGTACTCAATAATAATTAAATAATACGGCGGTCACAGATTAAGTTAAAAGACGTTCACTTACGAGGAAACAATATCTTAGCAGTTACGATCTACACTTGTCATCTTGTTGGATCGTCAAGTACATATTAAATCTAAAAAAGCTTTTAAAGCTTGAGGAATTTTTAAATTGACGCGTCCAGTTTTTCCGAATCCAACGGTTCCGAAAATCGAAATACCCATTTTTGCCACTTAAGAGATATCACTTATAGGCTGACAATACTCTAAATGGATTTCCCCTATTCATTTTACGAGCACTCAGCAGGCTGTTGGTGTCTATGGAAACAGAAAGGACAGTTAACTAGAATATAACATTTTGGTGAGAAATATCTACTCAAATGTGATGTCAGTAGGTAATATCAGTTTACCCAAGAAGTTTTCGATTTTTTTCTTCTTCTTGTAACCGTTCGTCAGTCCTAATTTTTGGATGCTACGAATTTCTTTGTATCGATGGGCTGAAAGTTTACCTCCTTAGGTTTTATACTGTGAAGATTCTATTTCAGACCCTCACATCTTCCTTCTGAGGGCGGCCGACGGCAGGATGGGAAAAGAACCGCCGCAAGAAGTGAAGTGCGGACACCAAGGTCGCTGGTGCCGGTTGAGGTGGTGGGGAGGACCAAATTAGGCGTCAGATGGGCCGCGTTGATTTGCCTACGATGAGACCTGGTGGGGTGACGAAGGACCTGCCCCCCGACCACCTCCTGTTCTTCAGGCCACCTCTCTTAATATGTAAGGACTTCTTATCTGAGGAGTACGATGACATTCATTCATCAAACGTCATCAAATATACAGATTGAACGAGAAAGTACGTGAATTACGAGCGCTTTATGTTTTCGATTTGATTCTCTTTAGAGAAACTTCAAATTCACAAACCACTTTCCACATCAGTTGAAACCACCTGTCACACAAAGGAACTGTTAGGGAACATACCACGCGCATAACAGTTGGTCACCCCTATAACATCACTTGTTGTGAAAATGTTTTACAAGAAAACACTCAAGACTTACACTGCTATTACATAAGTCCATAATATGTAATGAACGTAAAACAAACATTCAAATGGGGCAACTAGGACTTGGTTCAAAATTGATTCCAATACTTGACTCATTTCTCGTTTTGTTTTAGTTTGCACTTCTTCACCAGTAGTAGAGGGGTAACGTTGAGCCTATTCTTGAGAATGTTTCCTCTTCGATTGCCTCGTGTACGTCATATCCGGTCCATCTCTTGTAATAGCCCAGCAGTATTTGGCTAGCTTTGCCTCCTGATAACTGTGTTCCATTGCATAAATATCACAATTCTCAGGGAAAAACTCTGCAAATTCTTGACACAACGGTTCATTATCTTCTTTGTACAGCTCACCCTTCTGTCTAGATCACTAGGTCTAAATGTCTAGATCCTAAATGTTAGATTAATTATTATTATGAATTATCACTAATTATTAATAATTTTATCAAGTACCTAGTGAAAATTATTATAATTTATTTTTAGGTATTAATAATTTGTATTTATTAATAATAATAATAATAATTATTTATGATTAATTAATACGATATAATTCTGGGGTTTTTAATACTACGTCGGTAATAATTTTTATTATTTTGTTTAAATAATTGTTTACACACAGGTACGATTTCTACAACAATGAAGTACGAGGTACGTGGTGTGGGTGTGGGAGGGGGCGCAAAGACATAAAATGTCCCTCGTGGTTGCGTACTCGTACGAAAGCTGTACCCACTTTATGGTTGCTTTGAATCACGAATCCAATGGCTATGACTGGCATGTCTGAAGCCAAATCATCTAAGAAGAAGAATTCAAATAGATTCGATATGAAGTCTATTTTGTCTCCTTAATTCACCTCATCCACGGGCCTCTCAGATAATATGACGTCGCAACACAAGCGACCAACTACGTCAAAAAATATGAGGTCAAACAGGTGCCGCCAGGATATGACGTACGTGGACCGGCAGGAATGGATGACGTACGTGGATCGGCAGGAATTGATGACGTCAGAGGGGAGCCAAATATTTTAAACCTCCATTTCTTCCTTAATAATATTAATAAGCATTATGTAAATACGGATCGTAATCATGAATCTACTTGTACTCTCAACAGTTCCATTATATAAAATACCAAATTACCGTCGAGTTAAGTATTTTTTAACAATTCCTATTTCCATCATAAAAACTCTGCAAATTCTTGACACAACGGTTCATTATCTTCTTTGTACAGATCACCCTTCTGTCTAGATCACTAGGTCTAAATGTCTAGATCCTAAATGTTAGATTAATTATTATTATCAATTATTAACAATTTTATCAAGTACCTAGTGAAAATTATTATAATTTATTGTTAGGTATTAATAATTCGTATTTACTATTAATAATAATTATTATTAATTATGATTAATTAGTACGATATAATTCTGGGGTTTTTAATACTACGTCGGTAATAATTTTTCTATAAAAGAAGTACCTACCAACAAACATTCGAAATTACCTTCATTTCCGTAGCACGAAACGCACCTCAGAACAACAAACTCGACATCGCTTAAGCCAAATGATGTTCCAAAGAGCTTGTTAGTATGAAAATGGACCTGTATTTCAACAGTTTGATGCACAGGTGTTGTGAGGCACAATCTTTGAGCCGTCATTGTAAACGAACGGCTGGTCGTACAAAGCTGCGGATGGTCTTAAAAAATTCTACGGAACAAACTCTATCTAAATATAAAATAAACTAGTTGGCCTCCTGCCAGCCGTATTACGTCATACGCTCGTGCGTCATAGGCTCTGACGTACTTGTTGGCCTCCTGCCAGCCGTCTTACGTCATACGCTCGTGCGTCATAGGCTCTGACGCACTTGTTGGTCTCCTGTCAGCCGTCTTACGTCATACGCTCGTGCGTCATAGGCTCTGACGTACTTGTTGGCCACCTGTCAGCCGTCTTACGTCATACGCTCGTGCGTCATAGGCTCTGACGTACTTGTTGGCCACCTGCCAGCCGTCTTACGTCATACGCTCGTGCGTCATAGGCTCTGACGTACTTGTTGGCCTCCTGCCAGCCGTCTTACGTCATATGCTCGTGCGTCATAGGCTCTGACGTACTTGTTGGCCTCCTACCAGCCGTCTTACGTCATACTCTCGTGCGTCATAGGCTCTGACGTACTTGTTGGCCTCCTGCCAGCCGTCTTACGTCATACAGTCGTGCGTCATAGGCTCTGACGTACTAGTTGGCCTCCTGCCAGCCGTCTTACGTCATACGCTCGTGCGTGATAGGCTCTGACGTAATGGCCCGCCGGTTGCTTGTGTTCTGACGTGATCTGAGGGAAAGGGTGAATCAAGGGAACAAATTTTTCCCGTTTCAGTTTATGTGCCAAAGCGAAGACATGAAAATGTGTAAATAGGTACCTAAGCCCAACTGTAATGTCAATTTTCTGACAATGAGCCATTGGACTTCGATAATGAACCATTGGAATCGCCCAAAGAAAAATCCGTCCGTCCGCCGTACGCCGTCCGCGCCACTTTGCCCAGTTAGCGTTGAGTTAAAATTACGAAATTTTTTTTATGGGTTTCGACCAACCCCACAATGGTCCTCGAAACTTTTCATAACCCTAGGTCAAGGGGAAGGGGTTCAAAACGAATTTTGAAAATTTGAAAATCTCATATCTCGAAAAATTCATATAAAACGGTATGTTTTTTATTTCATATTTAGATAGAGTTTGTTCCGTAGAATTTTTTATGACCATCCGCAGCTCTGTACGACCAGCCGTTCGTTCACAATGACGGCTCAAAGATTGTGCCTCACAACCCGATCGTGAATCAAACTGTTGAAATACAGGTCCATTTTCATACTAACAAGCTCTTTGGAACATCATAAAAGAAGTACCTACCAACAAACATTCGAAATTACCTTCATTTCCGTAGCACGAAACGCACCTCAGAACAACAAACTCGACATAACTTAAGCCATAATATTATTATGGCTTAAGTTATGTCGAGTTTGTTGTTCTGAGGTGCGTTTCGTGCTACGGAAATGAAGGTAATTTCGAATGTTTGTTGGTAGGTACTTCTTTTATAGAAAAATTATTACCGACGTAGTATTAAAAACCTCAGAGTTATATGGTATTAATTAATCATAATTAATAATAATAATTATTAATAATAAATACACATGATTAATACCTACCTAACAATAAATTATAATAATTTTCACTAGGTACTTGATAAAATTATTAATAATTAGTGATAATTCATAATAATAATTAATCTAACATTTAGGATCTAGACATTTAGACCTAGTGATCTAGACAGAAGGGTGATCTGTACAAAGAAGATAATGAACCGTTGTGTCAAGAATTTGCAGAGTTTTTTTATTCGATTTTCTGAATCTACGTATCTTGAAACGTAAACCAACAAATTTTGAGGGGGGGTTGAAAATTTTTGTTATGTGACCCAACCCCCGGACGCCCAGAATAAAACTATCTTTTTTCATCTTCCCGGTAAACTACAGTCTAGAAATATTAACCGTGAGTCGGGGATAGACCACATTGCAATATTTACTCGGTTTCTCATCTGTAAAATTGTTTAAATAATACCTTATTGTAATAATACAAATTAAATTTTGATGATGAGCTAGATACTTGAAATTTTAAATATAGGTCAGAAATGGATGACATTTCAATATTCACTCGGTTTGTAAGACATGGTATGGTATATTATTGTATGTATGATTTGGTATAATACAGTATGGTATGATAGGAAATAAATTCGTATGGTATGGTATGAGTACGGTGAGAATATGGTATGGTGCCGATTTGCAATACAGTCTGGTATAGACAGAAGGGTGATCTGCACAAGGAAGATAATAAACCGTTGTGTCAAGAATTTGCAGAGTTTTATCTTTGGGCGATTCCAATGGTTCATTATCGAAGATAATAAACCAAAAATTGTTTCTTCATACAAAAGTTGCTTAACTCAACACTTCCTTCGTTAAATAAATTGGAAAAATAAATTGTGTCATCCTTAAACATAACAGTTTTAAAATTTTTGTACAGATCACCCTTCTGTCTAGATCACTAGGTCTAAATGTCTAAATCCTAAATGTTAGATTAATTATTATTATGAATTATCACTAATTATTAATAATTTTATCAAGGAGGTACCTAGTGAAAATTATTATAATTTATTGTTAGGTATTAATAATTTGTATTTATTATTAATAATAATTATTATTAATTATAAATAATTAATACGATATCCGGCTGTTGGAATCGCCTGGGAATGACCGCTGCCAGATGTACCAACCTTCGGAATTGCCATAACCTGCGATCCCGCCATATCCATCATTTATGGCCCACGTAGGTTCTGTATCTTTAAAACAAAAGCTAAAGTGAACTCTGATGTGATTTTCGGCATCAGCATGATAAAATACTTCGGAAATGGCAAGGTTTGAGCCCGAAACATTTTCTTTGTTGACCATTGTAATGTATACTGTAGGTATGGTAATCTAACCATACCATCCATGTTGGTTTCCAAACAAAACAGTCCCCCGAATTCGAATGAAATCTGGTCGAACATAATATCGATAATAATCATTATCTTCGATCAGATTTCGTTCTCTATATTATATAGATGTGTTTAGGTCCCACGCACCGAAAAAATACTGTATCGAACGATATCAGTGGATGAAGAATTCAGCCCATTAAGCGTAATTAACTATTCGACCAGGAAAAAAATTAATTAACAAAATTCTCCATGTCGTTGCTCAGTGGTTCCCATCATTGGCTTTATAAAGTACCTGCACGATTGTCATTTTACTGATCCAACCGTTCTATATTTCTTTGGATTTTGTTGGTTTGATATTTGTTTGGATGTATGGATGTTATTCTTAGTTTTAGGTGCGAGTGTTGGCCACAATGTGATCCTAGCCCATTAACCCATTTGAATTAAATTTACAGGGATTGTGATGGTTTTGGTTTACGAGTATTTTCAATATACCCGTAAATTTCTGTCAAGGCCACATCAGGAAGTTTGTTTAGGCATCTACTAAAATCCTCGTAACAAACACAACTGCACGCTTCTATCCAATCGATATTGACGGCATTTTCTGAGGTCATGAGGTTTGATTTTTATAGATGACTTATATGAATTTTATGGGAATACGAGTGAGGGTACACTTGCGTGCTCGTGGCAGGAATAGCTGCAATTCGACTTTTACTGGCATCATAACGATATCACCGATGAACGTACGAAGGGTGTGCACGGCTCTCCTAAGAAATGTTAATGATACTGGGTATTGAAAAGTTCGTTACACTTGAGTCGAACATTAGGTCCACGAAGAGGTTACTGGCCGGGAGGACAAGACGAGGTGGACATGGGAAATTTAAAAGTCCGGACGGATCCACCTGTTGCGCCCGGCCGTTGAAACATATGGCGCGGGGACCTCACCTACACTCGTACATAGCTCCGCGGGGTAATTACTCCTGCTGATCCCCCAAGTTCAACTGGTCGACCGTTAAACAGCCCGTTTCCCTTTCCCAATTACACGTCCGTAATATCCGCACTCGACGGGGGGAGGAAAAACGCATTTTCGGTTCACACGGTGCTGCCCGAATGGATTTTGAGTATCATTTCCTGAATTAACAAGGAGTAAACTGGCCGTGAAATTTTTATCATGAAGCATTGAGAAATAGAACCAACCAAGATCTAACTCCCATTAGTACAGAAATCTGGAAAAAGATAAATAATGATAACAGTCAAATCTTATATTGTAACGAAGAAGTAATCCACCAATTTTGTAGCAACCAGATGTTGAAACAAGAGTTCCATGACATTTCTGGTTGTCAAATTCTGATGATGCAGAGTTTTCTAAACCTGTTTTTTTTTTAATTTTTGGTCTGGAGAAATAAATTGGAGCTAAACTAATGTGTATTTGTTCCAAATGATGGGAGAGTGGCAGAAACAAGCTAATTGATTGTTTCGTCAATTATCCAATGTATTTATCCGTACCTATCAATATATTTGTGATATTATTGGGTTTTTATTCAATATTTAGATATCACCCACTTATTTGTTGTTGGAATCTTTACGTATTTTGAAATTTAAATTAACAGTGGGGATGACAATTTTTTTTCTCTCAGTATATCGCAATAATTAATTATTAAGAATAATGGAACTACACATAATAAAAACGTCTTACCATGGCGCCAAGGGGAGATTTCGAAATGGGTACAGTGCTTGTGAAATGGTTAGAACGTTTCTTGAGTTGGAAGGAAAATGGCGGGCAGGGAAAATGGATATCACAACTTTTTCCGACTACTGTAGAATGAAATTTGTTGCGAATGAAATTTTTGCACAGAGAGTTTTTGGGGGGAAATCATTTTGTTTTCGTTGAAGTTCAAAAGACCTTTGGAGGCAATATGCAAGAATAAATTAATCTAATTAATTAAGTTATAAATTATTTATCAACAAAATTTGTTAATATATAAATTATTTAGTTATTAAACAAATAAATAATTTATAAGCTTATTAATTTATAACTTTATTCGCGGCTGCCTTTAGACCTAGTGACTTGAATCTTTCAAAGGCACGAAAACGAAGCTATGTGCCAAATTTCAAATGATTCCGTGAAAGTGAACCAATGACCCCCCCCCCCCCTTTCCCCCACAGAAAGCCAAGATTCGGCAATACTACAGAAGTTGCCTGCACGAAGTCCAGGCGTATTGTCCAACATACACTAACTTTTCAGCAGGATATCTCGATTTTAAATATGGTGACACCTCTGATTTCGAGGGGTTACTCAATTCGTTCATTCTATGGCTGAGTTCGAACATGGTCGTCTTTGGCGTGCGATTCAATTAATAAATTAGTTATCAAATAAATTCAAAAAGCAAAATCGCTCAAAAACATTGTCTTGGCCATGTACTTAGTCGTACAAGTAGGTTTTAGGTAGATGTCAGTGATTCCTTAAATACTCTATAATATAGAGTATATTATGCAGAAGTGTGTGCGTCGGTCAGAAATACGAAATGTTTGACCCCAAATTCATTTTTAGCGCCCTCAATTGTCAGGTCAAAACTCTGGTTAAACTGAAAATTCACATGAAAGAAGCGAGCGTTTGAAATATTTTGTTCGTCAAGATTATGCGGGAAAGCTGCGAAACAGGCCTAGTAAACGTTTTCAGGCTGTTTCGCAGTTGACCCGTGTAATCTTGACGAACAAAATATTTCAAATGAAATTTTACTCTAACCAGAATAACTTAAACTTCAGTTAAAATGAGTAAACTTCCAGCGGTTGTGGGGGTTTTGTCTCAAGAAGGAGCATTTGTTGGTAGTCTTAAAAGCGTCAGCCAATCACCTGCCGAATAATTTCATCGTCATCAATCCCCATTTGACACTACGTCGGCAGTCCAAATAATCGAATACGTTCGCCTCTCGAATAACTTAGGCTGCAACCAATTACTGCGCAAGCAGGCATTGCTAATGATCAGATATCTGTCACTATGACAAATAGGGAACTTTATTGAAAAGTCTCAGACCGAAAACAATCAACTTCACTGGTGTAAACAGCATGCAAGAAGGCAAATTCTGATTCCAGTAACAGTGGAGTGGGTTGATAACTAGGATGTATATGGCATAGGGATGGGATATCGATATCCGATAGTATCGAAATATCGATATCTAGCGTCCGATATCCGATATTCTGATATCGATATCAGCACTGGCGATAATATCGATATATCGATATTCTGACAACCGATATCGGGTCGATATCACAAACTGTGATTCACTGTTATCTTTCACTGGCGAACCGCGAAGTTCTTGTTGTGGGCATCATTCCGTTTCCGTGCTGTTGTTGGCTAAAAAGTATCCGCGTTTTTGTGTTGTGTTGAGCCCCTGTTGAAATTGAAACTTAAATTGACCATGAAGTCAGTCTCAACCTCAGTACCATCAGAGAGGCTATTTTCAAGGGCTGGGAATATTCTCACCTCGGACCGGAACAGGCTGAAGGGGGAAACTCTCTCCAAGTTACGAGTACTTTTCCTGGAGAGCCTCGATGAGCGCTTCTTTTTTTGAATCCCGAAATTTACCTGTAATTCTTTTATGATTTTGCCGTTCTTGTATTCTGTCCAATTTTCGTTTAGAAACATATTGAAATAAAAATTCCGTATTACATATTCATGTGTATAATTTAACTTTCCTATCAAGGCGGGAACAAAAAATAAATGAATAAATAAATAAAAATAAAGATCTGACTGAAAAATAATCAGAAGAATTTTCTTTTTTTTTTTAGAAAGGAATTTTGAACCAATAGGCTGTAGGTAGGTATCAACACTAGATGTCACTACTTTGAACCACTTCGTATTTCCAAGTCCTTCGTATTTATTCTACCATGGAATCACCTACTTTGTCCACGGTAAATTATTGACCAGTTGGTACCTATCTTAGGTAGGAACTGCAAGTGCAAAAATGTTCGGAGAAAAGGAAATAAAATTAAAATAAGTAGGTGAAATTAAAAAAAAACGAAGTAGGAGTTTTTATAACCGATATCGATATATATCGGTTGATATCGATATTATGAAGCCGATATCTACCTGGTATCGATACCACTCTTCCGATGTCAATATCGATACCGATATCGATATCGAGCCCTCGATATCCCATCCCTAATATGGCATAAGATGGCCGACACCCGGGCAACACTCAGATGTGACGTCACGTGCAAACCAGCAATAAACAGCCTTTTTTGTTCATTTTCTACAAATTCAGGAGAAGGTAATGTTTGCGCAAGAGGTCAATTTTTGTCCATTTTGAAGCATCTTATTTCGCTAATAAACGTAGGTTAAGTTGGTTTATGAACCTCATAACCCCCCGAAATCATAGTCTGGATCCGCGTCTGGCCTACCCTTGTAGATCTCCATTGTAGACATTGGCTCTACTCTTGACTTCATCCAGGTTTTCCAATGTAATCACTCGGTCCATGTTAACTGGCGATATTGAGCCCATTTAATTGTGGCACGACAGAAATTCGGGGTTGGCTCGAATACCCATGTCTTCAGGAGGTGGGACGTCCACCTGAAGGAACCTGAGGGTGGAAGGTACCGTCTGGAAGGGGTATCCCGAAGCGGAGGGCACTGCCGCCGAAGCCGTTTGGTGGGGGTTTCACAGATCTCGGCACTCGCTCGAGCGTACTGACACTACGCTAGCAGAGCTCCACGCACCGGCTGCCACCCATTAGACCTTACCAACCTACCGGTGATCCCTCCGACAACTCGACCATAACCGTGTCCTGTGGCCTTCGACAAATATGGCTTAGCCATAACATAGTGTCTTCCTTTGTGGTGAACCTTTAGTGCGAACTGTTTGTTAGATTATATCGGGGAAATAGAAAATCGTTCATTTTTTTCGTACGTTGAGTTCGTGTTTGAGTGCGCGAATAGCTGCCGTTTTTCTCTTCGACCAGTGGACTTTCAACCGCCAAAATTTTCGACAGTAAGTACCCAATTGGTCCACTGCATACAGCACTTCCCAGCTTCAATATCCTCACAAATACACCACTTCATCATTACAATGACCCGAATACGTACATTTTGATATAATTGAGAACCTCCTTAATGTGTCATGGAGTTAGCTCTTCGGGAGGATCAATAACGATGGGTTTAAGACAAGTAGGTACTCCAATTGAATCAACAGGTTGAAACCTCCCAATATTTCCATTCTACCCCGCTTGTGGGATCAGTCACCCCATAGCTTCCTAATACCCCTACTGGGTCCAGAGCTTAAGCCGAAAAAAGTTCTATACAAATTCGAAAATTATAGCTATTTTCTTATTTTAAAAAAAACCGATGTTGTTTGAGATTGAAGAGGTTTTAATAATATTTCCTAGTGAGTAATCAAAATTTTGTGAAGTAAAAAATTCTTTCGGCATCGTGTTGTTCTAAACGCGTTGAACTTAGATCATCAATTTCATTGAGCATAATATGCTCAATATATATACGGAGTTGAAACTTGCTTTAACCAATGATCAAATTAGGCAGGATTTGAGGTCTGTTCAAGAGTAGCAGTTACTCTCGAAACACCAATGTAGCTGAAGAACAAATTTAGAAAAAAAATTACTCTACAATTACGCATTCACTGTTATACCCAAAACACGTATTAGGGTCGGAATATTAAATTTGTAATCTGCATTCTTATATACTTTTATAAAAATAAACCATAAAAATCTTTTGGTACACAAAACTTTGGGTTTATGGAGAACGTAGATTAGAGCAATAAGCGCAATAGCTTGTTTTCGGCAGTTTTCTGCGAAACAATGCTACAATAAAAATGGTCCACCCGGGTATACCCATCGTTATAAATTACTTCGGAATTTATTCAATTCCTTCATTGATATTTTACAGAATATTTCCCGCCAATATAATTATTCCAAATCTGAGTTTGCGAAGTTGGTACGTGTTTCAAAATAATGAAAAAAAGTATGAGACGAATACTACGAGATCTAGATATGGATTCAAATTTGGAGACTATAAAAAGTGTGCGAAACAGCTATTAATGAAATGCTAGTAAAAGAAGCGGGAAAGTGAAAATCACAAAAACAGGCGAAATGATGTCTTCATTTTGCATGTATACATTTGTCGGGAATCTACTAGGTAGTATAATTACATTTAAATGGAAACATTTATCTTTTCAATAATTTCCCTTTTATGTAGGAATCATACGAAGAATTTAACCGGAATGTTATAATGTGATGAATAACGACAGGAGTAGTGGGTTTGCTGGTTGGAAAATCAACTCGGCAACGCCTCATTGATAACTTATTATCATCAGCAGTAAAAGATTTGCTCTCATTTTTTTTGCTACTATAAACCTCTTTTATCGCGCCATCACGGTTAATGTTTCCCTCATGGTCGTAGATGTTCACAACGCCAAAGCCTTAGAGATCGTGAGATTTTTAAAATCATAACTTTATCTTTGATTCTTTTATTCAGCGTTATCGGGTATCAATATAGAATTTCTAGTTGTTTCGTAAAAATCATTTAGTCCCTTGAGATCCCACAAGGTCTGATTAGACCTAAAAAGTTGGGAAAACTGAGTTAACTCAGTTTTCCCAACTTTCCAGGAACGACAAAAAAACGGATTTTTCAACGTACTCTAGTAATTTCCATGGTTATCGGGGCTTTTCTATGTTGATGAAACCTTTTCCTGCATTGCAATAAAGGCCAAACCAATGAAAGACGGGCCGAGAGATTTCGCATAAGTATTCGTTCCTAACTCATTAGCCAAAAAACTGAGTTAGACCTTGTGGGATCTTAAGGGACGATTTACTGACCTGTGCAGGTAAAAATACTAAAAATCACAATCATTCACAATAATTTCAACGAGAAAATTGTACATGAGGAAAAAAATCCTGAAGCAACTCCACCTATCTTGAGCCAACATCACCTCACGATTTTTCGATCG
The DNA here is from genome assembly GCA_963920205.1 of Stenodema calcarata. Taxonomy (NCBI): domain Eukaryota; kingdom Metazoa; phylum Arthropoda; class Insecta; order Hemiptera; family Miridae; genus Stenodema; species Stenodema calcarata. The sequence goes on along the minus strand of OY986051.1, from coordinate 5,107,997 downwards.
GAGCATCAATTCCTCTTAAATCATGGTAGGGTACTTCTTTGAGCCTACAGTAAGCCAAAAGTAGTAAATTTTAGTGTGAAAGTTTTGGAATAAAATAGTATTTAGTCTCTCCTGAAAAGTTGGGGAAAATGGGTTAGGCTGTGTTGCATCTTAAGCGGCGATATGTACTAGGTAAGCTCATTGCTGCATTATTTTTAATAACCAAGTGACCAAGACATCTCCCCTTCCTATCAATTTGTAGAATTCGAATATCAATTGATTACAATTGGGATGCCCCTCCCCAAAATCATCGAATACCATCTTAACGATCTTTTAACTAATCGAAATTAATCTTTACCTTAGCACATAATAATATTATTATGACAAACATGAACAATAATGAGTAACAATAATATTTTAAAAACATGAGTAACAACCGTTTCCGAAGTCACTCATTTATGCGCATAAATAATTGTTCAAATTAAAACTTTCATTTCCAACGGTTTAGTAAAATAACTTTCGAGGCGATAAAAGAAGATAATGTAATTTTTCTAACGCCGAACATTCTTCTTCTGAAAACTGTGCTCAAATTTTAATGTTTGCGACTCAAGAATCTACGTATAAAAATGAGGGAAACAGTCCCGAGCTAACGAGGGGTTAGTAGTTATGTGCATAAACTATAATACAATAGACTCACTAAATGGTTCATGTTTGACAATGTTATGCCCTTTGGTAACTATATTCATAGAAGACGAATGCATTTTGGATCGCTATATCCCTGGAAATCGTTACATCAATGATTCGAATGATCTGATTGATAGTGGGAAAAAGAATGTTTACCTAATAGAGTATATATTATTCTCATTAAACAATTATCAAATTCTCTATTTTTCTGTATAATTTATCTACGTTTTAATAGGTTGTTTCTTTTGACAAATGAGAATAGACAATTATTGAAGAAAATGATGCAGTGGTGTTTTTCTATACACTGCACCTAGGTAACGATATAAATCAAACATTCAAGATGTTGAAATACATAGATTTAATCTAAGTGAGAAACATAGCAGTCCATAGCCTAATCGTGCTTACGATCTCGATTATTAAATTGTAACAGTGTTCTCTGTCTCATTTGTCTTAATTTCCGATTGTTCGGGAAACGAGACAATAATACTTGTAATAGCATACACTCTGGAAGGTTGAAAGGAGGGGGATAAAAACCAGAGACAGTTTTATTGAAGAAGATAAGGATTCCTGGAGAAACAAGGGAGCGTTTATTCAAATGCGGACAATCCGACTTTAAGCCCACCAAGAGGGGAGAGACGTTTTTACTGGGTGAAAACAATGTAAAAAGAAGGACAGACAATGGACATTTAATCGCCCAGTGGATATCAAAGGCTACCACTCAAGCGTCAATCAAGTGTTCAACGCTGATAGATTCGTGTCGATCAGTATCGTTTTACTCGAAGCATCGTGTCTGGTTGGACTCGGCAGTTTCTAATTGCTCCTTCCAACTCCTTCGGCCGCTTTTCCTTAATTTACTACCCTTTTGTGTCCATTCTTCGGACGGAGAAAAAGGAGGTTTTGTTGGTATAAAAGACGTTTTGTTTCGCGAACGGAACGATTTCCCTTCGAAGGGTCGTTTCGACTTGTCGCTGGAGGGACAGCTTTATTAGACAAGCCGCCTCCCACTTTGATGCGTTCAAGTCTCCGAAGACTTGCCGGTGAAATCACGATCTCATGTCCTGAACTTATCTACAGATCGGATCTTTTATCTCGTACCTCACGTCAATCCCGTCGGTACCATTCAATCAACTTGTACTTGCCAAAACAAAAATACTTATACCTATGTACCTGTATCCTTAAACATTTAGGTAGGTATAACGAATCCATGTAAGGTAACATCTAATTCACCTTTGACAGGTCCCAGGAATGACAGTTTTGCAACAAAAGTCATATCATATGATAGTAAAGTAGCTAAAGGAAGTTGGAAACATTTACTGGAACAATCAACTGAAGGTGAGAACAAACGAAACTGACAGTAGTAGATATTAACTAGGAGCTTTAAAACATAACTGACTAAAACCCAACGAGTATGACCGAAGTAAACTAACTGCTACAAAGTATAATATACTATCTCTGGTTAACTATCTTTGGCTTTTGAACTAAACACACTGAAGATTGACAAAACGAAAAAACGAACTGAACATAAAAATAAAACGGTACTAAACGAAGTTGACAGTGACTAAAAGTTTACAAGACCAACCCACTGAAAACGTTTAAAGTGAAACTGTAAACGGCCCGGGGCGATGATAACTTGAGTTATGTGTCAACTGAAAGTAAAAACTATTAGTTATGAACCGAAGTTGATTACAAACGTTGAAAACTGAAGTTACTGATACTTTCCCAACATTCACCGAAGGTTCTGACATTAAAATTATAAGATACCTTAAAATTGCCTTTGGGTTCGAAGAAATGTCTGACGAAAAACTTGACTTGAACATGAAAACCATGAAGATTTAACACACTGAAAATGAAACTCACTGAAAAAGTTGAAAACTATTGAATGACTTGAAGTTCTCAATTGTTGAATATATCAAGCTCTTCAAGTACTCACAACTACGAATATATACCATATAGTAAAATAAAATGCTTCACCGTCTCCTAAAACGTTATGAAGGATGTTGAACAAAGTCTTACGAGTATACTAATAAAAGTATACTAATAATAAGTGGTTTTGTTAAATAGGCACTTGAATGTCGTTATTAAAATTGGCGCGAAACGGTTCATTGATTGAGCCAATCGTGTTATGTTAGGTACTGTTGTGAGTCAACCAGTGACCGAACAGTCGATTGAGCCTGAAATCGGTTCGAGGGTAGTATCGAATCGATTTTGACGTTTCCATCCGTCCCGAAAACCGCAAACGGATCGCGTGGGCCATCCGCCATCTTGTTCTCAATTATTTGAAAGTTTTTTCGATACCAAACTCAAGTATTTATCTACGAGGCGGTTTTTAGATTCGAATGCACCGGTGGCATGAGGTAGCAACACTAAGTCTTCGCTAGCTGAATAATTGGGTTGGTACCAGATTAGGTAGGGTCATTATTGAAAACGTTCAGTTTCATCTTTGTTCATTAATCTGGTTCGCATGTGATAATGAAATGTCCGATTAAACCTTCACTTCAATAATTTGGTTCCTTCGTAGTTTATTTATGCAAATCTTTTGAAACATAAATTGTTTAGTCGTCGATGATTGAAAAGTAATTTAGAAAGTATATTAATCCGCCTATGATATATTTCAAAGCGATCATAACATTCCTCTCTGAATTCATTAAACTAAAGAAATATCTGAGACAATAAATGAAACTTGGCGTATCTTAAACGGGCCTCAACCCAACTCAGGCCGTTCCACAACTTGTTATTAGAGCAAACCAACAATAAAATGGCACCAATAGCTGCCGGTCTCCTGAATGAAAAATAATATTACGACTCCTTGCTCCATTAAAGCAGTAAATCATCGTCCGGCTGTCTACGATGCGGCAATCCTATCGAATGCTCGTTCCGAGCCGGAATCATTAGCTATCTTTTCGCAAGGGCCTCCCCCCTAGAGGCTGTCTCCTGGCTAATTGGCGGGACAAAGAATTTTGCAGTCAAAAATAAACTTTTCTCGAAGTTGCTCAACTTTCAATCGGGACTGTGTCCGAACTATGGGATTCGGTTGAATAAACATGCCAATTTGTCAACAAGTTTAATGAGCAACAGAAAGCTTAGTTCATTTTATTATTCCGTCTGCAAAAATAACATATTGCGGACATAGTTACCTCCTTAGAACTAAACAGAAGTTTGAAGATCAACTCTACCACTAAGGAAATCCAAAGCCAAAGGAAATCCATTTTAAGCACTCATCTTTCCCGACTCGTCGAATAATGGAAAATTCAGGTCAATAATTGACAATTATTGTCAATACGATTACAGAGGACATGACTTCGGTCACCAAAAATTGACAATTCCACCAATTGTCAATTTTTGGTGACCGAAGTCACGTCCTCTGTAATCGTGATAAGTCCCATTCAAGTCCCAACAAATTTTGTTATTTTTTTCTGCTTGCCTTCCTCCCTTCCAAAAACCAAACGGCGATCATAACTCAATTATTTAATAACTTTGGGTGTGGCCAGATGACCAGGGGTGGGTTCTTCTTGCTGGAGCCCATTTATTTTTCTATTATCCTGGATTCTCTCTTCCCATTTCTACATCGAATTTGAATCGAAAAAGCTATCAAAAATCCCCTAAAAATATTAAAGAATATTTGGAGCATACTTTCCCTCCTATTGACCATTTCCCGGTAGTGTGGATCGCAGATCACTTTCCTGCCTGAGAAAGTTTGCCACTGCGGTACGTAGTGTGGGTTTGTGTGGAATGTAGATCAAATGTAAAGCAGGCTCATCAGATCTCTATCACGAGTGGCAGTTGAACTTTTACAAATGCTAACTGCGAAAACCCGCCTAAACCTTGTGCTTTCATAGTTGTCCAGAGAGCTGCAAGCGTGGTCGAACCAAGTGCAACACTTAAAATACCTAGATCGATCTACAGCTTCATTAGAAAGAAGAAGCACTCAGGGCGTTCCAAGCTCGAACTACAAATGCCCAGTGAAGTTTATAAGACTTATCTACCTGTCGTAGTGTTCCATTAAAAAAAATCTCTGATGAACACTTAAGAAAAGCATGTGCAACAGTGGAGTTCACTCGAAGAATTCTCCAGAATAACATTCATCCTTATACCAGTTGGAAACTGTTGAATTTACCTGTATAATATGATAATATCATATTATGGTATCTTGATCATTTTTGTTTCATTCTGCAGAGAGCTTTTTGTTAGTATGATATTCCAAACATATGGCAGGCAGACCGTGCTCTAATTTGTAATCACTCCATCATCTCTCCATTAACCTATCAGTATTATTTAAAAAGTACCTACCAACAGTAGGGGAGGAGGAGCATTGTTCAATGAAGAAACCTTGAGACCCCGCGCTTCCCTTCAGACTTCCCATCTTAATTCTGTTGTTAGGTCGATTCGTTTTGCCGTGTATACGACCAGAGCAGCAAAGGAAAAAGGGAGCCCAAAAAAATTGAGGTTGGCCGAGAATTTGACGGCACTCCCCCACTGGTTAATGGAGGACGGGAAATTACTGTTTTAAAGCGTGAGTCGGAAATTAAATATAAAGGTGAAGAAATACCAAAACGGGATGGAAGGAAAAAATCGACCACAGTGTGAAGCTCGAACCGTTTTGAATCAAAACTATTGTTATTTCGATGTCGAGCCGAAAAAAGTGACGTCACTTCTACTTTCTGCACGACACCTTCATAATATTATTATTTGCAATTATTCATCATAATACGATACGATATGTATGAAAATATGATACGATATGTATAAAATGGTTTAGGCAACACTTTCAACTCAACTACAGATTACTGTGTTTTATCAGGAATAATATTATGTCTTTAGGATATGGCAGAGGAGAACGCGGTATAAATTTACACCACCGTTGGGCATCTATTGACTACTATTGAAATACTATTGACACAGCTAGTAGATTTCTTGTAAATACTGGCGACTACGCTATCGATTAACCCTGGATTTATCTAATAATAATCTCCTGATATCGACAAGGTCTAAAGATCAACCAGCTCGAACTTCAATCGAAAGTAGAAAATGGATATAGGCTATTTCGCGATGTCGCTTTTAATATACCTTCGACGCGGGTAGTGGGATGCGGTAGTTGTACAGCAAGGTCAGCACATCCTGTGATCAACTGCGGAGGGCACCGGTTGGTTGAACGCACCTTCCAACGGGGTTTGGACCGCTCCAGTTTACGATTATCAGGGTCTCCTCCTCATTAACCCGTGACCTTTCCTACTAAATTGAAATTATCTTGCGCGGAAATGCTGGGGAGCATTGTGAGGGTTTGGCGGTGGGAGACTTTGAATGACCCAGTAGAACGCTGCCTACTACAGATAACGATAAAAAACGAATGAATTGTTACGGGACCAACTTTTTATGCTTTCATGTAGGCACTCGTATTTTTAAGCTGAGTGTTATACCATGATTCAAGAATAATAGAAAAAACACAATAAATAATTTATTCGTAAAATTATTAGTAAAATAAAAAATGCAATTGTGATAATAATCCGAATCTTTGGAAAGCTCCTAAATGTAGCATTCTCATGTCTTATCTCAAGTTGTATAATGAAAAAATCCACAGTCGTGCAGCATGGCTGTAAGAGCTAATTTTTGAAGAAATAACTGGTTTTATGTAAATTGTCTCCATTTTACTGGTTTTGTAACAAATTTTGTCTCCTTTTTGTGCCGAGTAACACCTCAACTTATAGATTTTCAACGCTAAAAACGATGGTCAAGTCAGAATTGCGATATCTCATCCGGTTATCAGATTAGCGCAGATGAACCGTGAAGTACATCTCAAGTAACAACCACGTTTCTTCATCTTCAAAGTGCTCCAGAACGGAATAACATTCAATTCTGACTTTACCATCTTGTTCAATGTTAGAAATTCTTTGAAATGAGGTGTCACTCCCTTATAGAAGCCCGATTCCGCCCTCCTACGAACTTAGCCTTTCGATTGCCAAGATAGATGTTTATGCAAATTTGAACTTTCTATCTCAATTCTATCAAGAGTTCTGGAATGACACATACATAATATATATTTGATAATATATCATATACCTATTTCGGAAACTAATAATTATTATTATTTATCATATAATTGGAAATTTCCTGTGTAATCTAATGAAAAAGTTTAAAAATTCTTAACATTTAATTTATCATGTTTTTAAACTTTTTCATTTATCATATATTTTGGAAACTTCCTCCAGTTAGTGGAGTTGAACCGATTCTCTGAATGTTGAACCTCTTAATCGGTATTATATCTTGTGTGGGAACACAACACAGGATGGTTATTACAAAATCACGTATATTGAGGTATTCCAAATAATCTAAGGAATACGTGATATATAGGACTACGTGAATATACGTGATTTTGTAATAATCATCTTGAGTTGTGTTCCCACATATTGATATTATCAAGCCGGAGTTATGATATCTGTCATTTATGTTGATAATATAAGAAGTGATGATAAATAAAAAGTGTGTGGATCAATCAATTATCTATTTTCCGTGAACTGATATTATTCGAGGGGAACAAGTGATGAAATGTCGAAGTATCCGAAGAGAATATTGTTGCTCGAATATATTCACCTAGATAACTTGTTGCTTCAGACGCTTGTTGCTATTACAATGGGTATCTTATAAGGAATCTTATCGCGAGGCGTGAGCAGCAAACGATATCGGTTTCGGGCTCCTCTGACACTTCACCCCGCACTTGCAGCCCCGCTCTTACGTAAAAAAAACGGCCCTGCATTTCACGATCACGTAATCCCCCTTTTCCAACTTGGAAGGAACCAACTGTGGAAAATGGCAGGGGTACTTTTTTCTCTTTTACAGTGGCCATTAGAGACAATTTTTACATAAGACGCCTTGTAGAAGGCTTTTGGACCCACTCAGCTTGTTTGGTTAGTGGCGCAATGTGTCACTTCGAGATTACCGGCAATTCGCGGGTAAGAAAAAAATCTGATTAGAAAAAGAAGTCGGTGACTCGTTGGAAATGGGATTCTCAGAAAATCGGTGTTCGGCCTACCGGCACAAAATTCTTGTCTTCAGCGCAATAGTTTCGGTTGAAAAAAAAGGGTGCAAGAATATCATTTTGTTGAATTGCGCTAAGATTGGTATGACCGCAATGCTCACAAAAATATTGTGACATAACCAGTACAGCTCGTTTAGTTAACCACATAACTGTTTCGTTATTGGTTTTTGTTGAAATTCTATATCACTGTGATCTGGAAACAGCAGAATCAACCTTTTTAACCAACGTTAAGGTTAATATCAAATCATTTTCCCACTCGTATTTTGAACAACTTTTGTGGACTCAAATACGTCTTTGAACTTCTTGGAATAGGTTCAGCGGTACTTCATGTAGAGCGAGCTGTTGATCTGAAAATCGCTGGATTTTTGAATTTTTTTACACACATCTGAATTCCGTTTGGTATCTGAAACGTAATTAAACCTATCCGTACCTTCAGATATTGTATTTCATGAAAATCTTCACTTTTCGGAAGTTTTTGGAAATTGAGATTTGCAGCTTCTCTGTAGTTTTATCAATTTCAGTTCAAGTGAGTAATCTTGATTATGTTCGCGACTGCGATATGCTTCTAGTGATAATTAGAAGGCTTGTAGCTCATAGCTTGTACTGTCCGGTATTTTCAGATATAGGTAGCTTATTCCTGATGTATTTCTAGAATTAGGAAAACTTGAGGGAGTTCAGGTAGTGGACGTATGTCTTGCACTTATGGGTGGCTGCATTGGCTGAAGTTTTGACAATCGGGTTAGAAAGTTTTGACTATTTGAAAAGGAGATGACTAAGGTATTGACGGTTAAGTGGTCTAAACAGAAAAATGTTAAATCGATGTGGGAGAATTTCCAGAGTGATTTTAATTCAGTTACAATGTATAATATATTATATTGTGTGACTCCCCAATATATTTGGATATTATCAATAGTGATTATCTCTAGAAGAGCAATGAATGAAGTTCAGAGGTCAAATAAACAACATTAAAAAAGCCTAGGTAACAAAATGTTGCGACAGTGGGGAAATTATAGTAACGAGAAGGAGGGGAAAGGGATATTTGACTTGAGGGCATGGAATTTGAAATATACGGGCGCAGACAACTCCATTAAAGCGGCCTAAATGGCTGGATGATTTATGTCAAGTTGGGTCTGCCTTTGGTAACCTGCGCTCCGCTCGTACCGTACTGGCCCACACGACTCCTTCTCTTTGGAAGCCGCCTCCTTGCGGTTGTTATATTTGCAATCGGAATTGCGATGTTTCCAGAATGAGTAGTAATGCAAAATCGAGAGGATTGTATAATAGAGGCGAAGCACACGCAGCTCATACCGTATTCAGTTTTAGCTCTGAATAGTGGTAGGCGTCTGGGCTAGGTAAGGCATAGATCATCCTGCCATGCAATCCAATGTGGTTCTCACGCATATTGTACCTATGACCGTTTCTGGCTGTTATCATCCACAAGATTTGCAGTGAGAATATAAATAATCTCATAAAGTCTCAACTAAACCATGGAATCCCCTCGAAATTTACGAAGTTCTGCTAGATGCTGACCATCGAGGGCCTACCTATATTACACTGTTTTATTTCTTTACAAACGTTTGATGAACGTAATCCAGGGATTCTGTGGTTTGCCGTTGAGTCTTAAGAACGAGATTTCTTTGCGGCACGAAAAAGCGGAGGTTTCTCATGGCTACCACTCGCCGACCGCGATTTCCCCCTTTACGTACCCGCAGCGTTTCCTTGAAAAGCTGAAAACCGCCGAAGGATTGTGTCATTTGCTGGAATTTCGTGACGACTGTCCTCGATACTTGAATTGTTCGTTTACCGGACCGTTATTGAAACAAAATACTTTTGGGCTTTTATGAGATTGTAAAATCCTATTCTTGCCAATTGCTTATTCCTGTACAAAAAAAATGTTAAAACCTTGGGGATTTTCTAAGATGTTTATATCAAAGACATCTATTAGGATGACTTCTTGGGTCTATTATTTGAAAAGGTAGGCTGTGCAATCAAATCTACTGTAATATACAGATATGAGAACGGCAAGTTAGAAACTACTTCACGTTTGTATGCTAGGACCAATGTGTTAATTTGGCTCAGAAAAAATCCTCAGGTCCGGTGATGATGTTCAAACCGTTTTCGAGCTCCGGCTGGCAGATCGTAACCTCTTCCGTACGATGGTCTGCCCTGGAAAAACTCCCACGGCCTTGGTCCCTCCCCAGCCGTTGAGTCACAACAGATGAGCCGGCCGTCCTAGCCTAAACATTCCCGTCCCCTTGTCATTCGAGCTGCAGATTCGACCCTCTTTTTATACATTTGACCGTCACCATCGCGTGGGTCCGTTTGATGTCCTGCTTGACATCAATAGCAAAACATCGAGGTTTGAATCCAATCGAAACTATCGATACGTTTTGATGAAGGTGGTTATGGAGGGCCGTCTCTTTCGATGGCTTTGATGTTTCAATACATTCATGCATCCAAGTCAACAGTGACATGCCATATCGAAATATCCTGGTGAAGGTTGAGTAGTGAATGTTGAGGTGATAACTAATATGTATATTGGGAGCGCTATTGATCAAAGCCACGTATTATAATAATTGGATAGGGATTTGCTTATCCACTTAAGGCTGAAGCCTCGTGGTTAACTAGGGTTTCCATCGGCCAACAGTACGTACACCAATATCTTGTTCGAATCATACTCAAACATATGTACACAATAATTGAAGCATTCGATATTAACCCTTCAATATTAACCCGAACCCCCGAGGTTCATTCGGTCTGTCAGTCTATTTTCAGACATCTGAATCGCTTTATTAAAATAATTCTAAGTAGTGAATCCATCTGATCTAAGTACACAGTTCTCATCTAGAACAAACATTTGGCTGAAAAGCCCACTGACGCTGAAGAGGTTAAATTACCAGTAGGTTGGACGAGGCTAACCACAAGCCGGGATGAGCTCGAGACGTGCAGCCACCGAAAGCGATTCGAATACGTACCCTTCAATCTTTCTTTCTGATCCAACTATCATAAATATACATATTTTCCCTCCACACGCCCTCTGGTGTAGCCTTCTAACATACATAATTTTGTTTCTATTCCATTCTATAATTCCCCGATTCAATGACATTGTTCGTTCTCTACCGTCGTGGGTACCCCCGAATTGCAACTTTTGGTTGGGCTCATATTCGGACACCCACGTTTCGCCAATGGTCATCTCGAACGTATCACCAGTTGCGAACACAGCCAATTATTCCCGTACGTTGCTCCGGCGGACAAGCGTTGTTTCGAAAGCGCGGAAGAGGGTCATTACCAGCCGATAGTCACCCTTCCCGTCTACGCTTTTAGAGATAACCTTGTCTTGGGACCTTGGTTTTCACCCTTGTTATTTTGTTGTCCTGTAATGAATTTATCCATGGATTTACTGTTTTTATAATCCGTTTTCCAATTTGTAATGTTTCAGTTTATGGTAGCCCAATGCCCTCAGCCCTCTTTCTTGAGTAACTAAATGTACTAAAACAAATAAAACGACAGAACTCATAAAAATGCACATATTGGTTACCTACTCTAGGCAAGCTTTTTGTGTTGGTATTAACCCTTCTTTAGGCGAACACAGCATTTCTGAATAGGTCGAGATGAATATGATTAGTTCAAATTCGATGTATTTTGCAGGTTATTAATTTTTCTTTACACGGAGTCTTATTATAGCATGCAAGACAATACAGTGGTCTATTACCGAGGATCAACGAACGTCCCCTTTACGAGAACAAAACAGGTTACAGCTTTCGACTTGCTCTTGTTAGAGCTGTTATGACTCCATCCACTTAGGTCCTCCGGCCTTAAAGAATCTTCCTTCTTCCTCCACTAGTAAGGCTCTAGCTCCACGTGTGAGCTTTCGACAGGGCAAAAACGGTTAGTGTTAATTTCCCTCAAATGGTACTTGGTTATTGTAAAAGATCCGTTTAACCTGTGGGAAGGGAACATCGTACGGGTCTCCATGGGGACCCCAACGTTTTTCCATAAAGATCCCGACGCCCAGTACCGTTCATGGTCTTCCTGCCTTTGGTCCACAAAAACAAGCATCATCGTTTAAAAAACACCACTCTCTTCCTGCTCCGTCCGCCCAAGAGAAAATCTCTTCATTGTCACTCCACCGCCTCTTCCACCTCAACGACTGAACATTCTACTATTTTCTCGGGAAGGAACGCCTGCGTCGTGACCAGCTGATTTCCACGGGCACCATAATCTGACTAAAGCCTTTGAAAATTATCTGGCAAAAGGTTTCTTCTGTACTGCCCATCACAAGGGTATTAAGGGAAATATGTTCATGTTCAAAACCACACTAGCACTATACGGAAATTGTCAGCTTGAGAGTTTTGCAGCTTTCGAAACAACAGGTAATCATCAGTAATTATGCATCCATGACATTTACAAACAGCAATGTTACGGTTGGTAAAACTTGGTGTGGCGTCGACCCTATTGAACCCAGACACTTGGACTAAGTTGTGAGGAACTAAGTAAGTATATACTGATGAATCAATTTTCGGGTGCCCCATAGCTACCTGATTCTTCGAAGTTATTGCGATATAAATTATAAAGAATTATCTCCATGAAATTCGCCTAAACTCCCCACTGAGGAAGCAATAGGTACCGTTGCAAAATGTGCCCCCTGGCGAAACAATAAGTTGTTAGGAAGGAGAGCTGATGGGTCCAGTGGTATTGTCATCAGTTATCTGATCGAATAGGAAATTGAGGATGCCACCTTTGCCGGAGTACATATTGTTCATTGTGTCTTGTAATGGCGCCGTAGGGCGGGCGGAAGTTGGCCACCGTTTATTGTTATTTGGTCAGCTCTCCGCCAGATTGCGGGTTGAGGGATTACAGAGATGGAATATTCAAGCAACCCCTGGTAATACTGGCGTTGAAGGTTTAAGTGGTTTCGAAAATGCCATCTTTCATTCAGCTCTCCTGATGCCCCTAAATGGCAATATCAGTGCAATAGTCGATGGGAACACAGTTAAATGACTGTATGTGACTAACAAGATTTTTGAGATCAGTGACGAAACCGATGAACACATTCGCACATTTCTAAAAATCCCATTTAGCAACAAGTTTCAGTTGTTTTTGAAAAAACTCTGCAAATTCTTGACACAACGGTTCATTATCTTCTTTGTAGATCACCCTTGTGTCTAGATCACTAGGTCTAAATGTCTAGATCCTAAATGTTAGATTAATTATTATTATCAATTATCACTAATTATTAACAATTTTATCAAGTACCTAGTGAAAATTATTATAATTTATTGTTAGGTATTAATAATTTGTATTTATTATTAATAATGATTATTATTAATTATGATTAATTAATACGATATAATTCTGGGGTTTTTAATACTACGTCGGTAATAATTTTTCTATAAAAGAAGTACCTACCAACAAACATTCAAAATTACCTTCATTTCCGTAGCACGAAACGCACCTCAGAACAACCAACTCGACATCACTTAAGCCATATGATGTTCAAAGAGCTTGTTAGTATGAAAATGGACCTGTATTTCAACAGTTTGAGTCACGATCGTGTTGTGAGGCACAATCTTTGAGCCGTCATTGTAAACGAACGGCTGGTCGTACAAAGCTGCGGATGGTCTTAAAATTTCTACGGAACAAACTCTATCTAATTATGAAATAAAAAACTCTGCAAATTCTTGACACAACGGTTTATTATCTTCCTTGTGCAGATCACCCTTCTGTCTATACCAGACTGTATTGCAAATCGGCACCATACCATATTCTCACCGTACTCATACCATACCATACGAATTTCTTTCCTATCATACCATACTGTATTATACCAAATCATACATACAATAATATACCATACCATACTCATACCATGTCATACAAACCGAGTGAATATTGAAATGTCATCCATTTCTTACCTATATTTAAAATTTTAAGTATCTAGCTCATCGTCAACATTTAATTTGTTTAAACAAATAGGTATTATTTAAACAATTTTACAGACAAGAAACCGAGTGAATATTGCATTGTGATCCAGTTCTGACCTATTTTTAAAATTTCAAGTCCATAGCTCATCATCAAAATTTAATTTGTATTATTACAAAAAGGTATTATTTAAACAATTTTACAGATGAGAAACCGAGTGAATATTGCAATGTGGTCTATCCCCGACTCACGGTTAAAATTTCTAGACTGTAGTTTACCGGGAAGATGTAAAAAGGTAGTTTTATTCTGGGCGTCTGGTGGTTGGGTCACATAACGGCCGTTTTCGACGCGAAAGTTTAGTGTTTTTCCTAAAACTTTGCGCGGTCACTGTGAACGAACGGCTGGTCGCACAAAAATCCAATTGGTCTTAAAAGATTCGTAATTTTTCAGGTCATTCGAAAGTGAACTAAAATTTACACGGTTCAGTTAAATATTTGGAGATAAGACATCGTCGAAATTTTAAATTTCGTTTTGAACCCCTTCCCCTTGACCTAGGGTTATGAAAAGTTTCGAGGATCATTGTGGGGCTGGTCCAAACCCAGAAACCAAATTTTGTAATTTTAGCTCAACGCTAACTGGGCAAAACGGCGTGGACGGCGGACGGCGTACGGCGTACGGGGGACGGCGTACGGCGTACGGCGGACGGACGGATTTTTTTTTATTCGATTTTCTGAATCTACGTATCTTGAAACGTAAACCAACAAATTTTGAGGGGGGGGTTAAAAAAAATTTTTCTTTGGGCGATTCCAATGGTTCATTATCGAAGATAATAAACCAAAACATACCGTTCTATATGAATTTTTCGAGATATGAGATTTTCAAATTTTCAAAATTCGTTTTGAACCCCTTCCCCTTGACCTAGGGTTATGAAAAGTTTCGAGGATCATTGTGGGGCTGGTCCAAACCCAGAAACCAAATTTCGTAATTTTAGCTCAACGTTAACTGGGCAAAGTGGCGCGGACGGCGGACGGCGTACGGCGTACGGCGGACGGACGGATTTTTTTTTATTCGATTTTCTGAATCTACGTATCTTGAAACGTAAACCAACAAATTTTGAGGGGGGGTTAAAAAAATTTTTTCTTTGGGCGATTCCAATGGTTCATTATCGAAGATAATAAACCAAAATCCAAAATCGAGCTTAGAATTTTTCACTTAGATGCCGTTGTCTTGAGGGTGTCGTTATTTCCTCTGAAATTTTCAAGCATTCTTCAGATCCACTATGAATCAATACCAGTTATCCAGAGTTGTAAAACACGCTATTGATAGGAGCAGCTTATGCTGCCTACTGAAACGGTCTGCGTTATGCAAACGTAAATCACCTCCTAACGGGCCTCACTCCTCAAACCAGTAAACCTCTCACATCTTCTAAGAACCGAAGGTTCCTGAGAGCTTTCAAACCGTAGCTTCAACTAGGTCCACAGGTGGATGCTGGCTTTCGTTGCAAGGCAAATCTTCCATGTTCCCGAACACCTGGGTGCCCTTTACGACTTCGGACGTCGAATGTCGAAAGGGTATTCGTATTTGAATAAACGCCGAGCGCTCCTCAAAATCGTCCACTCGGCGAAAGACATCGTCTTTCTTCCACCATCTGATTATATGGTAAAGCTCGAGCTCCTGTCTGAACCGAACGTATTTTGCGTAATAGCTCGGTATCCCCATTCCTTACTCAACACTTGGGTACTTATTTCTCTCGTTGTTCTATATTAATATTAGTGGTAACTCGAACTTCTCATGGAACTACCAATCGTGAGCCTATGTTCGTGAATCTAGGGGTTGCCCTCACTCCCCTCCTTCTAATAGTAAAATTTTAATGTGCATTTTGCATTGGAAATCAGTTCAGAATCAATGCTATGGTTTTTAATAATATGCCTTAATCATCGATGCAGCATTCAATGGATTCCTTCTCCTACAATCTTCAAACTGATGTTCAGTCCAGAGATTCCCATATAAATGAAATACTCGTACTTACTCGAGTTCTTCGTGAGGTGAATCGAGTTTATTCATGCGGTCTTCCCATGTTCGTTGAACTGTAAACAATTATGGCAGTTGCTTGGAACGCGGCCACCAACAACACTCATACATAGGGGCTAAACAATAGGGCATTCCCTCGTTGCTGATTAACTGGTGATAATTGTCGTCCTTGCCATTGGCTCGCATGAAAGGTAAAATGATAGGTAGTGACGATAGTGAAGAATGTTTACATTGCATGCATCGTGAGAATTTGTGATGGCGTAATATTCTGAAAATCAAAACAAATTAATTGACTTCTGAAGTTGGTGCTGCCACAATGGGTGTCAAGAGTGTACATCGTATTTCTCGCATTTTGACTTGTGGAATGTATTGATGATAATTGATAGGCAAATGAATTTATATTCGTGCTAAAAACTCACGATTAATTCATGTTGTGATGTGGATTTGGTGAGTACATTCAATGATTTCGCTGGATTTTGGATTTGGACAATATGAATTTCACAGCTTAGTCGAAATCATACGGATTCATTTATTTGTTCGTATTTGCAAAAGCGAACCATCAATTTATGAAATCGAACTTGAAGCATCAAGAATGGATGACCTCTGACGGGCTTACGGATGTGCACTCTTCGTGTAAACTGTTGCTGTTATAAATTGTTGTTATAGCGGAGGCTCTGAGCATACGATTTTTACTGTCCCTTGTACATTTGTGATCATCAGGCATAAGGCTCGTGTAAAAGAACAAAATAAAAGTGGCACCTAACGACTCGGAAATGTTTTGTCGCGGCGGGACAGAACGAACTACCGGGTGAAAAGGGAGAGCGATGGATATACGAGCTGTAGGAGGCCGCAAGCTTGACCTGTCAACACCTCCTTCGCTTCGAGTCTTAATTCCCTCTGCACACCTGGGTCATTTGCTTAGAAACGGATGACGTACGAACGGCGCATGCGAGCAGCAATGGATACCACTGGGATTTCAACTCATTGCAATGTCTTGTGAATTGAAACCGTGTCAACGGGAAATTTCCGGGGCAAGCCGAGAAAAGACAAAAATTGTTCTGAAAGTGCAATAACAATTGTAGTGGTTTCAGTTGGAATTTGACTTCTTTGCTCCTACGGTTCTGCGCTGTGCTATCATTATAATAGCACAGCAAAATATGATTTCATTGGGATTGGCCCAGTATTGGAAATTACCTACTCTGTTCTTGCTCATGGATTTCTCTTTAAACTCAATTAAAGTTCATTCCTTTCAAATGTGTTGAACAATTTAATCTTGAAAATTTAATTAAATTTAAATTTAATCTTGAACATAACATTGGCGACGAGGAAAGGATAATTAAGGCTCTCAATATAAATATTTTAGACCCTATGTCGGACCAAGTAGACTCAGTATAATCAGTAGCATTACGGAAAAATGAATTGGGCGAGCTCCTTAGGAAATCAGTGATGTTTTCCAACCTGGTGTACGCAAAATTAAAGGTGCTAAAGCTCGTATTCACTTGAAACCCTATTTGCGACCCATCTACAAAAAAGGTCGCCAGTTCCATAATATTATGCCTTCATTCCAAAAGTAACAGCTGAATTGGCCCGTCTGGAAAAGGAGGGAATAATTACTAAAGTATTAAGTTCAGACTTTTCCACTCCGGTAATTCCAATATTGAAGGGCGATGGAACCATGAGGCTGTAGGGACACTTTAGGGTCACCATAAGGTGAGAATTAACGGACAATGAGAAAAATTGGACCATCCTATTCCAAACATCGAGGAAATCATGTCCAATCTCAATGGGTTCCAATGGTTTCCTAAGGTGGATATAAGTCAGGCTTTCAACCGTCTCGAAATACATTCAGACGACAGTCATTTTTCGACCATCAATACAACTAAGGGACTTTATAACTTTAACCTACTAATGGCGCTGCAGTCAACTTAAGATAAGCAACGATACTTTAAAAGAGTTTTACACAAATTATAATCTCATATTCTGAAAATGTGCATTCTTTCTAATGATAATATTTCTAAATAAAATAATATTATTAAATATTATTTAGTAATTCATCTTGATATTAATGATCGATTTGTCATCCCTCACAACACGAAAACCAGAATATCGAGTACAATTGAGTTTTGGTCACTGAATAATTGTGATTATTGGTTGGAAACATGCAGAAGGCATCGCTTTGTATCGCTATTCCTCTCAACTCGAGCTAGCCCTTGTTTTCACACCATTATTATAATTAGGGCCGAGTTTAACCGCAGTCCCTTTCTTTGTTGCAGGCGCTGCTATGTTGAGCATGGAGCTGAGTGGGTTGGGCCACGGCGGTGACCTCCACCCTCACTCGCTCCAGGTCCACCACAGCATCATCAAAGACGAAAACAAGAAGAGTAAGTTCGCAGATATTTTTTTACCCTCCTATGATTGTCAGCCGGTCAAACAAAGGATAGGAAAGAAGGAGACAAATAATGGCTTCTCAGACATGCGTGTAGCGTCATGTTCTTGGTTTTTTTCTCTCTATATGATCTGAAGATACCGATATGCAAAGAAACCACCACTTAGATGATATACATGAATTATAAGATCAGCATCACATTGTATTATTGCTGTCACCTTCTTGCGAATTCGACGTCAATAATGATGTAACTTCAATCCAAGAAATCATGCTGGGAATTTTATGAGCGATACGGTGAATATCAGTAACATTGATGTCTAGATACGTCATCATCAGGCACAAACATTTTCAGGCTCAGGCAATACTATATATATGATATCGTCGAGGAATCAGCAACACCACCAAGCTCGTTTTTCACAACTTTTCAGGAGAGAGAAAAAACAGATTTTTTCGTCCATCAAGGCCTAATTGACTGAAGTTTTTCTCGATATCTATGATGAATGGACGAATCTGTTTTTTCTCTCTCCTGAAAAGTTGTGAAAAACGAGCTTGGTGGTGTTCCTGATTCCTCGACGATATATCATATCAATCAACAACTCAAATCCTGAACTCACTGTCTAATTACTACTAAATCATTTTGATTGACTCATCAATTTTGAGCCAAACGTCAAATTTCTGAGGACCCAGCTCAGCCAGCAGGCGTATCAGCTGATGAATCGTTAGTAGTTATTAGGCTCGACTGGTTTGAGGCCTAAACTACTGACTATAACTACCACCACTTCCACGACTGATCTGAATTAACTATGATATGTATTGTGACACCAGCTTTAAGTCATCCGTTTGTTTCAGAAGACGGTGGTCATGGGAACCATCAAGAAGGTAAGCGAAAATGTCTCATTATCACGGTACAGGGAAAAGAAGAAATGCTTTGGTGCTGGAAACGCTCATTTCTGAGCTATAAAACTAGAGAAACTCGGTCATCGGTCGTGGCTAGTTGTTGTCACGATAAAAACCGACAGAAAGAAGTCTTTTGGGTTTGGCTCCATTCGGAGGCTTTTTCCACGGACGATTGAAAAAAAAACCAATCAGCACTGTTTTTATTTATTTGCAAGGCGTATCTTAGTTGTAGCAAAGCCCTATTTCCCTCCACCGGATTCCCAACGAGGAGTAATGAGCTTTCTGATTGATCCTTTCCTCGTAGTGAGAGAGATTTACAGCAGGGTCGTGAACATGATATGAAATTGTGAAGCGGGTTGCGAAGGCGAGGCGAAGGCGTGAGTTGAAACACATTTAAACACCGCTATCTCAAGAGCGTCATCTTATTCAAGTACAATAAGGATCCGAAACATCGTCGAACTTTTTATTTATGTTAACAACTATAATTAATCCTCATATGCTCGAAGCATTACGGCTAATCAAACACTTAATAAATCAAACAGGAATCGGGATCGTGTCGGAAGAAATGGCATTCTCCGCATGCCTGACATTTCTCATGACGTGTAAATCAAGTTCTTATCGAAAACTGAGAATAAATCCCTTTCAACGGGCGGTTTTGTTGTTGTTTTTAGTTTTGCGAAGTAAATCATCTACATATTTCCCTTTCGTGGTATACAGATGACACGGTTTACATAATTGTCTATTAAAAGGAAAGGAGCTTCGTTTTTTGAGTCGAGAGCGCCGCTCAGGTCCCGAAGGTAAAACGATACCGGTCGGTTGAATTGATGCCTCACGGGTCTGTTGCCGGCCTGCTTTCATATTTTCAACTGTGTATAAATCAAATGGTTCTATATATATAATATATCGGTTAGTGAGGGGTCGTGGTGCTCACCAGTCGTATTTCAAACAACAACGTGCCCTCTTATAATGTATATCACTTGCATAAAAGCGTGAGCTTCGACTCTGGAGCTTGGGAGCCTCTACCGCCATCTCCACTCGCACTAAATACTTCCACTCCTCCTTTATTTTTTCTTCCCTTTTCTGCCTTCCTCATTACATTCTCTTATTAATTCCGTTTCGATCCTTTCGGGAATTTAATCTTGATTGTTCACTCTGTAACCGCTACAACCTCTACCGGATTGCTTCATACCTGAGCCCGTTTTATGTGGGCCATTTGTTACGATGGTTCGCGAACGGCTCCCTCCCTCGCGCCCAGTAAATTGATCGCAGAAACGCATTCCTCGCGTAGGTACTCCTTTAAATCACGTTATACGAGTGAAATACGAGTATTTTTTTCCCCCGAACGGCTATGTATGGTAAATCTAGTTACGATTGAAAAACGCACTGCTCACAACCTCAGAGCAATGTGTCTTGTATCGAATGACTCAACTTGTTCGCACATTTTCTTCGCAACGCTGCTTCAGTACACTTATTAAATCACAAAGTAGACCAATAAGATACCTTAGGTAAACCATTTCTACATACCCAGTTAGGCGTACATCATAACGCATAGAAAAAACAAACAACAAAATAAAAATTGAAAACTCCACACTGGTAGTGCAATTATTATAGGTCCTATAATAATTATAGGTCCCACACATGTTTACGTGGATTTTCATACAATTCAGTGTATTTAAGATTAAATACTTTAACTATAACATGATTCAACTACTGAATTGAGCGGAACGGGACTCATTCTGATTTTACATACTATTAGGATCTGAACGATAGTCTCGGGATTATTCACAAAACAATTGCGTCGGTAAATCGGTAGTTTTATTGGAAAATACAACTCGAAAATGTAGGAAATTTGGGAGCACGAAGTTATACTGGTAAAGCGATTAGACTGACTGACTTCGGGGGGGGCAGACAAGATGGCGGTCACATCACGACCTTAATATTCATTAGTATCCATAAGGTAATTCATCTGTTGCCCTTTCTCTCAGCATGCTACCCCAACTGGCATTTATAATTCGGTAAATAATAATCGGAAATTATTGTGTGTCGGGGAAATCGTGTAATTGTCTTTATTCGGTAAATAATGCAAATGAAGGCAATTGTTATGGAGTCGGTGTGGAGGAAGTCGGTATGGAGGAAGTTGTGTGGAGTGAGGTGAAGAAACTGGAAAGACGCTAGTAGCGGGAATAATGGGAACTAGGGCTGAGGTCTCTGAACTGAGGTCTCCAGAGGTGAACTCTGGGGGCCGAACATCCTCCCCCCCCCAAGGGAGGACCCCGGGGGCGAAAGGTGGCAGTTGGAATGTAGGAAGGTATAGGAAGACATAGCAATCGATAGGGGAAAAGGACATTTACTGTAATGAATCGGGAGCGAGGCAAAATAACCTTATTGGTGTGGTGTGTGTCTGTATAATGGAAACTGAGGTGTCGCGGGAAAAAGTTTACATGCCGTTCTGGGAAGGGTAGCATGGCTTGAGAGATAACAGGTGGGCTTACGTGACGACGCGAGGCAGGCGCTGAATTCCGAGTCGGTTTGGATGGCGTCCGTTGTTGAGTAGGCTGGGAGTACTGTGTAGGTTTCATCGGTTTGCATGGTAGGAAGGAGGGGGAAACTGGTTGCTCACGTGTGGCTGATTGGGGCGAGGAACGAGCGAATCGAGATGGGTTAGAGGTAGGGACAGGGGAGGAAGCGGGAGAGCGGTATGATACAGCTTTGTCAACGACGTCAAATAATTCATCCCACACTTGAGAAAATGGGGTCCCATTTGAGATGTGCCGCGTAATCCATCGTTGCAGGGAAGGTCCCAATTTTTGTAGTAGGGTTCTGAGTTTGTTGACGTTGGGAAGATCAAGTGTTTCATCCAGAGAATCCTCAAACGTCGCCCTTGCGTCTTCGAATCGGAAAGTCACGTATCTCCGAACGGCCCTCGAAAATACGGCGTGTTGAAAATGTTCGTACAAAGCAAGGGAATGAAACTTATTGATCACATCATCCAGTCGGGCAATTGATTTTTCAAGTTGTTGAAAAGATGGCCGACACATGGCCGCCGCAGATATAGAATCTATCGTGATGAGGGTTGATACCACAGACTTGAGCATCGAGTAAGCTGATTTCGGAATTATGTCAGATCCCAAATGCTCCATCACCCATCGGGCGTTATTGGCAAACGTTTCTGTACTCACATCGAGGCGAAGCTTCTGGCAAATCAATTGGGCATCGGTAGACAAAGAACCCGCGTCGGGCATTGTGGGTTGGGAAACTGGTTCCATGACGGCAATCGCGGAAATTCACGCACAATTACCGTATAAAGGGTTTCGGCACCATGAACGATAGTCTCGGGATTATTCACAAAACAATTTGCATCGGTAAATCGGTAGTTTTATTGGAAAATACAACTGAAAAATATAGGAAGTTTGGGAGCACGAAGTTATACTGGTAAAGCGATTAGACTGACTGACTTCGGGGGGGGGCAGACAAGATGGCGGTCACATCACGACCTTAATGTTCATTAGTATCCATAAGGTAATTCATCTGTTGCCCTTTCTCTCAGCATGCTACCCCCAACTGGCATTTATAATTCGGTAAATAATAATCTGGAAATTATTGTGTGTCGGGGAAATCGTGTAATTGTCTTTATTCGGTAAATAATGCAAATGAAGGCAATTGTTATGGAGTCGGTGTGGAGGAAGTCGGTATGGAGGAAGTTGTGTGGAGTGAGGTGAAGAAACTGGAAAGACGCTAGTAGCGGGAATAATGGGAACTAGGGCTGAGGTCTCTGAACTGAGGTCTCCAGAGGTGAACTCTGGGGGCCGAACAGGATCTTTAGTTTGCCCAAATCAATGTTTTATTGATGTATACTAATTTACTAATACTAAATAAATATTTGTGTGTGATTTTTTTGACCGTCAGTAAGAATGATGTTGAGGGTCGTCGAAGGTCGGTCAAATGAAAATTGATTTGTGTGCCAACGTTCCGAAGAATATATTTCTTCATCTTCAGGGCAGTGAACAAGATGGAGTAACAACTTCTGTGATCTGTTGTGTGGCAAGAACTTCCCTGTTGGAGTCCAACTCCATCTTGTACACTGCCCTGAAGATGAAGAAATATATTCTTCGAAACGTTGGCACACAAATCAATTTTCATTTGACCGACCCTCGACATCCCTCATCATCATAAATATATAAATATTGTTGAGTATAACAGTAATCAAAGTACGATGAGTTGGTACAGGTAAAACGCAAGTCAAAAGTTTTGTAGTATACCTACTTTGTAATTTTGTGTTGACACTCGTTTATTGATTGGGTATAGTCAATGAAAACTATAAGCCATGTTCTGAAATCAATGATACTCGTATCGGTGAAATTCTCATTGTAACAACCGTCAGTAAATTACTCAATCACTAAATTCTGAGCCAATTTCGATGATATAATAATATATATAAATATATCGTCGCTTAAAATGATATTATCATTTTAAGCGACGATATATTTTCCCGAAGAGTTATATCGTCGCTTAAGATCTATCATGGCCTATATCAAAAAACGGAGATTTTCAGGAACAACAAAAAACGGAGATTTTCAGGAACAACAAAAAACGGAGATTTTCAGGAACAACAAAAAACTGATTTGATGATGTATATCACGATAATGCATTTTTTATCAATGCACATTAATATGGACAACTCTCTGTAGAGATGTTTATACAATTCCTTGGAGACTGTTTCTGTAAAAGTTCACTTGGTCCTCTTTTCTCACCAGTGGTTTGTTGGGATATCGAAAGAAAACGTGAGATAAACTGTACATACAGCTTGGCTTGATATTCAGCCAAAATGAGGCCAAACTTTTCTCCTTGAACATAGTTTTCATGATGGATGGAATCACTGGACAACTCAACTAAGAAAACTCTGTACTAATGCTTTATAAACTCTCCGCACTCGGGGGTGAGATCGGTGTGAAACAGCTTTCGTAAAAGTACGCAACCACGAGGGACATTTCATGTCTTTCGTCATACTTTTTGAGTTATGTGCCATAGTAAAGACATAAAATGTCAAAACTATTGAAATAGGCCATGATAGTGGGCAATCAAATGATAAAATCATTTGATTGCCTCAAATTTTGATTGTCTCAAATTTTGAGACAAACCAGTATCACTTCTGATACTCCGGTTCCCCGGTTTCCCGGGTTTTCTCCGGTTTCTAGTTGATTGGTCCCGAAACCAGTGTTACTATAGCACGAGGAATTTAAAAAATACATTAAAAAACCAGTTCAAACTCAAACCCTCATTTTTGAGATAAGCCATGATAGAACTTAAGCGACGATATGGTTATTTGATTCAAAACTATTTCGCCGAATGGATTTGTCCCTTCGTATATCAAACTTGGAAACATGTTAACGTCTTGAAACAATTGGCTCTCTCCAGAAGGCCTCGCGCTCTAAAGACTTGTCCCCTATTTGTACTGATGTGCTCATTTTAGTATACGTTTCGGAAGTACCTTCTTCGTGACTTTGACTTCCGAATCTCCTTCAATTATACATCCCTGAGTACTTACCTGGGCTGAATGATGGAGTTCTTTTCAGTGATTGCCCCTCAAGCGGGAGGTCGGTCGATTCATAAGCCGGCGACAGAACCACCTGTTGAAGGCCCCAGATGGTAGAAACGTTGAGCTTGTATAGGCGGCGCCTGATGAATTCATTAATTCGTATTAGGATCCGCCCGCCTCCAGTAATTTTAACCGCCACGATCTTCGACCTTTCGGTGGAATTATCATGAAAATTATGATTAGGTTGGCGATTCTCTGGGAACACGCAAATTAACATCGCCTTTTGTGGTTGGTATTAAGTTGTTCTACAATTTCTCAAACATGTTAAGGAGTTCTTACTTGCACGCAAGGATTTTAATACTTCATGATATTTTACACTTTGTATACTCCGAATCTTTGGAAATTGTGTGATACCACAGGGATTGGCATTTGGGTCTATTACTGTGGTTTCAACTTTACTCCACTCTCAGTCCCCACTAATGAGTTATTCAGATGTTCTTCGTTTTCTATTCCCACACCATTCCCCTTATGATGTTCACTATAATACGTTAACGTTAATCATATTTGAATGGAATTAAAGTCAAACTCCTCTAGATATTATAAATTGTTCGTAATAAACTGTATGGCGCCTTTTTAAGAATAATTCTTGAGAAATTATTTCATCCTCCGTAGTTTTCAAGGGTTGGTCTTACAACTGGATTGCAATATTATCTTCAAACTCAAGGGACTGTTGATAATTTTCAAGAGTCATTTGAAAGGTTTTGGAAATATGAGGAGACGACGGACAGCGTCCGCTCTGAAGTTTAAACATTTCGCGTTAAGTTTGGTTCCGCATCGTTATGATGCCAGAGGCATCAGCTGAAACCCCGTCGACCCGCATCGCTCAAAACCGTCGTAATTGACAAAGGGAATTTCGGTCCCCTGAATCGAAAGAGATCCCCCTCATTTTCTTAGGCAGTTTATGTTGATTTCCCGACCAACTTAAAACAGATGATACAATTACACGGATGAGATGAACCGTGGAGATGTCCCCGTTTTTCCCACAGGCTCCTCTTCCCTGGCCCACCGCGGTCACCGGGACCGTCAAGCCCACCGTCTCCAAAGAAACGGTTCCTTGAACTTCCCTTCACACGGTGTTTATTGGAAAACCTCATTGATTCCCTTCGGCGGGTTCCTTTACCAACCTTGTCTTTGGAATGCCGGGAAATTGGGG
Source organism: Stenodema calcarata (assembly GCA_963920205.1). Lineage (NCBI taxonomy): Eukaryota > Metazoa > Arthropoda > Insecta > Hemiptera > Miridae > Stenodema > Stenodema calcarata. Next base: position 5,082,319 of record OY986051.1, on the reverse strand, counting down.
ACCTATTTGAAGCCGGTCGATTCCCACAGACGCATTTAGTGTTCATGGAGTTGGAACTTATAATTGTGACTACAGCTTGGGAAAGAAAAACAACTCCTTCGCCATAACCAACCCTTCAAAGTTTTGAATATGGGAGGATTTAGTGAATATGGATACCGTAAGTTGACAATACCCTGTATGTCCTTAATAACGAATGAAACCTCAAGCCAAAACTAATTGTAGCGAATTTTCGAAGAGAATGTAGCTATTGTTCTCAGTCCAAAATTTTTAAAACTCGAATTTTCGAAAAATTTCACATACCTACCAAATTACAGCTTCATAGTGTGAGTTAGGAGCCACTCAGCTGATCCTGGGCCTATGGCTGTTCAAAGTGTAAGTCCTAAGGAGGCTACATACCAAACTACAGCTTAAATCGAAATAAGAAATACGCTCTCATGATTACATACGTAGTGCAGAAAACAAATACGCACTGTAATCGTTTCCTTTGTTTGCGGTGTTACAATCAGATTGGTAGATAAAGGCAGATGATTTTCACGTCGACACGTCTAGTATGAAGAAGGAGCGAGCAGGGGCGGGTTGGGGAGGAGGGCGTAGGGGGGAGGGTGGAGGGTGACGGGGAGGGTGGAGAGAGGAGGAAGAGGGGGCGCGAAAAGGAGGAGGGTGAGGAAGGGGCGGAGGAGGGTGGTGGAAGGATGATGGACAACTCAATATCAAGTGAATAACGAGAGCTCAAGCACATAACGGGATCTCAAGCATATAACGGAAACTCAAGCATATAACGGGAATTCTGACACGTAAGGGGAACTCAAGCATAATATATTACAACGGGAACTCTGGCACATAACGGGTCCTCTGGCACACAACGAGAGCTCAAGCCCATAACGAAATTTCAAGAGGTTTAATTGGATTGGGGGGGGGGGGGGTCTTTTGGGCCCTACAGAGCACTGCATATTGGTGGAATAGTGGGAATCCTGGCGGCCAATGAATAGTCGGAAGGTGTTAGTAGTGATGTACCGTAATATTCATTGTCTGTAAGGATTGTGGTGTGGGGGTGGGGGGGGGGGGTGGTGGACCACCTTCTCCTTCCACCATTCTCCCCATCCTCCCCGTAGTGGGAGTTACTTCGATATCATAAATATAAATATTCAAGTTAACTCGGTAAATTTACCGAGTTATGAGGTTTTGAAATTTGCATTTTCAAATCAAAGAAAAAATGTTATAATATATTATATAATATATTACATTATATATTATGATGTTGAGGGATGTCGAGGGTCGGTCAAATGAAAATTGATTTATGTGCCAACGTTTCGAAGAATATATTTCTTCATCTTCAGGGCCTAAAAACAGTTTCATAATATTACCATTAATTGATTACAGTAACTACAACTGTTGTATCGTGAGAAAGTTGTTGCAGTTATTTAGTTATAGGTTAGACAAATGTCGTCATTCTTACTGACGGTCAAACTAAATCACACACACTCATTATATATTATATTATATATTATATTATATATCATATAATATAGGTATTCCTTTACTTACCTACCGAAAATTAATAGTTGCCCCGATAAACACGAAAATATCGTCGTTTAGTCGCTTAAAGCCTTGATTTTCTACAATGGGATAATCACATACCCCTTCACACACCCTTCAACACCATCAAATTGATACCTGGTGAACGGAGGGTCGTACAAACGTGCGGTTTTCTCTGATGTCCTCAGAATTTCGAGCAGAAAAATAAAAAATAGATACCTTAAAAATTATGTGATTACCTCATTTTACACGATAGGTACCTATGTCATTATTGTAAAAAAGGGCTGAAGAGCCGTCTTAAAACAAACACCCGATATATTCATATATTTATAAATGTATGAGTCATTCCAGACGAAAACACTCGATAGAATTGAGGAAAAAAGTTCAGATTTGCACCGAAAATCTGTCTTGGCAATCGAAAGGCTAAGTTTGTTGATGTGCAGAATCGGGTCACTCTAAGGGGGGATTTTGGGGAGTTCTAGGGGATGAAAAATTACCCATAAATTCTAAAAATGAAACAGTGTAACATGTGACACATCATTTTAAAGGTTTTATGATGAAAACGATGGTGAAATCGGAATTACGATATCTTATTCTGTTCTAAAACTGGAGCACTTTGAAGATGAAGAAACGTGGTTGATACTTGAGATGTAGATGTTTGGTATGGAGCCTCCTCAGGACTTACACTTTGAACAGCATAGGCCCAGGATCAGCTGAGTGGCTCCTAAACCTAATTTCGATGCTATTCACACTATGAAGCTGTAATTTATGTAGTAGGGATGGGACTTCGATATCGATAACATCGAATTATCGATGTTTGTCGTCGATTTTGATGTTTTTTTATCATCGATGTTTCACGTTCGATAACATCGACATATCGATGCTATACTCTGATAACATCGGTCCAATTTATTACTCAATTCTGAAAAAAATTACTTGTTCTTCACAGGACACAGGTTCTTCAGGAATAAAACTTTGCACAATAAATCCGCCATAGCCATCGAAACGCTAAGTTCGTAGATCATCCGCTCTCAAACTGGAGCACTTTGAAGATGAAACGTGGTTGTTACTTGAGATGTTTAATACTTCAAATGCTCATTTGATTTATAACATAACAAGACATCAAGAGATTATAACAAGACACGAGTTAGGCTCGCAGGAAGCTGGTAGCTACCAATACCCAAAAAGTTACGCCGAGAAGTTCACCCGTAAATTCCAAAAATGAAACGGTCTGTCAAATGAGATGTTCTTCATGGACATCATGTTCTTTAATGGAGACATTTTACATAAAACCAAGTATTTCTTCGAAAATTCGCTCTTATAGCCATGCTGCATGACTGTGGATTTTTTTTTTTATAACGTCGCACTATGGCTATGTTTGGGTAGAGTGAGCCGAGATGCTAAAAATAGTGTCGAGTTTTTAAGAACTTTGGGTGATACACCGTCCCATCGTGAAGCTGTCCCTGACCTGATAGATGTGTCAGGTTTGAACACTTCTTCTGTTGTTGTGGTTCTAAAACTCGTATAATATACGTATATATTATATGGACAACTATTTCGACATAAGTTACATTTAGAATCTTTGGATGTTTCGTAGAATATATTGAGACTTTCTGTGAAATCATGGCAGGGATGAAGTGGAAACGGTTGCGATTGGATGGTCGATGGGAATGTCGGATAAAGCGGACTCTAACGGACGGATGAAGACAATTTGAAGGGCTCGCAGACGCAGGGCGGACTCTAAAAACAATTAGAGCGAGAGGGCAGCGGGGGAGGAAGCGTAAGACTTTTGTAACGAACTCCTGTGGGAAACTGACCAACCGTCCTCGTACTGACTTTTAACTCCTTTCATTACTATAGGAAAGTCCTGAGTGTAGCGGTGGGGGAGGGGGGGGGTCCTTCTTGTGAAAAGAAAAAGAGATTTAATGCTGTTTCCAACGGCCGCGAACCACCTGCTCCGGATATACTGTCTTTAATGAGTAGGAAATGTTTCGGAGTGGCAGGTTAGAGCGGCCTTGGTCGGGTTCCTGACCCTTTGGGTTCCTCCCCCGCACGAGGGAATCGGTGACGTGATTCCACGGGAAGAATGAAAAAGGAATCTGACAATCCACGATTAATCAATGTTTGAAATCCTAATACGGTGCTATAGATCTGTAGATTATGATGTTGAAGGGACAGCGAAAACAACTTAACTTTACACCCAGCAGTGGATAAATAAGACAATAAAGTTGTCACTTAGGTATAATAATAATCATGTGTAGCCAAATGACAATTTGCAAGATTTATTTAACGTTTATTCAACAACCTCTAACAATTTCCTCCATTTCAATAACTAATAAACTCTGAAATGCTGCTGACTTATCGATAGATCAAAGAAGAGTAGACGAATGATTCATATTATCATAATATATAATGATATTATCTTAATCTGGTTGTGACACAGTAAAATCAAATTCGGAAGAAAAATGATGAATCATTTTTCATTCTCTATCCCCTAGCTAGCTGAATTAGTTTGATTTGTTCTCTGTTTACAATGTGAATTCCACTGGAATCAGCAGTTTTGTGTTGATTGTTTACCGCTGGAGTTGGGAATTTCTATCCTTAATGCAGGTTCCCTGGATATAATTGCTGTGTGAAACGGTGGCGATGAATAAGTGTAACATATACATTTACAGGTAGGTATGTGAAATTTGGCAAAAATCATCCGACTTTGAACGCATCGCCTGTTAAGATCCCACAAGGTCTAACTCACTTTTCTAAACTTTATATTACCAGCGCTACTACAATATAGCTCTTGTGGATAACTCAGCAAATTTTTAACACAACGGTTTATTATAGCATCATAAACCGTTGTGTCAAGAATTTGCTGAGTTTTCTTAATACCCACAAGAGCTGTATTGTAATAGCGTTGGTGAAATAAAGTTGGGAAAAGTGAGTTAGACCTTGTGGGATCTTTACTATACTTCGTGACAAAAGAAAATCTTCATTTAATGAAGATTTTCCTTTGTCATGAAGTATAGATAAGTAAATAAAATGCACATAGTTCGTTACTATTCAACGTGAACTTAACCTCCAAGAGGGACAATAGGTGTGCTCTATCAGGAGCAAATTAATACAACCAGCAACAGGAGGTGACGGAAGTGAGCTTATCGTTTGGTAGATAACGCGGCCGACGTTAGAACTTGGAACCACTAAGACCACAAGACAACTGTCCTGGTGAAAAGGCGTCATTTCCCCTAGTCCAGTGTGAAAGTTCATCATTTGTGTTTCGGTTGAACAGAACATTTTGACGTGGATATGTCTGTTAGCTTTGGGTTTTTGAAGAAATTGTGTGACGTTTTTTTCAGCCAGAAAAAATGTAACGCAGTACCAGTAAACAGCAACGGTCAATTAATTATACCGGCGCCATTTCTGTTACACAATACTAAGCAATTAGAAATATACTTAATGACGCATTTTCGACATGGAAATGTCTTATGGCTGGGGCTCATTCCAAAATTTACGTGATACAAATTTGCCACCAGGCCCCAAATCAGCTGAGTGGCTTCTACAGCTAATTTCGTTGCTATTGCCTCTATGAAGCTGTAATTTGATATTTAGCATCCTAAGGACTTACACTTTAAGAAGAATATGAAGAAGGATCATCTGAGGGGCTCCCAAAGCTAACAGACATATCTACGATCAGATGGTTTTCCCAATAAGGGAGAAATTAATTTGGACCTAATTTTTATACCATGTAGTTCCACAACTATCTGGACCAGTACCTGGATAAGCGATGATTCAACCGTTAAAATAGACACATTTCTGGAATTAACAAATAACTGATATCCTTCAAAGACGTTATTTTTATAGGTTTTCCTCACGTGGTTGACGACTGTTCATAGATTTTTGTCAGATGACTGATATTAAGTGGAAATAAGCCTCTTGAAAACCTCCGGTGAAAGCAACGAATGACTGGAATGATTCAGCGGAACACGAGATAGTGAATTGAGCGGGTAGCTGATCTTAGCGCTAACGCAAAAATCCCAGCGGAGGAAAAGGTCTTCTTCCTCATTTGGAACGCTACGTCTTGTTGATGGGCTGACAACAACAAAGTACGAAATACAAGGAAAAACTGTGTAAAAGATGGAGAAAATTGAATAATAGGCACTCTGTTGCCTCAATTCATCTGTTATGGTCACTATTGATATGGTGACACAGGGATCGCATCTGATTATTCTAATTTTCATTATTTTTCTCTATATTTATTATTAGGCCATTCCAGCGACTGTGACTCTCGACACTTTACCTATCTAAACTGGGACTCTTGATAAGATGACAATTACTAAGATTTAATAATACCAAGGATGCCAATATTGATTACTATAAATTGAGCGAAATCCACGGTTCATTTGAGCATAACTCATACGTGCTCGATAAAATACCCTCACAATAACTTGATTTGTCATAGACCGAACAAATACTGTATAAAGTTGATCAGAAGAGTTGATTTTGACATGTCTTTAATCTGGCACATAACTCGAAAAACGTTACACAAAAGCGTCACACGAAATCGTCACGAAAATGTCTGATGATTTTCGCTTACAACCGATTCGTTGCTACGGAACTTTATCTTCGCCAGTTATCATCGTTCAAAAATCGTTCACCACTCGTTGGATAGCTCTCGATTTACCTAACCATATTACGTTAACACTGCGGAGTGCGTGGCCGAGAAGCTGCGGTATGAGCGTGATTGTTTAAATAATTGTTTACACAGAGGTGATCATTCTCAATCATGTATATTGTCTATACGAATGCAAGCTTCATAATAATTATGAAGCTATAATTATAAATTATTTATGATGAACCCTACAATTAAGTATAACAACTACGCTACTGGGGTAGGTGATGTAGCATTGTTCGAAGGTTCTTGAATCACTTCTTTAAAGACATAAAATGTCCCAATGTGTTGCAGACTCGTATGCAAGCATTTAATTCTCGACTGTATCAACAACAGGATGGAGTTGACATTCTTTTGACATTTTCATGTCTTTGCTTTGGCACATAAACTGAAACGGGAAAAATTTGTTTCCTTGATTCACCCTTTCCCTCAGATCACGTCAGAACACAAGCGACAGGCGGGCCACTACGTCAGACGCACCTATGACGCACGAGCCTATGTCGTCAGACGGCTGGCCGGAGGCCAACTAGTACGTCAGAGCCTATGACGCACGAGCGTATGACGTCAGACGGCTGGCAGGAGGCCAACAAGTACGTCACAGCCTATGCCGTAAGAGCCTATGACGTCAGAGGGCTGGCTGGCTAGGTGATTGGGTTTTAATAAGCCTCTGGAATTCCGCGCCTTCATTTTGCATTCATTTACATCTTTCTATCCTGCTGTCTATTACATTGGGTTTGTAACTAATTGTCTTAGGGTGTTGTTTGAATTGACTTGCTTACGTGAACTAAGCGTTCATAAAATATTATGACGAACCATTGATTGGGGACCCAATGAAGTAGACGTACTCGGCCTTCGCACATTTCGTAATCGAACTGTCAAAAACCTCCACGCAATAGTCCTTTGAACTTACGTAAATCCTCTCAAACCAGTCACAGAGAGGCCAAAGAAGTGGGTTTCGGCAGTGAAACAATCCCATGTAAAATTAATAGGAACCCCCCTTGAGTAAAGGGTTAAGCCGTTTAGTCAGGGATCGAGAATGCACTGCGGTCGGATTTCCCGTGTAACGTATTAGAACGCTTCGAGGCGGGCGAGCGGGTGTGGTGTAACGGGTAGAAAATTGATTCGCGCCTTACTGTAGCTGCACCCCCGTTTTTAGCCATCCGTCGACTATGTGCCAGTCTTGTTTATTCTTAAGATCCCCTTTCAAAGAATTAATTTGGAATCTGGTTATATTTATATTTTGAGTGGGTTGATATGTAGTCGTCTTTGTATGCCAGCTCTTCAACGTGGAGCTAACGGCATCATCTTCCAGAGTCACAACCAGCTTCTGTCCTATGCAGGGCAGTTCCTGGGTGTACGATCTATTTCTGTCTTGTAAAGGACCTGGAACGGGCATATTCTTAACTAATAAATTTCAGCCGCAAATATGGGGCAAACCACCAACCAAGGATCCTTTACATACTTACAGCCCCTGGGCCCTTAAGGATGTAATTACATTTTAAAGAGAGTGGATATGTTCACGTACTTTTGTTCGGAACAAAACAATGGCGAACTAAAGAACGAATTGAAATGAATGTAAAGAGCCTCGGTAAGGATTGAAAACGTGGGTGATGAACAGTGTAATTGGAGAATGCTGTTAGAATTGTTGAAAAGAAAATCCGGCTCCAGTGTTTGAGGATGGGCTGTGGAGAAGAATATTCTGAAGGAGCTGTAGTAGTAGTAAATATGCACGTGTATGAGCATAATCAAGTTCTACTGTGCATATACACCATCTAAAACGAGGACAAATGGAAAACTTAGATATTTTTGAAAACCAAATCTTTTCGACCACATCCTTTCCCTTGATTATTTGCATTAAAGTGGCATTGAGGGTGTTTTTCAAACCGAATTTTACTGACCTCATCATTCCTTTTTCATTGGAGCTTTTATCGACCATGAAATAACCTTAGACCCCAAGAGAGAAGGTAGTATTGAACACTCCAGAAACATCCCTTTCACGAACAAACCTCAAACACCACAGAGTTTCCACTGTCAAAATTGAATTATACAACACCAGCCGATACCCGTGCGTTGCACGGGTACGTATGCATTCTCAGCTGATGCGACTTGATCCCAATCACTCCCCCATGGTCTCTAAAGGCTGTTTATCGGATTCCAGTGCCTTTGGGTGAACAGGAAAGAATTCAGCTGTATCGCTCACGAAGCTGATCTTACAACCTCTCAATCACTCCGCAAGGTCTCATGAGGCTGTTTATCGAATTTCAGCGCTCTAAGATGATCAGGATGGAAGTTAGAACCGACATGATGTTTGGACTCTTGGCCAACTTTGCTTGACAGTTGTTAGCTTCGCTCGCGTGAGAGTTTCCTGTAGATAGGTAGACGTACATTTATAATAATTACATAATACCTAATTATAATTATTTATAATAATTATTATTAGTATCATCGCTTCGTAATGCTTGACAACGGGGAGGAGTTATCTGTATCGTCACTGATGAAACCCTCGTTCAAGATGTAGGAAGCGGGTGTGTGACATCTAATATCGATAGAAACCAACACTACAACTTGCTGATCTCAATGGAGCAATCCCTACCAAAATCGGTTCAGCGGTTCGGTCTTCTATAGATCACAAACAGACAAACGTATAGTTTTATCTAAGTTAATAGATAACAATAAATATCGAAAATGCCGTATCTCCAATAGTGCAAGCAGAAGGCACCTCCCAAACAGGAAACGGAATTTTTCAAAACTTCACTCCCACATCAGGAGAATAACTAGATTTCTTGCTCTAATATCCGGGGCGGTTTTCAACTCGTTCCGTCAATTTGTTACATTTTACTCCACCTACCACCCACTCGCTCTCAACAGGTGTCTAATAATTCGCATTAGCAACGGTTACCGTCGAATCGCCTTCACTATTGTTTCATTTCCCGTACTCATTGTTCACGTATGAGTGGAAGAAAAAGTATCATGAAACGGAGAGAAAAAAAATGGTCGGGAAACGTATAATAGAGAGCAGCTGTTTCTACCTCAAAGCTCGCGGGGGTGTATTATCGGCAATAGAAATAATGACAGTATTGTTTTGCGATTCGGCAGGTGGGTTTGAGGGACTTCTAATCTTCTAGAAGAATGTCAATCTTCCGCGTGCGCTTTTAAAACCAGATGTTGAATGGAAGAATTTTTTCGATTTCGACTCTTTTGTCTTATCGACACTCTCAAGGATCGAGCACGCGCCTCGCAAACCTGTTTCCTCATCTGCGGAGGGTGCCACCGGACAAATATAAAAAAAAACCTGTTAGAAAAACCATCTATAACAAGTGTCTTCACTTCCTAGTAGCCCTTTTCAACATATGGCCGGTACCGTTTTCAACTAAAGATAAAGAATTACGCGTTCGCTCCCTTTTAGTTTTTGAAGCTTATCACCGGACTCAGGTACAACCCTTGTCTCCCGTTGTCATTTCTCTTCATTTCTCAATTTCCGCCTTTCGTTTTCTTCTTTTTTTTTTTAATTCGACGTTCCAACAGGATGCTCAAAAGTGAGTTAACGGAGCTATTATTTGGAAAAGGATGGCTGGACGAAGCCTTCTGGCTAAAAGCTCTCTTTCCTATGAGCCATAAAAGTAAGGTTGATTTTTACCACGAAAAACTAAACACTTTAATTGGAATTCCGTTACATAAATTACAGAAAGTTCCCTAATAAATATGGTGCATTTGTACCGTGGAACTGTCTGTAATTTATACGCTGAACACGATGGTGAAATCAGAATTGCGATATCCCATTACGTTCTCAAACTGCAGCACTTTGAAGATGAAGAAACGTGGTTGATACTTGAGATTGGCAACGGTGAGGAGGGGAACCTACCTACAAAGACATAACTGGGCAGCGCAGGTTAAAAGAATCATGTACGATATTGGGTTTGGGGGAGTGTGGGATAGGCTAGACTACAAAGAATTGAAGGAGAAGCGAAAATCCATGGTTGGTTCTTACAGAACTAAACTCTTTTATGAGTTTAGTTCTTTTAAACTCTTTTTTACGTATACCGATTTGTACAAGAAATTATGGTTTACGCCCAACAACCCAGAGAGCTACTTGAACTCGGATGCGCCTGTGCTGGAGAATAGGATCCTTGTGCAGCTCAGGTTGGCTGGTTCGATCGTTATGAGAGGGTGGATTTGTGGGGAGAACTTCCTGATTGACCAGCGGAGAGCTTGTATATTGTGCAACAGTGGAAGCAATGAATCCATTTTCCATGTTCTCTGTTGGTGCCCTGAGTTGGCTCCACAGCGGCATAAGTTCTTGGGGTATAGATTAGTCTCTTTTTCTTTCTTATCTGCATAAGCGTATCTTTAAGACAAGGTTGTTGGAAGAGGCTGGTTTAGTTTAATTAGAAGAAAAGTTATTTGTTTATTTATTTATTTATTTTTTGTATTTATCTGAGGGTGTTCGGATAATGTTTGGAAACGTAATATTTAATTCAAGTTTTGTACAATGGATATGTAATATTTAAAAATGTAATATTTAATATTTGGAAATGTAATATTTAATTCAAGTTTTGTATAATGGGCATGGCCCATGCATTGAATAGGCTACGCCTTTATCAATAAAGAATACTTTCTTCTTCTTCTACTTGAGATGTTCTTCGTGGACATCAAGTCCTTCAATTAAGACATTTTACATAAAACCTGTGTCTTTTGGCAGTGGATTCAGGATGCTCTGACACGGATTTTGGTATTAAAATGTTTCGGAAATACGAGTTTTAAAATTTTTGGACCGAGAGCAATAGCTTCATTTTCTTCGAAAATTCGATAAAAATTTCATTTCGGAGAAAGTTACCTAATCATTCATAATTTAAATAAGTTGAATATTACATAAAACCAAAGAAGGTAATCGAAATTACCAATAGGGATTGTCGGTGTTTTCTCCGAGATGGTTCTTCACTCTACAACAAGTAAAAACTGTATACTCTTCAGCAAGGCTGACGGTGTCATCGATGCACAAGATATTATTTCACGTCTCAAACACGACTAAGGTATTGCAAGATCGTGATGGCGTTGTACGTGCATCGTGATTAGAAGACTGCTAGCTAAAAATAAATAAATAAATAAATTGATATCTTAGGGCTTTGAGGAAATTGATGGGACTTCAAGAAACTCTCCAGAGTTGTCATTTGAGACAAATTTGTGGGTGACGACTGTTTTCTACATGTCATACACATTGTGCTTATAAATTCAGGGTGCCGAGCTATTGACGGTATTGAAGCTCTTCACTCTCTTGCTGAAATTGGCTAGAGTTCGAATTGGACGAATTTGTGGAATTTACTTGTATATTGAATTCGCTTGAATTCGCGGTGCACCCTGAAGCTTCTCCGAGCTCTACACAAGTGTCTGATCAGGTGGGTAGTTGTATCATTATGCACAATCAGCTCTTTAGCATGGCCAACCTCATGTGCACCTTCGTCAGTCGTAGTAGCAGGTACTAGTTCACTCGTCACTTCTAGATAATGCGTAGTAGGTATTTAATTTTTACATGATTCCGACAAGAGTCAGACTATCACCTTCTTTTCCAAGTATTGATTGGTCGAAACATTGCACTTTTTCTTAGGTATACCTTTGCCCAAATGGGCATCCATGCACATTGATTTCCCTCCAAAAAATGATGCTCCGCAGATATATTCGATCGAAATCGAAATTTGTTACAAGTGATCACCAGCTCTGAAAATCTCAGAGCCCCAACGTGCAGAGTAATGACCGCTCCGACATCCTGAGTGTCCCTGGAGTCAATTATACCAGGAAGCTTTTAAAAGTAACAACCTCTCTTGTTGCCATTGCTATTGAAAAGATTTCGAATGTAACCCTAGATTTTCTGGTACTCCATCTACGCTTCAATCAATTTGACGAAAGACGCAATGTAATGCACGATATAGCCATCGATTTGATCTAAATCAATTATACCATTTGAAGAGTTCAGGGGTGTAAGGGTCTCTAACTTGTATAGTTTGAGCTGATACTATACCTATATACAAAATTATGGATATACTCTTACGTACCGACTCGACAAGCCGAGGGGACTCAAACTATTTATGTAATAATTACTGATTGACTTTTAAGCCTTATTAATAAAGCCAATTCTTTCGATTCTCCTACATACCTACATATACATCACTTCATGAGGTAGTGTGTTGTTTGTGTGTCGTTTCGCCTGCTCCCTTGGATCATCGACAACTTAGTTGTCGACAGGAAGATGTAGTTGCTTACCCCCTTTTCCCTGGTGGCTGCTGCACCGTCGGATTTATTTGCCGATTTAATGGAGAAAAACTCGCGTTGGGGTCTACGACATTTCTGTTTACAAAATACAGTGATCACCAGGGAGAGCACAAACGTGAGAGCCGGCGTCATCGTGCATGAGCACGGACAACACACTGACCCACAAGTTCTGCTTCCTTGACTCCCAACCAGCCTTAACGCTCAGTGCTCCGCTCCGCCTCACCATCTCCCCATGCAGTAATCACCTGTCACCTAATCTGCCAAACCATGACCGCCCATCGATATCGGATAATCGATCCGTCTGTGTTTCAACGGAGCTTCATATTGTTTTCATATTGAGCCTGAAGACTTCTTCTCGCATTTTGCTGCGGTCCATTGGGCATCTCTCCATCGTATCGGAACGATCAGTCATCTTCAACGAGTTTGTCGTTAGCCAGTCGCTGTTTTTCATCTTCACGAATGGAGTTGTCATAGGCAAATGCTTCATTGTGCGTTACGACGGCCTTTGAACTCATGCCTAGAAGTTACTGATATGACAAAATTAATTAGGTAATTGAATTGATTTAACACCGCAACTCAATGGACACCAGTATCATAATTTCACAAAAACACTAACTACGAAGTGGATTAAAGCTGAGATCCAAACTGTGGGAACTGCACAGGTGGATTGTTGAGTGGAGTGGTGAGTAAATATGGTGAGACTTATCTGGCGTCATTCGTCCCGAAAGGACTCAGTTGTCAAAATATAATAGCACTTTCCTGAAAATCAACAACGAAATATTTTATCGGATCCTGCTACCATAATTTTAAATAGCCTCAAGAATGGTGAATAATTTCAAATCTCCAGTGGGTTTTTTTAGGGCTGCTTTGCTTTCTCCATTTCCTGGTTCAAAACCCAACCATCCTCCTGACCATTATTTCGGTTTCTTCGGATAGGTCGTGTGAATGGGTAAGCCCAACGGGTAAGGCGTGGGGTCCAATCGCTCCACCAGCGGTTTCCGCCTTCGTGCTGGCGCAGGAGGGGCATTAGGCGACACTATGCGGTGGCTGCGTCACCTTCCACGTTATACGACTTTCTTTATGCCAAACCACAGAATGCCTGAAAAAAACGTATCCCCCACTCCGCCGCAGCTCGTCGCAATTAAGGCCGGCCAGAGAACCTTGAGGCTTCGTAAGGACCCCGTTGTTTAGACGTTTGGAACTCACCGAGTTCAATACTTCTGACAAAACTTCCTTTTATTTCTCAACATTATAGTAGGTATTTGTAGTTCTATAACATCTTATTACCGTTCTCCTTCTAGGAGTGAAAGCGTTTTTTCCTTCCCTTCCCTATGAAACGTCCCCTCGAGCTTTTAAAGACCATTACTAAACGGTTTAGAAACGTCTCAACTCGGTATTATGCACTGGTGGGTAAAAAGTCGACTGATTCTGGACGGTGCAAGGGAGTTTATGCAACGGGATTAGGTCACTTGGCTGTTCCAGGGCTCAACTATGAGCTCCTTGCGATGTATCAACTCCCAATCCATTGGGTTCGTAATGATATCTGAAACTACCTACTTGATATCACTTACTAAGAGTACTTTACTACTTACTCAACTTGACACATTACGTGCCTATAATATCTACATAAGTATTCATCGAATTGTGTGTGTGCTCAGGATTGTACCTACCAATTACATGCAGAGGGTGCCTAACGATTTCGTGTTTTCAATATTTAATCAAATGACTCTCTCTATGCGGACAAATAAATTGAAAGAATATCCACCTTGTCTTCTTGAATGACAGTATGGGATTTTTTCTTGAGTGAAGCTAAAAGATGAGATGTCCACGAGAAATGCCGTACAAGGTAGCGTATGAACCCAGTTACGAAATACTATTAAGGAAGGCTAGAATAACAATGATGGGAGAATCTCCCACAAAAGCCAGAAGCGTGTGTCATAATGAGGACCGTCCGATGAGGATGTTTCTTAATCTTACAAAGACGGTGCCACACCGGCAGGAAAAACTACGCTTGACCGTCAATGAACCTGTGTTTATAGCCACAGAATGCTAAGGCCGTAATTCACATGGTTTTGACTGGTACGAGTATAATGGCAGTATAGCTGTCTTAATTGTATGACCTTCCAGAAGTTGTATTGGAGCTGGAACTCCGCTGAGGGCACACGTAAGTCCTGAAGTACCGCAAATTTGCCAAACCTCTTATAAATAGTAAAACTTATCCAAATCCAACTACAGAACAGTATTGATTGATACTATGTTGTTTGGTGTATGGAGACAATAGTGATGGTGAGGGGGGAGTGAACGACCGTTTCACCTTCAACGAGATACAGATGATATTCATAGCACAGATACATCACTGTAATTGACGCCGGAAACTCGGGAATCGTCGACGCGATTTTTCTTGAATTAAGGTAAGGCCGTTACCCACATCCGCCGTCTCCTCCCGCCTCAAGCTGTCAGCCGTTGGACTCAGATATTTAAACAAAGCGTCATTAATCTTGATCGAAAATTGATGGCAACCGTTTTCCAACCAGGTGCGGGGAGGGAGGGGGATCTTTCGATGGAAGGTGTTTCGCGGGTGTGCAACGATCTGTGACTTCGGGTTTTAGTCACAGTAAATCGATCGGGAAGAACAAAGAAGGGGCTGCGTTCGAGCAGTACTGGCGACAGTGGGATGCGACGCAACGAGTGGTTTAGTTGTTATACAAGTTCCATTCTGGAGAATCGAAGATCACTTTTTGGAAATATGTTAAAAACAAATGAAGGGCTCAGGGGGAAAAACGACCTCAGTCCAGTTTTACCTCAAAATGGGCTTGAGATGCTGTTAGTAGCAGTTTAAGGTACTATAAAATGCGTTTATCATAAGCATAAGTGATATATCCGGTTCGAAGCATCAATACATGGAGTGTGGTAGATATATGGGCTTGATTAATAAAAAAAAACATAATATGTTAGTTAAAACCATTATTATAGTATATTATACTGAGAACCCAAATGACTGAAGAGAGGAATTTGAAAACTGTAGAGTGAAACCCAGCCCTTTTTAAATTATTGACAGTGGTAATGATTTTGATTCTATGAATTTGACCACCCATCTTTCTTCATTGTACCCTGTGAAATGTCCCTTCCCTACCCGGTCTTTAGGGATGCTGAAAGTTGATAACCCAATAACAACCCAATAAGTTTTTTCGCATTTTTGGGCATTTATCAACAATTTAAAATAGTGAAAACAAAGAGGAAAAACGTGACGTTGAAAAAGCAGTACTACTCCACAAGTACCCATCAAGAAGGCCAAATGGGGTGATTTGCAAGAAGTCAACAATTTCTTGAGAGACCAGACGCCAATGACTTCTTCCACCGATTGACCTACATCAATCAACCTGAAGACAGTGAAAATGAATACGTGGACGATCCACATATTGACACTAAACTGACACAAATCCATACATTTTTGCAAAAATGTGTTAAACTGAAGTGTGATCTTTATTTTTTTTAAATAAAAGCTTTACGGCCCACCAACACACAGATTGCTGAATGAATGCTAATTTTTAGGTAATTTTTTCCTAGAGCTGGAGTAGGAAAATTATGAATTGCTGATTTTCTCAAAATCGGCTTTAATGGACTGAGGTGGGTTTTCCGCTGAGCCCTTCAAATCAGGTAATACTGAGTACTCGCCCGACTCGTGAGTCTGCCAAAATCCTCTTGTGCTGGTAGACTGCAAGAAACCTAACTAGTTTGAAATTTCATAATTAAATATGTTATAGGTATAACATATTTAATTATGAAATTTCATATTTATTTATATGAAATTTAACATATTTTTAAATTAACATTAATATTTTAATATTTTATTAACATTTTTATATTAACATTAATATTTTTAAATTTAACATATTTAACATATATTAAATTTAACATATTTAATTATATAAATATGTAGGTAATTATACGTTCTTATTTCGGTGCGGTTGTCTGTTAATAGGAGTTTGAAATCCAAACCTAATTTGAACATGTCAACATGTTGTTCAGCTACTACGTGGACAATGAAGACATGCGATGTCCCGTCTCCTTATCTTTTGATCCTGGTGACAATCCGATGGCGAAAAAACCTAGCGACAATGTTTTTGGTGAGAAGATGGGATTTTTTAAGTAAATAGCCGTGTTCGGGACTCCGAGCGCAAAGGAGTGATGCAAGAAAAAAAGGAGGCGCGGAGGTACAGGTGAGACAATGGTTCCCAAGCAGATTGGAGCGAAGCCTTCTCACAAGATGGACCTTGAAAAAGCCAGCTAATTAATCAAACACCTTCATCTCTTCTTTGTGGAAGCTTTTGCCTCTCATCTCTGCCCAATGATCGCCTCTTAAATCTTCCCCTTTTCTCGGTTTCATTAGGTACATGACCTTCATTTTTTCCAACAGATTCACTCATATGGTTTTGTCGTGTTGGGCAATCCGTCCTTCTCGTTTTTTAATAAATTCCGACCTCGTCTCTATTAAGGCGGATCTTATCCCGCTGAGATTATACTAGTATGAAATTAACGAATTTACTGATTAATAACCGATAAATATGAGTCGGTTCACAGTCAAACTTGACTACATAACACACATAGTGGACTTTGTTAATGTGGTTTATTAAATTTTTTGCTTAGCTAATATCTAACAACTAATAATTCTCTAGAAAAGTAAGTACTTGTATGGCAAAAGGTTAGTGGATGTCCAACGAGTACAATCAGGGATGATGATTTGAAATGGATCCGACGTCTCGCAGGCTCATCGATTTCGGTAGGTCCCCATTAGTCCGTGGGCCGAAAACGATCGAACGTACCCGTTCAACTTGGCGTTTCAAAATTCGACTGAAATCTTCTTTTTGCTTGCGTATTTCTTCGAGAAATTCCTTCTCGTCGCTTACAGCCTCCGCCAGTTCGATGTTTTCGAATCCCTCGCCATTTAAAGCGTTGATCTCGTTCATTCCAGCCATTACGCGGCAGTAATAATTTGAATTGGAAAATTAAACTTCTCAGAAATTACTAGCTACAGTTCTTTCGCCGTTGTCAAGATTTGTGTTTACTCTACAATCTACCCGATGTTAATGGAATTGAAGTATTGACTGTAGATCAATTCAATTTTGAATTCGAGTTACGAGAACTTCCGATAATATGATGGGAGAAAAAAAATAGATAACTCGGCACTAGCGCCTCGCCAGGGGGGCAAGCCCCCCTGGACCCCCCGGATGCTTACCGTTTGGAGCCTGCGGCTAAAAATCGAGAAACATGGAACATGCTTTAGCTATGTCTTCTTTCTCTGTTTGTTTCCCTGGTAATGAAGCTTCGACCCTCGCACATAAGATTGTTTACTAACCATTTATAACATCGCATTGTTGGATTAATATCTCGTAGATAAATATAAAACTGCGACATAAATGCGTGATAAATCGAGAGCTTTCCAACGAATGGAGAACGATTTTTGTCCGATGAAAACTAAAGAAGTTTCATTTCCCTAGAAACGACTCGGTTGTACGTGAAAATCATTAAAAAATTTCGTCACCCATTTTTCGTGACACAGTCCCCGTGACATTTTTCGGCTAGTTAGTCCAAGGCTAAAGCATGTTCCATGCTAAAATATTCTGGTAAATAGATTGACAATAATGGACATGTTGATTTTGGATACTGCTGGAAGACGTTTTTTATAGCGTACCTAGTCTACATAATAAAATTCTCAGCCTTGTTTGAACAATAAGAGCGTAAAAAATGAATTTGATCCAGTTTTCTTTTTTTTACTTTCAGATATATTATATTTCGATTGCCTCAAACCTCCCCAGTTACAGGTACTTATAAAACGATGGCAGTACCAGCTTCACTGAAAACGGAACATTCAATAAATACAACTCCAAGATGAAATTTAACGAAAGTGTGCCTAACGATGAGAACAATTATTTAACCTATTTGCGTGCCATAACTCAGTGGACTAATTTAACTCAATATGCAGAAGACATCCACTTCATGTACTCTACAGCTTTCGTGTTTGAACGTGATCACAAGAAAATTCGATCAAATTCATGTAACGAGCTGGTCTCATGCCGACGTTATTCTAATGTTTATTCCCTGCTGATTGTTGTCTCCCACAACGACGGGAGGCGTTACGTAAACGGCAAAACCCCATAGTCTTCGAAGACCTTGAAATCGTTTGAGTTTTTCGTTCGATCGAAAGGGCAATTTCGTCCATGGTGTCCCTCTTCAGACTGCGGGTGCTGAGGAAAACCTTCGGCGTGACCTCCACCGGTAGACTCCAGCGGTTTTTGTGGAAAACGTGCGAAATCGTCAGCTCTTCCTTTGTCACTTGCGGAGCGGTCCTTCCGCCAGTCTCCCTTTCGATCTCAATACTTCGGAAAAACCAGCCTTCTTTCCATTTCTTGAGATAAGTTTTTTCCTCTTTTTCTTCCAAGTTCGCTCGGGTTGTGAGATTTCTCCTCTCTTCAGGCTCACTTCACCTATAAATTCACTCACTCATTTTCTTTAAATTCATTACATACCTTCTCATTTCATACCTCGACTATGTCTACCTACTTCAAAACTATACGAAACATATGACATACCTACTTACCTACCACCTTGGCATATCTGCTTTGCTACAATGTTTGGTACATTTTTTACCAAGACGCTACTCATTTATTTATTCAGTTATTTAGATTGATTCGGGATTATGTCAAGTTATGAGCAGTAAACATTTACAATTTCTCTGCTTGACAAACCTTGCGACACGTGGGTGGTAGGGAAAAAGGCCACTCGTCTGAAGTTTCATTGATGCCACTGTATATTTGATTGATAATCCATATCGAGTTTTGAGACCATCCTTTGGATTAGGATTCCCCCAAAGGCGAAGTTACGAATGGTTAGTTTCACGCCTCCAAGCTCACTCAGGTCGTCATCACGAAGACATTACTCAAGTTTTCTCGTACTTATGGAAAACCGAATATCCCCAGCTATTTGAAATATTGTCAACTAAGTCATAAACCTCACTAATTACGCGTTTCGAAATTTGTCAAACTCGCACTTCAAGCTGGGGAAGAACTAAAAAACCACTCGTGAAAACAGCTTTTTTCGAAGGGGCCAATGGAGTGTAAAATAACAGAGCTACCCGCCGCCCGCCTCTTTTCACGAAACCTGCACTTTCGCCGATCAGCAGAGCGTACAGAATCCCCTTCTGAGTGAATCATCACCAATTACTGAGTCGGCGGTCCGGGCTAATATTTGTTTTGTTGCGTCGTGGAAAATATCAACGGATATTTATTTCAGTTCGCGATCGTTTCGCCGGTTCGTAGGGTCTTGGATGGCAGAAGGACATCGAGTGCTTCAGGTGCATTTCGAAACGTCAACTACCTGATATTTAGTTGTGCAGGAATTTAACTATCAACTTCGTCGATAAGTACGATAATTGTACAATTATTGTGAGGATAAAGAAATAAGAGTTGGATTATATCAACTGGGGTCGGTACTCACTACAAATCATTCAAATGATAGTAATAAATAAGGTTAGTATAATAAATAAGAATCACAGCTCTGCTTCACGGTACAAATTATGAATTTGGTTATATACAGGCCGTGCTCAGGCCATTCACTGACCAAACTGTCATTCGAACTTCATTTCCTCGATAATAACCACGGACTAGGCGAATTTACTTGTATTACTAGAAAACAGACCTAATCAGCCTCAACCGTTAGAAAAATATTTCAGAATGCAGTAAAACCATACTTTAGGCCGAAGCACAACTACTCGTTACAGGATGGCCCAGTCGCGTCGAGTATAATTAGAAAGATGGGTACTACTCGGGGAATAGCTCTCTCAGCTCTGGACCCAAGGACCGGAGAGCTTTCGAAGAATCCGCCGAAGGAAATTGCTTTCTGTCTCTTCAAAAGCCGCGTTTCTCAAAGAAATGCTGGCAAAGTGGACACCGAAGAGCTGGAGTAAGGATGGCGGAGAAAAAGTCAAGTATTAAAAATCACAGTTCATCATTAGCTGCGGAAGATTTTTTTTCCCCTTTCCCATAGTTTTTTTTTTCAACTTGGCCGCTAAACCAGACGCGCTAACGAAGATATATGGCGGGGTTTGTCGCGAATGAAAAAACTTCACTGGTTGGGATCTTATGGGCTTTGTCATCTTCTACTTCGGTCTGGTACCTAACATAACTGTGTTCAAGTGTAAAGACCCAGTACCAAATGCAGGAGTATGTAAAATCTCAAATTACGTACCCAATAGAACTCAATAATTAGGGGACAAAAGTGTAAGTAACTGATTAACTCAGTCCTGTCGAATATTCACGTTGAAAACACTGGCTTGACACCAGGCGGGTAAGCCATTTATAACTAATTCATTTGTATTTAAATAATTCGTAGGTTTTGAAGTGAACGTAACTCCATCGGCAATAATTGACGTGAAGAAGTATCTGCCAAGAAATATCGGAAATTAATTTCTTTGAATCATTGAAGTTTCAAGTTCACCTCGAGCAGCATATGGATAATACCAGAGGTTTACAAAAAGTCGTAAATGGCGAGCTAGATGTTTTACTTTTATTCAATTTTTTTCCAGTTGCTAAAATCCTTGAAATGTAACTCATTTTGCGAAGCTATAAGCTCTAAGCTTTAGGATGTGAGGTGACGAAGCCTTGGTAATGAACTTCTGAGGCTAGCGTTCCCTTACGTAGTGGGCAGTGTAGTGGCCAAGAGGTATTTCGTCCGTAAGCCAGCCGCAGAATGTCATTGGATAATGTTGGTCATTATCTCATCATTTCGCTTCTGAACATTGTCATCAATCAGCTGAAGAGCGTCGTCATTTTATTTTACGGATGATGGCAGGGAGAGAGGGAGGGGTATCCATTTCTTCGATGGTGACAGATAACTACTGCGCTCCAAGCTACGTGATCGGAGAAAAAAGCCTTCCTTCGGCCGTGCCCCTAGATTGAATTCCGGGAGCCATGGAGCTTAGGGCACGATACGATCATAGGAGTAGTGATGGTCGGGTTGGTGCTGTATATTTACTGGTAATAAAACTTGCAAGCTCCTGTATTTTAACACTTGAAACGAGAAAAGAAATTAACTACGAGGAAGTAATCTGTGGAGGGTCCTTCCGAGACCCAGTGTTGCACAATTCTGGCCCTAACCTGGAGGCATTGCCAGTAACCCGACCTATTGAGTGATTTTCACTCATCATCTAATTGGACATTTACAGTTTCGTGTGGCCGATAGAGTTATGTACACCAGCAAACGTTGAGTCTCCAATACAGTCTCTGACCACCTGACCATTAAGACAAACCTTGAAGGCTGGAAACTGCAGTAGTGCTAAGCCTTATCACAATAGATTATGTTTTCACTATAATATGATCATCCGTGGATCCACCAGGAGAACAGTATACGGACTAACCGAACAAAATACAACTGGACTTTTCAAGCCTTCACTTGTTTCAAATCACGCCACCGAGATTGACAAGAAGAATACTCTCTCAGCTCTTCCCTCCTCGGGAGATCATGCTTTAAAAAAGGCCTCCTGGATTGTTATTTGGATGGGAGATTTTGTCAGTGCAATTGCGTAGAGGAAATGACGTCAGAGCCATTAGAGTTCGGAGTTGGGGTGGAGTATCCCGTTCCCCTTTCCTCGTCCTGCCACGCCGTCTCCTTTCGTCCTATTGTTCACCCGGTGAATGCACGATATGTTGGTCTGCTCTCATTACCAGAGGTAAATAAAACATTTAAAGTACCAGTCACTCGTCCCAGGGTCAGAGTAAAGAGAGCTTACTCGTTGAATCACTACTATTTAAAGGTCTTGAGGGGAAATGATCACTGATATGTGGATGGTAATCGGTTTAATGATCTGTGGATTGTGAATTCGTTTTCTCTTAAAAAATATCATCTCCTTAGTTCTGCTGAAAAAGTGCACCCCAATCTCCCCTCCTCCCACCACAAGGTTTTGCATATTGCCAGCATTGTTTCGCTCATAATGCTTAAATCGCAATCTCGGAATAAAGCCCGAAGTGACTTAATCGGAGTCCCTTTTCCACTTGCAATTGTGTAAGATGGATGACTAATCAATCAGTTTGAGTGCTCGCAATGCTCCTATGTGAAGTACAACTCTATACGGTTGTGGATGGGTTCTTGCTCAAATTGAGTGAAAGTGACTGTAACGGGTGGGAGCATCTTAATACCCAATGCAGAACACACACAGTCTGCGGTAAAATGAAATCCAAATTTCCACTGGGTCATAATCAGACTGGATTATGCGCAGCTGAGAGATCATCGTCTCCAATTGCAGCTTCTATTTGAATCTCAGTCCTACCGTTAAAAACAAACAAGAAAGCAGATTCCGCGATTCGCGTCAAAAAGTCGAATGAGCCGAATATCACGGTGTCGCAAAAAGCGCCATGAAAGACAATTCCTGCCGCCGAAAAGGGAGGGAGCGGCAAGAGGCATGGTCGAGAGGGGGATTAGTGCCGCTTTAGCTATGCCCTATATTTAACACTGTGTGGAGAAACAATTTACAGAGCTTTTCAATTCTGGCTCGGAAAAAGGCAGAGAGAGAAGAACTGAGTGGAAGTCTGGGGAGAGCAGAAAAAAAACTACCGTCATTCAAGAAGGCGGGTGTTGCTCTAAGACCTGAGAATACCCAAGAAAAGGATCGCGACTGGACGTCTAGTCATTCTTTAAGAGAATTTGCCTCCGTGTACAATCGAGTTCAGCAAAAGGCCTTTTGGATTGGGGGAAATCCTGAGACAATATCCATTGTTTTCCCTGAGTTTTTCTTCCATTTGAAATGACGAGTAATTTGTAGTGAGCCTCCTGAAGGAGTTGAGGCCGCCTCGGGCGGTGACCCGTGACCTGCGTGCGTTATTAGCTATGCGACAACATCCCCGATTGTTCGGTCAATGGTACAGGGGGGTGGGAGGGGTCTTTTTGTATGGCGCAGTTGGTATTGGAGGTCATGAGCATTACCTATGCACAGCCGTTAACTAGTACATGTACCAATACGTGAGATGGAGCTGCGTACATTTATATTCAATACCTACTTCCATGTATTAATGATTCATCCGTAGATAATATCACACAACTCCGCACTATTTGTGCCTCTGAAGAAACGCGATAACAGCGCTGTTGATGAATGATCCTTGACCCGAACTCTTTTGTCAGTATTGAGTAAAAAATGAAAGTCTCCCGTGAAAACGATGCACCCAAAAAGTGATGCAAGAATTACTCGCATTTGCATTTGAAAGTATCGATCATACCGAATCAAGTCATGAGCTTCACTTCGCTTCCCTAGGGATAATAGAAGATGCTCTTCGAGTGGTGCAACGTACAATTTCCTCTCGTTATCGCAAACGAGAGGTCCAGTGTTTCATGAGTTTTTGCGGGTCAGCAGTGTTGCAGTGAACATGAAACCTTCTGCAATGATATCAGTGAATTGTGTTAAGTCGTTATCATCTTCCAATCATTTCTTTTGCAATGGTTGAGAGATGGCCAATCTAGATGAAGAACAGTAGCATTCTCTCTTCAATATCTGATAAAAGCTACTTTGATTAAGGTCTAAAGATGTCGAAATGAAAATTCATTGATGGAAGGTCGACAACCTTCATATTATATTGAATAGTGTGAAGATGGTCCATCCTGAACACCATTTTCAAAAGGATTTGGGAGAATTGTGTCCCAATTGAACTACAATTATACAGTAAGGGTTGTACTATCAGATGAATCGATGATCTTTTGTAAATCTGAGATGAGCATTGTCGATAGCAATATATATAAAGTAGCAGGTACCAATTTGAATGCAATCAGAAAATACCAAGTATACTCAGGCCGTACCTGCAGAAGTGCAGGATTGTACTCGTATGTAGGTAGCAGTTCTAATATTTAATCCTAGGGATCACTGATTTCATGGGGCTATTGAACTTCAACGGGTTGTATATACCGGGAAAGACAAGACGTGAGGGTGGTCCCAAGAGGTGAAAACCTGGATGGGCTCACAAGAATAGGAAAGTCGACGAAGAAGAAGCGGCTTCGGAAAGTGGAAGAAGAAAAAGGATGACGGTGAAGCAGGATGGGAAGGGGGTATCGTACTAGAAGGACGGAAAATGAATGAAGGTAAGAGGAGAGAGGTAGGGTGCAAAAAGTTGTAAGGCATGCGTAGCAAATCCACCGTAAGGAATAAGGAGGGGGGGGGGGGTAGGATGAAACCATGAATGACCGCATAGGGGCCCCTTGAGTCGCCTGAAGAAGGCTCTTCACCACAAAATTGTTTGAAACCTTCCATCATTAACCTGCCGAAGGAGCCCTATCCCGAAAGCTCCATTGTCCCCTTTGGTGGTACCTCTTGTGAACGGAAGCCGCTCTGAGGGTAACCCATTTTGATTCGGCCGCCACCGCCTTAACACCTCCTTTCAGTCTACACCACGAATAAAAGGGCCCTTTCAGAATGGATAAAGTTCTCGGTTTACTCTGAATTCTTCATAATGCAGCAGGAGTCAAATCCGTGGGAGGGTATTCCCAATTCTATGAGTATCAGTCACCACCTCAAATCAAAGTCACCGCGATCAAATCCCCCCCCCCCCCCTCAAATGACTTCACATTTAAAAGTTGAGGCCTAATCCATACTTTGATACGAAAACCCTAAAGTAGGAATGTAATTCGTACAAACCCGAAGAAAATGTTGTCGAATATTGATAGTCCCTCTTAGTGATTCCAAGCATTAAACAGCATGAATGGAGGTCATGAATGAGACATGCCTCACCCAATTAACAATTTACCGGGCATTATAAATTATTTACTCATAACAATCTCTTAAAAGGTGTCGAAATATTGTACACCATTCATTGGTGACCACAAATAAAATTTGCTCATTACGCTATACCACAGGTCGACATGCTGGACTGTGCATAATCATCTATTAGGTGGTCAGCTGTTTGGCGTTCACATTCTGCTTCTGTAGCATAATGATTCTTTTGTGCTAACTACGACCAAAGACCAACAAAAGTCCCATAAAACGTAAATGCACTTGTACCATTGCTGTGTTATCTACTTTGGGTTGTTTTATATTAAAATTACACGGAATTAATTTCATGAATGAGGAGCTGGTGTTGCAAAACTTGCTTCCTTCTATCTTTATTGCTTCGAGCAACTTGCAATAGGGCAGAAGATCGAGTCATGATGAACCTTTGCAAATTAGATGCCACTCTTCTCACCCTGCTACAGTCCTCCTTTTACTATGCAAGGCCCTAACCGTGAGCCTGTGATGCCTCCTCTAAGCAAACATAGGAGGAGACAAGATCGATCGACGGGCGAAGATCGTGGATGTAAACTCCTATCTTAAACACCGGTTATGTCAGAACCGGGCGCCCAGTCTTCCCCCAAGATTTGCATATTCCAGGCATTCCCAGGAACGCAGGAAGGTCGTGGCCAACTGAGGCCTGGAGGGGCTTTTGTTCTGATGCTCCCAGTTTTTGAACGTTTTTTTTTTTGTATGTGTGTGTGTTTCTCTAGGCTTCTTTTTCAGAGGTTTACGAAGTCGGAGATCAAAGGCAGTACGAAAGCTTTACCTTTTCTCCATCCCTAAGGAGCCCGAAGGTATTTAATAGGAGGCGACCACCTTGGTGAGACTTGCCAGGTGAGAGGAGGCCGGGCGTGATTCTAACGCCTACCTGCCACCTCGGTAACGTCTTAATAGCCATGTTGAAAGAACTTAGCTCATTTCGAACCCATTTAGCTCCCCGCCAGCATTCAGAGCCTGTTCGGTATGACTGGCTAATGAATTAGGGGCACGCTTAATATTGAACCTCCGTGTAAGTGTGACACCACTTTAATTTCATTGAAGCTGTTGAACGGTACAGCACCATTTATAGGTCAGTTACTATGTAGTTATCGACCAACTATGTTTTCAAATATGTAGATAAGTATTTAATCACTCTTAGAAAGCGGTACGTTGAAGACAGGAATCAGGTACAGAACTAGTAAGAAGAGAACAAGCGTTCCCAGTAGATATGGAAATTACGACCCACAGGTAAACTTATTCTCTGTTGTTTTAGTGTTTTGGGTAGTTTTAATGTGGTTACTTTCATTCCATTTTCTAAATAATTGAGCTCTGAAGTTGATTCGATGGAATTGCCAATTTCAAGGAACATGGGAGGACATGCCCACTTCCTAAACGTATATTTACTATGCGTTGATAAACGGTTACGTCCTGTGGGTTGCGGGCTTGTGTTTGAACTGTTTGAAAAACGATTACCGAAGCCACACATTTGTGATCGCGGGTAAACGAGGGCTGCCCAAGTCTCATCAAGAACCTCCGAGGTCGCTAGGCCGGTCAGACCGCCAACTTTCCCTGCAATAAGCCACATCACGATTTCTGATCAAATCGGCGTTAGAGCTTTTAAGTCCCCGCCCACCTCCCAGGCTCCACACTTATTAAAAATACTTTTCAGCTTCACAACTCCCAGCTCTGCTCAAACAGAACCTCCCACTGCCTTTTTCTACGATTTGGACTGTCTCCTCGTTTGGTTACGTCTCGTGGGCCCAACAACACGATCTAGAATCTAGAATGTCCTACGGGCATGTTCGAAAATACTTCAAAAGACCTCACACCGAGGAGCCACATGAAGAAAGAAATGTACAGTCGATTACCTACTATAGCATCTTCGGTAGAGATCACTTTAATCCACCAATACCATCATCCATAATCAAAATCGCTTTTCATGAGAGTCCAGGATTAATTCAGTAAATCTCCTACGTTAATTTATTATGCATGACGCAGTATCTTATCATGGCCACGATCAACCCACGTCTTCTTGGGTCGTCAGATACAAGTAGCAACTATTGTCAGTATTGAAAAAATGGACTAGAACTAACCTGGACTAGAACAAATTTTGTAGAATTCAACAGACGCTTTTAGACCCAAAGCTGAATTAAATATTGAGCTGGCAAGTCGAACAGGTATGAACAATAATTGTTTTCATAATTATTATGGAATTCAGGAGGCTTCATCTATGTAGTACATTGTACAATAGTAACTGCTATGCTCAATCAAAGCTCAAAATGCCAACTGCCCCTATAAAAAGGGGTGCACAATAATCAAACTGTTACATTAAATACACCAGCTGCCAAAAGCTGCAGCAACCGACAACAGGCGGTGCTGTAAGTAACATGATTAGGATAGTTTCCCAATTTTTCTGTTAACATGATTATGCTCTTATATATCAACGGTATTACCGGAATTGTCCGTTTGAAATCTACCGCTTAATGTTCATGCGAGCTGATTTGTACAAGAATTCGAGGAGAGCGGCAAACGTTAATGGGGTTTTGCGTGACGTCGAGCAAAGGAGATAAACGGAAAGTCATCATTGGAAACTATCTGGTAGGAAACCAGGTATTTAGCAGGTTTCAATGCCTTAACGGGATCGCTTGGCTTCAATGTTTCTAAAAATGCTTTTTCAATTTGCGACCGAGCAATTTGTGTGGAACCTTTAATGGTAGGGGTGTCTTCAATAGCCCTTTTCAATGTTCAATGAGTTACCATTCTCAAACGGCTCGTTTTACGGCTTGTCGACGATCGAGAGGGATATATACGAGGAAATGAGAACCAACGCTGAAATGAAGAAAGAAATAAGATTGGTCTTTAACAAGGAGTATAACTCGGGCAATTGAGAGGACGAGTCAGTTTCTCGATTTACTAATTGCGTGCCAATAAAAAACATTTACCCTTTATATACACAAATACATGCTAGACCAAATTATGTTACCACAATATTAACAAAATAACAATTCTCCGGAATTGAATAATTTTTTATGTCAATTAAACAGAGGTAATCGGCTGCCTCTAAGGGCAAAATGTATCTTCACAAGAGTGAAATTAGTAATGGACCTCTTCCTATACCACCAAATTTATGACATCAGTGATTCAAAATAGGTCTTGGATTTTTCCTCGTATCTGGAGTAGTTAATTCTACATTGTCTGTGTTGGAATTCGAGTTGTACGTTTAC
Source organism: Stenodema calcarata (assembly GCA_963920205.1). NCBI lineage: Eukaryota > Metazoa > Arthropoda > Insecta > Hemiptera > Miridae > Stenodema > Stenodema calcarata. Next base: position 5,053,854 of record OY986051.1, on the reverse strand, counting down.
CGAACCAAATATAGAAATGACCTCTAAATTACAATGAATGGTTGAACCAGGAACTAGGTGGGCGAGAAAATAACAAAAGGCTCATTGGCGACTTTCACGGATAGGTAATCATATGAAACTTCTCTTCTAGCTTCCATCACGCTGTCACTATTTTCGTTCGATGTACAATATTACCACTGGTGTTCACTGAAAATGATAGAAACACGTATAATTAACACCTTACAGGCACACATTGACGTTGGAGTAAGCAATCAACGTTGAACCATATTTTCGTATCCTATGGCCTGGAAACTATTTAACAGTAGTATAAGTAGTAGTAAGTCCAACCACAGCTGAGAAATATTATGAATGAGTGCCACACATTTTGTTGGACTGATTAACCTCTGACAAATATGACGCATACACGATCTTGAATACTGATATTAATAGTCAGGCATATCTCGAACACTGAGCACATGTGATTAAGCACATGATTCAGCAATAACAATGAAGTTTATGGTTAACCTGATTCTGTATAACTCTATACAGGACTGAACTTCACTTTTCGACATTGCCCTGATTATATGGTACCACTAGTGACCATCAGGCTGGTGTTTAGCGTTTTGAATTTTTTGCAGTGCCATGTTGATTAGTGTTAGTTTTATATTATCAAATGCAAACATTTTTTACACGAGGTATCACTATTTTTTTCGACAAACCTACATCTTAGCGGACTCTTATGTATGTGTCATTCCAAATAGAATTTATATAAATAGTTCAAATTTGCACAAAAAAACAGTCCTGGAAGCCGAAAGGATAATATTATTATCCTTATTATGTTCGTGGATGGGTAGAATCGGGCCACTCCAAGGGGTGTTTAGGGGCGTTTTAAGGGAGGGAAGTAACGATAAATTCCCAAAATGAAACAGACCTCATTTTAACGGGTTTTCGCGCTGAACATGGTGGTGAAGTCAGAATTGTAATATTTCATTCCGTTCTCAACCTGGAGCACTTTGAAGATAATAAACGTGGTTGTTACTTGAGATGTTCTTTATGGTTAATCTGCTCTAAAGTGATAACGGAATGAGGTATCGCAATTCTGACTTCGCTTTCGTGTTCAGCGTGGAAAGAGCTGAAAGCTGAGGGTGGTTTTAGGGTGTGTCGGGGGGTTCACCCATGAATTCCAAGGCTTACGCGTTTTTCTTCGTACACGTTTTTCTTGTCTCCTGAAAACATACACGGTTTTCCAAGTAAATGAGTATGTGAGGCCGATACAGTTCGTATTTGAAATGGAACGTCTCGTGTTCCCGCCAGTTACCGGACTCCGTCGACGCTTCGCAGTGCGTCTGAAAGAGAAATGTGAAAAACAAATGAAAACAAATGAAGATCGGGAGCAGAAGCGACACGGAATGTTTAGAAGAAGGTGATCGGATGATGATGTGGACTGGGGCGGTGGAGGAGGACGTAGGCCGGAAGTGACGTAAGGACGAGCCACAATGTCCATTGTTGTCCGTTCCCACAGGAGCACTGCGGGCGGCGTGCTGGGCTCATCGGGAAAAGTCGCCCCCGAGCCGCGGATAACGTCGACTGCCCTTATTTGTACAGTAAGCCGCAACGGGAGGATAAATAAATAAATAAATAGTAATCTGAATGCGATATGCTGGTTGAATCTACCTAAAAACAAAGTCCATAAATTGAGAGTACAATTGAATCGCTGAATGTTGAAAGGGCGAACTTCAAAAATTCAATTTTTCGTATTTTCACAAAAATCATTTTTTTAACTAATGCGTCACCGTTGTGCGTTGAAAGGGCGCTACTCCGGAGTTTCGCCCTTTCTTCATGCAAGAGGTAGCGGAATCATAGGATTCTACCTTGAGCCTTTGATCATTGATAGTGCAATCAGACTTCGCCCTGTTTCCTGTGGTTTTTGTTTCGGGCTAAACAAGAATGCATCGCTGCAGAGATTGCTCCTTGCTCTTGTTGACTCTGTCAATTTCAGAAAGTCGATACCTACTTGACAGTTTTTGGTGATTTTCTACAACTAAGGGTTTAAAGAGTTACGCCCCTTCAACATTCAACGATTCCATTCTGCCCTGTTAAGATAAAACGCTTCAACTCAAAATTCAAAACACTGCAGACTCAAAGTTTTTCACTGAAACCTCTGATGTAAACTGACTGGAACTCATTATAAAAACGCCATTTTTTGGTGAGATATCGATCTGACTTCAAACAATTCAACGGTGAAAAAAAACGTATATTTATAATCGATTAATCGAATTACTTGTTTAGGTTAAATGCCTCAACTTACTCGTAAACAACTCAATCAAACGAGCTTACCACCACTGTGCAGCGTGTCGTTGAGGCGTTTTACCCTCACATTGACCAATTTTCATATGTTTAAGGTTAGAATTTCCCCCACTTCCGGTTCGAATTATGAAATTTCGACTTCACCATCGAAAAGGCCAGGTCCAAAATAGGGCGGTCCCGTCAAAACCCCATTTTCGTAAACATTAGACTTGAGGCGTTTTTATTTTTGCAACTAAAATATTAACGTTTAGAAAACTATTAGGGAAAACTACTATAACCATTATTTATAAACGATTATTAGCTGCAAAACTTAAACTTAAAAGAAATAAAAGTATTACTAGAGCGACGGGTAAAAATTTTATCCGTCGCTATTTAATACAAGTGTAGATTCCCAGACGGATGACAACAGCAGGACTTGGAAGTTTTGACTATTGGGGCCACAACTATATTCAATGAACAAAGGTTTGCTGACCAGGTACCAATGAGCTTAGAGAGGTTTAAATTTGAAATGAAAGAAAATTGAGATAATATTAATCAACAAAATTTTATTTTTTTATTTATTGAAAAATATATGACTGGCCTGGTTGAAGATGGAAACTATGTTTATTTTAATGAAGTAATCTTGTATTGATTGAGGTAGAGATGGAAACTATAGTTTATTTTAATGGAGTAGTCTAGTGTTTTGTATTCGGTTTTATTTTCGGTTTTGTATAATGCATAGATTCTGATACTCTACTTTAACCCCTACACGAGTTCTCTTAGAGTGGTTGTAGCAGTTAGGGCTTATATTTCAATGAATGTAACTATGTCTTTTGTGTCAATAAATGTATTTAAAAAAAATTACCAGGGCAAAATTGATCACGATTAAACTCTCTTCATACTAAATCTTGCATTGACACTATCTTGTACCTTTGAGTACGCCACCTTCTTTGATGTCCTCACTGTAGTATCTCAATTTGCCAACTTGCAAAACACAACATCCAATGTTGTAATTTAGGTTGCGCAAAAAAAGTGCACAAGATCAGAGATTGATGCGGCACTTGTACGAGTAAATCACTGATTGTGTATCCACCGGGATTGGAGCTCTACGTAAGGTATGTTTGGTTTAACGCCGAAGACCGTTTTGTGTCTCGGAGATTGAGAACTTTGAAGTAGTTATTAGGCGCCGATCAATAAATCAAAGCCGTCGATTAAGAGGGTGGGCCCAAACACATCTGTGATGTATGAACCTCCAAGCCCTCCCTGGTCGTACCGCGAGATCCCCCGCAGCGCTAAGAGTTTTCCCCTCCGGTCTGCCTGCCCGGTTTACATTAGCCGACCAACAAAACTCACAATCTTCTGCCCTCGTTTCCCTTCGTTTTCAAGTGCCGTTTTTTTCCCTCTTTCTCTCTCGTCCAAATCTTTTATTCTCACCTGCGTGCAGGGCAGACTTCAATACTTCGAGATGAGGTACCGCTGTTTGCACTGACTCCGTCTCTCGCGGATTGTATCGCGGAGGTGTACGTCGGTAGAAGGCATATTTCACTCGAGGAAATCAGAGGCGGCTGAGTAGTAGGTGAATTATCGCAAATAGCTCGTGCCTTCAGGCGCGCATGCGCTCTACCGGTTTTATCTGATGTTTGAGGAACATCAAAACTAGGCACCTCTCAACATGCAACCGCTATCGAACCCCTCTCATCGGTGATTTATGTTCTCATTCCTGAGAAAAAAATAAAAAAAAATCAAACGATGGAATGTAAAAACGGAAGAAACCATTAATACATTACGATAGCAATCGCGATGGTCTCAGTTTTTAGTGGTCCAAGGGAGGCATAATATTATCGTCGGGTTGGTGGTAAAAGTGGTTAAGTGCACTTTTTTCACAAAATGAGGTTTTTGCTTATCAAGAAACTTCAGTAAGTATATTATGTATAGCTGGAAATGTTAAAATTATTTTATAAAATAAAACAATTTTAACATTATTTAATAAAGTTTTTTCAGTGCAATTCCATCAACTTTGTGATATTTATTAACTGCAGGGTTTTGAATAAGGTGTTTCAGGTAAACATGATCAAATGTTTCAGCGGAGATTTTGAAACTATCGAATAGATTTTCATTGATATTTTAGTGAAAGTTCCTTGGGGAACACCATAAAATGGTTTTAAACCTAACAATGATTATTTATTAGCTCCAACTTAGTTTTAATAAAAGAGTTTATACATAATGATCATGTTCAAATCATCACTATTTCCACTCAGGTAAAAGTAGTCAAATTACCATATTCATTGAAAACCTGAAAAATATCAGTTACGTGGTATTTTATCTACTTTATCCTCCACGTTTTATTCGTTTTTTATGTATTTCAGAGTTCAATACATGACAAACATTTGGGTTTGAACAAATATTAGGTTAGCAATCCCCACTTTCCTACCAGGTAGTTAAGCTGATCGAAAACTATGACAGGCTCTCCTGTAAATGCAGAAGAATGCACTTTATCGCTTTTATCTCCAACAAACAAAATTCGCGTTTATCGCGTTTATCAAACAAAATTCTGATATATTTTCGCAAATAGGCTGTTTTTATGCTTTAAAATTATAGAAACTTAACTGAAACCTCAAGATTTCACTTAAATATGTATGTAAACAAGTACAGTAGTTAACAAGCTGTTGTGTGGTACTTAGTACTAATACGTCACAAAAATTACTGAAACTAGTCATCAAGATCTTGCCGTTGATTGTGCTTTAGTGAAATGCTCGCATTTCCCAACTGCATAAAATTGGCATTATCTTAGGCGGAGGGGATTGAGTAAGGTATTAATGGTAATATGGATTCGAATTTCCAGGAAATAACTTAACGTCACGAATCCAATAAAATCAAAACGGTTATTGGTAAAGGTGATAATATAATATCTAATAGATCGTGATCAATTTAGACGGGATTTGGAATATCGAAGATGACATCCTGCGCTTAATGCACTTTCTTACTTACACAACGCTCCTTCTGAATTCATATGTTGTAAGCATTGGAAGTGTACTACCTACATGCTCAATCACGGATAAAAAGTTGTACAAATTTTGGTAAATTAGCAATGTGAGTTGAAACAGCAAATGCATACCATTCAGAAGGATATCGGTCATTGCGGAGGTTCTACGTGGTACTCAATCACGTGAAACAACAATACACACGTACGTGTATGAGCCGACAAACATTTCATGAAAAACGGTCGAATTTGAGCCTTGAGACACCAGCATTATAATGTTTTTTGAGTGAGCGCAGACGCTACCACCCGCCAGCCCACTATGGCAAGTTCTGAGGTATATTAAATTTTATGGTCGTCATAATTTCGAATGATACACTACGTTATTTACTGTACTGAAATAATGCTCTGTTGTCCAATGAGAATTTTCGGCACCGATAATGAATGACTTGTACAATAATACATTGGTTTTGGGTTGATGTCATGCTTGGGATTTTTTCCATCCTTTCACATTCAGCAATTAACACCTGTCTTTTTGGTTCTTAAAGGAATGAAGGTGTTTTATTGCGAGTCAGAAGATCGAGACGGATCAGGTAATTATGAACAGAATTATCAAATATTATAATATTGTCAAACTATTAGCCAACTCAACTAATAGTGTTATAGTGGTTTTTCAAATAAGGACTACTTACAGATACAAACTCCGTAGCTCACCAAAACAGTGTTATCAAAGTTACGTGAATTAATATAAGTTAGCTCCCAAAAGATCTAATCAAGTTGTATGGTTGAAAATCTGTATGGCATGAAAATCTGTATATGATAATATCACGAAACTCCCTTCACTGTAAGGTACTATATTATATTATAGTACCTTACAGTGAAGGGAGTTTCGTAATTCACCTTCTGATGTCAGATTTCCCGCCAATCGTAACTGATATGATTCTCTAGTAACTGGTATACTACGTATCTGTAGGGAGTTCAACATTTATTCCGTTTTAGAGTCCTTTAGTTAGAATGATTGAAATCGGAATCATCGATTATTTGTCCCGAAGATTTTTTTCAATTTCTGGGGGCTCAATGGTTTTTTAGCCTCAATGTAAATTGCGATAAGATGTCACGATTTACTGTAATTATATAGTACTCTCCTGAAATGGAGAGTACTATCCCACGGCTGTGATGGGGGGATCGACAGTGTAGCATAGGGAGTAAATAGGACACAGGGTCTATATGCTGACCTACAGGACAACACTCCGCACAATAAGCATTTCTTTTCGTTTGAACTGGAATAACATCAAATTGTGCCTTTATGAATCTTACGGGAGTTTTTGTGGTGTGTTGTGGAGCTGGATTTCGAACACCAGTTCAGTAGTTCAGTTTAGTGACTTGTTTAGCTCGACAATTCGTCGAATGCACGATCAAAATATGTACGGTCTCTATCAAACAAATGTTAGTTTAATTAATACCCTTAAATTACGTCAAACAGGATTTGTTCAGTAACAATCGAGTTTCATTACACACATCTATTCACATATTCAACAATGATGTATGTAATATGGAACCATCCTTTCGTTTCACGTTTTAATTGTATTAACCTGATGATACGCAGCAATATTATTACATTATATAACTTAGGTATACCTAATATATCGGGAAGGTTACGGCTTTACTTTACAGGCTCCTTTGCGACCTTGAGTGGGCCAATTCGTTCTACCTCTAACCCCTGTATTAAATGTTCATCGATAACAACAAATGAGCTTTCGTTCAACTGTAACCTTGAACTCAGGATGATAACAAAGGACTTGAACTTGAAAGGTATCAAAGTGAGGCAGTTGGGCTTAGCGCAGGCGGGTTCCCAGCCATGAAAACGAGAGTCTCCAGAGACAATCCTCCTTTTTCCTTTTTTTAAATAAATGTGGGAGAATGCCGCATTCTTTCTCACACTTCATTTCCCTTTACTGACCGTCTCTCACTGGGAATTTCTCAGGCTCTTCGAGGTTCCGAGTGCCTGAAATCAAAAAGCGAGACGGTGTTTTAGTGAATCGATGTTTGTTGTGTAGTAAATAGGAAGACGTCGCACATGTGAGTGGACATGAATTACGTAGACATCTAGCACTGTGTTAATTTCAATATGCAGGTACCACATTAGCTACTACATTTACATATTCATGTTTTAGGTTGAAACTCGTATTCCTCCACAATAATAGTCATGTACACAACCTTCATCGTTCTCGAGGTGTCCATTGTATGTGCCAGGAATCACGCCTCGATCACTTTACCAGTTATTTAGCTGATTTTAGAGCAAGTACTAGGAGGCGTATAATAGACCAGCACAGTTCTAAATCTGATTGCGTCGTTTTTTAAACGTTGTTATTGATATGGAACTTATTTGTGCGTATATATCAGGAAGGTCAGCAAATTTCATGACTCAAACATTGCTTCCTTATAGTGAATTGCTACGAAATTGAAGTGGCTTCAATCTCTCATAACGTTCACCAAACCGTCAGTAGGAATTTGAAGGAAATGATGAGCTTGGAGCGATTTGCAATTCTGCTTCTCATTTCGAAAAGGGTCGAAAATAGTTTTTAAGTTTTTTTCTTCAAATTTTCAAAACCTACAAACAGACAGCATGTTTGTGGACCCATTTTGCAATGAGCCCCTGAATTTCTAGTTTTGAGCTCATCTCTTTTCCTCATCCACTTATGCTTTCATTGTCATTATCTCCCTAAATAATTTACTATAGGTACCTGGATTTCAACTTGAAACCAACATGCAATTCATTTTTTTACACGTTTGTTTCAATTCTCATGTTTCATTGTAACATGGTCAAATACATTCATTGAAGTAGATTGTCATGATATTCAATGATATTCAATGATATTCAATCACAAGATTCCACGTCGATTTCAACAAACTAACAAGTTGAAGCAGCACCGCTGTGAATGTATTCCAAAGGCCTACCTCCAACCATCCTCAAAATCTGTCTTATTCATTGAGTCAAATCTGTAACGAATTAATTGTTCCATGTAATTCATTGTAATTATTCATTATTAATTTCAAGACCGCCTTAAGGCCCAATTACACTCTCATGCAAATCGTACGTCTTGTCTGTCGTCCGACAAATTTACGAAAATTTTACAAATTTACTAAAAGTTTACACATTTTTAAACAAATTTTACGTCTTGTCGGATATGAGATCGGAGGTCGAGTCGAAGAACTGAAGTGAGGAGCATAAATTTCGTCCCATTTCGGCCCAATTCACCACTGCCGGTGCTCCGGACCGGGTCGTTTCTTCCAAAAATCAGTCATGTCCTCTAAAATTTCAACCAATGTCACCACAAATTTCTTGCGGAGTTGATTGAAATCTATAAAAGTTTCCCATGTTTGTGGCAGGTAGAAAATAAACCGTACTCTGACCGTAATAATAAAATACCAGGCTCATGTAGAGATGTAACGTACGAGGGAAAGAATGAAATCTTCATCTTCATCTTCTTTATCCATAATAAAGTTAATACCGACTTTTTTTAAAGAAATTCTTAGGTCAGTGCTCTTAGATTGCTATTACATAGAGGAATAATTATTTTTTCTTTCCCCAAATTGTCCAGTTTTGAGAAAATGTTGAATATTTGTTTATAACTAATTTTTTCGCATCACGTTTTAGCTTTTGTGTAATTTTGGGTACTTTGTGTTAATTTTAGGTACACTAGTTGTGATCCCAGGAACTTTGGCCCTGGTGGGCAATTTTGTTTAATATCCACTATTATTTTAATTTTTTTAAATATTGCCAATAAAAATATTAAATCTTGAATCTAATGAAAAAGCCAAGAATAAATTCACTGTCAAAACTAAAGTCTGGATTGGAAATGAGGTCAAAATTGGAAGGGAAATCGGTACTGTGTAAACAGTCGACATTTTTCTTCCGATTTGCATGACAGACAAGACATACCTACCTATGATTTTCGTGATATTCTGTTGTACAATCGAGCTCATGAAGAGGAGGGTTTTCGTCAACCATTTCCGCCCCAAACTACGTTCAAATCGCCCGCAATAATTGGTTCGCCGCGGGGGCGTATGTATCGAAACCTCTCGAGTAGTTCGTAGACAAACCGTGAGATGGCAGATGTCTCAGGGCTTCCACGAGGTAGTGGTCTCTCTCGGCAGTCCTAAGAACTGAGCGCCACCCACCTATCAAAGCCGAAGCCGTTCCCTTCGAAATAAATGCCCACGGATCCGTTGTCGCATTCTCCACAGCGTGATTCGATATAAAGCGTTGAGTTACAAAAATATCATCACCTGAACGTGTATTAGGAGCAATCACCTAATCCAGAGGATCACCGTGCATTTTTTCTCTAATTATTGTATAGTAAAATTGAGCGTTCATGAGGACATACAAAATTGATCAAAATCCCGAATCATGTGCCTACCTGCCTTCTACACCTACTCGAACCTATGCTAAGGTCCAATATAAGCCCAAAAGTCGGCAGTGCACTGGTACCTACCTACTTGCCCTCATAGTCACACAAGAACGACCCACAATCCTTAAGAATCTCATAGATCCTACTCGTAGTTGTTTGCAATTGCCTAACTACTAATATTGCATTCAAATAATAGATACTTCCAACCTTCATTGCTAATTCATGAAATTCCACCTGTTCAAATCCGTGAATCACGTTTCAGGCCGGGAATCAAGTTTGAACATGTGTGAGTGTGAGACCACAATATTGAGCTAATTCTCAACCTTCTAGATAATATTATGGGCAACACGCAATAGGTTTTTTAGACGAAACTTACAGTTGTTTCTCACTTATGTTGATGACAATGACATGACACTACAACTGGCCAGTTTACTGAGCCTGAAGGATATCAAAATTACTGTAGTGTTGAAGGTTCAGAGTGAGTGTGTATTTTTCGTAAATTCGTCGTTTGTTTTTCGAAATAAGACATGTACTTTGATAACATGTTTGACGGTAGAAATGGTAGTTGAAATATCATGAAAAGTGGGAGTTTGTTCATTTGTATGGTTACTTAACATTTCTCTTCTTACTATCCTCTTGCTTCAGAAGTGAGTGATGTTTTTGTATTGTCCTTGATTTTCGATTGTCGAATATTAGGCACAAAACTTCAATACACAGCGGATGGCTGTCGAAGTCTTTCGTCAGGTTTGTTGTGCTTCAGATACGTTTTGTTTCTAAACGTTGTAAATTGGCCACCTCAAGCAGATATTTTGTACAGAATGTGGTATAATACAGAGAGCAGTATGAGATCTCAATATCTGCGCGTGCGCCCTTCATCGCCTCGACGGCTACCGCGATGGACGCCCCCGGTAGTGCTGGAAGGTGGTTCCAGATCCCTGATCATAGGGATGCTCCTTAACATGATCTCGGGTCGGTTCCGACAGAGATGCAAATTACCCTTAATACACCGATTGTGACCCCCCTCCCTCTCTCCCCCCGAACACTCTCTGTTCACTCACCTTTGTGGTACCACTAATGGACCACCCTCCACCAACTTCCTGTTTGTGGGTATTGAGGACGTAATACCAGACGTATTAGTGGGCTAATGCCACTTACCCCCCCCCCCCCCCCGCTCACTGAGATGATTGGCTCACATATAGATCTATAGATGATTAATTATCAGTCCATGTACATCGAAGCGTATTGTGCAGTACATACCAATTCACAATGTAAATGACCTTATTTACTCCATATGCCTCAAACAGTAAGCGCAAACAGTTTCAATGTTAAGAACATCATTAGTGACACAAGTATCTAACTTTGTCACAAAGCTCCTGTTGTCAGATTGTTATGTTAAGTGCGGAACCAACTCCTAATATATAAAATAGATTGTTTGTTCAATTTGTTCATGTTTTAAAAATAATTGTGGTTTTCTCCATGTGACGTGATTTTTCTCATGCTTATTATTTTTGAGTTGAAACGACCCATACCTTGTAATTTTCTCTGCCTTCCTCACATCACCTCAGTTGTCACATTAATGGTGTAATGGTGTTGAAAATATAAACCTAACTGAGCGATACAGAAAATTACTTATTTCGATATAGTGATCAATGACTCTCATAGCCTCATAGCATTATGTGCCATTTCTATTTAATAGGGTGATGACCAGTGGATCCGTAAGGGACAACATATGAATACTATACGTGTGTCGAAGGGTTTTGACAGCGACATAGCGCTCTTAGCGGGAGACATTTCAAACGTCTAACCTTTCTTATCAATCACCAACAGCTACAAATAACCTCGATTTCATGGCGACCTCGATTGTGCAGAGCTTAGGACAGCATCTCACCGAATAACTAGATCGATATTTAATTTATCGGTATTCGAAATGATTTGTCAGTACATTGTTCACTTATTCCTCACTTTTCTTAAAATTATTGATGGGGTGGTTTTTTTTTTTTTTTTTTTTTACGTCAAACTGAGTATCCACAAGTGGTTATAAATGGTGCGGAGTCCGAACGGCCTTAATAGGTGGAATAAAATGAGTAACTAGTGAAGGGCGAGAGGATCAGAGCAAGTTCGGATCCTCATTAGAACGAACGCTTGAAATAGCGTTTACTCTATGTTAGGACGTTTTTCTAACTGAATTTTTATCCACTGAAATTTTATGAAAAAAGGCATTTTTATGTTAGTGATTCTACTGCTATCGTTAAATTATAAATTAATTGCTGCTGTTTACATTACGTATACAATTCTGGTTTTTTATTACCAATATTCCCTGAAGGGGAATTCCCTAAGATGTAGGAGCAGGCCACCTCTGTAGCCGAGGCACCCCTACACTAAGTACACTAGTAATACCCAATATTTCACATATCCATGGAAGAGAGATATATCTAACCCGGTATGGTAGCAAGTACTTCCTGAAGGAAAACAGCTACACCTTCATACAGGAGCGAGTACTTTCCTAAGGGGAACAGTTACTTTTATGAAGGAGACAGTACTTTCCAAAGGGAAAGCAGCTACACTGTGTAATGAAGGACACAAAGTAGGTACTTCGAACAGAAAAACATCTCGCTTCGCAATTTCAAATATTTATGGAAAATAAACATAGACAGTTTAGGTCATTCTCCTCATCCCCGGCCAACGCTGGTCAACTCCTTTTACTTTAATCATCCAAAAAAAATTCTCAACACTCTACTTAAGAATGCCGTACGGGGTAGGCGTTGTCCTGCGAAATTTGTTAAGATTTCTGCAGTGATGGTGGTGGCTAACACAGGTCGCGTAAAAACGTAGTCAATTCGTCACGAGTTCGACCTTTGTTACAATTGGGGCTGAGGAGGCTCGGTATGGTTTGCTGTAGATGGGTTTGACGGAAGCTGAAGTTGAAAAACCCAAACTAAACCGATTGATTAATTTATGTAAATAGAAAGCAAGTGGAGTGGGGCTAATGGAAAATCCCTTTGTACTCGAAAAGCAAGAAAATAAAGCACGAAGGGAACGTCAGAGATGAGGAGGGGAGATGTCGGTTGAGAAGCGTCAAATTTAGGTAGTTTGCGGTTCCAATTAGGGGTTTTCGGTTTGCAGGAGGGGCCTGCTGTGGGGAAGAGCTAATGAAGTTTGCGGAGGCTGCGGTACAAAGTACAGGCGCCCAGGCGAGAGGGGATCGCGGTAAATATGTAATGCGTCCTGGCGAAGGAGTGGGGGTAAAGAGCTGTAGAGATTCGCCCTTGACTCCTTCCATATTCCTCTCTCACTCCCGAGGATGGTATGAATTCTTAAAAACACCTCCGCTACCCCATCCATACCAGTCCCCTCGATTCATTTTCCAAACCCTCCGCTTCGCGACCTCATCCGCATTTTCGTTTCCTTTCATCACCACATGCGTAGCACTTGCTAAAACGTCTTTCGCTGGTCTGCCATTAACGCTCGGCTATCATTTATTCATCGACCAGGGTCTCACTCAAGTTTCTTCTCCACAAGGTCTTTTCATTTGAAAGTCTGGAGTAAAGAAATTCTGGAGGGTGAACAACACTCCTTCGTCCTGCTTTCAAATGTAATACGCAAACCTTGGAGTTAGCTCGACGAGATTTTGGGCCTGTCATTATTTCAGTTGGTCCATAAATCAGTTCCATCAATCCTAATTTTCACTCGCAGACTAGTACGTTTCATTTACTGGAGCGACTGAAGTGAGCGCCATGTCAGACGGGCGACTATTACGATGTGATTAGCTGTCTTTTACTGAAAATCACAACTTGTTTTGATCTTTTCGTTTAACGTTACGCACCTTATTGCCTAATCATATCAGGTTGAGACGACGGGGTGGTCAGGATTTGAATTCGTGCTCTCACAGTCGAGAGTTCTTGTCTCAAATAAAATTGAATTACGTGGGACCGCACAGCCACTTCAACAAGACAGTCGGACAGAAGTGACTGCCGGCAACTGCAAAATCCCATTACTTAGTTATTAAGTACTCAAATAACCATGATCACCGTCACTTACCTTAACTTTATAGACACTACACCACAGGAAATGGATGACTTCAAGGATCAAAATCACTTTTAACCTTCAAAATCCTGCTGGGCCGCGCAAAAAGAGACAAATCTGAGCTCTCTGACTCTGATAAATATAAAACACACAAAATCAAATGGCGTGTTAGTTTGAGTACAATTAGCACAATAACGAGATATTACGTGAAAATATCAGTTGATTATTACGAGTAGGTACCATCAACCAATAAATGAACCATAGCTGAGCAATGCTCAGTGAGCATTCTTTGATTACTATTACACGCTCTCCTTGACTGGACCTAAATCAAACTAACAAATCCATTTTGTCGAGTGTATTTAGAAAGACCGTCATTCCTACCGTTCGGATAATTCATATACATAGAGGGGTCTTTAGATTTATAGTTTGTAGATATTCAAGAATGTAAGATTATATTTTTACACCCCTGAGATCCAAACATGTGAAGGATACAAAGTTACGGTTATTTAACTCGTTTTTTCCTCATGGGAAAAGGTAACACGAAGGCGAGTCATATTTTGAAAATCGCATCACCTTCATCTCCCTCAAGTTTTCAGAACGGAAGGAGGGAAAAAAGTGTCACCGTTAGATTAGGTTATTTTAAAGGTTATATCATGAGAAGGTTATATTCCCCGCTGTCGTGGACCAGGAAGGTTTCCCATGAGGGATAAGAGATGATGGAGAGACGGAGCCGGCGAACCAAGAAATGAAGAGAGCACCGAGACCCTCCGTTTTTCGCTTCCCGAGGAGCCCAGCGGGGGCAGCGTCGCCTCCCGGGTACATATTTCACAGAGGCTGCTTCTCTGAAGCGATCCATCAACCTGCTGCAGACAACGTTGTCAAGTTCGCTAACCAAACAGTTCAGACTCCCCGACGTATTCGAGTTAATTTCCTCTATGATGTTCCGGGTCATCTGCTCGACGTAGCTGAGTATCCGTCCTCATTACCATAGTTGCCCAACTGTCGGAGCGTTTGAAAGTAAGTTTGGAGCAAGTTCGGGCTGGGGAGGAGCACAGTCTGCTGTAATGAGTCACCCAATGAGTCGGTCTTAATATTCACATAGTACCCTTACACATACATATTATGTAGGTACTATCGTGCTCTGGTTATCTTCGCCAAATGACCACTATGGTGGTCATAGTATTTTATGTACCATTACGGTCATACATAAAATGAGGCCCAGATGGTGGCTTTAGAGTTGTATTGAAATGCGCCATTCATATTAATGCTCTTAAAAAATGCTCACTGTTTGGCGTACTAAATGGCACTAGGCGATAGGAAAAACGGTACCTTCCCAACCTGTACCTCACGAACAGACAATTTTATGAATGTGCCGCTAATTAGTCGAGCTCCCTTTATTACTCGAATGAAAAAGCGACCGTTTTCCATTATGAAGAGGCGAGACGTCGCAGGGAGTCGAAATAAAATAGCGAGATTTGATCGAGCGTTGCGATCATTGGGAATCAGATCGTGGGCAGAGACTCGGTCACGAATTCAACCTCTTCCCGCAACTTGGCGATTGTTCGGATGAACCGACATAAAAGAGCTCCTTCCGCGAGCTCGGGCGGCGTTTCATAAAGAGCGCTAGGGTTTAAAAGAACTTGGAAGAAAACATAAAGTAAATTAAAACTATGCTCAGTGACAGAAAGTATATCAGAGCACGGAGTTGTGAAGGTACGAGTAATTGAGTAAACTCTGATATAAATTGCCTGTTGGTATTGCTACCTATTCAATTTGCAGTACAGCAGGACCTTAAGAGTTCCCCTCTCCCACGCTTGAAACTACGGATACGTATTTTTGATGATTACAACTAAGTGTTATTCTCCATAGTGTTGTCAACAGGCCATCCGTCACACTGTATAACTGTATGAGCACGGGTTATTGCAATAACTCCATAAACTCGCAATAAAAGTGAAGAAACTACGTAACTAAGTAAGTAAAGACTTGCGACCTGGTTCATGTGAATTCACCTTCAATAACGATTCTAATTTAGTTCTACGTATAAAATAAGGCGGATGAAGAATTATGAGTGAAGTATATCAACACTAAGTCTTCGTGGATTCAACGATTGCCAATGACATGATGGACTGATTGGTCTCTTGATCTACATGATAAAGAACTTTGAATGCTATTTCAATGAATTATATTGATCTTGTCTTCTACTTATATGTATGTATTTGTTGATAGTCCGCTGACCGAACAACAAACGAAAATAACGTCATCGATTGTCCTTTTGTCGTGCGGTAAACAAATCGAGAAACGTTTGCTATTGTAACGTCATTTTTAATAGACGACGACCGCGTAATACCATTAGGCACCAACTACAAGCGCATGTATTTGTATTCGAGGCAAAACGTGTTTGTCGATTTGTTGGCCTCCTCAACCGAAACGGACATGTTTTGGGCAAATAGGCTGATGAAAGAATACCATTAAGGTGGCACCTACAAGACGGTTGATTGATTAAAAAGACCTTTTTCCTCTCTTTTTCCAGCCCTGTCTTCTTATTCCGATAGAATGACTGTAGGGAGTGAGTTTTAGGTGATCGGTAGGAAAAGCAATGGTTCATTTCATCCCATACAATTTCGCTGAGTTTGCCTTTTTTCCGTGAGAACTTCGATCCAGATCTCCTTCAATGAGCCTTCTTTTTTTCGTCATTTACTTTGCTACATGATTCGGTCAAATTAATCGATGCCAAATGACATTGAACTCACAAAGAACAAGACTTTGCTTGGTCGTCCATTGAAAATTTGATAGTAAATTAATGGAAGGGGCCTCAGATGCCTCTCTTAGTAATCGATCCGTAGCAGATGAAACCAAATCAAACCTAAGCCACGAATGCCAAAATGTTGCTGTTCTCTATGGATTGCAAAATTACTATTCGAAAATTTAGCATTTTGCGTCGCTAAGGGCCTGGAGCCTCTTCTTTGCCCAACTCATTGGTGTTGTTCCTCTGATTTGTGTCCTGCTAAGAAGCTCTTCCGCACGTTTCATCCACCAAGTTTCCTTTCCTTGTAGCCACTAGCTGATAGGTTTTCAGCGCATTCTCTCAGTGTCACATCTCATATTTATTTCTAGATCATTCAGGCCTCGTTTGTCTAAATCACCTCTCAAGGATCATTCAGATCCTTCATTCTATGCTCTAAATGCCTCTGCCTTCCAATTTCCTCCAATATGAACCTAATGGATGCTAAAAACGTCCAAGACGTAGTGAACGTCGTAAAAACATTTGTCGAATTTACCAGCGATTCAACGATTATTTGTCCACATCGTTATTTTAGGCCCAATTAGATTAAGGGAACTGATTTCACAATTTACTGTCACCAGTGCACATGTTATGGGGGCACCTTCAACCCTCTGACATGGAGTGAATAGGGTCTACCATTGTCTTCATTTTGCAGAGTTATCCTTAAGAATCCTGAGTATAACAATGAACTGATTTGGAAACAGCCCCATCCATCAATTAACAGCAGATAATTTACTCACTATCAAGTAATCCCTAAACATCTTACATCTAAGGAAACAAGATCAACATGATCGAAATTGAGTTAGGTGGACAAAAAAAACATATAGGACAATTCATACGGATTGATGGTGATAACGGTGAATTAATGGCATAACGGTTTATTATCTTCCTTGTGCAGATCACCCTTCTGTCTATACCACACTGGGTTGCAAATCGGCGCCATACCATATTCTCACCGTACTCATACCATACCATACGAATTTCTTTCCTATCATACCATACTGTACTATACCAAATCATACATACAATAATATACCATACCATACTCATACCATCCCATACAAACCGATTGAATATTGAAACGTCATCCATTTCTGACCTATATTTAAAATTTCAAGTATCTAGCTCATCACCAAAATTTAATTTGTTTAAACAAATAGGTATTATTTAAACAATTTTACAGACAAGAAACCGAGTGAATATTGCAATGTGGTCTATCCCCGACTCACGGTTAAAATTTCTAGACTGTAGTTTACCGGGAAGATGAAAAAAGGTAGTTTTATTCTGGGCGTTGACCCACGTAACGGCCGTTTTCGACGCGAAGTTTAGTGTTTTTCCTAAACCTTCGCACGCTCACTGTGAACGAACGGCTGGTCGCACAAAAATCCAATTGGTCTTAAAAGATTCGTAATTTTTCAGGTCATTCGAAAGTGAACTAAAACTTACACGGTTCAGTCAAATATTTTGAGATATGACATTGTCGAAATTTTAAATTTCGTTTTGAACCCCTTCCCCTTGACCTAGGGTTATGAAAAGTTTCGAGGATCATTGTGGGGCTGGTCCAAACCCAGAAACCACAAAATTTCGTACCGCGTACCCCAGGTTGGGAACCTATGCTTTATGCCAATAAAATCTTATCAATCAATCAATTAATCAATCAATCAATTCTGGTCTCGAGGTTAAGTACTCGACTCATAATCGAAAGAAACAGGACCGAGTCCAGACACCAACGGGAAAAATTTGTTCCCTTGATTCACCCTTTCCCTCAGATCACGTCAGAACACAAGCGACCGGCGGGCTACTACGTCAGAGCCTATGACGCACGAGCCTATGTCGTCAGACGGCTGGCAGAAGGCCAACTAATACGTCAGAGCCTATGACGCACGAGCCTATGACGTCAGACGACTGGCAGCAGGCCAACTAGTACGTCAGAGAATATAACGCACGAGCCTATGACGTCAGACGGCTCGCAGGAGGCCAACTAGTACGTAAGAGAATATAACGCACGAGCCTATGACGTCAGACGGCTGGCAGAAGGCCAACTAGTACGTCAGAGCCTATGACGCACGAGCCTTTGACGTCAGACGGCTGGCAGGAGGCCAACTAGTACGTCAGAGCCTATGACGCACGAGCCTATGACGTGAGACGGCTGGCAGGAGGCCAACTTGTACGTCAAAGCCTATGACATGTACAGCTTTCGTACAAGTACGCAACCACGAGGGACATTTCATGTCTTTGCGCCCCCTCCCACACCCAAACCACGTACTTCATTTTTTTTTTTTTTTTTTAAATTGTTATATAAATTATTGAGAATGATCACCTGTTTCTAAACAATTATTTAAACAATCACGCTCATACCGCAGCTTGTCGGCCACGCACACCGCAGTGGTTAACGTAATATTGTTTACCCCAGAGGGATCTCGGTATTGGGGCTTGCGTTAGACGTAGTATCCAACAATGTGCGCATGTAGAGCCACCAGTTTCTTGTTACCGCTTAATTGACATTCTGTAGGAAGGCATTTCACAAAACTCTGAATGGTTTAAACACTTTTTATAATATTATGTGAACTAAAAACTATACCGTTCTACTTGAATTTGTCGAGGTATGAATTATCAAAATTTCAAAATTCGTTTTGAACCCCTCCCCATTGCCCTACGGCTATGAAAAGTTTCGAGAATCATTGTGGGGTTGGTCCGAACCCGTAAACCAAATTTTGTAATTTTGCACAACGCTAAGTGCCGCGTACGGCGGGCGGAGTTTTTTTTTTTTTTTTTAATTCGATTCACTCAATTTACGTATCTTGAAACGTAAACCAGCAAATTTTGAGGGGAGAATTGTTTTTTCTTGTGCGATTCCAAAGGATCATTATCGAAGATAGTAAACCAATAAAGTCCTTAGAAATCCAAAATCCAAGGTGACTGAATCTGATTCCATCATCAAAAACTAATCAACACGTAAGTTATCACATGATAACTGAAAACCCTGCCAAAAACGGCTCTTCTAACTTCGCTGTTTAGTTAGGCCGTCCCTGTCGTTCGTACAAAATTACGGTCAAACACTGCTGTCTCGGGCGTAATTAAAAATAAATATAAAACGGAATTTATAGAATGCATAAAAAACAAATCTGTTGAAAACAAGAGATGCGAGACTTGAAAAGGAGTGACTCGCTCGTAAAACTTATTTCAGGTGAATCGGTGTTGAATGAGCGTTCTACGGACACGTTTATTTTTAGATTTTACCACGTTGAAGAGTTGAAAAAAACTGCATAAAGGAACTTCACAATTTTTATGGGACAGGGGTATAAAGAAGCTGTGAAATTAACCGCTTTAAGGTGGGGAACGGATGGATTGAGTGATTTAGGTGATACGAGCTATTAGCTGTAACGCGTGTGGTCCGAGTTTATTTCGCTTGTACGGGATTCTCGTTGGAGACGCATCCTCTTGATCTTATAAATTAGGATTTCGGTTTGCTTTTCATATCGTGTCCGCTTGAAATGATGTATTAACGAAAAAACCTTTAAAACTTGGAGTGGTATTAAGTTGTTGTATGAAAGGTCTCTGTCGTCTATTTAGGTCGAAGATGTCTCAAGGCAAAAACTATTGGGCTCATTTAGTCTTCAACATTGAATCGCCGTAACCAAATCATTACCAAATAGTTTTTGTCAGTTAACTTGCCAAACGATCCAATATAGGCAAAGATGGCCAACAGTAGATCATTGAATGGTCATGTCTCATCTTCAGGATCGTGTTTAAGTGGTTTTTCTTATTACCCCATACCGAAGTGGTTTCGTTTTTATTTATTTTTTTAAATTCAGTAATTTTCTAAAATCATGATAACAGGCAAATTGGAGGAAATATACATGAAACTAAAATCATTTTGAAAAGGAACAATATTTTTGAAGTAATGCCAGAAATCAAAAATATTTCATAATATCCCAAAATAAACCTTCCATCTCATTAAGCAGTAAGCATACTAAGCACTTACTGTACTAACCTTCTTCAACTATCACGAAATAGACTTTACAGACAGATAATACCTACGATTTTTCATCGTAGATCAAGTCGAGTTAGTTGAAAACGTTTGAATTCAGTGGAATTTGAAACAGGGAGTGTGAATTGATAATGAAATAAAAATTCCAACATTAAAACGACGTTTCGAATTTGTTTGAGAGCTAAACTGATGTTGAGTATCTACACTACATGCAGATACATCGTTACGTGGATATGTCTCCGAAAACAAAAAAAAAACGACTATTGAACCTAGTACGAACCTACTTCAACCACCTGACAATATTAGTAACCACACTTGATAATTCTAATTACTTAGCATTGGGTATGAGAAATGGGGCCGGCACAGTTGCCCATTGCTGTATATTGGTATCGCTTCACTTTTTCCGTGTAGCAAAATTTTTCATATCCATGTCAAAAAATAACAACTTTTAAACCAGGTGAATAAGTTATTTTAGTTTATTGTAGGGACCATTAAACGTAAACTAATCGATAAGAAGTTGATAAGTACCTGGTATCTAATTGAGTATAATAAACTAGACTGAGTGGTTCGTGACTCACAGTTGTGAATCAAATTTAAAGTGCACTAGGTGGGTCTAGAGAGGAAGTTGAGCAGGTATTCATAGTGATGAGCAAACTGGTTCGCGACTGCTCAGGTGGTGATTGCGATGGTTATGATTACAGCGGTAACTAGCGGTTAAGTACAAGGCGAATTTTTATTCAATTTCGAAGTTAGCATCATCAGATCAAATGAGATTGATTGCGATTAATTATACAACCGACAACTCAACACGCGTGAGCGTCCCAAGTGGGCTGCGGCGGCACAAAAACAAAGGGATCCTTGTCGACGAGATCACAGGGAACTAGAAGGTTGAGTAGGTACCCTACGCGACGTTCTTAATGCTTGTCGAGTTATTATGACAACCCGCTTATTATAAAGAGCTGAAGACCTCCCTTCGTGACGCTATAAATCCTTCGGGAACATTTCACACTTCCCTGAGCCCCCCTTATGCTTGACTTTAATTAGAATATTATAACTTCTGACAAAGTCGCTATTTATACTCCTACTGGTCTCAGGGTGGTTCAGTTTATTACGGAACCCAGACTTCTTGCTCGGTCCGTTATTGAGCGAGCAGGGGTGAGGGAGCTTCACGGCCACATTGGCTATTATTAAACATTATTATTAGTAA
Organism: Stenodema calcarata; assembly: GCA_963920205.1. NCBI lineage: Eukaryota > Metazoa > Arthropoda > Insecta > Hemiptera > Miridae > Stenodema > Stenodema calcarata. Next base: position 5,032,197 of record OY986051.1, on the reverse strand, counting down.
CCCAAAAAAATATATATTGCAGAATATTTTATTAAAGATCTACTAAGAGCAACCATGTACACCCTCGATTTCGTCATTTCTTGTTGGTATCATAATCGATAGTGTAATACTGGATTCTTAAAAGTCAATAAAACAACAGCTTCCATTTGTCTGGATTTATTTTCAAACAATGTACAATGGATTTATTTCCAAACCAACTTTATATCAACGAGTAGGGTCTACACTTGAAAAAATCAAAATAATATACATTGTGCCCTCAGTTTCCACTAGAATGTGAGTAAACAGTCATGCAGCATGGCTATAAGAGCAAATTTTCGAAGAAATAACTTGTTTTACGTAAAATGTCCCTATTTTACTGGTTTTGTGACACATTTGGTCTCCTTTTTTTCCGAGTAACGCCTCAGCTGACAGATTTTTCAACGCTCAATACGATGGTGAAGTCAGATTGGCGATATCTCATTCCGTTATCAAATTAGACCAGATAGCAACCACATTTCTTCATCTTTAAAGAGCTCCAGTTGGAGAACGGAATAACACAGCGCGATTCTGGCTTCCCCGCCGTGTTCAGCGTTAAAAAATCTTTAAAATGAGGAGGCGTCACTAGTCAAACTGTTTCATTTTTTGAGAATTTATTGGTATTTTCCCCTCCCCCCTAAAACTCCCCAAAACCCCCTTTGGACTGGCCCAATTCAGCCCCTCTATCGACCCTTTCGATTGCCAGGGTAGATGTTTAGTGAAAATTTGAACTTTTCATCTCAATTCTAACGAGAGTTATCGTCTGGAATTCAGATGGTAAATCCAGGATGGACTGGTCTTTTCCAACAGGAATCACTTCATCTCAATTCTGTCCCGATAACTGGAGAATTTCTGGAAACAATAGTTTTTACAAATATGAAAACGGGTGGCAAATAGTGGAAATTTCCCTGAAATCAGTGGTGGGCCATAGTGGTGTGATACGAATTCAAGGTCCGACTCTCGTCCATCAAAGCCTGGGAGATAATTCTTAAAAATTAAAATGAGGTTTTCGTAAAAAAAAAGTTGAATTTATTCAAATTTCTTGCGAATCTCTTGGAACTCAAAAATTAGAACTCTTGTCGTAAATTGAACCAAGTGGTTCTGAGTCGACTTCTCGTCATAACAAGGCAAAGTGAGAAGCTCCTTGAATTTCACGCCAACCGTTTGACGTCGTAATCGAAACTCGTATAACAGACAGAAGTCAAAATACTCCAATCGCATTAGATCGACCGACGACTTAATGAATTGGTAGTTACCCAAATGAATACTTCATTTCACTCGCGAAGGGGGAGCGAGACGATGATATCATAACTCAATCAAATCGCTGTTTTAATGGTGTGCGGCATCGCGGACGTGGGTCTCACTCGGAAACCGGAGCATCATATTTCCGGGCAGGACGCGTGCGTGGGGGAGAAAGCCACGTGCACACATGATGCATGGGCGCTATTCATAGAGATCTTCCCTGTAGAGAATCGACGACAAAAATTGATGAAGTCGTCCGGACTTGAGAAAATTGCGTTTTCATGACGAATCTCTCGCCCTCACTCAGGATTTATCATTGAATAATTATAAATAAATAAACCGGACTTTATAATCAAATTATAATACATAAATAACAAATTTCCATTTCGAGGCCAGACTGCTTATTTCTGCAAATTTCTTTTGGGTCTCAGGACACCTCATGACATGTAAGGATTTACATGTCTTACATATTGTGATTACTAATTAATTGTGATTACATTATCTTCTGTTTTGCATTTACAGTAGAGGTTTTACAGCATATACAGAAGTCGAGGACAGACACTGACGGGCGTCCTCTGTACTTCTGCACAAAACGGCACTCTCCTTGAGCATGAGTCAGTCGGGGACAGACGCAAAGGTTCCACACAACCTAAAGGAATATAGAAATGTTTTTTAAGGGTTCAAAACTTAGGATGTAGAATTTAGGTTTGAAATGAAACTTTCAGGTAGTTTTGATTCAAAAGATTCGAGGAGCAGAATCAATTGCTACTCTATCCCTCACACAGAACCCTCAAATATGATCAAATTAGAATATTGGGGTTGGGTATTGAAAATAATGAATAGTACAAATTTTAGTTCACAGATCGACAAGATTTGAAACAGCACAGTTTTGAGCTTTCTTGTAAAAGTTTTCCGAGTTTTCAGGCGCGCTGTTTGAGAATAATCCCCTCAGATGATCTCCTACTGAATTGCATAGCGATGGATCTTTAAGGCATCAGTCAAAATTCTTACTAATTGAGGCATCGATACGACGAGCGTCAATTTGGTAAATCTGCCAAGTAGAGCCAGGCGCTAGGCGACGCTAGGTAGAGACCGCTAGGTAAGTTTATAACCCCGAAAAGGACGTACCACCGGTAGGTTCTTTTCACACATAAAACCCTGATTTTTACAAGGAGTTATGAAGGTAAAAAGAATTACAGCAACACTGAGTGGTTTGAACTCTTAACGTGGAGAGATAGGGTTCCAAACTGTTTCCTGAGGAATCGGGATTTTATTACCCTTTCCTCTGATGCCCTTTCTCCAGGTTAGGGTAGGGAGAGCTGTCTGAACAGCCGCCCTGTTTTTGGAGTGGGGACTATCTCTTCTCACCCTGAATCCTCTCCCTCTCGCGTCTCATGTTTATTTAGCTTATTATCATTTGCGTTGATTTTATACCTAGGATGCTGGGGCATAACACTTGTATAACATAATATGTTAATACAATTGCGAATTAGGCTGGATTGGTACATGGCTTGAGTACCAACGGACAAGCCCTCAACAAAGCGCAAATAACTCGTTTCTTCAGCTATTTATGTTTGTAGACGTAGAAAAGGGTTTGATACAACTATTGTAAGTAATTCACCCTCGTTATAAGTAATTCACCAATTTGGATTCACCTAAAATTTTCCAAACTGCTCACTCACATACAGAAGGCCGTGTTAAGGCACATAATAATATATAAGATTACCAATGCGCACAGTTCGTTGAAATCGTACCAGTGCACAATGTAATTACTTCCATCTCAACAGGTTGGAAATCGTGTGTTCAACTAGCGTGTGATGCGCCCGGAAGAGATCGACTCGAGGACTCCTCATTGTCTGGCCCTGCATTCTATTGGTACCTTTTACAACCGCCACAGTCGACCTACAGTTTTGTTCCTTTCCCCTTCAGGTCGCACCTTTTGAAAGCGCTTTTTCACACATTCCAAGCGCCTTGTTACCTGAACTTGAAAAGGCTTTCGACTCTGAAGTGCTGGTAGCGCCTCCCAGACCTCACCCACACGCGTCTCACGATTTATGGGTTCCCGCTGGTTGTTTGTTTATGATGGCAGGTAGTGACCCAGAACGGGTACTTCTGCTGAGGTTTTTGCCGGTGAAGCTGTCAATCTGTATCACTGACCATCTCATCATCCTCTCATTCCTTCCCACTTCAATACCTACTTCCTTTTCATATCCCTGGATGTTATACTTCAACGTTATACTCGAGATTCGAGGTACTTGAAATTTCATAAAAATTACCTACACGCCGTCATTTCTAGACAATACTGCCGTTTCAAGGAAAAACCACTTTTCCGCAAAAATTTCGACGTCCAAAAAATGCAACTAGGCTTTTCATCTGGCCGACTCTAGTTTAGAGTTACAAAGCCGTATTCCTATCGATCATGCAGATGTCGATTAAATATCGAAAACATCGATTCGCTTCGATGAATCGTAGTTTAGTTGTTCTTCCCCTTCGATAATGTAAACGCAAGAGCTGTTTTGCCTGCAAACACTCGCCATTTCTGACGCATCTTTTTTTGGAAAAACACTTGAGCCAAACTGGATATCATTGAGTCAAAATCTGTTTAAAAAACATCTGTACCCGAGTTTCGAGTTAAATAATTTGCAGGAGGAACCACTTGAGTATGAAGCGAAAAATCATTTGCTATGGAAAAACGCTTATGCAAAACCACTTGTCACCAGAAAGTGGTTTCGCCTGCAAATTGAATGACGTAAAATGTCGACTACTGGTATGCTGAAATTGACAAACACAAGTGGTTTTGCTTGCAAACTACCACACATAAGTTGTTCTGCCTCCAAATTAGAAGGAAAATCCACAAGATAAGATTAGTGGTTTATACGATTTTTCGCAAATTTTGACAAATTCGGGGATAAGTGGTTTTACTTTAAAACGGCAGAATTAGCTGATTTATAAATATTTTTAGCAACTAAAAAACACTCTAAACAACATACTTGGTGATCAACTTTGTGTACCTGAAATCACTCGAAAAACGTGAAAGAAAGTCAACGCCAATATCACGATCCTTAATGACATATTCGTTAATAGCGGTTTAGACAATATTCTAAAGTATTTGGATTTCGGTGTTGAGGGATCCGAAGGGTCTTTCACAAATATTGTATTGAGTGAATATTGTTGTGGTATTTATCTTTATGGGGGAATTCCAGGTGATCTTCGTTGCGTGTGAACTAATCTTGGAGTGATCATTTACCTTGAAATCGGAGAGCCTTGTTCCTTCCTTTTCATAATAGTTGGTGACCGACGATGTATAATTGAGCATAAAACCGCGAAGTCCAGAAGTTCCTGGGTTTAGGAGCGACTCATAGCGGGAGGGAAGGACGAAAAGGCAAAGGCGGGTGTCAGATGTCAATCCTCCAACCTTCCCATAAGAGTGGGTATGGGAATTGTAAGATTAGACGGGTTGGCTATATATCGGTTACCGGCCGCAGAGAGCTTCCTCTGTGAATTGTCACACTAGTATTGATTCACAAGTGGTTTTAAGGTAGGCACCTTCATTCAGTTCCTGAGTTAGGTACGGGTGGATCTATGGAACGCGCTTCCCACACCGCAGAGGAGATCCTGTGTGGTTCTCTTCGTCCAGGAACATGAGGAAAAACACGATCCCCAAATGAGTCATGTTATTTCTCTCTTACGCCATCCACCAAAATGTTGTCCTACGTGGGAACTAAGTCTCTACCCATCAGAAGTCAACCTCACCTGTAGAATCTGCTACTGGATTGGCCTAGGACTAATAATTTTTCTAATTTTCTCTGTATGCGGACAGGACTTCGACAACATAGTTACTCAATATAGTCCAACTCAAAAAAATCTTCAGTAGTTTCAATAATGCATTTACATGGGGAACATTTCCTTCCCTCACAACGGTTTGTGGGTCGAGTTATTCCCCAAATCTGTTGTAGAGCTTACTCAACTTCCAAAAAATAAATTTCTGTCAGGCGTTTGATGTGGTAGTTGTGAATAATCCCCGCAATGGCCAGTCACTGGTACCAACTTACAATTGGGTCGCGAGTCTCCAATTACCAAGTTCATAATACGCCTGGTTGAGCAAGGGCGAGGGGGGGGGGGCTGCAGTTGTACAGTACCCTGAAATTTATGGCGTTTTAATATTATTGAAGGAAGCGAATATGAAAAGAAAGGGGGGCAAAAAGAGCAGGAGAAGAAAATATGAATGATTCGAGGGGGGGCAAATTCCACTCCGGTTCAAAAGTCAAGGGGGTGAGTTGTGCGGGGTCTGATTGGTCGATTGGAGGGTTGGGTGGGCGTGGCCTCGTATTGCACCCTTAGTTACCCTCTACAGCGTCCAGTTGCCAACCACCCTTGTTTTCTTCGTCTCCCTCACCCGTCTGGTTTACTCGCTGTGGGATTTCATAATCATTTGATCATTGACGCCAAAAATCTCGATGTACCCGGTTTGGTGCCTAAAAGCCCACAAAACGGACGTTAATCGTGTTAAAAAAAATTTAAAAATATAAAAATGAAATGATCAAAAACCCAATGAATTAGCAAAAATAATAAATCAATATCCTATTGAAAATTCAGGTCTGGATTCTATTCAGGAAACAACTATTTATTAAGTATGTTTTGGAAATGGAAACATGGTGTTTCAGTACCTATACAAATAATTAAATAATTTATTTTATCAATACATACCTATTAATATTGGTGAATGTCATGATATTGTTCCATTTTACAATCAAATATGAAAAGCAGCGGTTCTAATTTTAGATTGAAATTATAAGTTGTTTGGGCATTGGTTCACCGTAATTCGAGGCCGTACAGGACATTTAAAAAATCCACAGCCATGCAGCGTGGCTATTAGAGCAAATTTTCAATTAAATAACTGGTTTTATGTAAAATGTGTCATTTAACTGGTTGTATAACAAATTTTGTCTCCATTTTTTGCCGAGTAACACCTCAGTTTATAAATTGTTCCATGCTGAACACGGTGGTGAAGTTAGAATTGCAATATCTCACTCCGTTATCAGATTGGAGCAGGCGACACTTGAAGAACATCTCGAGTAACAATTACGTTTCTTCAACTTCAAAGTGTTCCAGTTTGAGAAGGGAATAAGATATTGTAGTCTGACTTAAGTGAATTCACTATCTTGTTCGGAGTTAATAAACCTTTAAAACAGTCTTTTGTCAGACTGTTTCATTTTGGGAATTTATGGGTAATTTTTCCCTTCTAAAAATCCCCTAAAAACCCCCGCTTAGAGTGGCCCGATTCTGCCCATGTAGACAGATATTTTGTGCGAATTTGAACTTTTTATTCAATTCTATCGAGTGTTATCGTCTGTACCTATATCCAAAAATATATATACAAATGATTTTTGGTGTCTTTTGGCACTGAATTCAGGATGGACTGGAACGGATTTTCGTTTATGAGCATTTTTCGGAAATTCGAGTTTTAAACATTTCGGACCGAGAACAATAGTTCCCTTTTCTTCGAATATGTGCCAAAAATCAACATAGTCCTGCTTTTTTGAGTTACAAACACATGAACTAAAAATCATATGTAAATAAAAGTTTTACAGTGCTAAATTAAGACTCAAATGAGATCACAGTAGAGATCAAAGTACAGAAAATCAATCACAGTTCTAGTAACGGGTTGGTATCGAATTAATAAAATTTATCAGAGATTGGAATAGCATTTGAAAGTGTGGGGACGACAATGTGGAGATACGTAACAATCATCCATCATCCATCACCCTCACCATTTCCCAATGAAAATCCATTCAATGCTGAATATGTTGTTGATTATCTTTGATGCTACGAAACCAAATCGGAATTTACACGGGAATAACAAATTTTTAGTGTAAATTTTGATGTGCCTTCGAAGCATTAATTGAAGATTTTAATTAGGAAATGGTGAGCCTGATGGATGATTGTCACGCAGGTACCTCCCCGTTATGGTTCCTACTCTTTCTACTTTATTATTGCGTTATTTTAATTTACTATAGTTAAAAAATGGAGAGGGATTGTCTCTATGGGTCATTCTCCCAGAAACCTAGAATTTGAAGTTTATGAATCCAAAAATTTCGAGGTGCAAATACGTGGCCCCAAAAAATTGGAAGCTGTCCTCTATTGAAAGCGAACATAATGTGATACCCAGCAACTCGGAACACCACCTGATTAGCGGTTTAAAAAATAATTCAAATTACGAACTTTCCAAACAACTTTCATCTAAAAAAAAAAAGGACTATTTTTTGGCACATTTAACACGGTCATTCCTCAACAAAAATGGGCAAGAGAATCCCTTCTTCGCAACCATTCCACAAACAGGAATAACATGACTGCTGATAATAACTGGCTCCTCATAATTCAGTTTTCCAGGTGAAAAAATGCAACACAAAAGGCACAAAGTCTTCTGGACAGCGATTCTAGTTTTCTGGGAGAATGACCCCTATAGTAGTGGTGTCGGAGATACGTGTAAGGGCTGTGTTTACGTTGGAGGTACAAGATCCGATTGAGTGCCATTTCCTCTCGTCCGATTTACGCTCACTGGATGTTAAATGAACGAGAAAACCACCGGAATAGAAATAGGTCCTCAAATTTAGAAGATGCAAAAAGGCGCGAGGACGAGCGATGGGGGGTCGTAGCCAGGGTTTTTCACAGGGGTTGAAAATTGGCCGGGGGGGGGGGGGGGTGAGACGGGGGGTTTTGGAAATAATAGGGGTGGGTTCAGGGCAGTTCGGCGGAGTGGGGATGGATGAGGGAACGCCCCCCAGGCCCGGCCACCCGACACATGGACGCACCCCAGTCCGTGAACACATCTACGTGCCACAAGGCCTGAAGGTCAACAACTCACGCGGAATTGACACAGTTTTGTTTTTTTGGCCCGATAATTACACACAAAATCCGTGTGGCATCCGTTGTCTTCACTATCACCCGACCGTGCCGCCAACGACCGAATAAAACGCTAATAAACGGTGTAAAAAAGAAAAAAAAAATCGTATCGAAATCGGGATTGTTCCACGGTTTGGTTCTTACCGGAGTCACTTATGGCTTAACACGACGGTTAAGGTGAAGGAAAATGTGGCGGGCCAGTGATACGTTCAGTTGAAGTAAATTGGAGTTTGACTTGATGTTGACACTCACCCCAGCGGCAATGGACCTCACCACCGCCTACCGGTACAACCAAAACATGATGGAATACTACACATGTGAGTAAACTCCTGTTGTGTCGCTGGTATCAAAGTGCGGTTGGACGTACTGAATGACGAGCTGAATAGTTTATTTACATGACGTAACTACCAGAACAGACATACGAAATGACTCCAAACGATATGACCTGCAGCTACCATAGCACATACGAGTATAATACGAGGTGATAATCTCAATCGTGGTACTTGAAAAGCCACCATGGTACTTGAGCAGTCAAAATTGGGTTAGGAACTCCTGCGCTAAATATCCATTGATACAATTAGTTATTTTTTATGATTTTAACTACCTAGGTAATTACTATTTTAGACAAATCTCTGGGCATCTAGAGATATAGGCCTAACGGCTACGCTTTATCCTCTTCAGCAAACGAGATTGACTCTAAGCTGCAATGCATTCGCTGATGTAACTAATCTTTTGAAATTCGTTCAAATTAATAATAAACGCGATGCTTGAATGAACAAAAAAATCAAATTATTTCCACAGCCTTGCAGCATGACTTAAGAGCGACATTTCAAAGAACGAACTGGTTGTATGTAAAATGTCTCCATTGTACTAGTTTCATAACAAATATTGTCTCCTTTTTTGCCGGGTAACACCTCATCTTTTAGTTTTGTCTCCTTTTTTGCCGGGTAACACCTCATCTTATAGTTTTTTCAACGCTGAAGTCAGAATGGCGATATCTTATTTCGTTATCACATTAGAGCCCCTTTCAATTAACAACCCCGTTTCTTCATCCTCAAAGTGCTCCAGTTTGAGAACGGATACAGCAGTTCTGATTTCACCATCGTGTTTAGCGTAAAACAAAACCATTAAAATCAGGTATTGTTTGTCAGACTGTTTCATTTTGGGAATTTATGGGTCATTTTCCCCCCTAAAACTTAGAGTGGCCCGATTATGCCCGTCTACGAACTTAGCCTCTCGATATCCTTCACTCCCGTGTTACATACAGACCTGTCGTGCAAATAAATACGGGATGCACAGTTTGCCGTAATCTCTATACAGCCAACTTGTGAAGTATCTAGGAACCCTCCTTAATTTAATTTTAAGAGTAATATAGCCCCCCCCCCCCTAAACAATAATAATTCAGTAATGATGGTACCATAATTCAGTAATGAAGAAACAAGGCCATAATACACAATTTTTAAATAATAAGAGCTCAGAAAAACACCCAAAGATTTATAAACATGAAACAGTTTACGCTGATTTTTGGGTAATTAAGTGTGCTCAAAGGTCAACTTGGAGTCGAAAATACACCAAGATATTTATAAGTTTGAGAAAATGGAATGGAACGATCATTCCCACGGCAGCTATAAGAATGAAGTTTAATTACTTCATCTACTGAGAATTCCTTTCGTGAGTTCCTTTTAATTCTAACAACTTAAGTTTTATCTATAATGAGGCAGAAATAATCATTATCACTGCAATTATTTTAATCCATCCAATTTCGAAATATATTCAAAACATGGCATCCCAACTTAACTAAAACATTATAATTTTTGCAACAACAGATGATTGCAGTGTCGTCATCAAAGCCAAATACTTTACCCTTTGTTTACTACCATAATGATTAACCGCAAAAGATACTAACCTGCAGGTACAATAATAGTACCTGCAGGTTAATATCTTTTGCGGTTAATCATTATGGTAATAAACAAATAAATTCAGCATTTACAATAATTGTAAATGCTGAATTGGTACGCCGATATCAATCTTCTATTGAAATTTCTACAATTTGATAGACTATGGTATCTGAACAGTAAAAAACCAAATAAGGTTGGAAATATCTCAGCTAATCATCATCTACAGCGGCCACAGCTCGAAGTCTACAAATTGCTCCTTTAAAATGAAAATAAGTATATAAACAGGGTTTTATGATGCAATCCTTTGAGTGTTGAATCGGTACCGTGGTTCATCAGAAAACAATTTTATTTATTGTCTATGTTTGCTTGTTAACTGGCTAATAAACGATGTCTGGTGTTTTTAGGAATTACCAAAGAAAGTTATAATAGTCGTAACTAGGAAAGGGCTAAAAGTCACAAGAAATGTTTTCAAACGGTGCCTAAAAATTTGCGTGACACAAAAAATTTTACTTTCTTGCGCAATTCCCGTGGTGGTAGCTCATCAGCAAAGGGCCGGGATAACCTGAGTGGCTCCTATAGTCAAGTTCTTTGCTATTCACACTATAAGCCTGTAATTTGGTTTATCAGTTGTCAAGGTTACCTATTAAATAACACACTGAGTTATTTACGCACCCCGGCTTGGCCAACGCCCGGGTAATCTGACTAGTTCCAAATAAAATCAAAGCTTTTGTATCAAGTATCGTATTCGTAGTGGCCATTTTCTAAAATCTCAAGTATCATGAATCATCTTGAACTATGAATTCATCGTGAAGTAGCATAATATCATCATCATGAAGTATCATAATATGAAAACACTAATAAAATACTGTACGATATGACTATGAAGTTGAAGTTAATTTCTATTAGTGTTTTCGGCAATTGCACTAAAAAAGGTCATCTAGTTGTCATACTTGGTTTTTGATCATGCATTTGCTAAATTGATTAGTGCAATACACTTTTTTCAGCTCATATTAATGACGAAACCGTTCTTTGGTAAATCGTGGATAACAATGCGGCCCTCCACTAACAAGGCTAAAAGGTCAATTTTGACTTTCGGTTTGTAACTAGTTCTGTAGTGAAAACCAGCTGATAAAGTTCGATAATTTGGAAGTTTGAAAACCGTCATTTGAGTTAGTATTTATTTTCTAAAATTTGACTATAGGTACACCTCATGACACCAACACGCATAAACCTAAAATATTGAAATCAAGTGGAGTTTTGAAGTCAAAACTAAATATTTATGCTGATTTTTAGGAGGTCCAAATATAACTTCGACATCTGAAAGTTCCCCATTGTTTTGATATCAACGTAAAACTATTTCCGTATTATTAATAACATCTTCCGATATAAAACCGTACATGAAATGTACATGTATAACACACTTAGGTATACATATATGCCTCAATAACTGGGAAATATGTTGTAGATTTATGTAGTTTTCTCTCCTGTGCTATTACCACACGCAAACTCAATTGTATTCAGTCCACTATTTATCCATAATTTCGGTATTATATAATTTATCCTCCGATAAAACGGAACTTAAATTGACCGATTGAAACATGTTGATTGCTACCAGTACAACGTTCCAACGTTGATCTTGAACGCCCACAACGGCTCACACATTAACCACTTCACCTCACCTTGTATTTCCTGCCCTAATTAATCTAGCCCTTAAAACATTCCCCCACCCCTCACGCCTTCCTTTCAAAGCACCCGCTCTGCCGTTAAATTGAAACTTAATTGTTTGTTTCTAAGCCCCTCCTCTTTTGGCTAATTATTCACCCTGAGTATCGCTCGATTTTCCACGAGTGCCTATTTACCTGTAGGCAGCGAAATTAATTCACCGTTAACACACCCGATGAAGGAGAAATTCACCTTGTCACGAAGAACCTAATTTATTGATTCGGATAATTTTTCGTACCTACTTATAATATTCATATGGCTTTAGCGATACTCATATCGACATAGAAAAGGCAAAATCAAAGGTACAGACAGTTCGTGAAAGTCACCTGGAGAATGGCAGCTCCCAAATACAAATACATACATGGACGTTTGACGCAGGTACTTGTATGTTATACCGGGTATTAACAAGTTGATTCTGTGGTGACGGGATCCTGAAAAGAAAATGATACTGCCAACGAAATGAAGCTATAAACGTTACAGAAATATCGACTGGAAACCTCTTACGAAGTAAAACGAGGGACTTGAATAAATAATTTGGCTAATATCTCCGCCTTCCCTGGAGAGCTCTTAGTCTTAACTCTTAAGCACTTATTAGGTCTCACTTCTAAGTGCTTAATCTAATTATGACTCGGATACTGCCATAAGAAACGGGCCGGGAAAATTCGAGGGGGACCGGTTTCCCTACTATGCGGTAACTAATCAATACGGTAGCTGATATCATCTTGAGTCTTTCAGGCTATAATGTATTACAAGGATCGAACGGTCTTTCGGACTCCACTGAAGAGCAGTTGTAAGCGGAGTGTATTTTGGATTGTATTTATACTACTTTAACTTGTTAGTGAATGATGTATAGTTGTATCCTCCCAGAAACCAACGATTGAAGTCACACATTCATCAGAGTAGGTATCCTTTCTATTCTTCAGTCTTTCAATTTCATATCTGAAGTGGAAACGGCTCTAGTTGTATAAGAAGCTGTATCTGAAGGCTGATTTGAGAGTGTTTTGGCAGATCATCACCATTTACAATGAGGAGACGCTGCAATGCAATTTTACTTGAACAGTTGTGGGCAAAAGTTTATCGGCAGTTTAGTGTTGTTTATCAAAATCATTCTTTGGTCGTGAAAGGAACCTTTGTACAAGTGTGATTGCACAATCAACCCATCCACGGCAAATAACAAAGAAGCTCCAAATCGTCAATAGGTACTCAATCAGGACTAGTATTTAGTGACTTTTCCACATAACAATCCTCAAAGCCTACGAATCACAAGGGACCTTGGATGATACGGCAGAAACGCCTCATATTAAAAGATGGATCTGTACTGCACATGATGTGTTTAGAAAACTCGAACATCCTCTTTGGTAATTTTGAACTCCACCACCGAAAGGCCAATTTATGCGGTATTTGAAGCTCGAAGACCTCCCAAGCACACTGACAGTAAACATGTGGAACATAAGAAGCACACATCACGAATACCTGTAGAGTTCCCGGCTACCTATGAACTTTCCGACCGCTTACTGACAGGGTACTTGCATCAAGCAACAACCCATTAACGTCATGTAAGTAACAGCGTACAAATTTGAAACGCGCGTATTGAAATTAATACCCGGGAACCACTTCGAAAGGGAACAGGAGGAAAAAAACGCATTGCAGAAGGGCGGGCAGGGAGCTTTGGGTGTTGCACCAACCGCTGGAATCAATTACTGGTACTCCGAGGGCTTTAGAGACAACTCGAACGCGTAATAGGATTAAGGGGTTTGTAAAGCGGCGAGTTGCAAAGCGTATCTGATGCGAACGGCTGGACCCCACGCTGTGAATCTCTGCTCTACCGGGAGATAAGCGCAGTCTCCACTTCTGTTCTCGGAGTTCGAAGATTAGCTTTGGGCGCCGGTTTTTCTGTTGTGTTTCTCATATCTTTCGAATCGAGGGATGGTTTTATCTTGACTCCTTCGAAGGTTTTTTGTTTTTTTTTTTGCTTCTTGTAGCATATGACCTCCCATCCACACGTCCAGCGTTTTGACAGGGCGGATTAGCTTTCATTTCAGGCGCCCGGCCAACTTTTAAATCTTATGCACGCGCTCTCCTGAGTTGAACAGCGAGATATCTGCAACTTCTACAAGTAATCACTATTTATATTACATGCCACTTCTTAACAAGAGATGTGAAGTCATTCTGTACACAACTCTCTGAATATCGATGTACCACACGTTTGTTCAAAACTGGCACAAACTATTCAAAAACCATCAGATTCTGATTCATATTTCGCAAATTAACTATTTTAATCTTTTTAACTTTTTAACTAGGTACCTAATTGATCAAACGTTCCTTTCAGTTAAAGTCGGTGAGGCTGGTTTAAATATTCAAGATACCGGTGTTTTTTGAGGTTGAGAAATTTGTTAAACATAATACGCGTAGCACAGAAAGAAAAGTATTGGATACTTGAAGTAAAATTATTCACGAGTAGGCAATTTCTGATCTCCAACATTCAAAGAAATTGTCCGGAGATCAGGAGTTGCAATTACAAATTGATAGTACATAAAACTTAGATTAATGATCAAAAAATCAAATCAAGTCCTAGAGAAAAGGATTCATGAAGTAAATAGGAAAACATATCAATGAAAAAAGTTCAGTGACTGAATAAAGTAATTCATTTTACCTTAGATAAGAATTACACTTCGGACAAGGGATCAGTACCATAATACCCGAGTGAAGTCGAGTGATAACATGTAATCGAGGGGTTTTAAAAAAGTTGATATTAAATTAAGTTGATATAAATGTTATAGTAGTATTGAAGTAAATTTGGCGCATAAGTAAGCCGAGGGGTAAGAACTACAAATTTTAGAAACAAAGGGTTGCTTCGATATCCAGATCTAAATATAAGTACATTTTAACTTTATTATGTAACAAAATGTTTAGGCTGTATGAATATTTTCGATGCCAATAGAGAAGGAAAAAAATAATAAAAATATATATAAGTCGCATAGGTACTGACTTTATCACCTCGAATGATCTGAAAGTAGCTCAGAATAGAGTACACGAATGCATGAAAAGTAATTTTTAGGGCAGATAAGGGAAGACATTTATTTCAAAATTTAAATTTAAGGATGATGGATTTTGCATTTATTTGATTCGTCAAGTGTTGAAATGTTAGCTTTTTGAATACAGATACGGATGTTTTAATTGCTAATGGCAAATTTTCGAAAACCGAGGGGGCTAGCCAAGGCAACTGTCTAGTGTAGAAGTCATGGGGAATTTGTTTGATTGATACATCAAAGCAAAAGTTACTTCGCGATACTCAATCCGAATGTGATCTATTTTAGTATCAGGAGGCGTTTTTGTTTGATTAATCTGGCTCAAAGAGAAAAATTCGCCAGCAGAGATATAAACTCCATAGTATCGAGATGTTTTGATGAACGTGATCAATTGAGTTGCGGACTCAAGTGCTCCCTTGGCTGGTTCAGTGTCTGGATGACCAATTGTCCAGCCATCATCATCAGCTGGACAGACTTGTCCCACCAGTGTCTTCCTGTACTGGCTTAGGTATGATTGAACTCCAGTTGCTGGTTACTGTACCAATTTTAACCAAGACGTCACTGGGTTATCTGGAACCTAAAAACAATTCAGGTAACTTGACATTCAAACTTCAGGCTAATTATTGACATTGATATCAACATGGCCAAATGAATGATTGAAAGTGCATGTGTTTCAAAGTTAAAAAAAAAAAAAAAAAAAAATCTTGGATTGCCTCACGCTTCTGCCGGGGAAAAAGTGAGGTTTTCTTGATAAAACGTCCAACCTTGATTCTTCTAATTGAATTACCTCCGAACACAAAAGAATGGCTCACAATATGAGAGGACCTTGCGCGTACCCGGATGCCCCGTGTGTTTGTCTCGACATCACCATTTTTTTCTCTTGGCCTGAAAGTGAATTGCCGTCTCTCATACAATCGTCCGAATGTTTTTGGTTTTACCTTGTGGTGTTTTTCTTGTAGTTGACGGTTGTGCAGGATGCAATAGAGGCAACTCACATGACTCAAACATAAGATTAAACACCGTGTACTCATTTTGTTGTGGATTGATTTAGATGTTTTTTCTCCCTGAGAAAGCGTTTAAAAAGTTGTATTTTAGTTTATTGTCCGTGAAGACACATATCGATACCCTCATTCTAACAAAATTTATCATCAATTTTTGCCAAATTCGGATTTTAATGGACCCTGCAGTAGATTCTAGCCCGATCGAATGGTGCTGTCGTCAAGTCTCTAGAAAATGTCTTATAGGAGAATTAGCCAGTTTTCTAATAACCCATACTTCCTTATCAGTTTTGTTTGTTTACTTCTTCCTATACCTCGTATCAGACCTCTCGTCGAGGGATCCAATACCGCGTATGAGAATTAAGATAATTTTGGCGTTCGAATAACACGTATCAGTTTCCATAGTTGCACTACCACTATGATAATAATTCGATTAATTTGGGATAATCGAGAATCGTCAAATGGGTGCTCCAGGACCATATCGAAAAAACATCAGAATAACAGCAGCCATGCAAGCACAAAAGCATGAATAATGTTATGTATGTATGTGTCAACGTTCTTCTATCAAACTTCCACAACACAGCTTGCACAGAGCATAAGCACATAAGAGTGGGTACTCGTCACATAAGTGCCATAATGGTTATGTTTCTTACACGAACATGGTTACATTCCGGAATCCAGCGGTTCTGAACGAACATTTTTTATTATTATTTTTTTTTTCGAACAATGTGGGGCCCCCACCAGATCGGGGCCCTCACACTCGGTTAAGCGTTTGAAGAGTTTTTCCACCTTGTCGGCGACCCTTTTCCGCGCTCAAGTTGTTTCAACCGTATCGAAAACCTCCCCCATCAGTGATGCAAGTAAGCCGACACCTCGGCAAGGTTTTTGGCGTCCCTTTTTGTCACTGACGCAATCGGACAAAATGGCCGCCCCCATTTTGCAATCGTTTTCAATTGAATAATGGAACCCCCTGCCGTTGTATAACTTGATTCTAACGATCCGTGGAAATTTTGGAAAGAATTCTTCCTCCGATAGTTCACCCGATCAGAAACAGATTTTTCAGTATGTGGAAACCGGTGAATTGAAATTGAAAGAGATGGAAATGATGACACCATCTAAACGCTGTACCAAGATCCAAGTGGTAACAGGGCTGACTGACTGCTGGCTCATGCACATATCAAGGAACGATCATATCTCAATGCAAACACCAGCTAAGAGGGTGAGCAGTAACTGTTCTTCGCACAAACTTCGAACAAGTTCGACAAATTATAGGAGTGTGGATAATTAATTGACGTGTGCTAGTGTCGGTTCCGTGCAGATACACAGAAGCCCATCACTGGGCACAGTTTGTTGTAGTATCAATTCCGTTGAACCAGTAGCAAAAGTTATCACAACAAGCTAATGAAATTGGAACGGTAAATGGACATATCAGGTCTCCTCAGTCCTTTCTTCAGCCCGTGTGGTATGACGTTGCCGTTGAAATTCTACCTTTCGAAAACCTTCTGGCTCTATTCAATGAGCCCTGGTATTGGCGTTTTCCAACAAAATAGTGACCACAGTCGAATGCGTGATTCTGCTAATAAAATCGCACTAATCCTATCGTATTTTTCCAGCTCAGTAAGATTGGTAGACAAATCCTGCTACTTGGAGAAACTGAGTGCCTCCATTATAATCGAAAAGACCACTTTCAGACCGTAATGGTTCTTGCACGTGCCTTATGGAATTACCGCACTCACACAGCTTTTTCACTCGACTTTTTTTTCGTGAAGGAAAAATCGTAGGAGGGGGAACTCAGTTATTGTGTTCGATCGGAGGATGCAGGAGACGTCGGAAATGCAAGGAAGTTTTTTCTCAACGCAGCCGCGTCCCCCGTCAACGCATCATGAAGAATTTATCGGTTCTCGACCCGGAAATGTGGAATTGCATAGGGAAGCCCCAAGTCCACTTTATTATATCACCATAAAAGAACGAAGGGTGAAGCTTAACTTTTTTCCCATCTGAGTTTTTTCAAGAGGGTTCGTCGGTCAATGAAGGAGAATGTGATGAGGGAACTATGAGTGAACACGATGCGCTGCTTTAGCTACGACAACGGATCGATTCGAGATAACGCGGCCACTTTGTCCTTCTCATTTGTCATTCCGTTTCAATATTTAGCGCTACTCGTCCCATTGAGTCCTGTCATGTGTGAGATAATATCAAAGGACGGAACAAATTGGTGTGTTTTAATCCAGTTTGTGTTTGGAGGCTTAAAAAGATTCAAGATGAATTTCCTTTATTTCAGTTTCCGGCGGCAAATTGCGGCAGCTGTGGGAGCATGATTCACTATAAGCCCTAATCTCGATATTTGAAATTAAAAGTGAAATCTTGGTTTCACTTACCATCAAGTCCAATAAAAATCATAACCATAGAATTTGCTATCTTATGGACAAGTTTCTGTTGGCATCGTTTTCGAAAAATAATAGTTATGCTAATGAATATTAAATATTCATTAGAATATTTACATGAATAGATTAAATTTTAATCTATTATGTAAAACGTTGTCTGTTTGTAGAACCAGTACTCAAAGTAATTGTAACTGAAAGTATTCCAGCTGCTATTGAGTTCTCTAAACGTTTTCGCGAAAATTCTTTTGGTTCTGTAAGTTCGGCGTGGGATCAATTATGGTTTCAAAGAGATCTTAGAAATCTCACAAACAAAAGTATAACCCTGGTTGCTGAAACATTTCCCAATGCTGTTATACCTGAAATGAAAGTATGGTAAACCTATCACAAATCATTAGGAGAAGAGAAAATTCCTCGATTATCTCGAACAAATGGATTTGTATATGCTGAATTGCCGTCTTACTTACCACCTCTTGATATTATAACAGAACTCATAGTTTTCATAGCAAGAAAATCGTTCGCCACTTTTTTGCATGCTCTAATTATATCACAACCATCGTGGTATCAAAGAAAGCTGATTTATTACGCTAAGCTATAAACTAATATTGTTAAGTAACCATAATGAACTAATAATGTGAAAAGAAGGCACTGCATGGTGGGTACTTGATTAGTAGGTACTTGTAAGTAGTAAGCCGGTACTATACATATCCATGATCTATTGTTTTTCCCATCAAGGGAATCTGATTCCTTTCTGGGGGTTTGTTGTTGTAGCAATCCTACTTGTATAGTCCTACACGTGTGCAACTTTACAGTATGTAACTTATCCATGGGTTCTGGTAGAACCGTTCTACGAGAGATACCATATCCTGGTCACGGGTATCGGCTGGTTTTAATCTAAAACCACCTACAAGCCTAACCGTTCTTGGAAATCGCACAAATCAGCTGCGGCTTTCAATCGGCCGTGTGGAGTATTCCATCTGGATTTCGTTTGGTGTTTCGCTTTACGTGTCGATTTGTAATCGTTGTGAGCAAATAATCGGTGAATGCAAAGTGTGAACCTTCGAATTTATTAAGCCCATCCGGCGCGCCGTTTCCCATCATCAATGCGTCGTTTTAAAATCAATCTTAGTATCAGCCTCCAGAGTATTTCAATCCCCTCAGCTCCGAGCTGATTCAATTCGTTATAGGTACTTCTTGTTATTTTCTATGTAATTAGTTATATCTTGAGTTGTTCCTACCAGCCTTCATACTCTGTCGTCATGTTGTCAGCTCCAATATTGAAGGTTTTTGGACAGCTTCCAAGATTTCACGTCGTTCTTATGTCGGTAGGTATTAACCGACTCACAATTCTGACACCCAAGTGCCTGATCGCAGGCCTAACCCCATACAAGCTCCGAGGTTCATCTGCTGTTGATTAATATTGATTAGAGTGAGTGTTTTCATCATCGTCGTCCAGCATTGAAGCTTGCTGTACACTCGATAGGTACTGGGGAGCTTTCTTATTATGTGAAATTGTCCGTTTTGATAATCAAGTGGCCTAATCATGGTCTTTCAACATGAGAGAATGCTTAAGGTGAGCGATATTGAGGTCTACTCCAACTTCTTCTATTCCAGAGTAAATCCGTGTTTATACAACTACGACATAGTTGTGCTTGTGTCTTCATGTGCCCTACGACCTAGTTTAACTGATAATCGGCATCACTCCTGATGAGTTCCAACATACACGCACACTTCGTGAGCTTTGGTATTGGAGTGCCCCTTTGGTGGGTATTGCTGGGTAATGCTATTTAATACCTGGTACTTCTGACGTATATTCAGATACTTGTGGAATGGCTCGACATGAACATAGCGCTCCACGATGAATTTGTGATCTGTACGTGTGATTTCATGTCGTCCATCCCATGAGAACGTCCTGGAGGAAGGAAGTGATGGTGAAGACTCCCGGGTTGAATGGTCCATTGAGGCCCTGGACCGGGGCCTCTTCATTCATGAACAGGCTGGACCCGTGACCGCGACGAATCCCTCCCCTGGACACTCACTGGGGGTCCTTCTTATGAGTGGTCCCCCTTTCGGCTGGAAGCTGCGTCATTCTAGCCGAGACTCGCCCGGCATCTCCCGCGGGTCCCGCTCGCCCGCAAGGCCGCATACTTCTTATGAGGGCATTCAGGATGTTCGTGTTGCAATGATGTCGGAAGGACGTGGAGTTGGCAGATGCGTTCAACCACCGCCACCACGGTGCTGTATACGACTTACCACATGCCATAAATTCACAAAAGAGAACTGAATCGGGCACATATGATTCATTAGGTGTCAGAATAGTTGACGTACCGATACATCAAATATTTTGGCACAATCCTGATAATAACTGCGGTGTGAAGAAGGAATACAATCTCAACGTCAAGATGCCAAGATCTCAGCAACAATGAATCATAAAGAGCTTCATCCTCCACATCCTGAATATGGAATACCCTGAATGGTGTACGAGGAAATTATATGAAAGCCCATACAGTCAATCCGTAATCTTACGTTTCATTCCAACAATTTCCTTGCTGTTTACCCAATTTTAATAACTTCCAATTATTCTATCATTCGCTTTCGTAATTTTTAATGATAAATAAACCGACTCTAAGGAGTGAGAACAAGATTCCCTCATTACTCAAGGTCGTATCCATACAACCTCGATGAATTCACGAATCACTGGTACGTTTACGATGGGAACTTCAAACAGTTTCAATCAGTTTCCAGATGCAATAGGATTTTTTTTCTTGATCTAGCGTGATCGCAGTTTTTCTCCAACGCCTGTGAGTATTTCAATTAGTTTGTTCTCTTCGTCCTCGCACTATTAAATGCCAAGCGCTCAAGATTTTCTCAATAACGGAGATCTCTCCGCACCTCCCGCAGTAACGACGCCCATTAAAATCACTGTCGTAAAATAACAGAGACAAAAGGGGGAAAAAACATCTATAACGCTCCTATGGTGGGAGAAGAAGTGAACGCTGATAGTGGCGAAACAGTTTACCAGTTGACGATTGCGAGGAGTTTTCTTTGCGTAGCGAATCTCTAAAAAGAAAAGCTTCTTCATGAATCAACACCAACATGGTTCTTTTCTTCTTGGTTTGTAAGTTTGTTTATTATTTAGGCAACCCAATCCTATCACTCTCCAAAAACTCACTTGTTTCTCTACTTGCTAATTTTTATAACGTACTCAAACTTACGCCATTCGCTATTGAAAACCTCAAAAGGCTAGTATTTTCTCCATGACCATCAACCTGCCTGTTTCAAAACCTCCCATAAAGAGAAAATTTGAACTTAATTTCCTGTTAACAGTAACATTTGATGTCTGTAATATTGTTTTGGCCTCTTGGTCAACAACTTGCCCTATGATTGACCTTAAGACAGAGGATGTATGGGATTATGCTTTTTGTTCAAGCCTTAAAGTAATTGGTGTTGTTGAACGTCGTCCCCAGCATTTGAATTGTTATTCCACACCCTTAAAAACGTGTATATTGTCATTATCTTTGGTTTTGTGTAGTTTTGAATAATAATTCAACCACTACGGCACATAGGTGCCACATTTCCATGCCCCTTCTGATTTGTTTATAAATGTTTGTACGTAATACATTGTGTTTTTCAATGTTCCAACATGGTCTGAAATTTTGAGATTGCTATTGAGGGAAGAGACATGAAGTGAACTGGTGTTCGGTTTAAATTGGACGTGGCCCTCAAATATTATTGATGAAACACGTCACGAGTCTCGATATTATTACCAATAAAAATGCGCTCTACATAGTTTATGGTCTCTCACTTCACATTGTTATCTTGAAATTAGTGAGCCAACCATCTTAATTTCACAGCTTTTAGAAACCTCGTACGTCGCCTTGGGTGGAAAACAGAGGAGGGAAAACAGGGCGGTTTTTCTTAGATGATTTATTAGCGGGGGCAGCAGCGACATAGGGTCGTGTGACGAAGCAGGGAAAAGGAAGGAGGGGAGTGGCGTGTCCTATTGTGAACAACCGCCACAATGAAGCCGTTTATAAGGTCCCGCTGGCAAACTTGCCAAAAGCATAACTTTTTGGCCAACCCTTTCGAGATCCAGCTCAGAAAAGAGCCGGCAGCCACAATTTCGCGGGGATTTAGCTTCTTCATTATTTGGTTCTCTATGAATATCAAGACTCTTAGTATGCTTTGAATTTGAACACTATTGAATAATATAATATTGAGTTCATAGTTCTCAAATTTAAGAGAAAGTATTGAACCTTCTTGTTGAAGACATTTGTTCCACTTCGAAACTCAGTAGATGAGAAAATTATTGAAAAATGTGACGGTGTTCCATAAATAGTATTCGCGTATCTATTCGTTCTAGACAGGATCCGAAACGGTTTTCATTCGATGATATCGTGATAGTGTTCTTTTTAAGCGCATTGTTACTGGGAATGAAGGAAGAAGAAGGAGAAGAAGAAAGGTTTATTCTAAAGAAATGGAAAACAATTTCTGACAAAATAAATAAACGTTGCAGCAATATTGCATAACCGTCTGCCGACAGTTTGAATTAGAATGATAAAAGTAAAATAAGTACTGAACATGAAGACTAGAAAAACTCTGCAAATTCTTGACACAACGGTTCATTATCTTCTTTGTACAGATCACCCTTCTGTCTAGATCACTAGGTCTAAAGGTCTAGATCCTAAATGTTAGATTAATTATTATTATGAATTACCACTAATTATTAATAATAATTATTAAATTAATTACAATTATTGTATCAAGCATCTAGTGAAAATGATTATAATTTATTGTTAGGTATTAATAATTTGTATTTATTATCAATAATTATTATTATTATTAATTATGATTAATTAATACGATATAATTCTGGGGTTTTTAATACTACGTCGGTAATAATTTTTCTATAAAAGAAGTACCTACCAACAAACATTCGAAATTACGAGTACCTTCATTTTCGTAGCACGAGACGTACCTCAGAAACAAAAACTCGACATCACTAAAACCATATGATGGGTGGATGACGTCAGACAAGTGGCTGGTAAGAACACCTCACGGGATATTACGTACGTGTACCGGCAGGGGGTGGATGACGTCAGACACGTGACCGGCAAGAACACCTCACAGGATATGACGTACGTGGACCGGCAGGGGGTGGATGACGTCAGACAAGTGGCCGGCAAGAACACCTCACAGGATATGATGACGTACGTGAACCGGCAGGGGGTGGATGACGTCAGTCAAGTGGCCGGCAAGAACACCTCACAGGATATGACGTACGTGGACAGCAGGGGGTGGATGACGTCAGACAAGTGGCCGGCAAGAACATCTCACAGGATATGACGTACGTGGAATGACAGGGGGGTGGATGACGTCAGTCAAGTGGCCGGCAAGAACACCTCACAGGATATGACGTACCTACGTGGACCGGCAGGGGGTGGATGACGTCAGACAAGTGGCCGGCAAGAACACCTCACAGGATATGACGTACGTAGACCAGCAGGAATGGATGACGTACGTGGACCGGCAGCAATGGATGACGTTAGAGGGGTCAAGGGGAGCCAAATATTCTAAACCTCCATTTCTTTCTTACTAATATTAATAAGCATTATGTAAATACGGATCGTAATCTTGATTCTACTAAGTATCTTGAAAGCAACTTTTGTATGAAGAAACTATTTTTTTATGATGGAAATAGGAATTGTTAAAAAATACTTAACTCGACGGTAATTTGATATTTTATATAATGGAACTGTTGGGCGATTCCAATGGTTCATTATCGAAGATAATAAACCAAAAGGCAAAAATGCCTAGCGGTCAGTAGAGCCCAACTCTCAGCCCAGGACAAACCTGATCCAACAATCTCCCTCGCTACGACCCTTGCCAGCCATGAGTCAGGTATTCCTGAGACTTATACCAAGTAACTAAGGTGCAACCTCAGAAAGAAAGCCGATACAGGGTCTAAATCTGTCTCAAGCGAATAATCTGGGCAGAACCGCGTTTTCATACGATTTACCCTAGATCTAGATCATCTATTACTGATCTTCAACCAATTTACTGACATTTGTATTGAGGTTATTTAGTTAAAATTTGAAAATCATTCATATTATTTTCAAAGCCCATAAACAGTAAAAGGTACTGAGCAGAGGTGCAGGAACCCCCAAATGGTTATAAACTACCTGTTTGTCTGATCAGCACACATAATTAGAACAAGCTGGTGAAATTTCAAATGGAGTGTGTACACTGTACACCCAGTCAGCTATATTCAATATAATTTCAGCTATAATAAAATTTTCATGAAAAGCACAATAACGAAGACAGGGATATTAAATATCAAATTTAGATTAATCTGAGCAAACCGCGTTCTCATAACGTTTCTTGAGATTTACATTCAGTAGACAAACTCTCTAGTTTAGCATTTAAAGCGAATACATCATGGTAGCCTCCGATCTTCAGCTCTGTTACTAAATAAGCGCACGTCTTCGCGTGGTATGTCCCCGCGACGCTCGTTTCGCGGACGGTGGAAGCCCAGCAGTTTCCGAAGACACGAGAATAACAATTCATTTAGCGGTGCTTTAGCGATCCTGTGATATACCAGCCCCATGGGAAACAGTTAAGGAGGTTAGCTTGCATATTCATGTGTAGCGCCCCGCAAGCCCTATCTCCGTCACGTTTCCACGTCATGACACTTCTTGGAGTTCGCCTTCAAGAAGATCCTTTCCTAATGATACATAGCTTTAAGGAATCCCAGCCGCTCTTCAAAGCTCCCCAGTCCGCTTTGGATTTTTTCTTCGCTGACACCGAGGTCACTTGGATTGTTCGTATTTCCCTAGAGACTCCAAATCAACGCTAGCTGGTGGTGGCTGATCAACCACCGTAATGAGTGTGTGTAAACTCGATCACTGACGCACAAAGTTCGATCACTGAGTAAAATTCATATCAGAGCGTTGCTACAAACGCTTTTGTTCCACCTCACAATAAGGTATCTGTGATCTATCATAAAGAATTAAGAGTTGATTTATTGGCAATAATTACTAACGTTGATTGCACACAATATATAGCAGAAAACCCACCGGCAAAAAGTTCAAAATGAACTTGAGATAGCCGGTGGAGTTGTCCCAACAAGAAAGAGTACACAAATACACAGGAAGAGCCAACTTGCGTTTACGAAAAAAGAACAAAAATGGATCATTTTATTGTAGAATAGCAAAGAAATAGCTCTAATTTAGGGATTCCTTTTGAACAATTCAGTCCTACATGAGGAAAAATTAAGATTAGATTCATTAAAGGTTCTGCCGTGGCCTATACTAGATAAATTTTCTTTTTTGATTCCAGTTGTATTTAAAGAACAAATAAACATCAAAATCGAATTAACTTCGGAAACATTAAATTCTTTATAAAGCGCAGATGTCAAAAACCAAGGATGTTTATTCAAAATCATTTTTAGAAGCGTGTTTTATACGACTTGAACTTACCATATTTACCATATTACCATATTACCAGTTACCATATTCCCCACAATATTGTACAGGCCTTTCTAAGACCAGTTACGAGTAGTTTTGGATATAATTTGACCTCCCTAAGTTCAGTGTATCCATCGGAGCTAGAGAAACGCCCCGGGACCTTCTTACTTTGGTCAGTAGTTTGCTATTCCGATCATTCATAGTCTGTGTCCTTTTTCCTCGATTCATATCCTCGAACTTTGAGGGCCTTATTTATCCTTATTAGAACATTAGAACACACTTGGTTTCGGTAATTACAAATTAGTACCTATTAAATTGAAGATTATAAAACCAGTCTATCACCTGACCTTTTTACTGGTGGTACAAATACTTCACCAACAAGTTTAAATAATATCATAATCTAATTTCGGTTGTTCGGTCCTACCAGTAAAGTTATTATTCGTATCTCTATGTAGATGATTTTTCTGTTCGCACTTACATGAAAGTGAAAATACAACGATATCCACATTTACTAGCTTTTACTCATAACGTCAAACGCAAAATAAAAACCAAAAGTGCAATAAATTAATTTTGGGTTCTTCCACGGGTTTTTAAAGACGACATAATTCAATGACGAATATCCAGTTTAATTTGCACGATTTGCATTCTATTCGAGACTAGCCATTGTTCAAAAGTTTCATTACTTCAATTCGTCCAGTAACGTCAATGGGTTAAATTTCGCGGTACTACACCGCTATTATGCAATCGTGAAACTAGTCGCGAATTCATTGCTTCATGTAACGATCGAAGGCCGACAAACGCGAATGGATTATCGTGGATTTGGCTGAGTGTTAGAAGTGAATTGTGGTTGTTTGCGGATGTTGTGGATGTATAGCGATTTACTCAACAGCCAACAACATTGTGCTACAGTGAACGTTTTCGAGTCTGTATCGCGGGCAGTACGTACCTACTCCTCATGAGAAGTCAGCTCGTAAATTAATATGCATTCTGAACATGTGTCAGGAAATATTTGGTTCTCAGTAGCACCAGAAGAACACCCAACCATGATATTGAGTGATTTCGGTGGTTGTTGAAACATCTCTTCGGTTTTTCGCACTTGGACACATTCAATCATTGAACTTCCTTCTCCCATGTAACATAATCACTGATACTTAAAAACCTTTTTACTCCATGCTGAACGTTAAATATCGGCTAATTCCACAAAACTCCAATTCAACTCTCAAAAGTTATAAAACTCAAGTAATAGGATAAATTTGTTATATTATGTATTTAATCAATCTACAAAGATTTGGTGTAAATAATTTGTAATTAATCCAGTTCGCCTTTGAATTGATGATTACCGTCGTCGTGACGAAAATAGACTCGAAGTGTTCTCCTCTTGTGACCAGCAGCTCTTCAAGTACGATATTCTTAATTTTCACCAATATCGAATGTTATTGAATTACATTACAATTACATTTATTATTTTAAAGCTCTTCATTCAATTAGTGTTATTCGATATTCGATCGATATTCTTAATTTTCACCAATATCGAATGTTATTGAATTACATTACAATTACATTTATTATTTTAAAGCTCTTCATTCAATTGGTGCACATGATGATCATAATCGTGGAAACCAAATAAAACCTAATTTAGCCTCGTGAACGAGGTACGTTTAATTATAGTTACGTAAGGATAACTGATCAGAGGAAGCGATTGGGAGTAATAATGGTCTAGAAAAATGTTAATGATTAGTTTTTGTTCGGAAGTTATGTTAATTTCATATACCATCATGTAGGTTGGTATAGAGAAATTGACCACTAGTATTGGATTTTGATTTAATATTCCTTCTTCAACAATTTTCCGACGAAATTGGATACAATTTTTCAATTTTACATAGCTTTTCAATGTAGTTGTGCCTTGTTTTGTAGGATTGCATCCGCCATATTGGATTTTTTCAAACACCACCATTATTTTCAAGGCTCCTGTAAAGACGAAAATGTTGATACCTCAAACACAAAATACCATCAACCCAAATTTTGGGTGCGGAGGTGATCCATAGCCGTGAAACGTTCCATGTATACTTTAAAAACAGTTAGTAGGTTTTCTCGGGTTCATTCACTTACCATGTATATTACAGTTCCAAATAGGTATAAAATAAATAAATCATATAAACTTTGGGCTCACTTCGTGACTCAACACAGAGATCGAAAGATCGTATTTCTGACACCTTGTGTTTCAAAATTTGCGAGAGTGAGCTTGTTTTTAGCATTATTTTCTATTTTTATTGTATTTAGTAGTTATACCATCAAACCAATCCTTTAAATCAGGGGTCTCCAAACCTTTCAGCCTTGGGGCCATACTGATAACTTCAGCGAGTTCCAAGGGCCCCCTTCCTGCCAGTATCTATAATTTCTAGACTAGTCGCTGAGTTCGCTCCCTGAGCGAGCATGCCTAGCAAATAAATAAAATCGAATTATTATCATGCTGTACTTTTTTATCCAACTCATAAAAACAACAATAAGCCACGAGTTGTCGCGGGCCGGATTGAGGAAACTGGCGGGCCGTAGTTTGGAGACCACTGCGTTAGATGCCTTTACTTATCTAATTAAAGGCATTTGCCCAAATACACGAATCGTTTTGAATACTGGATTGTAAGTGAAATGAGATTTCAAATGTGTACATTAACGTTTCAAATCTGTACCGTATTACGTTTCCTTGTTGCAGGCCACGGAGGCGTGAACCAGCTGGGCGGTGTGTTCGTCAACGGGCGGCCGCTGCCGGATGTGGTGCGGCAGCGGATCGTCGAGCTCGCTCACAACGGAGTCCGTCCCTGCGACATTTCCCGGCAGCTTCGGGTCTCTCACGGCTGCGTCTCGAAAATACTTTCTCGGTAAGAAACACCTTCACGTATTCGTCTGCAAGACAATTTCCAAGCCGAGTGACTCATTTTGACAATGACGCATTGAAGAGTGAAGGAACTTTCTTGGTATTTCACAGTGCGAGAACATGCTGAGTGAGTTTTCGCATGATGAAAGACCTCGATGAGATACTTTTCGCACGACGACAAATTTTTAAGCTCAGAGACGGATTTTCAATACGGTACCATATCACAATATCCAATATACGTTGAGCGTTCAATTCCTCACCGCTGGTAATATTAAAACGTTAGCAATAACGTCCACTGAAGGACTGGATCAACATGTGAGTCCCAGTAGTGAGAAATTGAATTCTTACTCGTTTAACGTTTGTTGATGCAAACACTGTAGCCTTCTGCATAATGTCAAGAAAAGTCCCAGTTGCAGATAGAATCGTGCGAGAATTCATTCGGTTGATTAGTATCATAATTGCGAAGTTCACCTAAATACTTCTGTCTAAAATGAAAATCAAATTGAGATTCGGCCCAAAACCACATCACTCGTATTTGTGTTCCTCACGTTATTTCTGCAGGAAATGAATTTCATTTCAAAATTTTGTCCTCTAACAAGTAAATAGCAGTTGCCAACGCGAATCAATAAAAAAAGTGAAAGTTTCGTCTTATCCGCACTCACCATTGATATTACACAGCCACAAAACAAAAGTGGGGTATATTTGATGCCATATGTCATATCCGTAGTATTTTGGCCTGCTGAGCACGAATCCGACCAGAATTGAGCCATCGCGTCCTGATTTTTTTCTAACCTCAAAAAATGGGTTAAAAAACATAAAATCGTGGAAAATACACTCGTAATATTCGGAAAACATTTATTCACACGTCACTGAGGGAAACGTTAACACAAAACCTTTTAGTGCTGTACTCAAATTGTTACTTAAAATATGTATTCATAAAACAATCAGTCGAGACTCTAGTCTCAAATTGAAGTGATGAAGAATATGGTTTTATTGAGATTCACAGTGAAAATAGTGCGAAAGTTTTGTAAGATATCGAGTTATTTGTCTAACCTGTTGATTGTTGCTAACTCGTACGGCATTGAATAGTCTGTTCTGGTCGTGATATAGGCAGATTCTATTGATGAAATTGACTTCATTACTACAAAACTGATCCAAAAACGCTTGTACCAAAAAAACTCGCACTCTGAAGACAAGGTGCGCCCTGTCTCCCAGAACCGACAGTACTGTTTTAAATATCGCCGTGAATAGCAAAAACCGAGGAGTGGAAAAATATTGAATTAACGAAATGCATTTTAGTGCTTATTGTATCCACTTGGATGCTTGGCTAACCGCCAGGAACCGAAAATATGAAAGCGCAACCTCGATACGGGAGGGACGTCATTTTTTCGGGTTGTTATCACGATTTAATACCTCTGCGTTGAACTGTGGGCGCCGATGCGCAAACCGTATTTCCAGCTGGTTGCGCCGCTATAGTTTTCGAGCCCCCGCGGGAGTCTGTTCCGTTTGCCGGCAAGTATTATTGGCATTAAAGTTTTTAGGGATATCTGTTTGCCTTCATCTTTTCCTTTCAACG
Source organism: Stenodema calcarata (assembly GCA_963920205.1). Classification (NCBI taxonomy): domain Eukaryota; kingdom Metazoa; phylum Arthropoda; class Insecta; order Hemiptera; family Miridae; genus Stenodema; species Stenodema calcarata. The sequence continues at coordinate 5,002,095 of OY986051.1, read as the reverse complement.
GGTGGAAACGCCTTAATGAAGGGCAAAAATGCGGACATAATAGTTTTATCATCACCAGAGCGAGGAATATTGCTGACGATCCAACTAACTGGAACTTGAATGATTCAATTTCGATCCTGCTTTCTGTGTGTTTTGAAATTAATTTTTGAGAGAGGTGACTATGTTGACTAGGTATGTTTTAATCAGATAGGCCTACCCGTTGAAAATACGTTTCTCAATGTTATTCCAACATAATTCATGGCACCTTTAATAATATGTAGGTAGGTCATTGGAAGATATAAATATTGGAAATTAAATAGAAAGAAAAGATTCTATCAGAAGAACTCGGAAGAGAAAGGGACGTAGTAAATATTACGAGAATATCTTAATGATATGACTACCTACTCCCGAGCATCGCTTGGGTGATCAACTTGTAAATACTTGGAACGTGTTTAACTTGCTTGAAATTATTGGAAACCACATGCTTACAGCCGATATGATGATCTGCTCAACCCAATACAGGGTGGTTCTTAATGAACGTCCCACCCTTTTCATTTCGATATTTCGAGAGATGGCAAAAAACTCGTCGAAGTAACGTCCCCCTATTTTTTTACAAAGACCTCAACGATCTCAAAGGCTAATTACGCATGCCAACTTTTTTTTTTCAAATAGAAACCCCCTTTTTATTGTAGATTCGGAGTTTACGTCAAATTTCATGAACTTTTTACTTCGACAACGTGTTTTGGCGCACCTAGTAGCTCAGTTTTTTATTCGACTTGATTAAACCGGGATTACAGCCTGAAACATGGTCGTTTTTAAGAAAAACCACCTTATCCTGGCTCTTGGTAATTTTAGTTTTAATTAGATGAGTATTTGGGCAGGAGGGTAGGTATCTAATTTATCTTCTTATGGACATGTGATTTATTTTCCCTCGCCCTCTCGAAACCCGGGGTTGGGACGCATGCGCGACGAACGTAAACGTAATTTATGGATTGAAGAATCTATTGATGAACCCCAAATTACTGTCGTTTTCAATATTTCATGCGTGACAGAAACAGAATGTTATCCATGAAAATACGCGATTAATTCCCCTTACCCTACAGCAACGCTTTCGTGAGTTGTTTTCGGTAAATTATTCCGTACTTATATGACCCAAATGATCAAAGAGTGGGCAAATATCAAGTTATTCAAGTCAATCGTCAGTTCTAGCTTAGCTGTCATATTTCATTTCCTCGAGATTCTGCGGGCCGTAGGAGCGACAATAGGCTGAACGACTGCGGGATAAGTGCTTTTCCCAGTTGAGGATCTGTCAAACGAGCGTGGGACTTGAGATAGAGCTTATATCATAAAAGAGGGAAGCAAATAATATTGCTTTCAACCGCAATAAAAATAAGTCAAAAGCGTTGACGCTAACCAACAGCCTTGTGGCACCCCATCGTGAAAGGACCGGTTATGTGGGAGGGTTCCCGGAGAAGCCACTAATTCAATTGGGCAAAGTAATCATCGCCTTATTGTTTACCAGTGGCTGTATCCCTCGAAATCTCCCCTCTCAGAGGAAGTGCGAGTCAACTCAATATTACGAGGATAATTTGGGTTGATCTAAACCAACCTATATTATTATCCAATGGATTGGGCAAACAATGTCTCGGAAAATAATGTAATGTGATAATAAGAGACTGCCATTAGTCATCATTTTGCGTTTTGTAGCTCCCAACATCGGTTCTCCGTAAATGTATGAACTTGAGATAAAAGAAATTAAGAAAGAAATTGATGTCATTGCGTCCCTTCCTTCATCAAGTTTTGATAACGTCACATACTCGGAACATGAACATCTTCTTTGTTTAAATTTTCTGACCAATTTTAGATTGCTCACGCTCATTAGAGCTCTTACGACACCTTCCGTAACTTCACACTGTACAACACCACAATGCAGCAAATGTTTCAATATTTGAACACATCAAGATCTTAAGGAAAAATGACTTCCTATTTCAACCTTCAACTACGAGTAAAATACATGTTTCACATCAATGAAAGCTAGTAGTATTTCTAGAGAGAGGGTCGAGCTAACCGTAAAATTCGTATGGTACATTTTGGCAAAAACAATCGACTTTTTCCGGGCAAAACAGGAAAATATGAGTAACATTTAATTGACTAAAATGACTAAAACTAAATTTACACTCTCAACAGATCCCAGTAGAAATAGTACGGATTTTTTTAAATACTGCATCATAATATAATCAGAATATAATACATATTATGTTGATCTCGGTTTATGCGATAATGATTCTTGACTCTTAATCTATAAGAACGAGACGTATTACTCTGATGTTTTTCCGTTTTGTTAAATTATAAAAAACTTAACGTTTGATATTTTTACAACACGGCAACTTTAATTATCAGCACCACTCGAAGAACAAGAATCGCGTTATATGAACCAAGTAGTAAAACTTCAGCGTTAATTCCTTCATCGAGTTTCTTTTTTCGTTCGAATTAAAACACACTTAATGAGAAAACGTAACTAGCTCAACCGTGTCGCCTTATCTCCTCGTACATAATCCATTTTTTAACGTGACTATTGTTTGAAGCTGCGGTTATTGTTTTATTAACGATCGGAGATAGGAGAGGATTTACGATCCCCTGTGCCTTCACGACCAGTTGCGGTTATAGCTGATGTTTCCAATAGGCTTCGATCAAAGAAGATATTGAACAAAAAATGTTGAGGCGGAATTTCGCAATTTCGACATACTCCGGATTAGGGTTTCATAGTACAAAAAACAAAGAACATTTTCGGTTGATTTCCTTTGTTCACTTTTAACTATTAAAACTGAAAAATCCGTGAACTTCATGTAATTCTCTTGTATCTCGAACTTCGAATATCCTCTTGCATGAGGGGGGACCATACCGTATTTTTTAAACAACATGTGATATGTGTAAATTCCATCCATAATTTGTCTTTTTAGGACCCTTAGAGTGGAATCAGCAAAAAAAAATTGGGGGGGAAAATCATCCACAGTTGTAATGGGAATTGGAGGGTTAATCCAAATCCTCGCAGACTGTCGAACAAACACTGTTACGTACCTAGTAGGTGAAATATCGAAATCACAGTACAACAATGTTGGATGTACCGTGTCACTGAACCTCCAACAACCCTCCAAATAAAAAAGTTGGATGTAGTAAAAGAGAAATTCATTAATTGCTTAAAACGTTTTTCATATGACTTGACGAAATACTAATATTATAGCACTTACTAGTCTGACCTGCTGCTACAGTCGAAATTAAATTCGAGACATGCTACAATGATCCTTGTTTTAGACGTGGTGGTGAGTAGAAGCTGTACATGAATCTGTATCTGTATGAAGGAGTTCATGTCAATATCCCTGAACATGAAGAGCGTTGTCTGGTACAAAATATTTAATATAATTATCAACTCACACGAAATTGCCACCCTAATCTTTATTTTTTTAGAGAGTTCTTATGGCCCTGAGAATCGCTCGGTTAACCGAACTGTTTGCGGAGAATGTGTAGAGCGATGCAAAGAAAATCGTGTTACCATTTCTTCCGCGCCAATCGTTTCCATTCTCAAGAGAGCCATCTTTAGGTTCAGCAAACCAACCGTTTGATTTGAGACCCGTCCACGCCCGGTTTAGCGGCAAATTGCCCATGCTATAAAAGATAGCATTTTATATCGGAAGGCTTCGTCGGATAAGGAAAGTCGCTTTTGAATGGAAGAGTAACTGCTTTAGACGGTGTAAAAAGAGACAGAAAATACGTCAGCGCGAAGGCCCTGTTCCCTTAGGCCTGGAATGGAGGTGTATTACTGAAACGGCGAACTTGGCAAGACTTAAAAAGGGCGGAATTTTATTGCTTGGGTATTCAACGGAGCGTGTTTCCTCGTCCACGTTTCGTCCAGAGAAAAGAAAAAAAAATTCAAAATTAGTACATACGTGGAACAGTGATGAGAGAGACCTACAGAGTTGAGCTATAATTAGAGCGGATAGTGTTGAGAAGGGACATCGATTTCTCAAGATCTGAGACCACCTAGAGGTGTTGGCACTGATAACACCGCCGTGGGCGTTGAAAAAAACATTTAATCAACCCGATCAATTAGTAGGGAAAGGGTGGACTCTAAACGCCGATTGAAAAAAAAGATAGTAACTGGGTTTTTGATTGGTAACAAGCCTCGACGCCAGGTGGTTTCAGAGGTTTCTTGAAAATCAAATGGATGAGCAGAGAGTCAAATGGTCCGTGGGGCGGTAGCTCGGTGATATCCCTCCCAGTGAGCAATTAGCCGGGAGCACAAAGGATGCCATTCAACGTTTAGCCGAAAAGTCCACGAATAGAAACACCGAAAGCTCGACCTCCCTTTGTGAAGAAAGCGCTGATTAATGCGGAGGCCCGATATTCCACTCGAGCAGAGCTACTGTACAAAGATGTCGAGGCGGAAAGAACAAGTCCAAAATAAATAACTCGGCTTCAACAATATTTTAATAATGTTGAGACGAAATGAGAAACAACAAGGGTGTGCATTCATGGGATGGCCGTTAGTCAACATTTCATCAAAATATCGCGTCGTTGCTTAATAAAGAAGAGGGAACTGAAAGTGCCGGAATTGAGCCAAGAAAACTTTACGAACCTGTTACCAGCGGACATAAAATGCATATAATCTTTTCCGGCTCAAGTTCGCCCTCAACAACTGACGAGGAGCTAATCACGCCGATCCCGCTCAATAATTATTGATTATAATCAGTACATTATTGATTGGTGGACTCAAGTAACCAACAGTTCTTTTTAATGTCAAAACATGTTCAATATAGAAACAATAGGCTCATTTGTAGCATTCACAGATGACAAAGCACTTACAAGCACTGACTCATCATGGACCATAGTGGACGGGTGAAGATTTCAGAAACATTCAAAAATGGTTCGCCATAATTAATGGTTGAACCATTTATGGTTCAACAATGAATGTCTCTAAAGCTAATTGTATGACTTATTCAATCACAGCAGTCGGACCACCTGAAATCTTTGATCTGAGAATTCGTGATGGATTGTGTGAAATGAGCGAGGCCCCAGGATTGAAAGAGTACCTAGTGTAAAATATTTAGGCTTGCAACTTGACTGTCTTCTGAAGTGGAAAGAACACATTGAAATCGTAGTACAGAACAAGAAAGTATTTTTTCTTCTTTGTGATATTTCGCAATTGGCTTCCAAGAAAAAATGTACATTTACTGTTGTATTACGTATAAGTGTGCAGCATTCTAATTTATGGCATTCAATACTGGGGTGGTGCCTACGCTACCACTTTCCACTGTCTCAAACGGCATTGATGCGCATTGTTACCAGGAACCACACACGCACTAGGCTCAAAGAGTTGTATCAGGTTTATGACGTATTCCCGGCCAGACTAATTTATGTGTATCGTTTGCTGATCTACGCTCAAAAATAATCATTTCTAAGACTTACACCTAACACAAGAATAACCAGAAATACCATACAGAAAAATATGATCGATATACAACGACCTTACAACGACTTTTTTACTAGGTGGTTAGACCACCTGAACTAAAAGGTTATACAAAAAAAAAGTACTGTCATACCTGAATATTCGCACGTAGAGTACCTAGGGGAGTTTGTTTAGTTGTGGGTGTGTGGATGCATGCCCGAAGATATATACCCACATCGGGGTTATGTGAATTGTGCCTAATAGGTGAAATCATTCAAGTAATATCCGCGCATAAGAAAAATCTCAGAAAGAAACAACAAAATTGTAAAAAAATGAATTTTGTTCTATTATTGTCTTTATCCATGGTTCATATCCTTATCAATAATATTATGGTTCTTTCCTGAAAATTATACTACAAGAACGTTAACTAGACCCTATGACCTTAGGGATGGAAATGTAATTAGTGTAGTCATAATTGTGGAATGTGCAATTTTAAATATGTATCCTGTATGATTTCCTTTGTATGAATAAGAAAAAATAAATAAAATAAAGACTCCTTTGACCTAATCGGAGCCTGCATGCTGAATTGAAGTTCTTGGTTATTTCGATTTTTGGCGTATCTTGAACCAAAACCAATTTTATGGGGAAGTTTTCCAACTATTAAAAATAATAAACTAAACTTGGAAGTTGTCAGAGCTTCGACTATTTAAATCCATTATTCATCAAATATATCGACTGATATAAGGCGAATGTTACTGTTTGAAAAGTATGCAATGAATTCAGTTTTGACTGATTTTCTTCGGGCGATGTTTTCTGAGCCACTTACCAGAATAGCATCATTTGCTCACAGTATATTAGAGCAAAATATCGGCTGTAAAACCTGGGGATACTCGTAGTGTCTGGTGGTTCGCTAAAGTGCAGGAAACCAGAAAGTTCAAGAGCGGAAAAGTCCCCCAAGTAGCCGCTGCGGTCGGGAAATTCAGTTGGCCGGCACCGCATAATGCGTAGATGACCTTCCAGTCATTAGTTGTGCAAAACCTTGGTTACGAGCTGGGACAGAAAACGGCGGGGGTCGTAGGGAATTTGCATGTACTAATCTACCCCGAGCATATACAAAGTCCCCCTTCAGAAAATCTTACATTCGCCCACTCGATTTTTATTCAAATGGTCCGCAGCTCTCCTCCGCCGATATGGTTTTGCATATGAAAGACCCCGGAAAGCCCACACACTGGACTTCCTGTTCTTGAAACTCAACTCCCCCTCTCTTCATCCTTTACAGCCAACGATGCTTCCATTATACATACGTTGCATATTCCAAAGAGGCTAATGGGGGTGGCTTTTTGACTCCGAAACCAAGTTCCCTTCCGCGGGACCGTGTTCGGGGTGAGAGCCACAGGGAGGAATTAGCTTTAAAACATAGCTTTTACTGGTACACCTCTAAATAAATTATTTGTGGACGGTGGAAGGCAGTAATGGTCAGGCTTTGTCCGACCACTGCGTCATCTATCTTCTCCAATAAACATAAGCCCCCTTTTCACTGCAAGGTTTTCTCATTTCAATGAAAGGACTTTCTACCCTCGAACCCTCTACTAACTCTTTAGCAGCGGTTTTTTTCGTAAATTAATTGAACAAAGGCATTGGTGTAGCTTTTTCACCCTGGTTTGAAGCTTGTTGCTGGTTCACAAAACGTACTATCCAATAACCGGCGGTCAAGTACATTTACACAAATACCAATTGGAATGAATTGTAAATGTTATTAATATCTAGTAACAATTTCTAATTAACCAACACACTTCTCATGTTTTTACGATTATGGTGTATCATGGAGTTTGTACGACTTGATTTAAGTGATTCATAGATCTATACATATTTTTAATTGTTTGTTTTGTTTTTACAGGTATTACGAGACGGGTAGTTTCAAAGCCGGAGTGATAGGTGGTAGTAAACCTAAAGTTGCCACAGCCCCTGTCGTCGATGCCATTGCCAACTACAAACGAGAAAACCCAACCATGTTCGCCTGGGAGATCAGAGATAGGCTGCTGGCCGAAGGCATCTGCTCCCAAGACAACGTTCCTAGTGTCTCCTCAATCAATAGGTAAGTTCATTTACTTTAGGGTCATTATGACTTCTAGAATTGCCACTCAATGAAGGTTGATTGTTAGGTTGACTTAAAATTGATGAAACCTGATGCTAATTATGAAGATGGCAGTTCAATACATAAGCAAGGCAGCCTTGACTTTGTCTAGTTGGAGGGTGAGATGAAGTGCTCCAAAGAGCTACACAATTAAGTTTGGGGTCCTCTAGGGCCACATCTTCAAATCCAACCAAGTGCCAGGCCTATTCCTAACTCCTTCAGGATTGCAATACTAAGTTTGAACAACTATGGACACAAACAGCACAGAAATAGTGCATCCGAGTTTGTTGTGTTTTCATTTAAAATTTGTTTTGATCGAATAATTTCCTCTGAATTTTTGCACAATTTGGTGACATTAAGGATTTCCAAATATGTGACAAAACTCCTATTATTCACCGAGGAACACACATTCTCCTTATTCTCCGAGTGAATATTACTGTGTAAACAACATCAAGTCAAAAAGAGAAAAGATTTATTCTGTGAGGCACGGGAAAAGTGCGCGCCTTGGGGGCTGTTGGCATTAGGGTAATTCCCAGCGGGAGTCAGCAACACTTCTGTAATTAATTGGTACGCTACTGGGAGCTAACCTTTAGGTCTGATTGAATACTTCCAACCCCCTAAACCGGAGTTAGCTTCCCTTATGCTGCCCCTATCCAGTGCTCTCGAACACTCAATATAACCAAGCCAACCCCTCCCATTCTACTTCTACCCACAATCATTCGATTCCACGCTGCACTCTCTCCTTTTATTATCCACTTTTTTTGCTCCGTGTTTTTTTCCTTCTCCCTTCCATCTCTTTGTTTCCTTTCCTTCGATGATTTTGAAACATGTACAAAATATTGGTCGCATTTGGTTCATCTCAGAAAGAAAGATGTGTTTTTACTTTTTAGATACGAAACTTTAAAACAAAACGATGCGAAATCCTCCCACACGGATCAACATTTTCTACACGTATCACATTCTGTTCTGTATCAATATGCTGCCGATTTCGATAACTGCACAAAATACTTACAATGGTCAGGAAAAGTGTTGTGCGCTCAGTGCGAGTTGTCAGTAACTTACTCAGTGATTTTCCAACATCTCGGGCCCACCTATATAATTCATGTTTACTACTTGTTCCTGCTTACATCGTCCGTATCTACCAAGGAGTATCATCCAACAAATATCCAAAATCGCCTTATTTCCGCAAATACGAGAAGTGGGTATCTGATGCCACAAAACTATTTGAATTTTTCGAGCTGTGGAGTATTGAAAATGTCAATCCCTTTGTTATGTAAAAATGTTATTTTGAAGGGGCAAAGTGCCGTCTAGGATATGTTTTGGCTAATTATTTTTTAATTCGACATTCAGAATCATAAAACGCAAACCAACAGAAGGCCAGGGGGCTTATGAGAGCTACCTGATACTTCTGTTGCTTTTGAATCAGTATCGACAGTCATACAAACAATGATGAGCCTCGGTTACAACGAGAACAAAATTGCTTCAAGAAGAGTGGTTTTCTTATCTGATCACAAATATTCACTAGTTATTATCACTGTTGAACGTCATTTAGGCTTTTTGCTCACCTCGGAATGAATTTTTTTTTTTTTTTTAATTGAAAATTCAACTTTTGAACATTCTGGAAACCAAATATTTGAATTAGGCTAACTACCCTCGGGAAACTACCAATTTTGCATTGAGTAGACGTTCAAAAGGTGGAGGAAACGTTCAGATGAGAAAACTAAGGGCTTGTTTAGTTGAATAAATTAACTAGAATTTGGCTCTTGAAAAATAGACATGTTCGTTGCATTGTAGTTTTCTTATACATGCAATATAAATGCTCGTATAATTGTGGGGAAAATATGTTAAATATCGGAGAATTTGATATTATTGCAAATACCTATCAGAATGATCTGAAACAATGTCGGAGAGAGACTGGTGTAAGATTTTGTTTTTGCTTTTTTGTTTTTCTAGAATCTTGGCGTAGTGAAAGAAAATGGTGTACGAACATCGTGAGGCTGGTCCAAACCCGTAGTCCAAATTTCGTAATTTTAGCTCAACGCTAACTGGCCAAAGTGGCGCGGACGGCGTAGGGTGAACGGACGGATTTTTTTATTCAATGTTCTGTATCTAAGTGTCTTGAAACGTAAACTACAAGTAGCAAATTTTGAAGGGGGTTAAAATTTTCTTATAACTTGGTCGATTCCAACGGTCATCCATGATACTAAGATACTTGAAAAATCTCAATATTTCCACTGAAGTATGAGTACTATGTTAGACTGGATTCGGTGATTAAGCTATCATCAGTAACAAAAAATAGTAATAAATAAATAAAACAATACTTAATTTGTCTTTATGTATTTTATTTTATTTTAGCGAATTTTCAAAAAATGTTAAAACTTGAATTGCCGAAAACGTTTTTCATACCAAAACCCGTTTCAGGCCATCCTGAACTGCCAAAAGACACACCAAAAACTGTCTTGGCAATCGAAAGGCTAAGTTCGTACATGGCCAGAATCGGGCCACTCTACGGGGGATTTATGGAAGTATTAAGGGGGGAAAATTACCCATAAAATCCAAAAATGACACAGCCTGACAAGTGACACCTCATTTTAAAGTTTTGTTTACACTGAACACGACGGTGAAGTCAGAATTGCGATATCTTATTCCGTTCTCAAATTGGAGCGATTTGAAGATGAAGAAAGCTGGTTGTTACTTCAAGTTTCATCTGCTCTAATCTGAGAACGGGGTGAGATATCGCAAATCTGCCTTCGTCATCGTGTTCAGCGTTGATAAATCTATAAATTGAGTTGTTACTCTGCAAAAAAGGAGACCATTTTTGTTATAAAACCAGTTATTTCTTCAACTACTCCTACTGTTTGCGTTTTGAAATGGTGAAATTGAAACAGTAATATCAATATACAACTCTTTGAATTGAGTTGAGGGTAGGTATTCGAAATTTAAAAAAAAATCAAATTAATACTTTCAATGCACTTTTGCTACGTTCAACGAGATTGACAATTTCATAACACGGTTCCCTCTCGGCATCCCGATTATTTTCCATTAAGCAACTCCATAGTCCGTGCAATTTCGTAGGTGGAATCTCATGATTGGATTCCTTGATAGAAAGCAACAGCGATAGGTAAAAGGGTACAAAATGAAAACGAAGCGCGGGCCAGCGGAGCGGGTAATGAGCGTTGCCGTTTGTGATAAAGTTGTAAAAACGCCGGTCGGGAGCGCAGACCACCCCCGTTATCAGGGGGTTGAAATCGATTGTAGTCGGCTGTGGAGGGCGGCTTTGGGCAAAGCAAAATGGCGCTCTCTGCTCCATGTTTACATCCGCGTCACAATCAAATAACCACAAAACCTGATACTTTTTTTTCTGTGCCTTTTTGTTCTGCATGAGTTTTTTTTTTTGGCCCCCGCGATTCACGTTGTAATTCCGCTGAACACACCGAACCGAGAGAATCTGAATAAACTGCTGATTTGAAACCAAGCAATTCACGCCATATTGGTTTATTTTTGATATGATTTGAAATATTCCGTTACCTACTACTGTAGAAACATCACAAATTACACACAACTTAAATTCTGTTTTGGTGCAACATCAGATCGGTTTGATTATTCTCATTGAGTTGATTTATATACATGAACCATTCAATGATGGTCTTCCTCAGATGAACCTTACTATATCAATCATAAATAGTTACGAAACGATTCAACCTATTTTCAGGAACCTGACCGTCGCCATTATACTGTCTTATAAAACAGTACCTATGATGAATAACTGTGTGTGATTTAGTTTGACCGTCAGTAAGAATGATGTTGAGGGATGTCGAGGGTCGGTCAAATGAAAATTGATTTATGTGCCAACGTTTCGAAGAATATATTTCTTCATCTTCAGGGCGACATCCCTCAACATCATGATTAATAACCATAACCTAATGCATTCTTTTTACTTTATAGTAGGTGAGACCGGGGCCGGTTGGCATAGTTTTTGATTTTTGATTTTTCTAGTTGTTTTGTTGATTCTATTTCAAAAATTGAAATTGCCTTGGTTAGTGCAACTCTTGAGCTACGAAATCCCCACAAGAATGATCCTTTAGAACACCCGTAGAAAGCCCTACATCAAACCCAAAGCAACAAGAAAACTACGCCAACCTACCCCTTGACCGGGGTAAGTTGGCTTATCCATTGGGGTAGGTTGGCATATGTCCTGTAGCAACAGTACGGGAATTTCGGGATGGATTGCACACCAATTGTGTTGGTACCTACCTAACTTATAACGTAGGTTTTTACTAAAACTCAGGTTCCAAGATTGATAAACGATGGTCAATCAAATGAAGAAAGTCTTTACTGATGCTAAATACAAAAATTGGAATGCAGAATCGTGTAAAATGAACAACATAATCAGTAGCTGACACCTTGATTGATTGATTGGTCAGAAAAGAAAGGTCTAGAGTTGTATGCATAATACAAATGCATTTTAAAGGAAATTTAGTGCTGAAAGAGCATTGATGCGGTTGGCGTGATGCCTGTAAGAAATTCACTCGTTCTTACAACAAATTACTTAATTTCTCCCTTGCTGGGAAAACATCTCATCGTGGATGTGTTTGATAGTTTTAGGAGCCCCTAAGCTGATCATGGGCCCATTGTCCTTAAATTGTAAGCCCTAAGGAGGCTAAACACCAACTTACAGCTTCAAAGAGTGAATAGCATAGAAATTAGCTTCAGGAGCCCCTCAGCTGAACCTGGCCTATTCTGCTTAAAGTGTAAGTCCTAAGGAGGCTACAGACCAAATTACAGATTCACAGAGTGAATAGCTTAGAAATTAGCTTAAGGAGCTGTTCTCGGCCCTTTAAGTCTCAAAGTGTGAGTCTGAAGTGTAAGAGAAATTTAAAGTAATTTGTATCACGCAAATTTTGCCACGAGACATAATATCCTTGTCAAAACAAACTCAACATACAATTTTTGCAAATCTAAAATATAATACATTTCTTCTCGGGCTGACGACGCTGTAAAGCGAAAATTTCCACTTTTTCCAAATGTAGTAAGTGTTTTCTATAATTTTCTATAATTTTCATCCTCCTGTTCGTGCATTCAAGTTCATAAAATATAATATAGGTGTATATCTCTTAGGTGTATAACATTATTAATTCAATATTATTGAATTCGTAAAAACCTAGCATTTTTTCTGTAGATACCACGGTGTAAATATGCCCCATTGATTAAGAAGACTTGAACTACGATTCAACATGACGGTCAAAGATTCAACACCTTCAATAGCCTGGTTTTTGATCGTAAATCAGTTGCTAAGATTATTATGCAAAAACACGATGCTCATACGATTGAACTCAACATAATTTGGAATGAATCGCGCAAAGCCATTTCTCATCCTAAGAGGAGTCTCATTACAGCGAGGAATAACTTATCGGTTCAGAGAATCTAAGGAGAAAAATGGACAGAAATTGATGCTTTAGCCAGTTTTTGTTGTCAATTTTTAATGAATTAGAGGTATGTTAGATAAATATCTAAATATATTCCTAAGGGCTGCTTAAGGAATCCATTAGTGAATTCATCTCAATGTGAATAGCTATCGCGCGCCCTTTTACAGTTGGATTCGGACGCATCGATGATTCCCTCATATTTTCGAAGGCGATACAGTGGATTAGACATTTTTCCGAGCGATTTTCCTTGTGGGTCAATATCTTCGCAGATCCCTCAGACGGTGGCTCTCTCGGAATCGTGAAGGGTGAAGCTGTGACGTCGGAAGGAAACGGAATCTCATTGGGGGCCGTAGAGATGGGGTGGTTTTTAGGGGATGAAGACAGGGAAGGATCTCGGGTGAAGTGGTGATTTTTGTGGGGGATCGGAGGTTATTGTACCCCAAGCTTTTTTCTCCCGTTTCTGGCTTTTCCTCAACGCCAATTTTCTCTCTTCCTCCAGGGCCCTGTTCAATAAAACTACAATTACAATTTACAGTGATATTTTTCAACATGTTTCAAAGATAAGAAGTACAAGCGTTCGTCCAAACTACGATTGTAGATTTGTAAGTCCCAGTGAATTTTAACAATTCTACAGGTGGATTTTGCCTGTTTTACGGGTGTTTTTCAAAGATTCGACATAAGTACAATAATTGCACAATTATTGTAAAAATCCACAGTCATGTAGCATGGCTATAAGAGCAAATTTACAAAGAAAATTTTACAGGCCTCCATTTTTCAGATTTTATAACCAATTTTGCCTCCCTTTTTGCCTAGTAACACCTCAGCTTATAGATTTTTCAACGCTCAACCCGATAGTGAAGTCAGAATTGCGATAACACATTCCTTTATCAGATTAGAGCATAAGCACCGTGTAGAACAACTCAAGTAGCACCGACATTTCTTCATCTTCAAAGTGCTCCAGTTTGAGAACGGATTAATCAACAATAAAGAAACTTCCACCAGAAATATGATATCACCTATGGTATGCTACCTACTTTTGACATGATAGTTACGATTATATTACAAGTTAATTCAGTATTGTAATCAATGACGTTCACAATGGGAACTTCACATCGTCTTCTGTATAAAAGGAATATGACTATTGTTAAAAACAAAATTTGTTTAATATGTTGATGTAAATATGTTGATGTTAATATGTTGATTTTCACTATGTTGATGTAAAAAATCGAAAAATTCATTTCAAGGTTCCAAATTAATTTTCCAACCAAAACAGTTCATTTTCCAGCGATTTTGACCACTTGGGGAAATTCACAGTTCATTTTCCAGCACCTTTGGGACGACTTGGGGAAATTTTGACATTTAGCGCAAGATTAAGTGAGAAAATCCGATCATTTGTTGGTAAAACTTGTGGAGTTTCTAATGTGGTGATTTACTAAGTGGATGTTTACAACAATAATTGAATTATTACTTTGGTCGTATAGTTAATTATTAACTATACAACCAAAGTAATAATTCAATTATTTTTTTTTTAATTGAGTCAATCAGAGTTATTTTTCAATTAGTTTTTCAATTTCAGACTTCAACACTTAGTTGCATATATATTTCGTTTGTAGGGGTGGTTTTAAGCGTTTGGGAAAGTGATGAAGAATATTTGTTCAGGTCGATTTCGAAAAACAATGAAGATTCCAACTCTCAACCGTTTCAATAAACCAGTCTGCATTTGCTTATCGTACAATTTACAATACCGTCAGTCAAATACCTCGCGATTTATGCAAAACGATTCATATCGTTTCGAATTAAATTCAGGATACGACCGTAATAATGGGGGAAACTGGGAATTGTTGGAGGACCGCAAGCAATTCACAAAGTCAAGGTTTCGGAGCGCTGATAATGGGCAGGGAAGTGGGCAGGCTTAAGAGGGTTGGCAAGACATTGGACCAAGGGGGATAGATCAATATCAGCAACTAACCACTTGGCTGGGTCCGCTCAACCTCCCTGTTCCCATCTTATCTGTCTTTAACATAATAATGTGGTTCAGGAGACGAATAGGTGATGCTCGGTGTGAATTTCCTGTTCAACATGGCGTGGAGCAGTTGTAAGTCGTAAAGACTTATTCAGGTGTATCTAATCTGTGTGGGTAGGATAAAGAATACAAATGTGGTATGTGGTTTCAGGCTTACATACCAATGATGCTGCACAAATGGGATTCAATACATGCATCAAGTCATTGAGACTCTCCTACTATTATGATCCTTCCAGTTTATTTTGCCTATTGGTCATGTTGAAGATTCTCATGGTAAACTTAGTAAAGTTATCCATGCTAAATGGACCAGATTTTGCTAATTTGGATCATTTGGATCATCAAGACAAGTCCATTCTGTACTCATTGAAGCCTTTTATGCTGAACGCTTATTAATTATTTTTAAATCCTTGTTTCGACTCCAGTTGGCCCATGAACTCAAAGCTACCATGATACAAAGGGCGTATTCATTATTGAATAATTTGGTATACATTTTTTAGGTTGAAGCTAAACCATATTGATGTCAACTGCATCTGACAGCTCCTTATCTATAATTCAAGTCGTCTCTAGTGGCCACTTCCTGTTAACAAGGTTGTACTTGAGTGCCAATTGGCTGAAACAGAAACCACGACATCCCTGCACAAGCGGCCTTATCGGGTTGATAAATTTGATTATTGGTAACTCAAGAGTGAGCAGGGGAAGGACACAATGAAAAGAGCGACATCTGTGCTTCAAAGCATCAAACTCGCATTACTAACTCCAGTCCGGCTCTTTCGGGGTAGTGAAGGACAACTCTATTATATTGCCCAAGGGGGTCCGACCAGTTAGGTTTAATGCACACCCTCCCCTTACAAGCTTTCTCTATTAATTTGTATGGACTGGGGACTACAAATGTCCCCTCGGGTGTTGTAGGAGTACACAGCTTTGCTCGGTTTTTCGCTCTCTGATGTTTTGCCGATTTTTCGAGTTGTTATTTCCACCGATTTCGAGAATTCATTTTACATTTGAACAAGGAATTTTGAATACTGTTTTGCTGACGGAGGAGTTTCTTTTTTGTCAACCCTTCGTTGGTGAACAACTTGCAGATTGATGTCCAAGAACTAAAATTCCTGTGTAGCCCAAGAAACTGGTGAGAATCTGCTGAATGCCTGATGTTTGTGCCATATTTTCCTTGAAAGATGTTTAGGTACACTCCAGTACTCCAGTTTTTGGTTCGGTGTCGTATAGTGCACCAGCTATAGTAGAGTACCTTCACCATGGCAAAGTCGCCGCTTACTGTCTGTGATTCACAAGTCCCGCATCAGGGATGATTTGTACGCTTAATGAATGGTGACTGATCCTGAGATTAAATGGGGTTAAAGAACCTTCAGATGGGCAATTCGATAATGACGGGGGAGGCGATGACGCGAGCATTAGTCAAAATATTTCTTACGCTCGGGCGACCGTCAGAGGTAGACAGATGTGAAAACTGCGTACCCTCCGCCCTTTTCACGAGTCACAATAGGGTGAACCAACCGTACGGGAGTCACCCCAGTCGGACCAGAAATCTTCGACTTCGAAAAAGGTACATCTGTGTCGTTCTTCTCTACCAGGGCCGCTGTTAAACGCGGCAGTCTGAAATTCATCGAGATGAAAAAGGAGTCGACGAGGGGTGACGGGCAATGTTTTGGAAGTAACGTACCCGCTTGAACAAGTGTTCGCAGGGAAATCCTCCCATCCATTCTTCCTCCGGGTGATAATATAGACCTTATGTCCTGTTGTCCTCGATTCATCAAATCCCGGACTTTCACAACTGTTGCGTTTCTATATTCTGATGGAGGACCCGGAAAGAAAGTCGATTATCAAGGGTGTCTGAGCATCGATTCCGCATCCCTGCGTATGTATGGAATGAGGAACCATTGTACGTCAAACTTCCAATGCTGACTATTCTTCTTCATCAAATAACGGAGGAAAAATTCAATTATTGGTACACTCCGTTGTTTAATGAATTTGCGGGCTGCAATCTGCGTTAGAATCTGCACTGTCACCAGGACATCTTTGACATCTCAACGGAATATATTGTTGACATGGACTGGTGCTTCCTATTATGGACTTCTTTCTCTTCATGACTGCTGTCGGTGCGCATCATATTTCGAGGTATTGAATCAGACTTTAGTAACATCATGCTGCCTAACAGGCCCTTTTTCCTGGTGTAGAGGGAATGAAGACCTACATCAATAATCCATTGAAAAGACAGCTACCAGAACGAGTCTTGTTTGTAGATTCAAGTACAATCATTCCAAAAGACAACGAAATCATTGTCAACTCCTCAACTTTCAGCTACATAACGATTCAAAACTTCTGGTTAATTTCTTCAATCAACCATTGAAAAACGAGAGAGGTGATATCACCCAGACAAAGCGACCGTTTCCTTATTTAAGCCCAGTCCCGTCAGGCCTATTCAGTTTAAATGTAAAAGCAGGATGCGGTAGGCCGAGTTAGCGACGGACGTAACAGAACCAATGGTGCACCTCGCTGTGATTAGTTGCTTTACCCGCGGAGATAGGGACAGCCTGCACACAACGTCATTGCGGTTACTGCCCTAATAACATTACACATTTCTCTCCTCTGTCGTATTTCAGCCTCCCTCTCGCTCTCCCAATTACACTAACTACCATCGCATTCGCTTTTAGTTTAAACTCGCCTACATTCTAATCGCCCTCTTCTCCCCCGTTTTAACTTTGTCCCTATATTCAATTCGGATTTACTGAGTTTTCCCGGTGAAAAGGGACCTGGGGACCGATAAAACCTGTGGTGGTATGGAATGAGGAGGCACCGTCCAATTTAGAAATTAAAACGAGGATAAACTTCAAGCAAAAATAAAGTTTGGTGCAATGATCCCACTCAAAGCTCATTACCCTCCTGCTATTCCCCCTAAATTGTTGACCAATATCATTATTCTCTAGCTCTTTTTGTCCTACGCTAGCGTTATCCACCTAATTTCTTCAACCATCACTTGGTATATAAACTGCACAAATGTATATAAAATCAAATCGGTTATATAATTCGTGAGAATGAACTACACATTTATAATCATTAAACACGTTGTAGAAACACACCCGCAGAAATTGATTTATAAAAGTTGAGACTTCAGATACAAATAGTCGTTTTGTCGTTGACCTTGTATCTTGTACGTGCAATTCTATCCGTCGATTTATATTTCTCGAAGCAATAAAAGGGGAAAAGAATGATAAAATTTTATCGGCACAGTTTAACGATCGAATAGTGTTTGGATGACGTTAGTTGCTAAATATAAAAACGGTGCTGAAGCAGGATGGATTAGAGTTAGCTCATCCAGATGATACTGCAGTCGATCCAAATTTTATCTTGAACTTATTTTGGGGAAATGCTGGGAAAGTCAAGATCAAACTGACTTTGAGCTTGGGTTTGCTACATTTATTTGGCGTGAGCACCGGATTTTATACATATCGATCAATACAGTTTCAGTTACAGTTGACAAATTATGAGTGTGCAACATATTGTTCAATCCGTATTGCAGTACCTAATCAGTCTCTGGTTTTTACTGATTATTGATACCTAATGGGTTTCAAAATCAATTTCACAAAAAACAATCGTCGGAACTGCATCATCTCGTAAACAACCAGTCGCACGCTGGGAGCAATAGTGGCACAAACGAAAATTCGGCAAGCGCTTGGAGTAATGTAAAACTGGTATGAGTCCAAAATCGTCGATTTCCAGCTAAATGTACCATCGGATAGCTAAGACCGGTTTTATGACAGTTCCAAAAGAGGCCTCGTTGTATGTTTACGTCACAATTTACACAGTTTTCGAAAGTCAATCGATTTGAGCTAAATTTGGTAGGTGTTTTTGAGTTTGGAAAATCATCTTGAATTTGGAACATCTGAATTCAGATTCGTGTTCAATGTCCCAAAAAACCCTCTATACCAAATTTGGCTCAAATCGATTGAGTTTCAAAATTTTTGTCTGCCATAGCGGGTCCGTAGATACCTACGTAAATATAGAATCGGATATGAAAATAAAATTTTTTTTTTGGAATGTCGTCAGTGAACTTTCTTTGATATTGACTGATTTTCATCAATTTTTTGAGGTTAGGAAAAACTATGACGTGATAGACAGTATTGTTCCCAGCGTGCAAACAAAGTGTTTGCTATGTCCGCCTCTTCAGCGGATCAAGGGTAATCCCCAGGTCTAGTCTAGCTCTCTGCAACCATTCTCCGACCTATAGTACCTACTGAACAATCTGGGCGAGGCCCAGGGGCCGAACATTACCTAAAGTTACCACTGGAATGACTCCTTCCTACGTTCACCTGTGCTGAGAGCATGGAATTTCTCAGATTGGAAACAAACTAATAACAACATACCTATCATTGAAAGGCGGTTTTCATATTGCATTTTTTGTGAATTAGCACATTGTTTAACGTTCTTTATAAAAATGTTCCGAATAATCTGGTGTGGAGGGTAACACGTAACGTGAAAAAAAAGGGCGATATAAAAGGGAGGGATTGAGGCTGTAATGCTGTTTAATGCATGTATCCAGGAGCTACCACCCCTCAATGGACAACTGTTCACAACTCTTATCGTGTAATCTTTGACACCGGGATTCTATTCAGGAAGAGGGAAAGCGGGCCCTACAATCCACCGTACGGTACCTCCTGCCCCCCCACAGCGTCACAAGGTGGCCGGTATGGTGATACAGATCGCTTTCAGAAGTGGTTTTAGGGGATGTAAACCAGGATAATCCGATTAGGAAAGGCTTCCCTTTTCCCTACCCACAAAGGCATCCAAAGCTTACCTTCCCAACCCCTATGTCGTTATCAATTACGACCAGACCGCTCTGCCAATTAGTTACCGCCCATCCTCCTCGGTACATCCTATGATCTTTCCCTCGGGTTATTCGTTCGAAATTCGGAGCTCGCCAACTGTTCCTCCCACAATCCTATTCAAGGTTCGTATCGCCATCATCTGTAATGTGATTGAACCGCATACTCTGCAGACTTATGACATTTTCTGTCATCTTCTCTATTCCCCGGCTGTTTCTTGGGGAAGCCAACAAACCATAACCACATAATATATTTGCTCCTCATTGTCCTATTATTAGTCCCCGACGCTACATGGCTTAGTTACTACCACTTCTTGAGATGCCTAATCATAACACAGGTACTTACTTTTATTGAGCACATAATATTATTATGCCAGATGAAAATTAAAATTTAAAAAATATAAATTAACTCTACATTACAAAATGAAATAGTGAATGTGTACAAAATAATACGATTTACAATAATGAATCCAATAAACCTTCAATAAACTCAAAGTAAACGAATGTTCTGCGTTGAGTGGGAGCTAGCCACACTGTCAGCTATGCCGGATGTGTAATTTTTTTCTAATCAAAAATAACAATCCTCATTAAAATTAAATCGCTTATGTGAAATGTGAAATTAAACGTGCTGCTAATATTCTAGTCAACAAAAGTAGCGCTTGGCTGGCCAAATAATCCAAAATAAAATGCTGTAAACCGTTTACTATGGGGCACCAATACATTTAATAAACACGGTGAGATATTCAATGGAAAAAATGATACTGCCGAAATTATGTGCAGTAGGTCAACTGAGAAAACTAAAGTTCCTGTGAAGAAGTGTGTTGGGGGAGAATCCGGGGGGGCCTATCGAAAAATGACTTAATAGGGATTTTTGGATGACACGCAGAGGATACTGAAGGAAATACCTACTCTCTGAACAAGGGCTATATAAATCTGATACTGCCTATTCATTAATATGACTTGGTGGAAAAGATCATTTGTCACTCAAAGGATGTTTCTTTTTCTCGTACTCGTGCAAGCTGCTCTGCCGAATCAGCAGCCTTTTTTTGCAAATTGTACAAGTGGAATTGGATCTTCTTGCAGAGATTTGGCACGCACGGGGTAGATGGAGGGTGTCATTACATATTTAATCAAAACCATCCCCTACGACCTTTCATACGACGTCTTTCATTCGTCTTCGTCGTTCAAACCACTTTTTCCGTTCCATTTGCCAATCGTTTGTTTTTACTACAGCCCCTTTTTCGGCAATGACGCTCAAGAGTATAAACTACCAAAAGGTGTCGGGGATTGAGTTTATTCAATGACATGAATCCCCCCCCCCCGTAGGGGACAAACAGATAAACACAGATACAAAGGTATATGATTAGGTTGGGGCTACAAGCCCCAGGCAGCAGGGGAGAGAAGTGCACCTCCCGAACAATACCGCTCGAGAGGCAGATGTCCTCTTGACTGTAAATCACATCAATACGTGTCAGGCTCCGACCTATTCACTGCCCTACCGTAGTCAGTCTCTATTCTCCACCTCTTAGGGTTTTGCCCTTCAGTCTATTAACCGGACCCCACCTCCCTTGTTAAGTGCCACTTTTCCCATAGTTCCAAACAACTTTTCGATCAACTGAAACCCACACCAGGCAGAAGTGTGGCTTTTAAATCTCAAAACTAGTAAAATCGATACGAATGAGACGTCCTTCTCCACGTTGAACTCCACTTTAATTCATTCGCCGCGAAATATTGGAGGTGTGATGAAATGACTTTTCAAGACTAGTTTAAAATTTAGTCGAACAACTTGAACTGACTTCTTCGAAGAAAAAAGTAGTACCTGAATGGTATTGGTCTTTAGGGAACTAAAGTTATTGTTCTGAATTCATTTCCCGCTTTAAGTAATACCACTTTCTTGGGGTACCTCCTGAAAGTAAAGCAGGAATTCAGAGATTTGTGATCCCAATCCAATACTTTACCACTCAAACAAGAGGTAACCTAGCAGCTAAGAGCAAAGAAGTAATGGACTAAGTTCAGAAGGCATATATAAAGGAACAAAGGGTTAAACTTTAAGAAGGGATCTACTAGAATTAGGAGGTGGGCGAGGCAATGAGGGGATCTCAATTATCACGAGAACAAAGCGGAACGTTCCGAGAGAGAATCCTTTAAAGCAGTATCAAGCCCAAACAGTTTCTTTGGGAAGTGGTTGAAAGAGGTTAAGCCGTAGGGCTGGAGAGGCGGTCTGAGCTTCAAGACGAAGAGCGGGGGTAAAACCTAAGTTGAGTATCGGGCCCTTGGGGGCTGTTGGGTCCCAACTTCCACAAGAGTTTTCCTTTCCCTTCTTCCAAGCCTCCCTTTTTCCCAGCCCTTCCCAAACCTTTCGAAAGGAACAAACTCGAAAAACTTACATTTATAGAAGTCGCTTTCTAGAAAACCACCTCTTAAATAAATAGCACCTATTATTCAACCCTCTTTCTCACTAGGTTTTTTTTTTTTTTTTTTTTTTTTTGTCCTCCCCTCCTAGTGCTACTCGTTTTGAATAAATCGCGCTGAAAAATCTCCGGTCTCGTCATTCTGGCTGGGAATTGCCACGCGACCAATTCAATTTGTTTGGACGCTTTATGTCCTGGAGGAATGTATCTTATTCCCTACTTTTCCCGCCAGTTCACAAGCCCTTTTTTTCATTTTGAGATGCCTTTATAGCTGCCCGTCCGTCAAAAAGTCGGCTCTCAGCTTGAAACGGTGTTTTGCCTTTGGCAGGGGAGGAGAGTCTTTCATGGAATTGCTTTTTGAGGAACGTTATTCTTTTTTTGAACTACATCTTATACGCTTCGTCGAGTATATCAAAACCTTCATCAAAAGCTTATTCCATCCTCCAGTAAACGTTCAGACCAACGCATAGATAGTGGCTCGTGAGGCTTGAGTCGAACATAGAAATAAAAGTTCCGAGGATCTTGTTTCACTCACAGGGAAACTTAGTGGTTTCATAATATGAAAGGTATTTGTTTCATATTCAAGGCTGTGTTGTCATATTATAACAACACAGCCTTGAATATGAAACAAATACCTACTCACCTTACACACGTTCAGTAAGGGATTTGGTTCTGATGTACGCACACAAAAAAAAAATAAACCAACAGGTTTTCTAACAATTTTTGACCAGTGAATTCAGGTAAAAAGTTTGCATAAAGTTATGGGGTCTATGGATATTAATTTTCGTACTGACGAAACGTTTCGTCTGTAGGAAACAAGGTGGTTTCGAATGTGGGTAGCAAAACCTTCCTGATATCATTTATTGTCAGTGTAACCAGTTATAAGTTGTTACCCAAGCATGAAAGGGATCAGTGATCAATTTAGCTGAGGATTTAACGAGACCGTAACTGAGCTAGTTACCGACTTCCCTGGGTTAGACAGGATCATCATTGACCTGCTCGAACGAACACACTTTATTTTACCACGTAACTTCATTACGGACGGAGGTATACGTGGGAGTAGGGAAAAATGGCGGATATTCAGATTGGAAAAGCTGTATTTTTTTCCTCGGCACCGAGCTGTCACACGAGGGAACAAAAAGTGGCAGCGGTGGGTTGCGAGTTGCCAAAAATCTAATGTAATTCCTCTCGCGCTGGTTAAACGCAAACCGGGCCTCGCCCAATGAATCAAAGTGGTTTTTTCCGCTGACTTGACTCTCTGGGGACCATTTCCCTGTTTCCAGAGCGCAGGATTAATTACAGCGATCTTCCGGAAAAAAGCAATAATAGACGAACGGCGTTGTTGGGCGTTGAGGGAGAGGCGGGGGAATTACCGAACGATATATCATCGGATTGTCAACTTCCCAGTGACCACCGTCGAAAACCCCAACGAGGACTACGTAAAACCCGCGTGATAGCCAGAACGGCTTTATACGGCCATAATCGAATTCGATTAATTGCGGCAGTCGAGCGATGGGACCATGATTTGGCCAATGGACTTTATTTGGATTGTAAACGCCATTCAATACCGCCATTCTATAAAACCAGGCCTTGCTGGAGGACTTGGGCGTGAGTTCATGTCCCAAGATCACAGCGTTCTTAAGGTAGTTACCTGTGTATTCTGGTGAATGGAACTGGTAGACAAACCACCAGGTACTATTTGTGATTGTGACGCCACAACACTACATCTGCTTTATATGGTCTATACTGGTATACCGAACAAGCCGACTTTGAATGCCCCACATTATGCTTTCACACCTTGTATACCCCTGGTACACACTGGAATAATGCTGAACCTACTGTGAATGACAGTCTGTCTGATAGCTCTCCAGGTGGCTGCTAAGACTGTCCAGGGGTTCACTGTCACTAAGCCGCAGTCCTCAGAATCGTTTTTGAGTCCCCTTTAGGCACGTCCAAAGTGCCATCCGCATTCCAAAACCCACAACCAGGCCAGATTCAATGCTGCCAATAACATCTAGATGTGAGCCAAGGTGTCTCAGTCTACGCTAAGACAAAGGTCTCCCATCCTTTGTACGGCAGCTCTTCTTTGCTCATATCCATCAAGATTTTTGTGATGATGACTGAGTATGGTAAAACCCCTGCTGGGTACATTTCACCCTTGTTGGCTCCAACTGCACCACCACATCACTAAAGGTTCCAGGATCTGTGCTGATTGGCTTGCCCATGCTGGTAGCTGGAATGTTTACTCTCGGTTTGTATTCTGCATACAATGTCATCCTCTTCCTACAAGTTAATATTTTGAGACTATTTCATTTCTATACACTCTTTGGGTCTATCTCATATCAATACCATCAGCACAAAGGCGAATGTCTGTCTACAGTCTACAACCTGAAGTCATGTGGCTGCTTATGTCTTTCTGGGGAACTGAACACTCCACGAATTGATCTCGATATTTATCCTATAATTTTCAATTTCACGAAAACCAGATGGTGGACTTCACGGGAGTCGCCTCTGCTAGTATAAATCAATGAAGACGTTACAGGAGGTTTCTGCGAGATTTTCGAGGGCAGGTGCGGGAGAGCTCGACGGTTAAAAAATTGCCCGGACGCCCGACCGCCTGCTGAACAATCACGGGCCCGTTCGCCTCCCTTCCCCGACCCATCGCCACCATGCATAATCAAATTAGAAACGGGAAGCTCGCCCGAGTGGGGAAAACAACGTCCAGGATGGAGTATGAGGGTTAAGAAAACCGAAAAAACTCGAAAAAGGGGGTGGTTTCATAAAGGCATGCGACTAAAAACTCATTCGCCGGCCACTTGTTAATGATTAATCAGTGGTGAAAAGTGGAGGGGGGTTATGGAAGTTCGACATCAATCATGCCGAGTCACGTGGCCCCATCATTTCCTAGAGGCGAACGCATGTTGGTCCTATTCATTGAGAACCCTCTCCTTCGCAAATTAATTTCATCGTCTCGCTTTGGTTGTCATAAGGTCACGGGAAAATATTTCTCGAAAAGACACACGGGTGTTAGTAATCGGTGTCATGCCACAACTGGTCATATCTGAGTATGAGTACGTACTATGATTTGACAAGTTTGGGAAACTGTCGTTCCCAGACAACTGGAGACTCTTCTGAGACCACTTGGTTCAGAATGAATGAATGACTTCGTTTATTTAATTATTCTGTACATATTTAGGACCATGGGGCTCTCCCTTCCAATACATCAAGATGTGTTGTGTAGACGCCTACCGGTACACTAGAAATGTTCGGCTACACAAAGAACTTCCCATATCAACTGTCAATGAAGTCATCAAGGCTCAAGCCATAGCCCATAACTACCTAGCAGCTACAAGTACACGTCAATGAAGAAGCTGTCCATCTGCTCGAAGTTGACGACCTACACAAACGTCTTAAGAGAAACAATCCTGAAGACCTGTGGAAGTGAGTGAAGGTGTTCTCGCGATTCAGTCCGTTCAGTTAAATCAGTGATCGGTTTTGCTCGAAATTGCACTCTTGAGTTTCAAAACTATCAGCGACTTAGTTAATTACCTAAGTTTCTACAGATATGTCAAAAATATGTTGCTAATAAGTTGGTACTTGGCGCAATACCTAAATCTTTTTTTTTTTTTTTTGAATTTTCCTCGGAATTCGTCAAATACTCAAGAATCAGGAAGAAACTCAAAATATTGATATCAGAATATTTATGGATGGTCTTGCGTGGACGCGAGTAAGGAGGCTGTTGACATATTCACCACCCAAAAACGAATATCATCCACATTTTGGGTGTGAGCAATCTAGACAAGTGAAGACCCTTTCTGGATTGGAAACCTGTACTATCACAATGTATGGATATGACCCGACTTAACCGTGATTCTATCACCACTAGGGGGTCTTCTGATAGCCGTGGTTTAAATAGTGTTCTGATACATGAATACGTGCGACGGTTCACCTTCGTTATTTACGTCATTATATTTACCCCCACTCTACACAACCAGAACAGAAGGAGCGTAAAATAAAACAGCGTAAAAAGGCTACAGATGTTTCCGAGAACGGTCGTTCGATTGTATTGGTGTTTATTAAGTCAGAGATGAAGTAGGGAGAATGGAAATGTATGCCCTGCAAAGTTTTGTGAGTGGAAGAGTAGGGGGATTACAATGTATCCAGCTAAATAATTGACGCTGTCAACTTATCTCATGGGGTGAGCAATGGCCCTTGAAATAGAACTAGCGACTAAAAATCTCTCATGGGCCAGCGCCCCTGTTTTCCATAACCGAAACTAGCCGTGTCGGGAATCGACGAAGTTTTTTTTTCGCTTTCGAATCTCTTTCGCTCAAATCATTTTTCCAACTCATTAATTTATTTTTTAATTCGCGTAATTGTGGTTATTAGGTACCGAACTGTAATTTGTTTGATACGTGATCACCGGTTTTATTGTTAGGTACGCACGTCATATCGAGGGTGGTTTGCGTTGCAAAAAACCGGTAGACTTCGGGTGAATCGTATCATAACTGAGGAACAGACCACAACTTGAAATAAGTTTGCTGTAATCTGGAATATCCCTGTGATAATGTCCACTGTTTTATTCCATCGACTAGTACATTGCAGGCAGTGTTTTGACGGACGGTTCTTCAAGACTTGAGAGGTCAAGGCCAACCCCGGGCACAATTCGTGCGCAATATGCTGGAAATAATTAATGGCGCCTTCCATTGATATTTCTACGCATAAACTACATCGGTCGTCTAGATCTCAAAGAATGACGTCATCTTGTCAATGGTTCGTAGGGTCAAGGACTAGGTAGTGAGTATTGGTTGTTTTCTTCGCCCCGTTCTTCTAAATTTGCACGGTCTGGGAAGAGTTGCTTTGTATCCTCCAAAACGTACATCACCATCTACGTACAGCTACAGGGTTTTTTCCGCTTGGGCAACCGTATCGACTGACGAGGTGCATGCGCCGACCTTATCTTCGTCGCACACTCCCAAGAAACATCTAACTCAGACATGGCATTCAGTAAAGGAAAATAAACCTGCTGTTTTGGTCCACCCAAATTATACAATAACTACATGGACCGTCTTTGGTGTGGATACTGCATGAACCAATTGTATCGTTAACCTCATTGATACCTTGGGTCATCGTTGACCGATTCGTTCGACTTTTCAGGCAGTTACGTTGCTTAATTATACCCAAAATCTGTTTCCGAATCGAAACGTCAGAACTCGGGACGAACGAACCTAAGCGAAAGTGCTGTTGTTGGTCGGAGTGACGAGGGTGGGGGTCGTCACAGATAACTACTGAGGCGTGTGGGGTTGGTGAGGAAAGTCGGTTAAGGGTTTTCTGAAGGAAAAGCTAAGAGAGCTGTGTAATTAGCCGCACCTCAGCCTTGCACTCGTTTTTCCATCAGAAAACCTGGAGAAGGGATTTCTTCCTAATGATGGCGGTCGGCTGCATAATCACTTGGGTACATAACACTCGACCAGTGTCACAATTACGACTCCGTCCACCTTTTTTGCTCTTTTGTCTACAACTTTGTCTACAATACCTCAAAAATACTGAATATTGAAATCAAAATATCCATCAATAAGTAAAAAATACGTCAGGTTCTCTAATCGATCATGCAGAATGAAACTACACACTTGGAACGCACAAGTGATAAGTAGCAGCTCGCTGAGAACCTCAAGGCTCAATGAGTCGTAAAATGAGTGGAACTTCACCATTGTCCAAAGGCACATCATTTTCTCACAATCAATAAATACAACTACTACGACGTATCAACTCGTTGTTATAGTTTCCGTACGTAGTTTCTTGTTCAGTAATTAGCAGCAATCAATTAATTAATCAATTACTCCAGACACTACTCACCCCATTGCTACCAGTGAGAACTGAGATCTGCATAATATGCGATCTAGCGGTATTTTTCTTGAGCTGCTTACGATTTGATCACATCAGAAGTTAGCTGATGTTGGCTTCCTTCACCAACGGAATTAAGTGACAGCTTGTCTTGAGACAATATATTTTGAATAGGTACCGAATTTTCGCGCTGTATAAGTGTGAGGTAAATGTGTGTGACGAAAATTTTCTCAAGGCTGAGTGTTAATCAAACATTTACGTCACTCTTACACAACTCAGAAATTAGGTATTCAAAATATTTTATATAGTTTTTTTCACTAACAACCACACCGTTGATAATTTCGATTTCACACATTTCCTTCGTTTAGTTCAAAACTGCACCCTTTTTGAAAAATGCTCCACACTAACGGGCCAAATCCCTCAAAATCCAGTTCAAACTTAAGGTTTCACGATTTCAAATAACTGTAAGTTTTGTTATTTTATTTTAATACACAAAAAATACAAAAGTATTCACTTTTAATGTTTTTTCCTAATGAATGAAAAATGTTGATTGTTTCAATTTATTCTCAATTAGTCATAACTGGAATTGACTGCCGAATACACCAAAAATCTTACGTAAAATTGAGATAAAAAGTTCAAATTTGCACAAAAATCTGTCTTGGCAATCGAAAGGCTAAGCTCGTAGATGGGCAGAATCGGGTCACTCTAAGGCGGCTTTTGGTGGATTTTAAGGTGGGAAAATTACCCATATATTCCAAAAATGTAACAGTCTGACAAGTGACACTGCATTTTAAAGGAGATTTCACGCTGAGCACGATGACGAAGTCAGGGTTGCGATATCTTATTCGCTTCTCAAACTGGAGCACTTTGAAGATGAAGAAACGTGGTTGTTACTTGAGTTACAACCTCGTTTCTTCACCTCCAAAGATGTTCTTCAATTGAGATGTCCTTCGCGGTTCATCTGCTCTAATCTGATATTGTAGTGAGATATCGCAATTCTGACTTCACCATCGTGTTTAAGCTTGAAAAATCTATAAACTGATGTGTTACTTCAGTAAAAATGGGGAAAACATTAAATTTTATTATAAAACCAGTAAAATGGAGACATTTTACATAAAACCAGTTATTTCTTCGAAAATTTGCTCTTATGGCCATGCTGCATGACTGTGGAGTTTTATTTAATTCATTTTTGTTCAATTTGGCAGTCTCATTGGTTATTTTGTATGAAAAAGTCATTGCGGCAACAAAGCCGATTTGAATGGGTTTGGATGAGTCATTTGTTAAGTGGAGATGATTATTTTGGTTTTTGACTCAATAGAAAACCCGTTAACATTTTAATTTTCCCAAATGGAACGTTTGGTTACGTTTTTTGAGGAGAAAATCGACGTCGTGACGAGAGCGTGGGAGGATCGAGAACGCCGCTCTCTCATCTGTCACCTGCACAGGAGGCACTTGTAGCTCTGATTTCCTCTTTCCTATAACACACTAATCTTTCGAAGCCCTCCCACACGTTTACAATTAACTTAATTGGGGTTGAAGGGGGTGGCAAAACCGGAAACCGGAAGTCAACAGGTATCACGTGACCTCTTTAATGCGATTGTCTAGTCAGCCACGTTACCTTCATTTGTCATGGTAATTCGAGTTTCGACTCACTCCACCACCCGAGTGGCTTTTGTTTTCGTTTGATTTCAATCGATGAATCAGCAAACAGGTAATAAAACACACCGGTCGTCCTGGCTGTCAGATCAGTTGATCAGTTGACACAGTGCAGATCAGTTGACACAGTGCAGGTTGGAAATTTGAAATAAAAGTACCACCAATTTTGAGGCCCATTCACCATTTGGTTCCAATATGGGAAAAAACATGAGCCACAATGAGTAACCCGAAATCCACCAAAACCTCAGTAAAAGATCAGTACCTACCTCAGCAGATCAAACTCGGTTAGTTCGGATTAATCGATTCATTTCTGATTAACGCGCACGGCAATCATGGCAATATTAGAAATAGTATTGAAAATCACTAAACACGATTAAAAACTACAATACTCAACTAGAACACGCCCAATGCTATTTCACGGAGGAATGTAAATGGCTAAACATCATCTATAAATCGGAAAAGTATTCATATTGAAAATCCCATTTTCAACCCCCGTGTAAGTTGCAGAACATTTGATCATAAGTAATTTTCGGTGTATTTATATAAAAGTTTTAGGTCATAAATCACTGAGTTCACTCATCTAACAAGGCGAAGGCGTTGGCCGTTGGCCCGACAGCCTGAGCAGTTTTCAAAATCAACTTTTTTGCGACCGTCTGTATTGGGATTATTATGATGGGAAATTTGTCCCATGAATTCGAAACTTCAAATTTTGTAGGAGAAGCACAACCCACCGATCACCAAATACTGCATTCATCTGAATTTGATCAAAGGCTTCCCAATTGATCAAATATAAATTGGTTCACCTTTTCCCAATTCAAGGCTTCGTTCCGTTTTGATCAACCACGTGGTAGAAATGTACCCGGATCCATGAACGTGGAGGCCAATCAGGTTGCAAACATGTACTGTTTTTTTGGTACAATACCTCAAAATGAATAAAAACTAATCTTGAAGATTAAATTAAATCATGGCGTTTCCATAAAAATATCAATAGACAGTTATTGCGGAGCGGTCGTAAAGAACTTTACTTGCCTTCAGCTCGTCATACGCCTCAGGATTATAAAAAGATTTACTTTCGCGTAGAACGCGTTAGGAGCAATATCGCACCATAAAGCTCCACGTTATCGCCTAGTTCTTATTGTACATTATTATTTCCAATCATAAACCTTTGAAATCAACCAGGAAAAAAATTTAAAACCCCTCTTCACAATTGGTTAGTTTACTTTTCAAGATACGTAGAATTTGATTATCAGAAAGAAGAAGATTCTCCGTTTAAATTTGACTGCGATCTTTGATCCTCTTGTAACTATGTAACGGATTTTGTGCTAGTCGGTTGAACCGAAAAAATATCAAGATGAATTTAAGATAAACGGTGAAACTTCAGATTAAATTTCTACTAGGGAACAGCTGATTCAAAAAACACACGATTTCTTGATATAGAGCTTCTTGTTCTGAGACCTACTTTTTGTTTTCGCAAAAATTACCCATAAATTACAAAAATGAAATAGTATAACAAGTGACACCTCATTTTAAAGATTGTTTAAAGCTAAACCTGATGGTGAAGTCAAAATTGCGATATCTTATTCCGTTCTCAAACTGGAGCACTTTGAAGGTGAAGAAACGTGGTAGGTAGTTACTTCAGATGTTCTTCTCGTTTTATCTGCTCTAATCTGATAACGAGATGAGATATCGCGATTCTGACATCACCATCGTGTAGAGCGTTGGAAAATCCATAACTGATGAAGTGTGTTACTCGACAAAAAAAGGAGACAAAATTTGTTATAAAAACAGTAAAATGGAGACATCAAACCAGTTATTCCTGCGATAATTCGCTCTTATAGCCATGCTGCATGGCTGGATTTTTTTTCCTCTACAATTTCAAATCCAACTGCCCTAAATGAATAAAATATGTTGACGTAATCTGCATTCAATAGTTCAAGGAGCTTTATTTCTTTTTGTAGGTAGGTAGTCGTTGTGTATGAGGCAATTTGTGGGCGTAATCTTCAGAAAACTGTAGGTACCTATGCAGATTACGTCATATAGTTAGTCATACTGTACGCATTACGTCATACTGTATGCAGATCACGTCATACCTAGTTAGTTATGTATCTAGTTTTAGCTCATCGTTCATGATGTTCATTAATCTGTGTTTATTAGGATTGTGAGGAATAAAGCAGCGGAAAAGGCCAAGCACGCGTCCGTCCACCAGAACAACAACACCTGCAGTCCGCCCGCCTCCGCCCAAGGTCCAGTATCTGTGATAACCCACGCCCCAGCCTCCCAGCACGATAGGTACTTAATGTTTTATAATTATTATTATTATTATATGACATATAATAATACATTGTATTATCTAATATTTCAATATTTATAGCGCTCAAATCAATTTATTGTAGTGAAGTTACTCACTAGATACATCATCACCCATCATTCCATTGCTTTTAATACGTCAATTTGATAGTTGAATGAGATTGGAAAATATACGTGTAGGTACAACAAAGTAAACGCCAAAAAATATCATTGGCGTTCTTAGTCACTATAAGCCACTATATAGTAAGAACCCAAATGATGGATCCAGATGAATTGAATACAAACTTTCTTCCCATCTCTAACTCACAATAACCTACTCCTCGAAACATAAATAAAATAATATTATTATCAGACCAAATGTAATTATAAATGGTATCTAATTCGGTATTTTGATTGACAAATCAGGTATAGCATCAACGGAATACTTGGCATACCTCAACACCACGACCACCCGTCAAAGCGCAAAAGGGATCTGGACATCAACCCTGGTAAGTTTCCATAATACATTATATTTCAGAAATTTCGCTGCTTTATATTTAAGCTTTGTATAATCATCAACTAGAAATGGCCTCTAGGAGCGCTGCCAGGACCACAATCATTCACTTTCCATGTACCAGGAGAAACTTCAGTACCGACGTCAAGAGTTTGAATCAATTTTTGATTATTGCCCTTCATTTCCGGCTTATGAGGCTTCATAGGTGATCTAATTGAAATATAAAATCGCCATCACAACATATTCATCATCATGTTTTTTACTACTTATGTATAATTAGTAAAAAACATGATTATGAATACTGTGGTTATGGCGATTTTATATTCGAATTAGATCACCTGTGAAGCCATTCTATACCTATCAAGCCATTCTTGATAAGTTTCAGGACAAAGAAATAAACGGATATCGAAATATACATGTATGAGATTTATTCTACATACCTCCGGGTTCTTGATAGTATCAGAATACACTGAAGTTAATTGAAATATAATCGTAATGAACTTAAGTATCAGAAGTGAACTTTAGGGAAACTGATCGCAGTCGATGGCAGAGCAGAAGTGAAGTTGAGCCGGAGGTGGCAGCGTACATAGCGCCAACGACGGTTGCGGTGGTTTTAGGAACTAGGTCCACGGCCATCGGTATCCACGGAGTATGTATCACGAGAGAGGACGGATTGATAATCTTGACACTCCCCTCCAAGTCGTCATCTCGATGTCCAGTATCCCGAGCAAGGCAACAAGCTTCCATTCATGACACTCCGTATTCAGCATAGCGTTCTCCGTATTGGTCGCAGCATTCTCCTGGTTCTACATATCAGTCTCCGGGTTGAGCATGGTGGTGATGGAATCGACCAAATCTTCCGACTTAGTCGATTCTAGCTGTTAATATCAAAATAGAATCTGATCAGTGTTTATACAGCATTAAATCTCTGAATTTGACAAACTTAGCATGATTTAATGGCTTAGTTAGAGTATCAGCTATTTGATCATCCGTTGAAATCCATTTAATTTGAATATTTCCATCTCTATGTTCTTGACGCACATATAAATACGACAGTCTAACCATATGTTTTAATGTAGAAGAGTCATCTACTTCTGCTAGTCTAATCGCCGGTTTAGAGTCTTCATAGATAATTGGAATTAAATTTAATCCAATCATTGTTGAACACATGGTCCTGATTGAAGCTAAGTCTCGACACGCAGTACTCATAGCTACAAACTCACTTTCAGCTGAAGAAAGAGCAACATGATTTTGACGTTTTGTGCGCCATACTACCGGATTACCAAATAAGTAGATAATATATCCCGTTGTGGAAAAGCCTCTTTCCGCAGATAATCCAAGAGAAGCATCTACATAACATTCAATGTTATTATTCCCTTTATCAGAAAACAAGAGTCCATAATTTCTAGTTCCTCTAAGATAACGCATGATCCGGATTACAGCTTTCCAATCCTTCAAAGTGAAATTTGACTGACGTCTACTTAACATATTCGTGGCATATGAGATATCCGGTCTAGCACCACCTTGCAAGTAAAGTAGAGAGCCTATTGCTTGTCTAAACGGAATGGAACTAAGATCACAAATTTGATTTTTCTCCTCCTTTTCAATCGATTTATCGAATATCATAGGAGTAGAGACAATTTTATCACTATCAGGATCAAATTTCATCAACATGTTGTCAATATGAGATTTCTGAAGTATCCCTATCGTTCCTTCACTCCGGTTTCTAATAATTTCTAAACCCAGGTATTTTCTAGGTTCCCCGAGATCAACTATAGAAAATTCCTTTTCTAAAACGCATTTAACCTGTTTAAGTTTTTGATTACTATTAGTAGCCAGAAGTATATCATCAACATAGAGTAAAAGAATAGCTATTTTGTCTCCTGATTTCCACATAAACAAACATGGTTGAAATGGGTATGGTTGGAAGTCCATCTCGTTCACAGCTTCTTGAAACCTGATATACCACCTTCTTGGTGATACCTTTAGACCATACAGCGCTCTGTGTACTTCACACACATGTTTAGTCTTAAATTTTTCATCCAGTTGTAAATAATTGTCATAACCATCCGGAATTTCCATATATACCAATTTATCAAGCGAACCATTTAAAAAGGCAGTTTTTACGTCATATTGAACCAAATCCAGGTCATATTTCGCTGCTAAAATTAATAGGAATTTTACATCTGGTAACCTTGCAACAGGAGCATAAATTTCTGATAACTCATAGTTATTATTATCAGCAAATCCTTTGACTACCAGTCTACTACGATACCTTACCGATCCGTCAGCTTCAGATTTCCTCTTATGTACCCACCGGGTTTTCATTACTTTCATTCCTTTGGGCACATCCTTTCTAGAAATGATTTTCCAGGTGTTGCACTTTTCCAGGGCCTGAAATTCTGTATTAATTGCATCTAACCAAAGATCAGCATCAGGTGCTCTTAATGCTTGAGCATAGGTTAAAGGTTCTTCACCAGAATCTTGAAGGAAAAATGTTTTATCTCCTATATCGCCTAAGTCTTCAAAGAATTCACATTCATCATTTTCATGAATAAGCACCGGATTTTGTTTGTTTTCGATGCCCTGTATGGAATCTTCTATCCTAGTTGGTATTTGAATTGAAATGGAATTATCCTCCTGATTAATATTGGTAGTTAGCTCAGAATCCTTGTTACTGGCACCAACATCACTATTAACCTCTACTGTAAATTCCGTTTGACTACCGGGTTCAAGAGCCTTATTTTCATTTTTAGTATAATCACCATAGGTTCGGTTTTCTATAAAATCTACATGTTTTGACCTAACCACCGTTTTATTTTTGTAGTGCAATAGATGGTATCCGGTTTCATCACATTCTAACAAGAATCCTAAGTTTGCTTTGGGTGCAAATTTAGAAGTGGATTGAGTATCCAAGATATAAGCTTCACATCCAAATCGTCTGATATATTTTACCGTAGGGGCATGATTTAATACAAGCTCATAGGGGGTTTTAAAGTTTATCGACCCATTTGGAGTTCTATTATGAATATAGATTACATGTCTCATAGCATAAGGCCAGTAGTGAGTCGGAATACCTGAAGAGATGAGATTGACCCGGATTTTCTCTTCCAATTCTAAATTTTGCCTTTCAGACACGCCGTTTAATTGAGGGGTGTAAGGCTCGCAAGCAGTTAATTTTATATTTTCTCGTTTAAGCAAAGCATTCATTTCACTAGTTTTATATTCTAAACCCCCATCCGTTCTAATTTCTGAAACCTTAGTTTGGGGGCCTTTTAATCTCCTGATTTCTTCTAGACAAGAAAGCAAAGCTAAGTTTACTCTAGTTTTGTTGCCTATTTCGTAAGCAAATACATACCTAGAGGCATCATCCGTAAATGTAACAATATATTTAGCTTGAGACCTATATGCCACCGGTTTTAATGGTCCCAAAAGATCGCTATGCAAACGATGAAATACAATATCTGATCTATGTCTTTTACTAGTGAATGGCTTGCGTTTGGCTTTAGCCATTTTGCAATCAGGACAGTCTAAGATATTAGTATCAAATTTGACTCCTTCCAACTCCGGAATTTGTTTACCCGCTATCTTTAAATATTTTAGAGAAGCATGATTTAGTCTGTAATGCCATCCTAGACCTACATCGTTTCTAAATTGCAAAGTTTCATCCTTTTTAAACTTCTTTGGGTCAGAACTCCCCTCTAAACTGAGCCCCGGTTTCTGAATTTTTCTTTTAATTCCGGTTTTGTTTACATCTTTAGTGATTTTATCTACCGTATTTGTTTTCGCCGGATTTTCATCGCTTTCTGACTTGGTCATCAACGAATTTCCTTGCACCAGACTGAGTATCCTTAATTTTTCATCCTGATTTGCATTTATCATAGGAAGCGAAAAGGACAACCACCAAAAACGTCCATCAAAACTACCGGTTTTTAGAATGTCCCCTGAACTCGGATCTATAATTTCTAATTTATTTTTATCAAATTTCGCACTTAATCCTTTTTGCATTTGTTTCCTAATAGAAAATAGATTTTCTACTAGTTCAGGTGCATACAGCACACCTCTTAAAATCCCAAATTTCTTTAGTTCATCGTTATAATATATTATATCACCTGATTGTCTAATGATTAAGTCCGATTCCTTACTACTATTTGCACACGATATCCTGATTTCATTATGCAAATTTACTAAATTAGAAAATACCTTCTTATCCTTAACTATGTGTTCAGTAGCACCACTATCAGCTATAAACCTTAATTGAGGTAATTTACCATCCAACAATGACATCTCCGAGCCCCAAGAATGCATTGCTGAGGGCGTTTCCTCGGAATTAGGCCTGGGTACAGCAATGGCAGCCATCGTATTTTCGTCATCGTCATTATCATCATCGGATTCTTGTGCTGCATAATGAGCTCCGTCTGAGGTTGTTTTACTCCGGGTTTTTGAAACAACACTCCTCAATCTGTTCTGTGCTGGAGTCCTAGAGCGAGCTTTAGAGGTTAGGCGGTCAGTTTCCGAGGATTTGGTCAAGTTTTTTTTCTGTTTAATCTGAACGTGTCTTTTGTGAGGGGGAGTATACACGTTAGAACCAGCCTTGTGTCTCCGGATATCTTTAGTGCGACTGGTTAAGGGTTCAGTGCAACTCGCAGACAGATGTCCAAAGTTTCCGCAGTTATAGCACATCTTCTCCGTATTCCTGCAAGTTTTACTAGTGTGACCCTTAATACCACAGGTGTAACAGGTAAGGTCAATAGGTTTCCAGTTTTTGTTTTTGGAAGGTTCACCGGATTTCCAATTTGCTTTTCTCTTGAAAGTTTGCTTTCTTGAACTGGTTCCGATCATAGCACTACCTTGATTGCCAGCCCTTTCTCTTCTATTATTCTCCATGATCATGTCGAATTTTCTATGTATTCTGTCGAATATGTCACGGGTTTTTAATAGCGAGCCATCTAACAGAGCATCTTCAGCAATTCGTGGGCACGTCTCAGAAATAGCATTCACTAAGTTTCTCCGGATTGTCTTCTCGGTCAATTCAGCTTCAGGACATCTCCTGATATCCGTGACGAGTCGCTCGAATCTGTTCTGGAACTCTAATGCCGTTTCCGTCTCCGGGTTGAATCTAATATTCATTAGTTCAATTTGCAGGGCATGCTCCTTGGCTTGTGATGGAGGATCTACCGTATTTTCAATTATCCTCATGGCTGCTAAGGGTTCGGTTTCATCGTTGATCAGTGCCTGTAGTCCCTCATTGACATTGGACATGATGTAAGCCAAAATCAAGCTTTTCATCTGGTGCAGTTCCCTTTTCGTGTAGCAATCCGGAACTTCCGCTTGAGGATCGAGCAGGAAAGAACAGTCGTTACTTTCAAGGTCTAGCATAACTCTTCGCTTCCACACTACTACAGAGCCTTCATTAAGGGGATTATGACCGGGTTTCAGATTCAGCATTGGTGGTCTATAATCATCTTGAGCGTACCTTCGTCTGGGTTTTTGCACGTTCACACTGTCCCTGTTCGTATCCGTTCTTGAAATAGATGGCACACCTTCGGTCTGATTAGGATTAACACCGGATTCCGTATTTGAGACCTCGTCAGTGACCATTATTTCATCGCCGTGAGTACGACACACCGGGTTGGTTAGCGTGGACGCCAAAGCGTTAATCCTTAAAATGGACTCCTCAGAAACCTGCCGTATTTGATCCTTGATTTTATCAAATTTGCTTGCGTATTCCTTTTCAACCTCCCGCCTAACCACTTCACTCCTCTTTTGGATCTCCTCCTCCACGATTCTCCTTATTTCGTCAGAGTTCATTTTTCTCTGAAACAGATAATGTTACAGCACCAGATTAAGTCTATATTTTGCTCCTTGTTAAATGTAGTTCTACCTTAATCCGTAATAAACGAATCTTAAAAGACACCGAACTAAAATGACTCCGTGAGTTTAATACTCGTTGACATATCGTTAAATTACATTCTTACTTAAGCACCGCGCACGCCTTATTCTCTCCGAAATACTATTTTTGTCCCCAGGTCTGGAATTCGCTCACCTTGCGTCCCGAATCGTGATTTTTCGGGTTTTTAGTGTATAAAACACTGAGTGAGGTTGCAGTTACGGGGATGTTCGATCCGCCCCGCTATCCATGTCTGTATCCGTTCTCATAGAGATACCTTACCAGACATAGACGCGCTGTGCGTCGGTAACAGGGCCTGAACAACTAGCTTACACCTCAGCGACACGCACACACATAAATAAATTATGCTATGACTATCCCGCTGGTAAAACCCAATGTGAAAAATGCACGATTCATTACATGTTTCATCTCAGAGACTAATTCCAACCTATATCTTATTTCAAACTTTATTCGAAAACTCCGGGTTTGTTAAATTTAAATAAATCGGATTTTAGTTTCTTAAATCTCATTATTTATTAGCTTCTGCATTCAGCCGGGTTACTTCTGCTTGCCATCTGCGATACTTTAACTTTCCTGATTCTGCAACATCATACTGTTATTCATTTAAATACTTTACTTCTCTAAATTCACACACCACACTGGGGACGTGAGCAAATTCCGACCTCGTTAGGTCCCTAGGCTTTCATGCAGAATAGTGTCTCGTGTTTGCGACCGGTTTACCAGTAGAAAGAGGCACACCGCATTAATTCCGAACTAATGTCAGCACTCCGGGTTAATACCAAGCTAGATATTTATCGAGTGGGTTTTCTTTTTTTCAACTTATAAATACCGTAACTTAGCACCTTAGTTAATTTAAATGTATCAAGGTAACACTCCCGCCGTATTCAGCCAACAATGTAAACAAAACATTCACCGAACTCACTATTTTGAACAGGAATCAACCGTGATCATCTGTTTTGTCTTCATGACATCCTTGTTACTACCGGTATAATTTTCTTACATGCACGAAATACACCACATATTAAAAGGAAAAGTCAGTAGTTCCACCTTATTGCAAAGAAAAGGTTCAATAATAATTCTAGCTATCAGTGGAAAATCAATTTGTTGTGATAACGAACAACAATCGATAATGCTGATAGAATGTTACTTTGATACTATAATTTCGATCGATTAATCGATTCTTCGTTGAATATTCGAATCCGGGTTTTATCATGAGCCGTTTTATCCGTATTCCCCACTTCGATAACTGTAACCTACCTTAATATCGATTTACATACATCGATCTTCTCTTTCTACCGACGCTCTAACGCATTTCTTTTTATGCGCCTCCTTACTAATTTTTCTCGAGATGGAATAGTTATCACCCGCACTCTCCGAAATTTAAGAGCGATTTTCATCGATAAAACTGAGTTTTTCATCGTTATATCCTGCTAGACTTACGGACCATCGACTTGACTCGGGAAGCACACTCAGTTAAATATTGCATCATCCTTTTTTTGAAGCAAAATGTCCGCCGCCATTTTCCTCCTGATTTATGAAGCTCTCACCTGCATTTTCTCCGTTGTGCTTCCCGTCCGGATTACAGAGAAGAAAACTAGTATACTTCTCTAACTATTCCATAAAAACTATAACAACGAGCTTCCAGTTGTTATTTCCTGATTCGCACCGGATTCTCGAGAAAAATCACGAGCACTATTTCTCTGCATGGGACGGCTCACCCGTTCGCCGGCCCACCTATGTTAACATTTCAGGACAAAGAAATAAACGGATATCGAAATATACATGTATGAGATTTATTCTACATACCTCCGGGTTCTTGATAGTATCAGAATACACTGAAGTTAATTGAAATATAATCGTAATGAACTTAAGTATCAGAAGTGAACTTTAGGGAAACTGATCGCAGTCGATGGCAGAGCAGAAGTGAAGTTGAGCCGGAGGTGGCAGCGTACATAGCGCCAACGACGGTTGCGGTGGTTTTAGGAACTAGGTCCACGGCCATCGGTATCCACGGAGTATGTATCACGAGAGAGGACGGATTGATAATCTTGACAATAAGTATAGTCTTTTGAGCCGTAAATGATCAAAAATTTATCCAAACTCTCGACATCGGTATTGAAGTGTCTACGTATCTCACCTGCCCCCACGTACCAATGTCATCATTACATACATTATCGGTTCATTTCATTCGAATATTGACACATTTATACTAGTGGGTTTCAAGTTACATCAACATGAACACTAAAATCAACCAATAAACACACTACTAAGTAGTGTGTTTAATTAATAAGTTTTATTACTCGTACATACACCTGATTGTATACAATAAATTAATACACTAACAGTAAAGTCCCCACAAATTAGTGAAATATAAAATTTGGAATGATCACTCTCATGTTTATTTAGAGCTGAGATTATAAACGAATTTTTGAAATCTACAATTTTCCTCAATTTTTTCACGCCCATACACGATTTTGAATAGCTATTTGCCCACTTGTTAAATAATGAAATTTTCTCATCTTGAATCTTGCATAGAAACTTTTTTCAAGTATTGGGCTGGGAAGGAACAAACATTTGTAGGTTTCTTTAAAAAAAAAAAACGCTTGAAAAAACAAAAAATAAATAAATAGGTACACAGTTTCAATTAAGCAGTATGGCTCAATGAGTGAATGTTTGAAGTAGGTAATTCTACAACTTGCGCAACCAACCTCATCCAAATACTATTAATTTCCCCATTCCACACCTTTTCCATACCAATCATCACTTTTCCTGTCCGCCATACTATTTAAATTCTACTATGAATACATTTTCTTGGTTTGCCCTCACAATCCCAACAGTCCCAAACGATTATTTTTGGTGGATTGTTGGTGTTATTAACAGTTTTGGTTTATTATCTACGATAATCAAACATTGGAATCGACCAAGAAAAAAATTTACCGCTCAAAATTTACTGGTTTACGTTTCAAGATAATATAAGTACGAGTAGATTCAAAAAATCGAATTTAAACAATCCGTCCGCCCAGTTAGTGTTGTGCTAAAATTACGAAATTTCGTTTACTGGTTCGCACCAACCCCACAATGATCCTCCTAACTTTTCATAACCCTAGGTCATTTGTCTATTTAATTAATAATAATTATTTATAACTAACAATAATTATTAATCACTGATAATAATCATCTAATAATAATGTGTACTATTGATTATAATTAATATAATCAGTGATAATTCGTAATAATAATAATTTAATCATTTAGGGATCTATACAGCAGGGTAATCAGCATAAAAATATAATAAACCGTTGTGTCTGAGTTTGCAGAGTTTTTTTTTCAAGTAAAAACATTAAAATTGAATTGTTCCTAACTCATACTGTCTTTTGGATTTACTGAGATTGGTTCAATTTTGGATTAGTTAGTTAACATGTAGTAGAGGACAGATTTGGTCTGGAGTGACAGGTACATCAATTCAATGTGTTGTACCATGTATTGTATATGAGATCGGGTTCAATGAAATCTGGGGTTCGATTAGTGATGTACAAAAAATCGTTCGAAAATCCCCGAAATCTCCTGTCGGTGGCGTCGGAAAGAGCGTGAAAGGATGTTATTGTTGAGGTCCAATACGCCGCGTTATTACGACCGCCACGCGGAAGTTGTGTGTGATCCGTTGTATCGAGAAGTGGTAGCGGTGTGTGGTTGTGGTGGGAGGTGGGTGGAGGGGTCGGAGGGGGGGGAGAGAGTGAGTAGGGAGCGAGGGAGAGAGAAACACCACCCCCCACTCCTTCGGCTCCTGACCAATAGAAGGCGGATTGTGCCGTTCCCCCACCACCCCTTCCATCCTCTCCTTCACCATCCATTTCCCTCTACGATCCTTGAAGAGCCCCCTTCCCCACTCGGAGGAGCCCCCTTCCCCTTCGGCGCTGCCTTGAGAGCCCCCTTCCCCTCCACAAACGAAACACTACCCCCCTCCACCCTACCATCATCCTCCTTACCACTTCCCCTCCCGCCGACACGTCCTTTCCCCTTTTTCGCGTTACCCGGCAACCACCATTAAACCACCCCAGGGCCCCTCTGAAAGCTTTTCTATTGCCCCCCCCCCCCTTCCTCACCGTCATATCACTTCGTCTCTCTCACATGTTGACCTCTCTCACTCTCTCCCTGGTAGGTATTCATTGTTTTTATACTGCGATTTGCATGGTCGCCATTCCTTCATTGTTCAATTTTTCCAACACTAAACATATTAGGTAAATAACAACGTAAAGAAAAATAAACCAACAAAACATCAGATGCGAGGTCTCACACAACTTCCCTCGTCCGTATGTATACAGTTCATACGATTGACCAATACAACGTGTCATATTCTCAAACCACACAGTCCTCCATGATATCGAGTGGTTTTCGGTTTCTTTTATAAAATTATCATTATCCAACATTCATTTGTGACTGAAGTCCAGAACACACATCATGGGGAGTTGTTGGGGGGGGGGGGGGGCCTTAAATTCCAACAATGAAACAGTCTGACAAGTGACACGTCATTTCAAAGGTTTTGTTCCGTTGAACACGGCGGTGAAGTCAGAATTGCGATATCTTATTCCGTTCTCAAACTGGAGCACTTTGAAGGTGAAGAAACGTGGTTGTTACTTGAGATTTTCTTCACGGTTCATCTGCTCTAATCTAGTAACGGAGTGAGGTATCGCAATTCTGACTGCACCAGCATGTAAAGAGTTGAGAAATCTATTAACTGGAGTTACTCGGCAAAAAATGGAGACAGAATTTGTTATAAAACGAGTAAAATCGAGACATTTGACATGAAAATGAAATTGAAAATTCGCTCTTATTGGCCATGCTGCATGACTGTGATTTGTTTGTTTTAAAATGCTTTCAACTCTACTTTGTAATATTGGTTATTTTTTCTGCAATGGGCAATTCCAGTCAATTTTTTTTATTTTATTTTTCCAAAGTACCTTGTCTAAAGTTAGCGAAAATCGGGTCTATTTGCCAAGAAATTGTTCACAAAAATTTAGGAAAATAAAAGAAAATTGGTAGTTTGAAAAACAGGCGGGCGAGTGACCGGGGTGTGACGTCAAAAACTTCACCATTATGAATACTAGATTATGAAGCAATCCCTGCATAAAGCATCCACGGATTCCTGTGGCGTGCGGAAGGTTCAATCCTTGTTACCAGAGCGCCTACCAGCGAAGGTTGTGTTACCAGGTTCAAATCCGTCTTCGATAGTATTTTGCCTCAGCTTTTTCACACTAGAGCTGGATGCCATTTAAAAGAGATGAAAATCAATTTGTTATGGCGAACGGCGATAATGCAGAATAGAGAATGCTGGAGTGACGCAAAGATGGAGTGACGCGAATGGATCATTTTTCTTGAAACATCGTGGATACTAAAACTAACTATCCATCCTCGTTTGAGGTGTCCGATGACGTCAAGGTTTGAGCGCGCGTAGTACGAACAAGTACTAGTTTGATTGCATTTCCTACCAAACTTAACGAAAAAACTGATCAACTCATGCTATTTTCGTAATCTTCACACGTCCCTTGACCGAAAAATACTGTCCTATTGTAAATTTTCGGACACAATGGAATTGCCCATTCTCAATTAATTATTTGGAACACAAAACAATGAAATGGATGGAAGACCATCTACAATTCATTCAGCATTTGAACTCGATTATAGCGTTTTCTCTCATTGAAATCGTGGCTCAAAAATGTGTTATGTGGGTGGTGTTAATTTCGTAACACAGAATTCTGAATTCTGAGTTCTGAATTCTGAGTTCTGAATTCTCCTGCTGAGAAACCCCTTCGCCATTTCTGCTCACATTCTTGAGGTGCCCAACAGGAAACTGACTCGCCTTGTAGTTGTTCGTACGTCTGATCAAAATGGATGTCGCACACGTTTCTCGGTGAAGCTGCTGGTGTTCAAACCGAGGATCGACCTCTTCCTTCTCCTCCTCTTCAGTTGAGACGTGTCCGACGATACAAAACAACGCGTGAAAAGGCTCCTTTTCTCACAAACATTTGTCGGTACCTCTGCCTCCCTTCGATGATATCGATCTTAGTCTCGTGTAGGTTGAGTC
Source organism: Stenodema calcarata (assembly GCA_963920205.1). Lineage (NCBI taxonomy): Eukaryota > Metazoa > Arthropoda > Insecta > Hemiptera > Miridae > Stenodema > Stenodema calcarata. The sequence goes on along the minus strand of OY986051.1, from coordinate 4,957,549 downwards.
CGAACAGAAGCGGACGGAGTAGCCTTCATAATCCCGTTGTGAAGAGGTTTATCGACATACAAAGACCAACGGGTGAATCTCAACGCCCACCAGAAAGATGTTTCACCTCAAACTGATTCCTATTCAAAACAACTTCACTGTAAATAGGGCGGAAAAACATGTCGACAGTTCGACGTTTCATCATAATTTTTGTCGATGTAACAATTCTATTTTCCCCGCAATGTATCTACGCCTGTTTTACACGAGGCTCATGCCATGAAATTTAACGGCAACAACAAGGAATTACATGAAAAATAGTAGGAGCGGTTATTTAATACCCACTAATAAATAATGCAAGGCAAATTTTTATGTTTCATTAATATCGAGAAATTTCAATAAGAAATTCTCATTGAACGAGTTGTCGTTTAATTGTTTCAATTCATTTAGACTAGAAAAATCGAAACACGTTGAAATTGCGACCATGTAGAACATGATCAAAACATTTTAAAGGAAGACCAAATTCGGTCCCTAATGGTAACAATATTTTGGAGGGTGAAATAGTACCTAGGTTCTAGGTTGAGAGTGATGTAAGTGCCTACGTCCAATGTGAAATTCGATTATTCGAACCTATTCTGCCGTCCAAAGTAGAAAAGCCGTAGAAAGAAAAAAAAAACAGAATCAGGCAACTGAAGCACTTGCTGGATAAACGGTCAGGACTCCCACTAGTCACAAAAAGACTTCTATACCTCACACTAATCAGACTTCTATGGCTTTACGCTTACGAAGTATGGGGATCAGCTGCAAAAACCCACATTAATAAGATCCAAGTTACGCAAAATCGTGTACTCCGTCTCATAACAGGAGCAGAATGGTACGTCCGAAACAGTAGGTACGATCCATCAAGACCTCGACATCCCTATGGTGGCAACTTTGATCAGAGAGCGATACGCAAAAATCCATCACAGCATGTTAGATCATAGCAACCCACTGATAGAAGCTATTCCAATCAATCTGCCTCCACATCCAACAAACCGCCGCTTGAAACGAAAGTTACCCCAAGACAATTTATTATAAATGTTTTAAAAATCCGAGTTTTAGAAACTTAAGTTTCTAAATTTGTGCGAGATCAATAATTGATTATTGCTTCCTTTTCTTTGAAAATTCGCTAAAACGCTGTAAATTTATCAACACTGATCGTCCTTTGTCTAGATCACTTTCATGTGTACAATATCCTTGAATTCCATTAATTATACGAAAATGGAAGAATTAGCAAGGTGACTGTGTCATTTCCGAGTGAATGGGGCGAGTCGGTAACGAGCTCAGTGATGGTCTCGTCAGTTTTCCCAACGTGATTAATTTATATAGAATATAAATGAAATAGTGATGTGAAAGATAGATTATTCATAATTCATTTGTATTTCTATGTAGATCTATCGTTCCTCCCTCAACGAAATCGTAGCTGGTAGTTGATTGACCGTGCCCTTCCCGCGTTATTTGAGCCAACAATTATTGTAGTCACAACGTTACGATAATTTGATATCGAGGTTACGCTTACCGTCATTGATACCTTCGGATCACTTTTTTTTAAACAGATGTCAGACTTGACGTTATGTAATCAGTTGAGTTCGACTGTGAAATGCCAAACGCTGATCCAGTTGAATTTCAATGATAACCCTCAAAGCGTTCGATTTTGTTTGTTTATTATTTCGACTGCAGCAGTTCGGATACAGTGTGTATTCTGACGAATTCACAGATTTCAGCGGTTGTTCGGAACAATAGCAGCCTCTGGGCATGAGCATACGTGAAATCATGCGTTACTGTGAGCCAACGTTGAATACACCATTCAATGAGAGTTGTAAGGCACGATTGGGATACAGATGTTTTTAGAAAACAAACGTCGTTCCTTAAGCTCCGGTAATGAATTGCACTTAAATTTAATTTGAAACAAGTCAAAATAATTGGAAAAAAAGAAAGAAGCCCTTCACATTAACCAGAATACTACAGTAAATTTCAAAACCGATATTGGCAAAACCGATAACGTTCCCATTTATCAAACCCCCTGAACAGTTGATTCTGCTAGCATTTTTGCTTTATACCGTTCGGCGTATTTCTGGTAAATTGCTCTTATTTTTTCCTCCACGTTTGGCAGTCGGAGTACAAAACCATGGAAAACAAGACATCATGATCATCGCACATGGTGTTTCTCATTCCTGTTCTATCAGTCCACTCTTGCTCCTTTTGGGAAAAATAGTAGAAGCCACAGGTTACCTAACGAGATCTCACTTGCTTTAGTATTTTGATATGGATAATACCAAAACACTATAAGACGTATTAATAGTGTCTTATTTCTGGCGGTCATTCCAAAATTTACGTGATACAAAAAATTTGACGTTTTTTGGCGCAATTCCCGTCGTGGTAGAGACTTGAAATTCGGCATGTAGCCTCTTTAGGGCATACACCTTAAGCAGCATAGGGCTGGGATCATCTTAGTGGCTCCTGAAGGTAATTTCTATGCTATTCACACTGTGAAGCTGTTATTTGGTATGTAGCCTCCTTAGGAATTACACTTCAAGCATAATAGGCCCTGGATCGGCTGAGTGGCTCTAAAAGCTATATAGGTCCATGATCAGATGTTTTTCCCAGTAAGGGAGACATATTTTATGGTCACTCTCCCACTGTAGATTGGATTTCCTAGTGGATTTCCTATATGGATTATCCCCTCCTCAAATGCGCATCACTTTGTGACGCATGGTTCATTACGAGTCGAGTGGTTTCGCAGGTATTTTTTTTAATATTGAGTTGTCCATTAGATTACAATTGGAAATAACTGTCGAAACAGTCGAGAGCAAGTACTCAATAAACAAAGTTTACTAAACACAACAGGATATCAATCATCCCCTAAAACACTCACTGAATAGTAACCGTACACCATACAACATTAATATTCCATTTAATTTCTTCACAAATTAGATATGAACTTGGCTTTATCATTTCGAGTTTGGTGATTTGTAGGAAATTTTCAACAACAAAAAACGCGATTGCAATTTTTGCTTTAAAACGATTCAATCGCTCAAATCGCTGTAGTTCCGTTGCTATTGCTCCTACAGACCTGCGATTGGTCTCATTCGATTCAGCGGGAAAAATACTAAAGGATAGACTAGAATTCTTTCAAAGGAATATCCACTTATTTATTTGATTATCCTTTTGACGTGGCGGGCTGGCATAAATAGTAACTTTCTCTCCAAGAGGTAGGTAGTCTATCCTATAGGCAGCCGGAGCAAGAGCGATTGACCTGAGCCATTAAAAGTTGATTTGAGCGATTCCCTTCTGGAAATCTAATTCTTACTTTCGACCTCGGGTTAGATATGAATTTGGCGACCAAATCCGATTCTGAGCATTTTGAATTCATCCCTAGATTTCAATGAACTTGATAATTATGACTCATTCAAGGCAGTTCGTCACCATCATCTCTGTCTCTTTCTCCTTCTCTTTCCACTCACAACACCAAACAGACACTTTCTGGGTCTTTTTGGACAAAACTGAAAGTGAAGCGACTGTATAATACTCGACGTTTTATTGTCAACTTGTAATAGAATCGAGCGGAGGGCGCGGGGCAGAAGTTTCTTTCGAACAAAGCTTTCGAGTTTGAAGCTGCCCCTCTTTTGTGCTGTAACTGCTGGAACCTTCTAAAACTACCCCCGAGACCCGCTTTACCCCTATCGGTTTGACAATATAGCCCTATTGTCGGACCACTTCCCCTCTTCCCTCCTATTGCCGTCTCTCTCCGTTCTCTTATATAACTGCCTTTTAATGTAAGCGAAAAGGCCAAAAGAGCCGATGGTGGAGGGAGAGGGTGGGAGGAGGGGCATATGTTGTGAAACAATGTAATTGTTGCTACAAAGGCCTTCCCTCTTCGAGTTATGATGGCTTTGTTCCCGTTCCCTCTTGATACACTGTAACAGTTACAAGATGGCCGCTCGCAATGGAACCGTTTGTTTCCTCATGGAAATTTCTATCTCGGGTGATTGATTTCACCTTTTTGGGAGGTTACGAGGTGTCGAGGGGGGGGTTTCTGATCGCCTTCGCCAGTCATCAATTTCCCCTTATCGATGAACCGGTAAACTTTCTACAACCTCAAAGTCATGAGACGGTGTTGACCCTTGCACAATCCCCGAAGGCAACGCTACGTACTCTGCAAATATCACACCACTCTGCAAATATATCATTTCCATTCTAAAGGTCACATCATATATCAACCCACAACAATAGAACTCAAGCATTATTACTTATTGAAATGCTTCGTATCTTTACAATTGACGAACTACATGAGCTGCGAACCTCACTTTGATGCTTAGTAAGTTCCTACACCGTATAAATCCAGTATTTATTCGATATACAATATACATTATTACCTACACGCTCATATAATATATTATACTTGTTGAAGGTGACTGACGTTCGTTCAACTGAATAGATGAATATTTTCAGTGGGACCATCATATTCATGGGCTACAGGGTTCTGTGTTCAAAATTGGTACTGTACACTTCATCACCAACAGAATCCCAATATTTTCATCCATGGCGGTAATTTCCAGTGGTTCTAAGATAATCTCCAAGATTATTCACTTAATCATATTTTAAATAGGAAGCTGTTATAGAGAGGAAGTGGCGTGCTACACCTTCTTCCCTTCGACCTCGAATTATATTTTCAAATACGTCGTCCCTTCCCAACTCGACCAAGGCCAAATCCGTCAATTTTTAGCCATGGATTCCGTCTAGTTCGGTCACACGACTGGAAGAAAGAGAATACTTCATTCAAGTCCAACTGTGCATATGAACAGATGATTTCAATGTCTAATTCATGGTCACTTCAACTCGTAAACACCACTCATTTCGAAAACTGATGTAGAGTATCTACACTACATGCAAATACATCGGTTCATGGATATGCCTCATTTTCTGCCTGTAAAATGTGTGTTTTGTTTCTCAAGTAGAACAAAATAACGATAACAGCAAACCCTGGGACTATTCTGCTCAAGTAAGTCCTAGGGAGGCTACATACCAAAATACAGCTTCATTGAGTGAATAGCATCGAAATTAGCATTAGAAGCCACTCAGCCGATCCAGGGCCTATTCTGCTCAAGTAAGTCCTAGGGAGGGTGCATACCAAACTGCAGCTTCATTGAGTGAATAGCTTCGAAATTACCGGTATAATTGCCCGTTACTGTTTATTGGTATCGAGTTACATTTTTTGGTTTATCTTCGATGATGAAGTATTGAAATTTTTTTCCGTGTAGCAAAAGTTTTTCGTGATCCCCAGCGGTTAGACATACCTATCCATGTCAGAAAAGAGGCAAAGGTTCATCTTGTAGGAAATTCAGCACTCAATACCAACACTTCTATCGTAGGTAATTTGGATTTTTCTTATTAAAGTTGTTAAAATCGTGTTTTCTCGACTGTACATACTTAACTGAAAATGATTCTCGAATTTTCTCCTTACTGGCAGAAAGTTAAGATCAGGGATATGTCTTTGTCACTCAGGTGATATGACAAGCAATGTACTCTACAATTCGTTTGAGACCATCTAAGGAAGCTGTGGTTCACATTTCAAGTCTAAAGGAGGACCAGCAACTAAGTTGACCATCAGTACAGGGCACTCAGGGGATATGACAAGCAATGTACTCTACAATTCGTTTGAGACCATCTTAAGGAAGCTGTGGTTCACATTTCAAGTCTAAAGGAGGACCAGCCACTAAGTTACCCATCAGTACAGGGCACTCAGGTGATGTGACAAGCAATGTACTCTACAAATCGTATGATTGATTGATTGATTATCGCTTTATTTACATAATCTGGCAAGATTTGGTCACATCAGACCATTCTACCACCTAACCAGATACAATTCAAAAAGAAAATAAACAGACATCTGCGTAAATACATTATGAAAAATAGGAGGAACATAAAATGACAAAAAGAAAATTAAACTTCATTTCACTTTTCGCTGGGTGTGCTAATATTTGGAAAGCAAAAATTCCTTGACTTTCGTCTTGAAAGTATTATAGTTCTGGATCTCTCTTATCTCCTTTGGAAGATCGTTAAAATGTTGCACGCTTTTGAAAGTGAACGATTTTTGGAACACAGTCGTTCGGCAAAAAGGGAGGCGGAAATTTATGTCTCTGAAACGAAACCATCTTAAGGAAGCTGTGGTTCACATTTCAAGTCTAAAGGAGGACCAGCAACTAAGTTACCTATCAGTACAGGGCACTCAGGTGATGTGACAAGCAATGTACTCTACAAATCGTATGAGACCATCTTAAGGAAGCTGTGGTTCACATTTCAAGTCGCAACAAAACATTTTTTCATATTTTCACCTCCCTGTAAACTACCCTTAATAGTGGTCTGATCTTGAAGGTGAGGATCTTCAGCCAACTAGATTCCAAACAGATCCTTCTTACAACATTTCAAGGCCTGGAAAGTGTTTCAAAATACGTTGCATTTTTTTCTTCCGACAAATTTTAGTATCACCCTCAGCCTTATCCGTAGCCATGTCAAAACTAAGTATAGAAGGAGTACCATTCAGGGTAAAAAGAAGAGTAAAAGAAGGATTGTTATAAAATTGTCACAATTTGTAGTCGGATCGTAATTTCTTAAAGGAAATGGATTTGTTGAGAATTTGTTTCGTTGAGTCTGTAGTTTTAACTTTCAAGACATACAAAATTCAATCGCTAATTTGAAAGATTCACAACTTGGCTTTTGTTCTTTGGTAAAGAAACAATTCACATAGACGCATCGTGGTTGGTTACGGCAGGATGCCGTACAATTAATTTAAGTCAGGATAGTGGAAAATGAGGGTGAGTTTCCGTTCAATAATAAAACAGCAAAAAGTCTGGAAGGAAATAAAACTGGTGTCTGAGGGACAAAACGACCAACGAAGGTGCATTTCTCAGAAACAAATATGACAACAGCCATTAACCTAAGCAATAAGTAGGAGAGCGGGCTGAGGAAGAAAATGGTGTAATATAAATTAAGGGCGGAGATATAATAAATGTGAGGGGGAGAGAAGAAGAAGCTGTGTCTTTTGAGTGCGGGTTCCGTTTACTTGACCATCTGAAGTGGGAAGGGGAAAAAGGAAAACTTGGGGTCCTTCAGAGTTGGCTCGGCTACAAGTCCTGATTTATGCCAAAAGCACTTCATAATCTCTTTCTTCTTCTTCTTCTTCCCTTAAATATTAGCCGGCGGTCTCCAAAACGGCAGATTTATCTGAGCCTTTTCCCGTCTTTCTTCGGAAAAGTGCCGAGGTAAGGCCGCCCTCCGGTTTGTGCTCTGACGCCTAATTTCTGTTTTGGGTCGGGTTTTGTGGGACGGGGCGGGAAAGGGTAATCTTGACCGGCGTTGAGATTTATAGCGAGGAAAACCCTACAATGACTTATAGCCGTAAGACGGTCGAAGGGAAAATCTCTTCAAGGGTGAAACCCCGCTTCCGAGTTGAGTTTGTACCCGCTCTGAGAAGGCTGTACATGTAACGAAATCAGGTTTCCCGAGGAAATCCATGTTCTAAGTAGCTTCTCTTTCTTGTAATAGGCGGCATTCATTTAGGATGTTGTAAGATGCGGCTCCTACAGAATAGGACTAGTGATTGTACCTGTATTTGAAAGGCGTTCTAACACAAACTTGGAATCGACCAGGGAAAACCAATTTCAACCCCCCCCCCCCCCCTCTCAAACTTTGCTGGTTTACGTGTCGAGATACTTACATACTTACAACTGTAGTAGATCACCGTAGAGCACAACTGTACATCATAGTATATCACCACAGTTGTGATCTAGAGGCAATTTCCACGTTGGAGTCCAACTCCACCTTGTACACTATTCAACTACCTACTGGTATGCCCTGATGATGGAGAAATAAATTCTTCGAAACGTTGGCACATTAAACATTTCTCATTTGACCGACCCTCGACATCTTCCCATCACTATTCTTACTGACGGTCAACACATCACACACACCATCACATTTTTACACGTTGTGGACGAAAAACAGCTCTTATGCTTGCTTCACCTACCGAGCTTACGTCTATTCTTCGTGTCAGAAAGCTAAAAAAAAAAAGCTGAGCAATTTAACTGATATCAGCAGAACTCCTGACTTCTGTTTGAATTTCTTACGCCTGTTTTGGAAGGCTGCGATGTTGGCTTCATATGGGAAATCCATCATCCTCTTGTACTCACCAAAGTACAAGATTTGTGGCATTGTTACGTATTTGGTGATGTCCCTATCTGTCAGCATATCATGCCAACCGCATTCACAGAAGTCAAAAGAGGGGTTAGCATAGGTTTTCATCTGAATCCCAATACTTTCAACCAAATGGACTTGATAGAATCATTGAGAGTTATTTATGGGAGTTACATTGTTCGTTTTCTCTCGATTCACGTTTTTAAATAGTAGAGACCACAGAATAACACAAATTTGATTGCGTTGTAGTATTTGATCGTTGGGTATATAACGATGGTTTTCAAGTCCATTTGGAGTATGATTATGATCTCCTATGAGCAAATGATTTTTATGAGTGAATGGCAAGGAATACTCATATTTTAATGTTTCGTCAATTATACGTTAGGGATTGAATGGATACAGGGGGGTTGATCATCGTAACCTATTACAGTGATGACCCTATAGCCGAGTGTTTGTTTTTACTTGTAGCAATATCGAGTGTCGATTTGACTCCCGCGGGACAAAACGGGCCCCTCTCCATTCTGTATCCCCTTTTGCTTCAAAATGCAATCATTACCGGAGGGTCCTGAGGACTAGGGAGAGGACCTCTAATATAAACACTTAATTGGAAACGTCCCCGAGGACTCGAACAGGGTTGAATGATGAGTCTGCCAGGCCTCATTTCTCCGGATCTGGCATATGCTCGAGCTCGCCAACATTATTCTGACGGTTCTGTTACACGGATCACTCGTGTAAAACTCCAGTCAACGTACGATTTGGACAAAATAATATGTTATACGTATTATAACTCATTCAATTGATCTTTTCTCTTCATAGTAGAACCTGAAGGAATGGCCGTTTACAAAAATGGATTACTGGGTTACTTACACCATCTTATCAATTTTCAAAATAATGACCTCTTTGCTACTAAATACTCATTTAATACAAACCACTCTAGCCCCTGTAGGGTGACCCACCAATTCCGTTTCGGCCGAACACTCCAAAACAAACAGCTATTTGCAGAACGACCCAATATTCAGCATTTTCAAAATTTCAGGCTCACTCCTGAAATGTCTACCTACTCCTAAATACTATCTACTCCACTCTATCCGCTCTCTGTGGTCCGTTGTACACCTAAAATAATAACCACGAACATTGTAGGTACTCCTTAAAATGCATAGCTAAATAATTTAGCTATGCAATTTAAGGTGTACAATGTTCGTGGTTATTATTTTAGGTGTAAAATGGTCCACAGAGAGCAGATAGAGTGGAGTAGATAGTAGACTGGTAGTACATTCGTAAACATATGATTTTTGGTGTCTATTCGCAGTGATTCAGAATAGTCTGGAACGGATTTTGATATAAAAACTTTTCGGAAATTCGAGTTTTGATCATTTTGAACCGAGAACAATAATTGTTATTGGCCATCAAGGATTTCAGTATTCCATTCTTTCGAATTTCAAGTTTACAATAATTTTGCACTACTGTTGAGTTGAGTTATTAAAATTCTGACAGCTCAATTTCAGCGAATTTTCGAAGAATCGTTCTCTGTCCAAAATTATCAAAACTCGAATTTCCGAAAAGTTTTTATACCTACCTATCACAACATGAAGCTATTTCCATTAGTTGACGCTTTGATTGAAAAAATGGAGTTGCCTACTTAACCCCTCAGATGCAGACCCCTCAATTATTATTATTAGAATGTACCTATTATTATATAATATGTATTTGATGTTATTTCGGGCTATACTTTCAGGTTTAGGGCACCTGGATGATTTTTTCTACATACATTTCATCGTACCTAATCCGGAATTTTTTGCAAAAACTAAGTTTTGATCCATTGCAAACGCTTGATTCTTTCAAAAATTATCAAACCAATAAAAAATTGATCCCAAGGTACCACGATACGTATGAACAAGTACCATGTTCAGAGAGTTTGTCAGCAGGAATATGAAGAGTTGCAGTCTGTCGCATTACTGGCACATTCGTGGAGGGAGTAAGTAACGACCGGTGACATTAGGCAACATTTAATGTTTATTTAATAAAACATGAGGGCGAGGTTTCGTAATGGGCTCGGGATTCATGTGGTAATGAAGGTTTTATTTCGAGGCCGAAGGGAAAACGTGGGGCCTGAGGAACGCCTGGACGATTTTCTATTGTCGCCCGAACTCAAAACTCGACAAGGTTGATTCCCCCAGTAGTCCAATCGCCGAACGACAAACCCTCCGTTTTGCCCACACACGATTTTCCCTATAAAAGCGAACACGTTGCGAGAGCGGGGGGGGGGGGATGAAGTGCCATTGGAAACAATCGTTTCGAGTCAAAAGCTCTTATTAATCGGGTGTGGGGTCCAGTTCGGAATTGGCCCTCTCTTTCGAAGGGGTTGGCAGCAATACGAACGAAAAACGATGCCTGTTCATTGGAGATAATATTGACGCGGGGCGAGGGCCTTATGAAATCGTGTAAATAGCCCTTTTGAGGGTGCGGCTTTTCGGCCGACGCAGCTGTGCACGATTTCGGATAAATCGCCGTCACACTCAGAACGGAAATACGCACCGAGGTACCTCATCACGCCTCATTCGTACTGATATTCACCACCCATTACAAGCTCGTATCGGTGAACTTGATGCTGTCTCAAACAGAACGAAATTTCCAGCCACACGATACGTGAGGGACTCCCGAAATTGGGCTCAAACCTGTCCGGTCCAGAATCTTGCAACCCAGGACTTTTAAGACATTACAGGTGAAATTAGCTGAACTAATCGAGCTCCTGAACAGGATCGTGTGTTCATTTTAAGAACGAAAATACTGAATTTTTCAACGATCTACAAAACGGTAAGCGGTGGGATATGAAAGAGGGTGCTGTTTTTGTGCAGAGGTGGAACACATTACCGCCAATACCTGGAGAGATCGGTATATACATTTGACTTTTGAATTCGAAGACTCAGCCAAGAGTATTTGGTCTCTATTGAATAGACCCAAGACATTAGGTCCCCGACTTAGAGACCCTTTGGGAATGATGCTGTTCCTAGCTGACTTCAAGAGACTTTCCTTAGAAACGGTGGGGGAGTTTTCGACGGCTTTGTCGAGAAACCTTTATTTCCCCAGGTAAGTTCTCTTTGAAAAGCTCCATTCTAAAGGGCACCCGAAAAACCAAATAATGATGTCAAAGAGTGAAGCGTTTCCCTCCGAGCGTTGACTCTTGTCATCCGCTCCCGCGTTTCGGCCCTTCTATTCTTTTCTCATCCTTTTCTGTCGAATGTTTCAGACGAAAACCGAGATCTGAACGGCCACTCGGACGACGAGATCAAGAGGCAGCGGACCCAGTACAATGGCGACCAGCTCTATCCAAACGTGAGTACAAGAAAAAACACCTCATCCGTGACTCTATTGACAGGTTTTGTGGGGCACCGCACACTGTGATTCCCCCACGCCGTATAATTTGGACGACTTAATGGTTTTCTAATGTGTCATATTCAAAAAATTATTTGGTACATTTAATATACTGGTGAGCGTTTCCACCTACATCTAATGTCCCCAGTCAATTGATATGTCCCATGCTTATCTACATAAGAGGTATGATTACCTAGATACTCGTAATATGTGCCAATTATTAACCCTCCAGCACTGAATTTTACAACGTAATCACTGAGGTCGCTTCATTATGACACAAATTTAGTTTTTTGTAATATGTTTTTCATAAAAGGATGCTAAATGATTACGTAGGTACGGCTATTATGAAAAATATTTAATAATTCTCAACTTGAAATCTCAACTTGAAAATATGTTTTTCCTCATATGAAAATACCAGTCAATTTTCGAAAATGAAAGCATAAGGTAACGTTTGAATTACAAATTCGGTATAATATGTCAGTAATATCGCGTTCAAACTGACATCAGGTTAATCCCAAAAATCAAATACAAATCGGAAAAAGTAAAATTATCGAAAAATGAAGAAAGGTAAATTGAGTGACAAACTAATATCTGACCAGATGCGATACGACTAGTCATTCACAACCATTGTACATAATCTCTCATTTTGTAAATAATAATAAGTAGGTACCTAAATGTGTTGAAAAAGTAGTAAAATACAAGCAGGTAAAATATTATATTATTTCCCACGCTATTTGACTTTATGGTATCGTTGGATTCGTCTTGAGAGTTCATATGAGATGGCTAAAAACAGTCAAACTGTCAACACGTACAGTAAACACAGTAAAAACAGTCAAACTCGTAATATTCGATGTAAAGGGCAAAATGTATGACTGCTTTTCACGTTTCCTAGTGCTTCACAACGGTAAAACTCATTTTGGCTTAGCATTGCAGTACATATGTGCATAGATGATTTTTTGTTTCTTACCTACTCAGTAGGATCCATTTGGCGACGATTAATCTACAGGCCGGTGTTTTGACTCAAAATTAGATATTGATCAGAGGTTTGGTCGATACCCATCCCTAATGACGTAGATCGCATCAATATCTCATTGTAACTTAACAGATCCGGACTATTTTCGCCTTCAATAACGTTATTTCTCTTCCATTTGCCATCAAACAGCTCTGGTCGGGGAAATGGAATATGAAAGAAGATCACAAACTCTTCTCGGACCTCGGCGGCACCGGTGGTAGTGGAGGAAGCCCGTACTACGACTCGCCTTCAGGTTTTCCTGCTACGTCAACGACGAGCGCTGACATCTACGATACCATCAACACCATGAGCCAAGCTCAAAGCACTCACCTCTACAACCCTCCTATCGGCACCTCACTCGGTAAGTCACACTCTCACTCCTTAATAAATGTTCCTTAATTTTTTTTTAAATTAATATTTTCATCTGAAGCATGGTTTTTGACCATCTTAATTTTTTGATTGTTTCTATTTATTATCCATCTCACCTACCACCCCGTCATAACTGGTCCGTATGACTGACAACCTAATCTTTCATAATCACAGGTTAATTTCATGAAAATCCTTGTAACCTTGTTCCATCCTTCTTTTCAAGGATGGACCTGTTCAGTAACTATCACGCATTTTATCGCAATATGCGATTTTGAAATACAAGATTGCCATGTTTGAACAATAATTGGTTATATAAGTGGTTATAATTATTAGGTATAACCACTCATTTTTTAACAAAACAAAAAAAAACAGTCAAACAAGAGAAAATCGTGTCCCAGTAATTTAGGGTACTCTATTATGCCCGTCCATTTATGCATTTCTCACATTTTGGACCCTTCATTTTCTTCAAAAATGCCTCTAAAATCACATTTTGGTGCCTAAGAAATGTTTTTCGACAAAAACCGACCTTTTATATTAAAACATTAAACGCCTAAACAACGGAGTCAAAGTGAATTTTAGCCAATTATTCGAAAGGGTTCTGGCTGTTTCAGGGTTGATAACCAGTGTTCAGGGGAAGTCGAAGTTTTTCAACGTTTTGGTTATTGATTTAATGGCTCACCAAATTTAAATTTTTTTTAACGTTTTGTGGAATTTATTCAGATTATGAGCGATATTTCCAAAATTCAGTTGAATTTAAATTTTTTCCGCCCGACGGAACCCTAATTTTTGTAAATATCTGAGAATGTGCCACGCTGTGGCGACCCCCCCGAGTGAGATCTGACAGCACAGCTCTAGAACTGCGATTTCACTATCCTAAAATGACCCCTCCAAATGGGTAGACTTTGATGCTTGACAAATTTTTTTTTTTACGATGCCCGTCAAATTTTCATGCTCGTCTTACCAAATTCCGAATTTCTATTTACCAGTATTTTTTTCTTCACCTTCTTACTGCCCGTACTAGATCGTTCTTTTTCTGTATTCTGCTTTAGTTGGCGGTGTGAACCCACTAACACCAATCAGCATGCAAGAAATTCATAAGTTAGGGACGACTACAGTCCTGGACCCCGGCTCTCTGTCGCCTGTTCAGTACCAACACACGACAGGTACCTACTCTTCCCTATAATATACTGTTTTGTTTAAGTTTTTTTCTGTTCATTATGTACCTACATGATTGTGTTATGCTTGAAGCATGGTGTTCAAGATTCTCGTTGAAGGTTGTTTTTAATTAATGCGTACTGATATCGTATCAAGTCATTGAAAAATCATTTCAAATGATCCATCTTGATTGTATTCTAGTTCAAAATACAGCATAGTGTTGTACCTAGTTGATTCCCATAGAGTTCGTTTTAGCTGGTCACATTGGAAAACAGCATGGCTGATTTTGCTTTGCTATTTTTCGAACTGTATTACTAGTTGAGTAGAGAAGTAGGAGGTGAGGCCTAACCAAACCGAAATCCACTTGACAAGATACTGATTTTTCGACTTCAATCGGTTTTGACAACTAAGTAACTAGGTACATTTTAAAATTTTTAAATTATTGAAAACTTTGAAAATACACAAAAAATATATTCACTTTTGAATGGATAAAGCACCTATGATTTCTCAGAAGTACCTACTACCAACTGATTAGGTACCAATCTTCAAAAATTAAAATATGTAGGTAGTTATTTTGTTTAAAACAAGAATAAGGGTGTTTCAAAGGCTCGTTGAAACTCAACAAAAATCTTCAATCAATCTTCCAATCTTTTGAGGAATCTCTGAAATATTTTCACATACTAGGTATGTCAAAATATCGAATCATGAACCAAAATTAGTTTTGGTACCAACCTTCTTTCAATATAAGCACACCATATTCAGTTGTACTTGTTCCTACTGCCAATCTACCTGTATGAAACAGCCCACCTCCATAAAGCGAGTCCAATTCTGCTTTTGTAAATATTTGTTTGAACTAATTACTTTATATTATTTTATATTTTGCTGTTTCGTTCAGTTTGCATGAGTTGAATGTTTCGTTTTTTTTTGTTTTTTTGCATGGTTATTTGAAACATCGTAGAACCGTACAACGGTAGTACAACGACAGTGTGTAACGAAGTCGGATCGCCGGGTCTTCCCTTGTCTCTGCCAGCGGACCCTGCGCCAAGTCCGAACCCCCAAGACCCCTCAGGGCTGACTGTTCTCCAGTCCCCGTACACCACCACCTACTACACTCCTGCAGGTAAGTTCCAAACGGATCACAACGAGATGATTCAGTGTTTTACATTCTACAACGTCCATTAGGTAGTTGACGTCCTTGTCGACAGCTCAAAACATCGCCTGATCACTGTATTGGAGTCACAGGAAGACTCAATGCTGCGGTTTGTAGACTTGTAGTCTTGAGACATAATTGTGATTCGCTTTTAGATGTGATACCTCGTAAGTAATGAAAAACTTGAGATTAGATTTCTAGCAGGGACTCAAGGTACCTACTTTTCAAAGTACCAAAGTTTGAGAACGAAATGAGATATCGCAATAATTGGAATTATTCCGACTTCAGGATCGTATTCAGCGTGTAAAAACCTTTAAAATGAGGTGTCACTTGTCAGACTTTCATTTTTTTAGTGACCCCCCCCCCCCCCCCCCCCCTCCCACAGCTTTTCGATATTTCAACTCTAAACACGACGGTGAAGTCAGAATTGCGATATCGCATTCCGTCATCAGATCAGAGCAGAATATTGATCATACATGAAGATAATGAAGATCATATCAAGTAACAACCACGTTTCTTCATCTTCAAAGTGCTCCAGTTTGAGAACGGAAAGAGGTATCGCCATTCTCATTTCACCATCGTATTCAGAGTAAAAAACCTTTAAAATGAGATTTCACTTGTGAGACTCTTTCATTTATGAATAATTCCACCCACCCCCTCCCACCCTAAAACTGTTCAAACCCCCCTCAGGTTATAGATTTTTCAGTAGGTACGGCGGGAAATTTGAGATCGAATGGACCTTCAAGAAGAGCAATTGTCAACTCAAATACATCGAGAAATATAACAACAGTCAATCATAACAACAGAGCATGGCTATAAGAGCGAATTTTCTGAGAAATAATTGGTTTTATGTAAAATGAAACCCCCCCCCCCCTCATCAACATCGCCAAAACCCCCCTCAGCTTTTGGACATTTCCACGCTGAACACGATGGTGAAGTCAGAATTGCGATATCGCATTCCGTCATCGGATTAGAGCAGATTAACTACCTATGAAGAATGTATAAAGGTAAAAATAAAAGTTTTACTCCAGATAAGAAATTCGAAGTTGTTAACAGGTGTAGAGTACACTTGTTGATGGATGAATCCCCTCACGAAAAAATCCATTGGTGTAATGTGGGGTGATCTTGTGGGCCATGAAACTCTCATCATCCCTAGCCGCTCCTTCTACGGCCCCACAGCCACCGCTTCTACGGCCCCCTAGCCTCCGCTTCCACAGCCCCCTAGTCGCTCCCTAGCCTCCGCTTCCACGGCCCCCTAGTCGCCGCTTCAACAGCCCCCTAGTCGCCTCCTAGCCGCGGCGCCCGGGGCGGTTCCCCCACCCACGCGGCGGCCCTGATTAGCCCGATATGAACGTAATGGGACAAGAAACTGAAGTACCTGCTGAACATGTTCCTACATCATGTTCTTCAATGGAGACATTTTACATAAAAACCATTTATTTCATCGAAAATTCGCTCTTATAGCCATGCCGCATCACTGTGAATTTTTTCCCTAATTATCGCAAAAATGCTTAATAATCGGCTTAGTGGTCGTTCTTCAGGACTCATTACGAGGTTAAACACGTTCAACTAAGGCAAAACACGTTCATTTGCTAGGAAATGCTTGTAAGTATACTAGGAAATCCTAGCCGTTACGAATTTACACCAGTCAATTAGATCATCATTATGTGGACTAGCTAGCAAAGCTTTTAAAGACGTGGGATTTCTTCACGGTTACGAGATCTTATTACATCGACGCGGGCAGTTTTTCTGAATCCAACGGGCCCCTCAACGCTAAAACTCATTTTTGTCACTTACGAGGTGTCACTTATAGGCCAACGAAATACCGAGATCTCACACGATCTAACGTCACCTGAAGGAGCCCAACATCAACGAGTTGTTTATCCGCTCCATGCAAACTATCAGTTCCTCTAACAACCGTTGATCAGTAGGTACCGCAATGTCGTATCTACCAGTTCTTTTGTAACGCTTAGTCAATCCACAGAGGTGCTTATACTCGTTGATCACCAGTTTGCGAGTGCCGAAAGATTTTGATCATTTTTAAGAACTCGGACCACACTCCTGATGTGATGCCAGAACTCTACAAGTTAGGCAGTTAACTGGGAACGTTTGGCAGCGGCAGAATTTCAAAATTTGAAACAAAATACTGAAATTACAAGATCAACAGTTTGAAAATCTCTTCAATAACCTGACAAATTAAAAACAACCGAAAAGTCCCAATAAGGTTCCTTTGATCCAGCTGCTTCTTGAGAATATTTCACCCAAATCTAACAGTTTTCTAGAGGTCTTGGTGAATCTGAGAGACAAAATTTGAACGTGTGCCACAAATTACCACGTGTCTCAATTTTCAGCCATTTTTGTTTCTTGCATTTCTTGAAGAAAAAAAACCCCAGTTGATTATTCAAAAGTAGATCACCCAGTCCTGAACCAGTATTAAATTGATCAAATTCCATAATTGACTCACTTCTCCCCAAATCCGTAATTGACACGCTGCCAAATTTTCTGCACTTCTGTAAAGACTATTTGTTAAATATCAATGTCGGAGCCCACTACTGCTTTACTGTGGATCTAGTGTGGTACTCGTATATGGAGCTCCACGATAGTTTCTCTGAATTCTGCAAGAGAGAGTTTGCTGTGTACCATAGTTTCTCAAAGTCACTTGGTGTCTCAGTCAGGAAGTATTCATCCAAGTAGGTTAAGACAATTTTGAACATTGGCAATCAAGGCAAACCTGGACAATGCCATAACCCTCAGAATTAGGGCTATGTATATTATGCGAATGACTCCAAAGACTTGTTAAACACTTACAATGATAATCCAACGATAAATGATCATTTGGCTAAATTTTCTTCCTGATTATGTCCTCAGGTACGACGGGAGTGACGGATTACGCTTACACGTCCCCCTACACGCAATACACGTCAGCGCCTCCGTACGGCTACAACTACCCAAGCGGTCCCGGTGGTCTCCTCAGTAAGTAAACAGTGAGTATGGCTTGCAAGAATGAGAAAGTGTATCAACCAAAATTGTGTCCAGCTCCGGCTTACAGTCCCATTTGTTACATAGGTCTCTCGACCATTAAACCAACGTATCACAGAACACAGATGTACCAATATCATACACTAGTTTGTTGTCCTTAGGTACTTGAATCTCTGTAAATACATAATGAGTGGATCAAATTATTATAACACAAAAATATGTGGAGACGTTTGGGATCTAGCATGTATACACTTATTTGGTCTTCACTAGGAACAACCTTCATTATAACTAGTAATTATGATAATAATTACCTGTACAATTATTTTGTACCGTGTCAACTGTTGATGCGATACAAAATAATTATACAGGTGCCAAGTTTTGTGGGATTGTAAGCAAGGAGATTTAGAATATGTGTCTAGGTAGGTTTTAACCCTCCGTGGAATCATCAATACTGTGTATAAAATCCAGTGCTGATTTTAGTCTACTCGAACCAACGCGGATCTTAAATGGTAGTCTGCTAATACTTATACAGGGTGATCAGCTCGTAGATGTAAAACATTTTTGCGTAAAACTACATCAAAAATGGAGTGCCAACCCCATATTTTTATCTCTCTGGTTTTTAGAGAGAAGAGATTCTTTAGAAAAACCTTGTTTCTTTTCTCTTTTAAATTGAAACTTCTCCACTTTACTCCATTAAGCTTAACCTTTGACAACATTTTCGGAATCAGCTTAACACTTGCTACACGACTAGTGTACTTTCATTCTTGAGAAGTACCATCTTATAAGAATTCCGAAAATCTTAAGAACGTCACTACTCCTCTAAAAACTCGGCCCCAAGTGCATCCTCCCCCCCCCCCCCCCAGAACATGTTGGAGCATGTTCTAGCCACTCAGGTGATCCTGGGCATGGGCAGCCTTCATAGTGTGAATAGCATAGAAATTCGCTTTAGGAGCCACTCAGTCTCTAGCCACTTCATGTCTCTACCACTACAGTAATTGGCTAAATTTCTGTAATAAGGGACATTTTACACACCAAATTACAGCTTCATAGTTTGTAAACCAAATATAAAAACTGTTATTACCATAGCTCTGCCATTCGTGCAATCACATAGTTATGGTGAACAGGAAAATATTCGTTAAATCGAGAGCTTTCCAACGAGTGGTGAACGATTTTTATACGATCCAAAATTGCGAATATCTTTCCGTAGCAACGGTTTGGTTTTACGCTGAAATCATTGTTAAATCGGAAAAAGGTTAGTGTGACGAACGGAAGGACGCTCGTTTTGTGCCAAAAATGTGAAGGCTAAAACATGTTCCACTGATGTAGTTTTACGCAACATGTTGTCTGCATCTAAGAACGGACCACCCTGTAATTTAAGCATCCGCAATGCAATTGATCAGGTTGGGATGGCTCAGCATCGTAGAATCCAAAAACCTCTTTGTGGTACATGGAAACACCTGAAATCCAGTGAAATCGCAAATTTGATGTAATATCATCCCTCGATTAGTGAAGAGATTTTATCCAAAATGAGCCATGAGATCCACGTATCAACACTCCCACGGTACCCTCCAGATCCTACTTTGATTGTTTTAGGTCCCCGATTCGTCCGTCGTGCTCTCGTGTTTCATAACTTGCATTTTGTTTCGCAGATTCCTGTTACTTCTACGGCGGCAACACGGCCATTAGCGACTCTGAGTCGATGGTGCTGAATCGAGAAGTCTGTTCGGACGAGGCCCGTTCACCGCTCGCCGCGACCAGAGCGAATTCCGGAGCGAGCGCTTCCTCGCCGATAGGGACATCGTCCTGCATGAAAATCGAGTCCTGCGGAACACCCTCGGCATCCCAGCAGTCCCCGTACACTACCTCCAAGTGAACCTCGTCCTCGGGGCCATTCACCAGAAGAAAACCTTCAAACGCGTTTCCGTCTTCTGTAAGAAAAACGCGGGAAAAGAACCAGTTTTTGGCGCTAGCATCGTCCGTCTATTGACACGGACGTCGGTTGCTCGTAGATCCCAACTCCTCAAACCTGCAAACCTGTAGTCTCCACATCCTCTCTTCATTAGACGGCAATGAACCTAGAAACTAAAAGTACTACACTATTGGGCATAGGGTATTGTTAATATTCCCTACCCCGAGCATTCCCACAAAATCCACCTCCATAAAACCATTTTTCAAGAGCTAGAATTGAACGAAAGACACCTATTCTTCTACTACGTACTTGACATTTCCACAATAACGTGTAGATTCAACAAATACCTCTTTATTGGAAAACCTTTGAAACCACGAATCGCGTTGGTTTTACACAAATCCTTAGACAGTCCTGAAAACTGACCTACTTCCGACTAGTAAAACTCACTTTGATAACGTACTAACATGTTAATTTCACCATCATCAACTTGTAAACATCTCAATTAAATACAATCTTAAACACAACTACATTTACACCTACTTACTCGGAATTGATACAATGAAAACACCCAAACTACTCCTCCTACGAAGGTGGGAATTTGGCCAGCATCTGGTAGCTTATTGGATTTTCAAGACAGATTCAGAATTTTCCATACCAATTTCAGTATTTTCAATCAATCAATCAGTTTATTCACAATATTGTCTGGTAGGCTAATTTGGGGAGGAAGTGGTGTTTGTGTCAGTAATATGTTGCTTGGATTGTGTCTTCCAAACCAAATTAAGAATTGTCCAAACCAAATTGAGAATTACCTAAATTAAATGCAGAATTGTTCAAAACAATTTCAGAATATTCCATATCAAATTCAGAACTATAAAATATCTGGACAATATTTTCTATTGAAAGAAGGCTTCAATGAGCCTGTTGATTGTAAATAAAAATGAACTTTATTCTTCAAAACTGTATTGCAAGGGTAAACACGAATAAGTTAATAGTACATAATATGTACTATTAACTTATTCGTGTTAATAAATATTATTTATATAGATAAGGAATTATGATTAAATGTTGATTCTGTTGACTTGATACACCAGTATGTTTCTTAATTTCACACGGGCAAATCTAATATGAGTAATTTTTAATTACTTACCTACCTACAAAAAATGTACTTATTGTAAGAAAATTGGTCCGAAATTTCATATAAAAAAAGAACTAAATTCTGAATGTGAAATGGAAAATTCTGAATTTTCGTAGGAGGATTCTGAATTTGGTTTGAAAAAGTCAGGATGTAGTTTGGAAAATTCTGTCTTGTAAAACTTATAATCGTAATGGAACTAAGGACGAACAGCCCACAACTACCTAGAAATTTAAACAGAATTGGAACACCAAACCGTTTTTACATCAAAATACACGGGATTCCACGTACATCTCCTCCGATCATGATCCAATTGATTGGTACGCAACTATGGACTCATCCCAATCACCAACTGACCTTAATGTAGTTTTCAAAGTTACCATCCGCGAGTACATAGCCCCCAAATCAACAAGAACAGAAATACACATTATTTCAACTAACTAGATAAGCGTAGATTTTCCAAAACACTATCCAAATTTTGTTCAGTTTTGATCTGAGACTAAATCCCAACACGTACAGCTAACAAGTTGTACAACCAAAACATCACGTCTAATTTAACTTCGCTTGCCAAAAGCTGGTTCACGATGAACAATGTTTTTTCTTTGAATGTGCTAGTGTAAAATTTCAATGGTTTACATGCATATCATGAATTGTTTTTCTAGACTTAAATAAATTATAATAGACGCGTGTAAGAAATCTGTACAGTGAGCAACGAATATTAAAAGACTCTTTTAAAATTAACAGCGGCGTGAGATCTCAAAAGTGTTATATACAGCTGAGTGTTATACCAAAGATAAGGAATTTATATCATTATACTTAGTGAACCTGTGAAAACTTGTAAATGTTCGTTTTTACGGTT
Organism: Stenodema calcarata; assembly: GCA_963920205.1. Lineage (NCBI taxonomy): Eukaryota > Metazoa > Arthropoda > Insecta > Hemiptera > Miridae > Stenodema > Stenodema calcarata. The sequence goes on along the minus strand of OY986051.1, from coordinate 4,935,404 downwards.
AACAAAAGTGTTTTCAAATACCTACCTTGTATATCGAATTTTTTTCTAAACGATACAAGTCAAGAGACATAAGGCTTGATTCGAGATACAAGGAGTTTTTCCGTAGGTTCACTGACTGTTGTCATTGTAATATATAGGATTTTAAATGTAAAGGAACCAATATCTGTCTTATATGTGTATAAATCAATTTAAATATATATATATTAGGTAGGAAACAAAGTTTTACCAAAGACAAATTTGATCAATTTCGTTTTGGGTTTGTAAATTTCATTCGGCATTAGGCTATGTATAATATTTTCTAATGTTTAAACAAAAATGTGTGTTCATGATCTAGATTTCTATTCAATTTTTTCAAACACTTAGCACCAACCACTATTTTGCTGTCCCCCGTCCTTCCCAAGACTGTCTTCACGTCTTGGGAATTTGGGAAAAAAAACGAAAAAAAAATTTGTACAGTTTTAGAAACGTAAAAGAATTCATTTTAGAGCTGCAAAAAACCTCGCACGGCGCACAATGCACAGCACGCTGTTAACCTTTAGAACACATAGCTACTATAGTGACTTTTATACATTTTTGTTTAATTCTTTTGTTACGAAAAAAACAAAACAAGTCCCGTGTTTTGATTAAGTTTTATAATTTAAATTGAATTCAAACAAATTCTCTACTGCATCTTTCAAAGTTTTTCCAACGGCATACAATAATTGTATTGAATTGAAACACGCGAAATTACGAGTGAATATGAATGAATAGGTTGTGTATTGAGGTTTCTGAAACGATAGTGACACATTTAACGAATTTTTTTTCTTGGACCGGTATATGCGTGCAATTCGGTGGTACAATCACCGACTGAAAGAAAGGCACTAGTCATAACTAATTATTTGATAATGTATATCTTTGAAGACTCAAAATGAAAAACGATGTTTGTTCGATTTTAGAAACACTTACACTTTATTTATGATGAAAAATTGTTGCATTTTAATTTAAGGATAGTCCTCATTGTTTTTACCAAAGATTTACGACGGTTCAATTTTTCGCAGTCTTAGAAAAAGTTTCCTTAATTTTGTTCAAACAGTTATTTGTATTAAAATTAAAAAAATATATACAAAAGTATCGATCCGATTCCAAAAAAAGGAAATTCAAAAGAATGTATTGATTATTTGTAGAATAAAATTATTGACCTTATTCTTTTGTTGATCGTTGTGCCACTTCCCGCCTTCCTTCACTTGATTTAGGTGAAATTTCCAAACAATTGTGAAATTCTGCCATTTTTTTTTTTAGGTAAAGAGGAGTAGTTAATACGAGTATTGCACTTTATTGAGTTCAATGATAGAACTAGTAGCCCAGTCAATGTAGACATCAAACTTTGCCTCTGCGCATGTATCTACATTTTATGTTGTTAGGACCCCTACGGGTAGGATGTACCTCAATTTGCAACCCTGAAAACCGTGTGCAAACTTCGTGGTGCTCGGAAATCAGCAAAATTTTTGCAGTACTTTTAGTTTTTGGCCAAACAAGCAGAAACAAGCTGTTGGCGAAAAAGGTTGTTCTTCTATTCTTTTTTAAAGTATATAAAATTTCCTACAATTGCAGTGGTAGTACAACTCCGTAGACTATGTAGAACCCAAAAAAGGCCTTTTTTCCAAGTGCAAATTGTATGTTGCGGTAATTTGTTCAGTCTCGTACCGGCCGAACTACTGGTTCAACAAAATGGTAGTGAGAGAAGGATATGAAGACAATTTAATACATTTTAATTTAAGAAATGTCAAATAAAATCAACGATGTTTTCTCCCTGTCGGTAACCATCCCAATGACCATCGCAGCCGCTCCTAACACCAAAGGCTATGCGATCTAGCGGACGTCTGAATAACTACCCATCGCCCCTTCCTTACCGCTTTTCGGCGAAACACCCTTTTGAGCTTAAAAAAAACTAACCGCTGAGTAATAATCCACGTTAATAATCAATCTTAGCACAAAATTTATCAAGAAACATCCTGTAAAACCCTCCTACATAAAACAAAACAGAAGAGTACCTACTTAAATGTGTGTGGTAGGTAACTGTGTGAATTACGCATTTTGAAGTTGAATTGTGGCGTGTATTGTGTAACAACACAATCTACCCGCAATACCAGAAAAAGGCGATGAACCACGTGAACAACAACAAATATATTTGAACATATAAAAATTTACTTTTCACTTGTCAGTTTCACTGAAGTGGTCATTGTAGTTTGTGAAACAGGAAAATTCGTTTGATAAGTTGTTTTTATGACGAGGGTTGAAGGGAGTCTTCTTGACACCGAGCAGGCGAACTGCAAGATTTTCCATGATAGTCCCTACAAAAAAAAAGCAATAAACATTTATTTTATGGTGTAACTACATCACGTCTTGCTGCAACTAATATCTTTACGTGTTAAATCGATAAGCAACTGACTTAACCGTACAATTACCCCATGAGCATACAAATTCCAGCTTCAACCTCTACCTAACCATGCAATGCAATATAGCGTGACTGGGGGGTACAGCGAATATGGGGGTACAGCACTCAAACCATCCCCCCCCCCCCCCCGAAACTCACACACACACACTTCCTAATCCCCTTGCCCTAAAAATGAAGAAGAGAATAATTAGCTATTATACTCGTATATAAAGGAAATATTAGCTAGATCACATTTAATGTAATCTAGAATGACTCAAGCTAGAGCACTCATGAGATCCTTTTGGAAATGCATATCTTTTGGCAGTGGATTCAGGATTGTCTGATTTGGACTTTGGCGAGTTTTCAAAATTTTGAACCAAGAACAATAGCATCCTTCTCTTGAAAAATTCGCTAAAACGCCACTACACCATGATTTGTTTGTCATAGGAAAACAAAATGCATGAGATACAGGAGGTTTTTTGTACTACATCCTCGTTAAAATGGCAAGTGTACTCTATGAACAATCAAACAACATCATGGATATTATCATTCCTTCGGCCTCTGCATTCCAGCAAAAGCGACAAGAGGAACCGCTAGCACTGCTCAATGGTAGCACAGTCAGGAGCAGGCGCTAGAATACTCACTGACATACACACACTGTCATGGGCACCTGCTGTGAGCTTGCGGTTCCCCTGTGACCTCACTGTCAAGTGGTAGGTGGCCTCAATGCAATCAGATGTTAACTAACAATTCTACTAGTAATTCTTCTTCCTCTTCTTAGATGTCTAAAGCCATGCCAGTCATAGTCATTGGATTCATGATTCAAAGCAACCATCAGAGCTACTTACGTAGGTAACTGTGGCATAGTGAGCGGGCAATACAAATTTCCAATTGTATGTTTTACAGTTGGTTAAATATTTTCTTATTCTCAATAAATTTATTCATCATTCAACTTCTACCTACGTTCTTCATTTCTTGTTGGGAAGCGCCGCTTCCTGCGCTCCCCCTAACGCTACGCCTCTGCCATGCATGTCGTTAAGTTTTCACATCTCCAAGCCCTCGACCTGCACTTGGAAAGGCCATAGAATTCCAACAATTCATCAATACAACAGTGGGCTTCGAGGAAACCTAGATATTTACCTGTGCATAAAATCAGTTTTGAATTCGACAGGAATCTCATGCTAATGGCTGTTTTCGTAAGGCACTCTTCAGAGAGGAAAGGCGGATCGGCAACTACCACATCGAAGTGATTCGCTAACGATTGTGAGAGTTCTAACGGAGTCTCGTAATTGTAGAAAATGTAATCGTCGCCAAAGACTTCAAACCTTCGGTCGAATTCGAATAACTTGACTGTGGAAAGATAAACCTTCGAATAAAACATTGATATTTTAGATCAGGGAATGTTCCACAATTACGCAGTACGACTCACCAATGTGATAAATGGACAATTCCCTTTTTCATACTGATATAATCAATTTTTCATCCAATGTATTCTTTAAGTTCTACGAATCTCAACAATGTTGAATAATAACAGAAGCCAAAATGCTGATTTGAATGACACGGAGAAGATATGAAAGAAGACAAAATGAGGTGCTCACCTTCACAATTTGGACATTTTTTCTTCACTGAACTGTACAATGTTGGACATGAAATGAGAGCGATGGAACCTCTGCCCTCTGAAGCCAGTTGCACTTCAGAGCTAAGTTTGTCAACTGTTTCATCATCGTACCAAAATTGGCTCAGTTGCTGGAAATTGAAGACAAGGTACAAAAAAATGCAACAAATATGGGGGCTAACTACCTGCCTACGTCAAACCACACAGAGGCTACGAATAGACTCCATAAGTAGGTAGCCTTTTGGTGCGATAGTTCACTGAACCAAGATCCACATCTTTTTCAAATCAATAATGAACGTACGAACCCAGTCTTCCTTGAACTGCTTATGCCAGTCTGCTGCTTCCTCAGTAGCTGTCAATTCATTGTGTTCATTATAAAACTCCGCTAATGCATTCAACGCTTCCTGGGAGAGCTTCGGGACGTCATCATCATCCGAATCTGACATATTCCTGAGGGCCACAGAACACTATCAATAAAGCGGTAGGATTTAGGTATACAAAATATTTTGATAGTTACCGCAGAGCGGGTCGTACATTGGTAATTCTTCGTGCAATAGGCGGTCCAAGTTAAAAGTACAGCCTAAGCAGCTTCAGCACAAGTAAGTGGTACCAACCTCAGGAAATGCCCACGCACTATTAGGGATTATTGACTCTCAACTATCTGCCCTGCTTAATCGGACCTTTGTGTTGGCACTTAGTTACTCCTGAGGACCACAGAACACAATATGACAGTCTAACCTAAGATTGAAGCCTATACAGCTTTTGTAGAAGCAAGTAAAGCCTACCTAGCTTCAGTACAAGCAAGTGGTACCAACCTCAGGAAATGCCCACGCACTATTAGGGATTATTGACCCTCAACTATCTGCCCTGCTTAATCGGACCGTTTTGTTGGCACATGGTTACTCCTGAAGGCCACAGAACACCATATGTCTGTCCAAGGTAAAAGTAAAGCCTGTTCAGCTTTCGTACAAGCAATTGGTACCAACCTTTAAAAACTCCATTTCACTTTCCACTGTCCCTATGGTTCTACGATAGATTACCCTTAACTACCTGCCCTAGACAACTTCCACGTTCCATTCAGTTGATCACCAGCACCTGCTGAGTTAACTTTAAAGTGGACCACTCGGCCATATATGAAGTGTCCAGGGGAAGAAGGGTATAATTCCACTATTTGTCGATTTCGAGGTTTCAATGCCTTCTAGAGGCTTTCTGGGAATAGTTTCACGTGGTAGGTCGGTACTAGTGAAAAACGATTTCATTCCATGATGGTATGGAATAGTTGATAATTTTTTTGTCATTACCTTGGCAACGTATCATGAGATGGTTAAGTTAGTTTTTGCTCTCCTGAGCATTTTCCAATTTTGGAATCGTACCCTTCTTCCCCTGTACCCTTCATATATCTTCGGCCGTGTATAGTATATTTCTTCTGAAATAGTATTCATAGTAAGTGGAAATGCCGTCCACGTGATTTTCACGTATTGTTTGGTACGAGTGCCAGTGTTTGGAATCGTACCCTTCTTCCCCTGTACCCTTCATATATCTTCGGCCGTGTATAGTATATTTCTTCTGAAATAGTATTCATAGTAAGTGGAAATGCCGTCCACGTGATTTTCACGTATTGTTTGGTACGAGTGCCTCACCCTTCATAGGCAATATTCAAGTAGTGTATACTGCCGTGCTAAGATAAAGTCCCCTATCAACCATTTTGGTGTTTTTGGAGTTGGGCACATGGCTGCGTAGATCTCGACGTGGCGCGTCTTTTCTGCCAATGTAGAATTTCCTATCTCCATTGGAAAGGTTCAAAAAAATACTTTATCTTATCTCCAGTTTGATGATCTGGGCCCCCTTCCTCACTTAACTGCATTTTTCTCGACACGAAAAAAATGGAGATAGGGGGTTTTAACTTACGGCGGCAGCATACTGGTGAGTAATTTTTGAATTAGCAATTTTTCCTATAAGATATTCGTTATACGGGGAAGATATAACTTATGCCTTATAAACAGGTACCTTAATAAGGACTGAAACTCTTCGCGAGAAGTTACCAATAGGTGAACAGGTGCCTTATTCATATCGATTCCTCTATATTTATATTCCTGTTGCTGATTACCTATGAGTATGTAATCAGCAACAGAAATATAAATACAGAGGAATATATATGAATAAGGCACCTGTTCACCTATTGGTAACTTCTCGCGAAGTGTTTCAGTTCTTTGTGTTCCCATGAGGTTCACGTCCACACACTGAAAAGGTCTAGTTAAACTCTTACCTAATTGGTGCACGATTAGCAGGTACAACCATAAAAGGATTCTTAAGACTGTTATTGTTTTCAGCATTTCACCCAAAGGCCGGATATGACATTAATTCAAAATATCTCAACTCTTCTGTGTAGGAGATTTCACAGGAAATAAATCTTATGGTTCTTTTCCATTACAAAGTGTGCAAATGAATTGAATTGTTAAGTAGGTATGTCAACAAACAATTTGATAAGTAGAAACTTCACCTCTTTTCAGCAGCAAGTCGACCAGAAGATTGAATTCAATATTAATCGCCGAACCGCGTATGAAACAAATTTTATTTTACGGCGTTAAATTCTTGATGATTGACAACTTTAACAGAATTAAAAGTGAATAACAAATTTAGCAATCAAATTTTACAACAGACAACCGCGTGACAGGTGATAATGGTACAATTGTTGCATGGATCTGACAAAGAAGTGATAAGGAAGTCCATAGTAGCCACTGGCTTTGAATGGAGGAAGATCCATTCTGGTGATGGCAGGGATTTGGAATATATTTTGATTTCATTTCCTAAATACTCGAATCTATCTGCATAAATACACCCGCTCACAAAATTATGAAAAAGGATTATTTGATTGACCAGAACCACAGATGCTACACTATTATAGCATCCATGACTGCAAACAAGATAACAATCCATGGATTTTCTATTGTAAACTGATATCCATGATTACAAGAGACCGTTATCCAAATAAAGTTATATGAACGAATATGAAATGCAATTACATATTTAAAATACGGTAAAATTGCACAAAATCCCAAGATTGATCCAAACCAACATTTCCAACTTTTGCAAATGTAAGGATATAGAATTTCTTAGTGTCTTTGAGTATTGGAAGGTTATTTCCCTTAGTAGAAGGTTATGTTACATATTAGGATATTTGGGTTGTAAACTTCATTTTTTCCATTTACATTTCCTATTTTGCAACTAAATTGTTTGGATTTTCTTCGCTTTAATCTAGTTCAACGAAAATATCTGGATTCGAGTGAGTTACTTTCATAGCATCATTATCGAGGTCACATTCTTGTACCATTTGTGTGTCAATGGGCTTCGTCGTTCCCTTTGTTTATTTGACAGTTTAGTTACTTCTTTTCGTTTTATCTCATCTTTTTGGATATTCTCTACTTGTACAAACGGTTATTGTGTATTAACATGAGCATTAAGTTCAATCTGAAGTTAAACAAATAGAATGCGTATCGTGTTGTTGCGGAGCTGTAGCTAATCCTAGCTTCAATCTGGCCATTTTCTGACAACGACATCAAACTCTGTCACTGTTTTCTTATGGAATGTTTTCTTCTGTCTCGTGGAATCAATTCTTCTAATAATAGATAATCTAGTCTAACTGTAGGGCGTAATTTTGTTGCACGTATAACTAACTACAAGTCTGCGGAACTGAACCGTCCTTGGGCGTAAATAGCCACCTCCAAGCTTAATCGATGATGTAGCTGGTGAAATCCGATCAAATAGATTTATAATTCCATAGCCTCCTAGCCTGTTTAAATTTAAATTTTTCTCCTTTCAGTATTGTTGCTTTAGGTATTTAATCACGTAAACGTGTTAATATACAAAAAGAAAATCATCCTCACTTGATATCATAATGTGAGAAACTTTTGATGATATCTTCTTTTTCAAGATGTCTCCTTGGGGACCATTGTTCTGTATCAACGTGCTGAATGCGTTGTACACAGTTTGTGGAGGAAGGTAGGTTAGGCTCAAAAATTGTCGTAGCCACAGGCCCGTTGCGTCTTTTACCTTATAACTCCTGATAACGGCTTGAACCCTAACCCATCATGTTTACGATATCTCCTTCGCACTCCTGACCCCAAAACCACTGCATTTCTTGTTCCCGAGTCCATTGGAGTTTCGGGTACCTACCTATTCCCCCGAAGCCATTACGCCCGTATTACCAGGCGTAAGTGATGAAGACAACACTGAGGTTCTGAAGAATCATAAACTCTACCAACCAGCCATTTCCATCATCTCTAGTTATGTGCAACATTACCTTTTATTTCAGCTCTCCAAAAATGAGTGATTCGGAAATCGACACCATCGACAACCTCGATTACGAACATGTCGGGCGTCGAGCTCTACACAACGCTCAGGAACGAAAGCGAAGAAATCACATCAAAGAAAATTTCAATAATTTAAGGTAATTACCTTGACTTCTTGTACAGTAGGTACCAAAAGGTGATTGCTCCATCCACTCCGTTGGTTCTATTTTGCTCAAGTTGAATAGTTGAATTTGTCACATGCTATTAAATACCAAATTTTGGTAACACTGACAATCACGTAATCTCATAATATATTATAGTAATACTATAATAGTATATAATCTCATAGTACATTATACTACATACATCCTCATAACGTCTATCTAAACTAGTTTTATTGATATAAAGAGTTCATGCGTGGATTTAAAAGCTTATATAAGATTGCAACAACTGCCATCTGCACAAGAAAGTTACCAGAGGTATGGTATTTGTTGATATTGTGTATCCGAAATAGTTTGCACCTGATTAATAATCAATTGGTTAGTATTTTTCCTCCTTATCATTCTACCATCAATAGTTTTAGAGTGATGAGAAATGACGATGTACACGTTATCAGGTCTATTTTTGCTCTTTCGATCTTCGTCTACTACCTTTTTCAAGGAACTTGGTCGTTTAAAGTAATACAGGTTATTGTACAGGCCCTATAATTTGTGGAAAGGGAACAAGTAGAATTGGATGGTAACAGTTCGGTTTGGAGAGTTTTGTTGTGGCACCAACCATTTATCAGCGTTCAGCAAGAAACAACTTGTCCTCTTTTTTGCGCTAAATTGGTTTTGCGATATACCCCCTTTTGGCGCACAATGTATGTCATACATAACTAGATGTATGTATGGCATACTACATAACTAGATGGTTTTTACTCCACTCGGGCACAAGAAGTAGAAAAATGTAGTTAATTGAATTCAGGACTCTACATAACCAGAACGGTATATATACCTGTGCGAATGAAGCCAATAGGTCCGCTACCTTCTCCTCCTTCATGACGTCACTGATTGAACTGTCTACGTGCTGTGAATTTCTCATTTTCGACGGTTAACTGCTTCGAATCGTTTCTCAGACTTGCCAACTGACTGATTTCTAGACCTATTAGAAATTTTCACTTCTAACTCGTGGGTTTCTTTTTAGCCTCATCACTGACTCAAAATTGCAGCTTCATTGAAATTAAATATAAATGATGACGGGGTAATAGCAATGAATCCCTCACCAATAACACTGAAATAATCAACATAACTAAGTAATTGTATACTGTCAACGGCCACCTCTGCTGTTACATCTTTTTGTTCTTTGGGGCCTCGAAGTTCTTCTTGACTGTCGAGTTATTTTTTCCCATCAGAATAACGTCTAATGTTACAAGAGCTTCACAAGCCTCATGGAAGCGCAGTACGCGAGGTTTCCACCCTCCCGCTCTGCTCTATAGACGAGGGTGCTTCTCATACACTACAATTTATAAAGTCCAGATCTAGAGGGTTTAACGAAGTTTAAATCGTTCTATAGCAGTCAAGCTTCCTCTGCCCTCAGTCGATCTTGATGATGTGGGCCTTTCCATTCGGTGCCCAACTTGCTCGAACCACGAAAATCTCACTGTTGGTTTAATGGATGTGGGGTTACTTTTCATTCATGGGATGACTTTTCTACCACTCTGATCATAGTGAGATTCGTAAGAGACCGCCCTGGATGCTCCGTGGTAACTTCATCAAATACGGTTGAATAGAATCAGTCATGTGATTGAGGGATTTCGAGTTCCTTCAAGCAGAGCCAAAACTCGTTACTATCCGATTTCAATGACATAGCATTACAAGTACATTAGCATGACCATCCGTGGGATGTACGTTTAGAAAGTTGGGGTCCCTAACGACCCCACAATCATGTTTTGTAAGTGAGATTGGAAAACTAATTCTTTCCTCATGAAACTTTAGGACATTTATCCCACGACCATCGGCATTGAGATTATTTGGATGAGATTATATATTTAACAACATTGCAATAAATTTATTAAGAGTTTTCATTCATCAAAAACATGGTTGGGGTACCTCGGGATTGTATTTGTATTTCTCAAAGTCCTAATTTAGATAGCTAAACTTCTGGAATTCAACATAATGGTTCCTGGGAAGCAATTAAGTAGTCATATCAGTTTTTCCTTTTCAAGTACCATAGTTGTAAGAAGTTAGAGTGCAAATAACACAGGAGATCTACCATTTACCATTCTATTTCCAGATTGTGATTGTAATTGTAAAAAAACAATTTTTTTTCTAAAGTTTTTTGTACTCAATTCAAGAGCCTATTTTTAATAAATTCAGTTTTAAAATACTTTAAAGACTTGCTTTATTCAATGCACTCATATTGCATTTATTAACAAAAACTATCTTAAGATCAGCCTACCAAAAAGTTTTTAGTTTTTATTATTATCACGTTTGGCCTCAAATACCTTACTACTTCGTATGTCCTTGGCCTCATCCTAATAATTTCAATGAAGAAAAAGTATTTAATTACAAAAATTAAGGAATTAATTAAGGACCCCAGCCGGTACTTGGTGTAATTATTTTCTCCCGGTATTCGGAGGGTTAAAAAAACCACTCGTGTCTACCAATGTCATGATGCCCCTCTTGTTGCCACTGTGTGATGCCCTTCCTGTTCGTTCTTGAATCATGATGTGCAGAACTGATTCTATTCTAAAAACCCTATTTACTGTTGATACTGTGCATTCGGATCGATCTAGAATCAAGATTTGATGTACGACTTGCATAACCTTATTTTGCCTTGTTGATCCCATTGACTCAACTAATGTTTGTCCACAGGGACTCGGTGCCCACGATCCAGGGTGAAAAGTCCGTCAGTCGAGCCCAAATTCTGAAAAAAGCCGGCGACTACATCCTGTACATGAAGAGAAGGAATTTGTCTCATCAACAGGACATCGACGATCTGAAAAGGCAAAACACCATTCTCGAGCAGCAAATAAAGTCTATCGAAAAAAGTTTGAACTTAGGCCAGAGGGACATTTACTCCAACAGCGACTCCTCCGACCTTGAAGAAGATTTCAGCGTCTAAATGAGCTGGTCCTATTTAACACTCTGATCTGTACATAATTGTATAAAAATGCCTATGAATTTGTACTGGTAGCTGATGGAAGATTAAATAATTAGTTCAGTTGGAGGGTGGGGTGAGGTCCTGCCAGTTACTTTTATTTTAATGATTTCTCCCGCTCAAAAATAAGAATAACTCGTCAAACTTTTGACGTTGACATGAGCTTGTTAAACAATTAACATCTTTCATATTTCTATTATCATCATTCTTATCAATTGTAAATCCTCCGTTTCTCATATACTGTTTCATGAATTTTCACGACTGTTGACACATCAAGTTCAGAAGTTATTGTCCTACCCATTTAGCCATAAACCCATTTGATATTCGGCTGTTCGTTAATCGACCTTTTGCGCTTTCAATTTGTTCGATATAAAATGTGTCCGCACTTGGCGAGCCGCCCACGAGTGATGACACAAGTCTTTGCATCGTGTTGACGTGTTTGGGAGCATTTGTAACATCATTTGGTTGCTCGCTGTTCATGATCATGCGGTGTAGTCGCACCTCATCGAGATCTTTGATGTATTTCCAAGGTAATACCAATGGTACTATTTATACGATTTAACATGAAATTAATATCTATGTAATGTATAGATACATATTATTTAATATCATTATATCACACTGGTACGATTAGGATCAAATGTGGATCGAACTGACTGACATCGCGTGGAGGTTGGCTCACTATCCTAGCAGCAGTTATTTGTTTTTTACGGCCACTCTTCTGCAGTAAAAGTGAAGCAAGTTCCACAGTGAGTTATTTGTCGGTTTATTAATTTCTTCATATTTTTCATTTTTATTGTTTATCCTCAAAACTCGTTGTTTTGGTCAATTATTTGCATACACATTTGCTCATGTGTATAATATATGTGCATAAGTGAAGTTGTCATTAAACTAATTGGTTCAATTACGTTCTACCCATACAATTTTGATGGTTGAGGGTTGACCACAAGATAAGAAGGAGTCCTTTCTCAAAGCACCTATAACTGGTATGTTAACTACCTTTGTGAATCTACCATTTGGTAGAGCCACGTTATATTATCTACATCTACCTCTGAGGTCGCAAATTGGACTATTTTTCATAATTTTCTTTTCAAAACGAAACTTGCAATGGTGAACTTCTTCTTTATCTTCTGATGTTTTCCTTCTTTGGTTGAACTTGTGAGGTTCAAGGCACTGCCAAACGTTTTGAAAGCTGGAGCCACGAAAGATTGTGCGATATACCGTCAGTGACTGTGGGAACAATAACGAACAAGGTCTAGAACTATCGCCAAGTGCGGAGCTCTCGGTGTGAAGTGCCTTTGAGGTTAGTTGGCTCAAGTGCGGTTGCTCAGAAGGGAATGAGTAATTGAGCAAGTTCAAAGGTGATTTTATCCTTGAAAACCACAATTGCAGCCCTGTACATGCTACTCAAGCTGTTCAAACTTGAACATCCAAGCGGGACTTCCGAAACCCTCCGTACTTACATTATTTATCCAACTACAATTTTCCTTAATTGATCATTATGTTCATCAACCCATTGTGGGTGTTTTGTATCATCAGCCCTACTTCCCCCTAACCAGGCGTTGGGAGCTGGCTACCTGACTTGGCTTATGGCATTTGTAAGTTCATTTCACACATTCGTGTCAAATTGATGTGTACCAATGTAATAATTATAGTTTGAAAGTGAGCTGATATACTTGAAGTTTTACATTTAAGTTTGAACGTGTTAAGGATCTAGAACGTAGCTTTTTATAGTGAATCCAATCTTCACTAGAATACAACAGAATCAATTTTGATGGTGAGGGGGGGGGGGGGGGGGGGGTATTTTTAGAGGTTCTGGTCACTGATTCTCTCGAAACGTGGGTGCTTCCCATTTAGGATGATGAAAACCTCTGATGAATATAACAAACCTGTGTTGTACCTGAGCTTTGTACCCTTCTGTTTGTTTTACATGAAGTGTACGTCTGTAACCTCAAACAGGGAAATATCAGATATTGATCAGGCACTGTATTTTTTGTATACTCCGGAATGATAAATGTACCCGATTGATCCCAAAATTTTTCAAGTGATGTCAATTTTTTCTAAATAATAATTCTTGCTTTGTATGTAACTACGTGACATGTCATAAACAATATGAAATTTACTTAAAAAGTGGTAAATGTACCCAATCGATCAAATTATGTCAATTTTTTTCCAGATTAATGTGTTGTTACACCTCGTGTTCTAGTACGTCTAGACTCGTGCATTGTTTTGATGAAAATCTGACTGACAAATAAGAATTTATGTTCTTAAGAAATCCAATAGGAACAACCTGAACGAAAGTTTAGATTGGAATAGAGAACTGTCAGAACACGATGTTTAACACATTTCTCTAGAAACAATTGACATAATTTGACAGATTAGGGGATTGATTTGGCACATTTATCATTCAGAAGTAAATGATATTTGTCTATTTAGTTGGAAACAAGCAAAAAGTACGTATTATATTTAAGGTAGGTAGTTGATGTATAGTCGTCATGTTAAATTTGAGTTGGGTGGAGGGAGTGGCGTAGTGGTTGAATGCCACTCATCAAGATAAGATGGCGTTGTCCAGAATCCCTTGTCAGTGCTCCCTCGATAATTGGTAACCATTGCTAATAATAATAAGTCTATTTTCCAATAAATGACTTGCAAGTGATCTTTCACGTGCTCCATGCAGTGAAGTTTATCATGAAACCAGACTGCTGCTCAGCAAAAGTTTGAAACTAGCTTGAAACAGTAGTCGACCTGTTGGACTCCCCTCTACCCTACTCTCACCCTGATGAATTCACTATTGAGCCTGATTTATTTCGAACGATACCTTTATTTCATTCTTCATATTTTCAACCTTGGATGTCAAGTTTCCAAGAGCACTATTAATGTATCAAGAACCTGTGTTGATTAGTAGGTTTAATTTACCATAAATTGGAAGAACAACCTTGTTTACTTGGAAATATAAGTAAGTTCTATTCGGAAGGTCATAGTATTGATTCCTGCAGTTATTCGCCCTTATTTATTCTCCCCACCGCCACCTCAATGAAGGTCTTTTGTAAATCAGGTCTGCCTCCTCAAAACAACCCCACTGCAGGCAATTCTGTTTTTACATGTTTTTCCTAACCTAACAGCTGTCCACAACGCATGTGATGGTCATAATACTAAGTCACATTACAACAAGTCTTGTTGTAATAAATCGGTATTGTTTCAGTACAATATAGAAATTGAACGCTTGTTTTGCTCTTCACACTGTAGAACCGCGATGAGCGAGTTTCACTGAACCTCATGGAAGGTTTCCAATTTTTGATGGTTTCTTCTCGGCAGGCAAAATAAACTCCGCTGCACCATCTTTTTAGTGGCTTTTTTTCTGTAAGGCAATCAAATGTTCCTAAGATACGAAATACAGGGTGTTCGCCACTTGGTGTAAAAGAAAAATTTGGGTAATTCTAGACTGAAAATGGAGTATAACGCCGCCAACCGTATCTTTCTATCTCAATCTGTTCAACAACTTGAACTATCTAAAACAACTTTTTCCTACTTTTGACCAAATTTTCGGATTCAGCGTTATTTCCTATATACGCCCAATGCAAGTTCGTAATCAACAACGAACTCCTAAGGACCGCAATTTTAAAAAAAAAATAAATTTTGGAAAATACTTGCACGTTAAACTGCATTTCTAAAAATCCACAGTCATGCAGCATGGATAAGAGCAAATTTTCGAAGAAATAATTGGTTTTATGTAAAATGTCTCCATTGAAGAACATGATGTCCATAAAGAACATTCTGACTTAACCATCTTATTCAGTGTGTAAAAACCTTTAAAATGAGGCGTCACTTGACAGACCATTTCATTTTTGGAAATTATGGGTGAACCAGCCCCCCTCCAACCCAAAACCCCCTCATCTTTTGGACATTTCAACGCTGAACACCATCCACAGCTTTATACGACCAGCCGTTCGTTCACAATGACAGCTCAAAGGTTGAGCCTGTCAACACGATCGTGAATCAAACGGTTGAAATACAGGTCAATAATTGATTTACGGTTGAAATACAGGTCAAAATTATTTTCATACTAACGAGCTGTTTGGAACATCAAATGGTTTTAGTGATGTCGAGTTTTTTGTTCTGAGGTACGTTTCGTGCTACGGAAATGAAGGTAATTTCGGATGTTTGTTGGTAGGTACTTCTTTTATAGAAAAATTATTACCGACGTTGTATTCAAAACCCCAGTATTATATCAGTACATTTTATTTGTGATTAATTCATCATCTCTATCATTCAGGTTCTGCACAAAGCAACCCAGGCGATTCCAACAGCCGGATATCGTATTAATTAATAATAATTATTGTTAATAATAAATACTAATTATTAATACCTAACAATAAATTATAATAATTTTCACTAGGTACCTACTTGATAAAATTATTATTAATTAGTGATAATTCATAATAATAATTAATCTAACATTTAGGATCTAGACATTTAGACCTAGTGATCTAGACAGAAGGGTGATCTGTACAAAGAAGATAATGAACCGTCAAGTCGATATGAAGTCTACATTTTTCGTTTTCTCGATGTATTTGACTCGACAATTGCTCTTCTTGAAGGTCCATTCGAACTCAAATAAACACCTCGAGTCGATATGAAGTCTACTTTTTTTCGTTTTCTCGATGTATTTGAGTCGACAATTGCTCTTCTTGAAGGTCCATTCGAACTCAAATAAACACCTCGAGTCGATATGAAGTCCACTTTTTTTCGTTTTCACGATGTATTTGAGTCGACAATTGCTCTTCTTGAAGGTCCATTCGAACTCAAATAAACGAGTCGAGTTGACATGAAGTCTACTTCTTTTCGTTTTCACGATGTATTTGAGTCGACAATTGCTCTTCTTGAAGGTCCATTCGAACTCAAATAAACGAGTCGAGTTGACATGAAGTCTACTTCTTTTCGTTTTCACGATGTATTTGAGTCGACAATTGCTCTTCTTGAAGGTCCATTCGAACTCGAATAAACACGTCGAGTCGATATGAAGTCTACTTTTTTTCGTTTTCTCGATGTATTTGAGTCGACAATTGCTCTTCTTGAAGGTCCATTCGAACTCAAATAAACACCTCGAGTCGATATGAAGTCTACTTTTTTTCGATTTCACGATGTATTTGACTCGACAATTGCTCTTCTTGAAGGTCCATTCGAACTCAAATAAACACCTCGAGTCGATATGAAGTCTACTTTTTTTCGTTTTCACGATGTATTTGAGTCGACAATTGCTCTTCTTGAAGGTCCATTCGAACTCAAATAACCGAGTCGAGTTGACATGAAGTCTACTTTTTTTCGTTTTCTCGATGTATTTGAGTCGACAATTGCTCTTCTTGAAGGTCCATTCGAATTCAAATAAACACCTCGATTCGATATGAAGTCTACTTTTTTTCGTTTTCTCGATGTATTTGAGTCGACAATTGCTCTTCTTGAAGGTCCATTCGAATTCAAATAAACACCTCGAGTCGATATGAAGTCTACTTTTTTTCGTTTTCTCGATGTATTTGAGTCGACAATTGCTCTTCTTGAAGGTCCATTCGAACTCAAATAAACACCTCAAGTCGATATGAAGTCTACTTTTTTCGGATGTTTGTTGGTAGGTACTTCTTTTATAGAAAAATTATTACCGACGTTGTATTCAAAACCCCAGTATTATATCAGTACATTTTATTTGTGATTAATTCATCATCTCTATCATTCAGGTTCTGCACAAAGCAACCCAGGCGATTCCAACAGCCGGATATCGTATTAATTAATAATAATTATTGTTAATAATAAATACTAATTATTAATACCTAACAATAAATTATAATAATTTTCACTAGGTACCTACTTGATAAAATTATTATTAATTAGTGATAATTCATAATAATAATTAATCTAACATTTAGGATCTAGACATTTAGACCTAGTGATCTAGACAGAAGGGTGATCTGTACAAAGAAGATAATGAACCGTCAAGTCGATATGAAGTCTACATTTTTCGTTTTCTCGATGTATTTGACTCGACAATTGCTCTTCTTGAAGGTCCATTCGAACTCAAATAAACACCTCGAGTCGATATGAAGTCTACTTTTTTTCGTTTTCTCGATGTATTTGAGTCGACAATTGCTCTTCTTGAAGGTCCATTCGAACTCAAATAAACACCTCGAGTCGATATGAAGTCCACTTTTTTTCGTTTTCACGATGTATTTGAGTCGACAATTGCTCTTCTTGAAGGTCCATTCGAACTCAAATAAACGAGTCGAGTTGACATGAAGTCTACTTCTTTTCGTTTTCACGATGTATTTGAGTCGACAATTGCTCTTCTTGAAGGTCCATTCGAACTCAAATAAACGAGTCGAGTTGACATGAAGTCTACTTCTTTTCGTTTTCACGATGTATTTGAGTCGACAATTGCTCTTCTTGAAGGTCCATTCGAACTCGAATAAACACGTCGAGTCGATATGAAGTCTACTTTTTTTCGTTTTCTCGATGTATTTGAGTCGACAATTGCTCTTCTTGAAGGTCCATTTGAACTCAAATAAACACCTCGAGTCGATATGAAGTCTACTTTTTTTCGATTTCACGATGTATTTGACTCGACAATTGCTCTTCTTGAAGGTCCATTCGAACTCAAATAAACACCTCGAGTCGATATGAAGTCTACTTTTTTTCGTTTTCACGATGTATTTGAGTCGACAATTGCTCTTCTTGAAGGTCCATTCGAACTCAAATAACCGAGTCGAGTTGACATGAAGTCTACTTTTTTTCGTTTTCTCGATGTATTTGAGTCGACAATTGCTCTTCTTGAAGGTCCATTCGAATTCAAATAAACACCTCGATTCGATATGAAGTCTACTTTTTTTCGTTTTCTCGATGTATTTGAGTCGACAATTGCTCTTCTTGAAGGTCCATTCGAATTCAAATAAACACCTCGAGTCGATATGAAGTCTACTTTTTTTCGTTTTCTCGATGTATTTGAGCCGAAAATTGCTCTTCTTGAAGGTCCATTCGAACTCAAATAAACACCTCGAGTCGATATGAAGTCCACTTTTTTTCGTTTTCACGATGTATTGAGTCGAAAATTGCTCTTCTTGAAGGTCCATTCGAACACAAATAAACACCTCGATTCGATATGAAGTCTACTTTTTTTCGTTTTCTCGATGTATTTGAGTCGACAATTGCTCTTCTTGAAGGTCCATTCGAATTCAAATAAACCCCTCGATTCGATATGAAGTCCACTTTTTTTCGTTTTCACGATGTATTTGGGTCGACAATTGCTCTTCTTGAAGGTCCATTCGAATTCAAATAAGCACCTCGATTTGATATGAAGTCCACTTTTTTTCGTTTTCACGATGTATTTGGGTCGACAATTGCTCTTCTTGAAGGTCCATTCGAACTCAAATAAACACCTCGAGTCGATATGAAGTCTACTTTTTTTCGTTTTCTCGATGTATTTGAGTCGACAATTGCTCTTCTTGAAGGTCCATTCGAACACAAATAAACACCTCGATTCGATATGAAGTCTACTTTTTTTCGTTTTCTCGATGTATTTGAGTCGACAATTGCTCTTCTTGAAGGTCCATTCGAATTCAAATAAACACTTCGAGTCGATATGAAGTCTACTTTTTTTCGTTTTCTCGATGTATTTGAGTCGACAAGTGCTCTTCTTGAAGGTCCATTCGAACTCGAATAAACACGTCGAGTCGATATGAATTCTACTTTTTTTCGTTTTCTCGATGTATTTGAGTCGACAATTGCTCTTCTTGAAGGTCCATTCGAACTCAAATAAACACCTCGAGTCGATATGAAGTCTACTTTTTTTCGTTTTCTCGATGAATTTGAGTCGACAATTGCTCTTCTTGAAGGTCCATTCGAACTCAAATAAACACCTCGAGTCGATATGAAGTCTACTTTTTTTCGTTTTCTCGATGTATTTGAGTCGACAATTGCTCTTCTTGAAGGTCCATTCGAACTCAAATAAACACCTCGATTCGATATGAAGTCTACTTTTTTTCGTTTTCTCGATGTATTTGAGTCCACAATTGCTCTTCTTGAAGGTCCATTCGAACTCAAATAAACACGTCGAGTCGATATGAAGTCTACTTTTTTTCGTTTTCTCGATGTATTTGAGTCGACAAGTGCTCTTCTTGAAGGTCCATTCGAATTCAAATAAACACCTCAAGTCGATATGAAGTCCACTTTTTTTCGTTTTCACAATGTATTTGAGTCGACAATTGCTCTTCTTGAAGGTCCATTCGAACTCGAATAAACACGTCGAGTCGATATGAAGTCCACTTTTTTTCGTTTTCTCGATGTATTTGAGTCGACAATTGCTCTTCTTGAAGGTCCATTCGAACTCAAATAAACACGTCGAGTCGATATGAAGTCTACTTTTTTTCGTTTTCTCGATGTATTTGAGTCGACAATTGCTCTTCTTGAAGGTCCATTCGAACACAAATAAACACCTCGATTCGATATGAAGTCTACTTTTTTTCGTTTTCTCGATGTATTTGAGTCGACAATTGCTCTTCTTGAAGGTCCATTCGAATTCAAATAAACACCTCGATTCGATATGAAGTCCAATTTTTTTCGTTTTCACGATGTATTTGGGTCGACAATTGCTCTTCTTGAAGGTCCATTCGAATTCAAATAAGCACCTCGATTTGATATGAAGTCCACTTTTTTTCGTTTTCACGATGTATTTGGGTCGACAATTGCTCTTCTTGAAGGTCCATTCGAACTCGAATAAACACGTCGAGTCGATATGAAGTCTACTTTTTTTCGTTTTCTCGATGTATTTGAGTCGACAATTGCTCTTCTTGAAGGTCCATTCGAATTCAAATGAACACCTCGAGTCGATATGAAGTCCACTTTTTTTCGTTTTCACGATGTATTTGAGTCGACAATTGCTCTTCTTGAAGGTCCATTCGAATTCAAATAACCACCTCGATTCGATATGAAGTCCACTTTTTTTCGTTTTCACGATGTATTTGAGTCGACAATTGCTCTTCTTGAAGGTCCATTCGAATTCAAATAAACACTTCGATTCGATATAAAGTCCACTTTTTTTCGTTTTCACGATGTATTTGAGTCGACAATTGCTCTTCTTGAAGGTCCATTCGAACTCAAATAAACACCTCGAGTCGATATGAAGTCCACTTTTTTTCGTTTTCACGATGTATTTGAGTCGACAATTGCTCTTCTTGGAGGTCCATTCGAACTCAAATAAACACCTCGAGTCGATATGAAGTCTACTTTTTTTCGTTTTCTCGGTGTATTTGAGTCGACAATTGCTCTTCTTGAAGGTCCATTCGAACTCAAATAAACACCTCGAGTCGATATGAAGTCTACTTTTTTTCGTTTTCTCGATGTACTTGAGTCGACAATTGCTCTTCTTGAAGGTCCATTCGAACTCAAATAAACACCTCGAGTCGATATGAAGTCTACTTTTTTTCGTTTTCTCGATGTATTTGAGTCGACAATTGCTCTTCTTGAAGGTCCATTCGAATTCAAATAATCACCTCGATTCGATATGAAGTCCACTTTTTTTCGTTTTCACGATGTATTTTGAGTCGACAATTGCTCTTCTTGAAGGTCCATTCGAACTCAAATAAACACCTCAAGTCGATATGAAGTCTACTTTTTTTCGTTTTCTCGGTGTATTTGAGTCGACAATTGCTCTTCTTGAAGGTCCATTCGAACTCAAATAAACACCTCGAGTCGATATGAAGTCCACTTTTTTTCGTTTTCACGATGTATTTGACTCGACAATTGCTCTTCTTGAAGGTCCATTCGAACTCAAATAAACACCTCAAGTCGATATGAAGTCTACTTTTTTTCGTTTTCTCGGTGTATTTGAGTCGACAATTGCTCTTCTTGAAGGTCCATTCGAACTCAAATAAACACCTCGAGTCGATATGAAGTCTACTTTTTTTCGCTTTCTCGATGTATTTGAGTCGACAATTGCTCTTCTTGAAGGTCCATTCGAACTCAAATAAACACCTCGAGTCGATATGAAGTCGACTTTTTTTCGCTTTCTCGATGTATTTGAGTCGACAATTGCTCTTCTTGAAGGTCCATTCGAATTCAAATAAACACGTCGAGTCGATATGAAGTCTACTTTTTTTCGTTTTCTCGATGTATTTGAGTCGACAATTGCTCTTCTTGAAGGTCCATTCGAACTCAAATAAACACCTCGAGTCGATATGAAGTCTACTTTTTTTCGCTTTCTCGATGTATTTGAGTCGACAATTGCTCTTCTTGAAGGTCCATTCGAACTCAAATAAACACCTCGAGTCGATATGAAGTCTACTTTTTTTCGTTTTCACGATGTATTTGACTCGACAATTGCTCTTCTTGAAGGTCCATTCGAACTCAAATAAACACCTCGAGTCGATATGAAGTCTACTTTTTTTCGTTTTCTCGATGTATTTGAGTCGACAATCGCTCTTCTTGAAGGTCCATTCGAACTCAAATAAACACCTCGAGTCGATATGAAGTCTACTTTTTTTCGTTTTCTCGATGTATTTGAGTCGACAATTGCTCTTCTTGAAGGTCCATTCGAACTCAAATAAACACCTCGAGTCGATATGAAGTCTACTTTTTTTCGTTTTCTCGATGTATTTGAGTCGACAATTGCTCTTCTTGAAGGTCCATTCGAAATCAAATAAACACCTCGAGTCGATATGAAGTCTACTTTTTTTCGTTTTCTCGATGTATTTGACTCGACAATTGCTCTTCTTGAAGGTCCATTCGAACTCAAATAAACACCTCGATTCGATATGAAGTCCACTTTTTTTCGTTTTCACGATGTATTTGAGTGGACAATTGCTCTTCTTGAAGGTCCATTCGAACTCAAATAAACACCTCAAGTCGATATGAAGTCCACTTTTTTTCGTTTTCACGATGTATTTGACTCGACAATTGCTCTTCTTGAAGGTCCATTCGAACTCAAATAAACACCTCGAGTCGATATGAAGTCTACTTTTTTTCGTTTTCTCGATGTATTTGAGTCGACAATTGCTCTTCTTGAAGGTCCATTCGAAGTCAAATAAACACCTCGAGTCAATATGAAGTCTACTTTTTTTCGTTTTCTCGATGTATTTGAGTCGACAATTGCTCTTCTTGAAGGTCCATTCGAACTCAAATAAACACCTCGAGTCGATATGAAGTCTACTTTTTTTCGTTTTCACGATGTATTTGAGTCGACAATCGCTCTTCTTGAAGGTCTATTCGAACTCAAATAAACACCTCGAGTCGATATGAAGTCTACTTTTTTTCGTTTTCTCGATGTATTTGAGTCGACAATTGCTCTTCTTGAAGGTCCATTCGAACTCAAATAAACACCTCGAGTCGATATGAAGTCTACTTTTTTTCGTTTTCTCGATGTATTTGAGTCGACAATTGCTCTTCTTGAAGGTCCATTCGAACTCAAATAAACACCTCGAGTCGATATGAAGTCTACTTTTTTTCGTTTTCTCGATGTATTTGAGTCGACAATTGCTCTTCTTGAAGGTCCATTCGAACTCAAATAAACACCTCAAGTCGATATGAAGTCTACTTTTTTTCGTTTTCTCGATGTATTTGAGTCGACAATTGCTCTTCTTGAAGGTCCATTCGAACTCAAATAAACACCTCGAGTCGATATGAAGTCTACTTTTTTGAGTTTGTTCGATGTATTTGACTCAATGATGTAGTTTACGTTTCAAGATAAGTACATTCAGAAAATCTTGTAATAATTTTGTAATAATAAGCTATTGACTTGATATTTTAAAAATGGGTCATAACTGGATGACAATGCAATATTCACTCGGTTTGTATTACATGGTATATTATTGTATGTATGATTTGGTTTAGTACAGTATGATATGATATGAAAGAAATTCGTATGGTATTTTAAATTTAATTTGGATGATTAGCTAGAGTTTCATCTAACAGTTCGTTAATTGGATTAGGGTGATCTGCTCAGAGAAGATAATAAACCGTTGTGTCAAGAATTTGCAGAGTTTTTTGTACTGAAATTTGTACCGGTAGATGTTCTGTGGATGTCAATTTCTTGTCTATGGGTTGACGTAGAAGTGGTAGATTAAAATTAGATGTCTTTAGATGGTCTATCTCCGTCTACATTACATCGGTATGTAGACATCTACTCTCCACAGGCCATGTTGACGACTGGTAGATAATTTTTTTTTTTTTTTTTTTTTATTAAATCTTTATTTGGCATTATACTAGGTATATACAGCCATGTTATTAGTACATATATGTAAAAGTACAACAAGAGTGCATACATGATTGGGCGTTCACATCAAATTTCCTTACTTATAGTTGTAATGAAACTGTAGATCCTAAGTAATGCCAATTTATTGCTAATCAAGTCTGTGCAATTGAATGGTAGTGTCAGTAGCGAAGTAACGTCATTGAACATGTCACATCGAGCAGAGGAGTAATTCTCGCAGGTCATGATGAGGTGTTCCAAGGTGCTCTCCTCCATTAGACAGTCTGCGCACAAAGCCGAATGCTCCTCCTTGAAGAAGCGATTCTTATAAGCATCGCAAAGTCCGTGGTTGCTCCTTAATCGACAAATTGTACTTACTTCACGACGGTTCGATGTAACGCCGACAAACCATGGCCTTCGGGGGGGTCTGGCTGGACAGATTTATAGAAGCTCCCATTTCCAGAACTGTGGTACTCTTGTTTCCAAACATTTCGGTGGTGCTCGTTTAGTGCTCGAAAGAAATCCTCCTTGGGGATGTAGTCTGAACTTATCGTCCCTCGAAACGCCCCTGCTTTTGCTAGCATGTCAACCTTCTCATTATATTGGATGTTGTTATGCCCTTTTATCCAGATGAAAGTAGCATTGATACCTTGGTGCTCCAGCCGGGCAAGTAGGTCTAGGATTTCCGCAAAAAGTGGGTGATGAGCACGCTTTCCTCCTCCTGTTTTCAAAAAATTCAATGCGCTCAGAGAGTCGGAGAAAACCGCTATAGCGGTGATGTTTGAGTTGCTATGCCTACCTCCAGTTAGGCCTAGGGCATATTTCAGTGCTTTTACTATGGTCAGCACTTCCGCAGAGTAGCTTGAGCAATAATTCGGGAGTTTGAAGGTCTTAGAACAATTATTGGTAATATCGAGGATGGCGCAGCCTGCTACATTTTCAAATTTTGCTCCGTCTGTAAAGATCTTCAAATGTTGCGGCCACCATGACGTCAAGTATTCCATGAAAAGCTGTTTATTTCAATCGGCGAAACTTCTCGAGGTGTCAGGTTGGTAGATGATCTAACAACGTATAATGCAGATCTACATCTCGTCTATCTAATCATGTCTGATCCAGCCCTGATCAGAAATAGGCCTGGTAGTGGAGGTCGTCATGTTATTTCAGCGATAGGCGCCGCGGCGGCGGCGCGCCGTCTAGACGTGGATCCACGTGGATCCACGTGGATCGGCGTCTATCGACGAGTAAAGGGTGTCTATCCATAGACGCCGTTAGACATCGGTAGCCGTCAATAGACGCCGCTGGACGTCGATGTTCATCTCGCTCGTACATAATATCTACAAGTGTAGATGACGTCTATTTGACCGACCGAAGGTAACCATTAGACGTCTAGTAGGTACATCATCTACCACCGACGTCTACTCGAAGTGTTTACATCTGCCAATAGATGTCTACCAATAGACGTATAGCAGCTGACGCGGATCAAGCTCGATGTTGAGGGGGTGGCAACAATGCGGGTGACCTACTTCCAGGGGCTCTTCATTGAAAATATGTTATAGTATAATTTTCAATTGTTTTTTTAAAAAAACCACCATTTTGTTACCAAATAATTATACTATCGCTCCCATCAACATGGAAAAATAGACTGTAATATATGTTGATGGGAGAGATAGTATAATTATTTGGTAACAAAATGGTGGTTTAAAAAAAAACCAATAATTGTATAATAATAATTGTATAATATACAATTATATTATAATGTTATATTATAACAATAACTTCAATTATTGAAAAACAAAGTATTTGAAAATGAAAATCCAGAGGTAGGTACACGTTTACAAAAAGAAGAGACCAAGACTACAGTCACTTACACTGTACAAAATATTAATTCAAATTAAATAAGTCTGCACACATGTGGTAAGTAGTTGATCTTACAATCCTGAGCTGCTGATAACAGTGTTAACTAAAGTACTCTAGGAGAGCACAAATTTGAAATAAAAAGGTGAGTTTTATCGTTTTAAATTCAGAAAGGTTTTTCTTTGAAACTACACATTTTCGGAGAAACACCCACACACAATCAGATCCAGGTTACTTGAACAGCGAAAAGTATTCAATTCTGCCCCCACATTTACGTCTCTGTTGAAACAGCATAGATTTATAATATGAATCTATGCTGTATAATCTAGTTCTGATTGTGTGCATATTATACACACAATCAGAACTAGGTCACTTGAACCGCGATACCATATAAACTGTATTTTGAGAAAATGATTGATTGCACGTTAGTAGACGAGTATAAACGTCACATTTAAGTGAGAGAGGTCTAGAAATATTCAGAAATTTTGATTCCTAGCGCCATTAAGGTCGGTCGAAGTGGAAAGCGGAAGGTAAACCGAGTGAGTCACATTATGAAGGGTTTCCTCTATCGTGAGCTTGGCAAATCGTTTATGATAATCGTTCTCGTATCGCCCCTTTCGACCTTTGTCACTTGGGTTTGTCCTTCGCATTTATTGTCAAGTGCACTAGGCAGTAATGATCGGGTCTTTCAATCGCAAAGGCTCGGGAATTGTTGGGAAACGGCTGCAAGTGGTTGGCAAAAAAATTTATTTTAGGACGTAACATCATTACTGTGTAATAGAAGTATAATCTCTCAGTATTCACGAGCAAATACACTGGATCATTTATTTTGTTATGGAGGACATCTAATATAATTTGTACATCCCACACAGAAAATATACGTCTGCTATACAGGCTCGGATGGGGGGGGGGGGGGCAAAGGGCGTATCCCCCCCCCCCCTTCGGGCTCAGGCGGGGGCAAAATTTCACAGTAAAATAGAAGGAAAGGTAAAAGGAGAAGGAAAAGAAAGGACGGAGTGTAAATAAAAATAAAACGGTAACAGAGGTACAAGGAATATTAGGCAAGAAAAAAGTGGGATAGCAAAGATATCCTGGAAAAACTGGAGTTTTTCCTGCGAAATGATTTCACTAGTTTTAGTTGTTGGTCAAAAAAGTAGTTAAACAATTACTATTATCTAGGAACGCGGTAGCGTTCCGCCCCGCCAAGCAAAGAAGTTGAGAAAACGAACGATGCCGAGTCATGTTTACCGGACGTCACGAAACGCGTTTTCGAGGTATCCATATCTCGGCTCCTATTTGACCGATCAACTTGAAATTTGGTGTGGGTCTTCTTTGAGTGTATATTAGAAAGCCCTGAAAGTTTCAAATCGATAGGTCTAAAGGGAGCCGAGCTACATAACTTCAAAAACCCGGTTTTTGGGCCTTAGATTGTTCTTCTCCTTCTTCTCCTTCTTCTTCTTCTTCTCCTTGTTCAGACAGGCAAGGCTGGAGCCTCTCCACGTTGACCGATTGACTTGAAATTTTGCACAGAGCTTCATTTAACCTTGAGACAGAGCCTTATATAAGATTTAACCCATTATCTCAACCCAAAAAAGTTTTAGAAACAAAAGAACAGAAACCTTAGGAAAATTCTGTCCACTTTGACGAGTCTACAGCCTGAGTAAAAGGACCAATCAACTTGAATTTTTTACACACCTTCTTTATAGCATGGCTCAGTGCCATTTGAACGAAATAAGCAATTATCTCAACCCAAAAAAAATTAGGGACAAAAAAACTGAAATTTAGGGTAATTTAGGCTAATTATGGCCATATCTCGGCTCCTAGTAGACCGATCAACTTGAAATTTGGTATGGATCTTTATGGTGTGGATAGAAGAAAGCCCTGAAAGTTTCAAGTCGCTAGGTCTAAAGGGAGCCGAGTTATATAACTTCAAAAACCAATTACCATGTTTTTCTACTTTTTGCAGTCGGTCAAGGCTACAGCCTCTCCACCTTCGCCGATTGACTTGAAATTTTGCACGGAGCTTCGTTTTAAGTGTAGCAAGTGCCTTTTGAAAGATTCAAGTCGATATCTTTAAAGGGAGCCGAGTTATATAACTTCAAAAATCCGGTTTTTCACCCTTACCTGTTCTTCTTCTCCTTAATCAGTTAGGCCTTTCCACCTTCACGGATTGACTTGAAATTTTGCACAGAGCTTCGTTTCAACATCAGACAGTGCCTTTTGAAAGGTTTAACCCATTATCTCAACCCAAAAACTTTTAGAAACAAAAAACTGAAATTTAGGCTAATTTTGGCAACTTTGACGAGTCTACAGCCTGGGTAACCGGACCAATCGACTTGAAATTTTGCATAGACCTTCTTTATAAAATGACCCACTTCAACAACAAAAAGATGTGATATCCCCCCAAAAAACACTCCGTGTAAAAATCACCCCGCCTCGCAAATATCATTCTTCAGAGGCCGGAAAAAGTTATGATATCCACTTTCCCCGCCCGCCCTTTTCCTCATTAAGGGGCTAAGTATAATGAAAAGCTTAACCACTTCACAAGCACCGTACCCCTTTCGAAATCTCCCCTTGGCGCTATTGCGAGACGTTTTGATTACTTCCACAAGCAACTTGCGTAGTTGCTTGTGGAAGTAATAAAAACGTCTCGCAACTTGCGTAGTTGCTTGTGGAAGTAATAAAAACGTCTCGCAATAGCGCCAAGGGGAGATTTCGAAAGGGGTACGGTGCTTGTGAAGTGGTTAAGCTTTTCATTATACTTAGCTCCTTAATGAGGAAAAGGGCGGGCGGGGAAAGTGGATATCATAACTTTTTCCGGCCTCTGAAGAATGATATTTGCGAGGCGGGGTGATTTTTACACGGAGTGTTTTTTGGGGGGATTATTATTATTACCGGGCGGCTTGATGCCGATCCAGGTGGGTTGGTGCAATCAATTGTCAACGCTCAATTGTCAAGAAGCTCGCGATGACGAAAAGTTGGAGTGATGAGGAGACACTTTAAAGGAGACACTATCAATCGTCCTTGGTTGTGGGACAATGCCCGCGAAGATTACAAAAATTAAAAAAAAATCTACAGTCTTGCAGCATAGCTATAAGAGCTAATTTTCAAAGAAATAACTGTTTTTATGTAACATGACATAAAACATGACAAAACATACCATGTCATGTAACGTCGGCAAAATTACAAACCATTTTTTGCCGAGTTTCGGAGTAAAAAAATGGGACACACCCCATTCTGCATAAATTTTTTCGTAGTTTTCAAAAATTATAATATTGCGAGTTGCGCCCAAAAAAAAGGTTGTCGAAGTAAAAAGTTCATGAAATTTGACGTAGAATTCGAATCTGCAATAAAAAAGGGGAGTTCCTATTTGAAAAAGCAAAGTTGATGCGCGTTGCGCACATTCGCGCAAGCGCACGACTCGCAATTTCATCATTTTTGAAAACTACAAAAAACATTATGCAGAATGGCGTTTGTCCGATTTCTTACTCCGAAAATTGGAGAATATAAAGGGGGCTGCCTAACTCGTAGACCACTTTGTATACATAATATTATGATTTTTGGTGTCTTTTGGCAGTGGATTCAGGATGGTCTGGAACTTTTTTGGACCGAGAACGATAGCTTCCTTCTCTTCGAAAATTCGCTAAAACGTTGTACGAGTATAATTGGTCAGACTTGCCACAGTTTGATTCACGCTTTAATCGGTTCCACTTTTGAGCCCACATTGTGAAAGCTACTTAAATGTGGCCTTAAAAATTCTCAGAACTGAATTCTATTAAAATGTGTCAAAGGCCCGAGTCCGTAACTCGAAATCATACTTTCATGACAATTCTAACTGGGCAAAGTGACGCTGACTGAAATCGATTACAATCGGACCAAAATCCAAAATTTCTGCTCTTGCAGACAGTTGACTCTTTGGAACGCCCACAACTATACGACCAAAATCGTCCAATTGTGCTGAAATGTTGAAGGTATGTGTGAGTCGATTAAATTATAATCGACGTGGATGGTTCCATTACATTATCAACCAAACTCCAAGCCGAACTATGTAATCGATAGTTTACCTGATTTCCGGACCCCCATCATGAACTGGAATAGTGTGAGTAGTTGATTGGACTAAATGCTCGCTTTTTTCCCTCGTTTGAATGTCCGTTCGTCTGAGTCCCAACTTTCTTCCTAAAAAAAACCCCGATAATTTTATGCAAGTTCCCGATGACTAGAGTAAGTAGTTCTTTTCAGGATGATTTGAGAACTCAATTTTCAAAAATTGGCTCAGTGAATTTGTCCGCGGAGTTATCCCCGAAGATTCTCGACAGGATCCGATCTCAATCCGCGGGGCCTTCGGGAAGAATGTCGCCGAGTTTGGCGATTATCTGCAAATGAAATCTCGAAGAGGTTCGCTGGAGAGAGATAAGGGCATTAATCCCAGCTAAGAGATGGGCGGGAGGGGGAGGGGCAGAGCAGGGTCGGGTTATGTAGGTTAGCTGAGGGTTGCGAATAGGTATCATTCATTGGGCCAGTGGGTGAGTCGTGGTGGTGAAGAGTGGGGGGATGGTATAGGAATGGTGGGGAGGGGATGGGCGGGGGGGGACAAATAGGATCGGTGGTGGGGGAAAATCGATTTCTCGAGGGGTTTCCCACCCCCGCTGAACTTTCCCTCCAACTTGGTGACAAAATGCGAGTCTCCCTCACAACCGAGGTCCCTTTCGTCCTTTTCTTATCACATGTTGAACCCGCTTTTGTGCGAACTTTCACCGCTTTCTTCGACAATTTTCCCATTCATTTGGCCCGTTCTGAAGTTGAAAATTGAAATAAGCTCCGTCTCCAACCAATTCACTGGTGGGAATTCAAATGAATCACTTCTACGAAGGTTTCGATTTGTTACCCTTCCATATGGGGAAGTTGTTCAAAAAACCCAAGTCGTGCACCATGGCTATAAGATTGGTTGATTGATTGATTGGTTGATTTGTTTATTGATGTGACACAATAATTGTTAGGACCATTAGGTCTACTCTCTTACATCATATCACAATATGCTACGCTATCAAATGTACCTATACAAGTGTCAGACTTCAAAATTATAAATAATGCTAAATGTTTTTAGAAGTGTGGAAAGTGCAAAAAGAAAAATGGTTGTACATAATATGCAAATAAAATAATGAAAATAAACGCCTTGTGATCTATGCATCAAAATAATATATAATCTTACAACAATCACTCTATGAAGCTGTAATTTGGTTTGTAGCCTCCTTACACTTCAAGCAGAATAAGCCCAGGATCAGCTGTGAGGCTCTTACAGCTAACAGGCGTATCCATGATCTGATGTTATTCCCGGTAAGGCAGAAATTAAGTCATTTCAATAGCTCTTTGTTTCCATCTTTCAATTTCCAAGTTTTAAAAAATATTTTGATTATTCAACTTTTAGTAACAATTTACGTTACAGTTCTGGTAATTACGTGTGATTTTCACCGTACTTCAGTACAATGGTACGTGGGTGAAGGTAGTTGCCACGAACTAAATCACTCGCGACGAAATCGTGGAAACCCATGTTAAGAAAAAGAAGAGTATTTGAAATAATCGTCTATTTCCACTGAAATATGAGTAGGTACACTGTTAGACCGGTTTCGGTGTTTAAACCATCGTCAGTAAAAAAACAATACCGATACGGCTGCGTAATCTTTTGACTAAGTCACTGATGTGATCTTTAAACGTTAATCTTTTGTCACGTTTAATGCTGAGGTATTAGACTGCCTCGGTTTGAGGGACTATGATGTGGTTAACCCAAGTATGACAGGTACGACTTGATAGTTACCGCATTTGATTTTTGAGGGTTCATGACAGTTCGCCTTTTACGGTTCCGGTCCTAGTTACGTGCTGCTGTAGCTTCGCTAATGCGTCTTTTCCGTAGCATGGTTTCAAGACTTGTTATCAAGAAGTTGGTGTGTATGTTCCAAGAGTTGAAAGAATGTCTAGTGTTGAGCTCAACAGTGATTATTACTGTAAGGCTCGATTCCTCTATCTTGAACATCTCAATTGTTTCCATAATAGTTCCCGTCGATCTACTCAATATCATCTCCTCACATTTCCTGTTTGGCGAGGAAAATGATATTGAAATGACGTTAAATAGAACATTCTGGACGTATTCCCTCGTGGGAAATCTTGGCGAGAAACACGATGAAATCTCATTAAACCTAACTGATGTGAAACGCAGGTGGGACGATGACGAGAATGCAATAAAGCTCGAGAGCGGCTTCTATGAGCGGAAATTAATCACGGCCAATTTCTCTACCGGGAGAAGTTTTTCGAGTCTAGGCAAGAAAACTTATTAAATTCCTTTGAGAACTTGAACAATTGCCCCGCATTAATAGGAAGAGTAAAGAGGGAGGATTTCAATTTATCGGTTTCAAGATCGGCGGGAAGCTTAAATGTAAGTGGGACAAAGCAGTTTACTTTGACCTTTTCGAGGAAACGTTATTGGGATGCTGAGTGATGAAGGAGTTGCGGTTTTCTGGGTCTGTGAATGCAGATTATTGCCTTTGTTGTACAAGAGGGTTGTGGAATAGTTTCCTGAATTGAAGATTGGACTGTTTTCACCTCTTGGAAGTCCGGAAGTTCTGGGTAGTTGTAGAAGTGCAAATAACGTACGGTCTGGAGGAATCTGTCGTCACTAGCCAGTAAAGTATCGGAAGAGAGCGCGTTTGATGTAAGGACACCATCATCAGGACGTCAATAGAATACTCTTGTTGTGCATTATCCACAATACTTCCTTGCGTTCGGAAACTTCCGGTAACACATACATACATGTACATACACTGGAAAACTCTGCAAATTCTTGACAAAACGGTTTATTTTCTTCATTGTGCAGATTACCCTTCTGTCTAGATTCTGGTAGATTGATGATTATTATTTAACGTACGCAAATTTTGTATGTATATTAGGTAGGTATGAGAATAGGTCGAAAAGTACCCTAGGTACCCCATCCCCCCTGGGGGGTCTAGATTTTACGATTATAATCTACCGGATTCAAATGAAAGTTGTTGACGAAACGATAATATACATAGTACAAAATTTGTGTACTTTAAATAATACTAATGGATCTACCATTTAGTGATGTAGACAGAAGGGTAATCTGCACAAAGAAGATAATAAACCGTTGTGTCAAGAATTTGCAGAGTTTTTTATTCGATTTTCTGAATCTACGTATCTTGAAACGTAAACCAACAAATTTTGACGGGGCGTTAAACAATTTTTGCTTTGGTCGATTTCAATTGTTCATTATCGAAGATAGTAAACCACAATAGCAAAATATGATGGCCAGGTTTAATCTGAACTCCAAGGAGTCTCTACACTTTAGGATCGTCTTGGTCACCCTCACTACCACAAAAAAATTAATTCAATTGCCTTAAAATTTAAGAATAACATTGATTTCTACCAATTAGAATTTGAAAAATAACAAGTGTGTCACAAATTGAAAGCAGGAGTCCCTTAAGGCTCAGTATTGAGCTACCTCCCAAACAATCCGTACAGCCCTGTTGCTGCACTACCGGGTATTGTTTATTGAACGGTGAATGTCGTGCTAAAAACGGCTGTCATTCCTTAAAAAAAATCGATGATGCTCAACATTGCTGCCGGTGAGGTTGTACAAATGAAAACATCCTCGCCGAATGAATAATGAAACTCATCGACCAACCAAAGCAAGTGTTAGATCGAAATAAACGGGAGTTGCTTAGGATAATTCAATACAAAAAGAACACACTAACTAACACTTCTTAAACCAGATCTTGAACGATGTATTTCACATAAATTTACACAATATCAAAACTCGTAACACTAATCTTTTTTCTCACTTGTTTATCACTAACTCCCAAAACCCCATCATTCCTTACAAGTCCTGTCGCTTGGATAATATCTCTTACATATTATGTAAGAGGGATGAGGATATGAGCATCAAAAAGTGCACCATATATTATATAATAATTAATATGGGTATAATCATATATTTGAATTTTCTTGGAACTAGTCAAATAAATAAATAAATCAGCAGAACATGAGCGATACATCATCCCCAAATATGTCCAATAGATTTCCACGTTTCAGTTCACGGTTTTCCAATGTTGATCGAAAGAGGAAACCGCATTTTGCCGGGACGTTTTCGTGAGAATCGGAAACACTTGTCTGGAAACGGCCAAAAGTTCCTCGAATATATTGGCGTTTGGCTCTCGCCCAAGTTCCGCTACGGAAAGCCCCTTCAAGTTTACATTGTTTCAGCGATTCTCCGACCTCCCTCACGGCGTATCCTGCTGAGGGTAAATGTTTTCCTGTTAAGATTTTCGAGAGCTCTCAGACTTTGACAATAATCCTCCACATATTGTAGTAGGCCGTCAGTGATTGTCTGGGCCAAATGACGTGTTTCCCCCAGGATTTTCTACTTGTTTGTTGTTTATAGACCATTACTTCTCACCAACATAAAACCGTATTTTATCGGAAACTCGGCCTTTAGGCTTCGTATCTTTTAGCATGGAACATGTTTTAGCCACGTCGTCATCTCTGTTTCCTTTTAAATCCTATTATCCTAGTTTTTCATTCTATTCTTTTTAAATATACGATTATCCTATTCGTGTTAATCGTTTCCTTTCTACTTGGCGTCTTAAGGAGGCTCCGTACCAAACTACAGCTTCATAGAGTGATTAGCATCGAAATTACCTTTAGTCGCCACTCAGCTGATATTGGGTATGGTCTGCGTCAAGTTATAGTCCTTAGGAGGCTACATGCCAAATTACAGCTTCATAGAGTGAATAGCATAGCAATTTGCATTAGGAGCTACTCAGGTAATCCTGAGCATGGACAGAGACAAGTTAAAGTCCTAAGGAGGCTACATACCAAATTACAGCTTTTAGAGTGATTAACTATTAGGAATTAGCTCTAGGAGCCACTCAGCTGATCCTGGGCCTTTGCTGGTTAAAGTGTAAGTCCTAAGTCCTAAGGAGTATCATGTAAATTGTTTGCAACACGCAGAGTAACGAACGGACGGTTTGAGCCAGTTGGGTGAAGGCTAAAACATGTTCCACGCTAAAAGTAGAAAAATGTGCAAAAACAAATTTAAAACTGGGCTCGAGTAAGAGTAGGGAAGTGTAGGTTAAATCGAAAACCGTATTGAATTTAGCTCTGGAAGAAGTTTCATGCATCGAAGTCGCATGAAACCAGTCGTTTTAGCTCTTTTGTGTACTTCAGACAAAAGAGCTGAAAATAATGAACGGCAACACTTGGTGAAATGCAAGTTGTTTTATTTAAATAAGTAGACAATTCGATTTAACATGTCGAGTTGCATCAAGACATTTCGTCAGTAATAGCAGCAGTAAGTTGATAGAGATGGTTTGTGAAAGTTTTGGTAGCTTTCGGCTCATTTTGACGGACGGGTGATGGGGTCGGTTGTTTTCCCCAAACATCCCCCATAACTCCAATTTGGAATATTGCACAACACACTTCAGAGGAATGTAGTGATTGGGTGGCTCTACACTGTGTAAAAATTCGTAACACTGCGTTCTGAGACTACGTAAATACTGCTCCACCTCTTGACTAGGGGATCGATTGTTTCCAAAACTGGAGCGTATTTTTTCAGTAAATATATAGAGTCGAATGGTGGTCGGGCGGGGATTAGCTAGGGAACACCAGTCGGAACCATAGTTCATCTGCGTAGTCGAGTCTCATTCCCTAGACATACACTGTCCCTCGAAAGGAGGCTTAATTCTTTATTTCTGTAATTGTCTTCAGTAGCTTCTTGGAACGTTGCATTTTCTTTAACCCTCCCCTTGCCCCATACAGTCAGTCTGAGGGTAGTCCACTTGTAAACAGTCTGGTAACTAAGGCCGGAGAATTGGTCTTGGAGCCTGAGCGTCCGTAAATCTTTCACAGCTCCGTCGTCTCCTACGTAATTGAAATATCGTCGTTCCCCTCGAGATTTATGTTTCTGGGATTGCTCAGTTCTAGGTCATGCGGTTCGATCGTGGAATTACAGATTGTGTCTGGAAGATACCCACAAGAATTTACATCCATGTATGTCCCTTCTTTATATTTTGCTGTACAATATTAATGCTATTGATGGTATTAATACTGTACAAGATTTTACAATAATGGTGGCTAAAAAAACGGATTTTAT
Source organism: Stenodema calcarata (assembly GCA_963920205.1). Lineage (NCBI taxonomy): Eukaryota > Metazoa > Arthropoda > Insecta > Hemiptera > Miridae > Stenodema > Stenodema calcarata. Next base: position 4,899,710 of record OY986051.1, on the reverse strand, counting down.
TATTTTTATTGACAGATAGGTCAATTTTACCGCTGGGGTCAGCCAAAATTGGCAGCGTGCGATGCAGTGATGTGTCAAATAAATCAAGGGGTTTACTGTGAATTCAAATACGTCGTCAAACTCGAAAAAAGTAGACTTCATAAGACTCGAGGTGTTTATTTGAATTCGAATAGACATTCGAGAAGTCGAGATAATGAGGTCGTCGAATAAGGAAAATTTCGGTTTCTCCAATCTTTAACCTGAAGAAATCACACCATGGAGTAACATCACAGTTTTTGGCTCTCCATGTAGAGAGAAACGGTGATGTCAACTCTAGAGAGCGGCTGTCGCTATGATGTTGAATCGACGATGAGATTCTATTGGTAGAACCCATCAACCTTGAGCGTACTTTATAAACAATACCCTTGTGATTCGTGTAAGCCAATTGTAATACCGGAATATAATTTTCTTCTGTATAAAAATGCATCTTCGAGTATCACAATCAACTACGATGAGTGTGGGAGGTGAATGAGAGGAGGGAAAAGGATCACGTACGTCCCCATTGCCCCACACGTGTATGTGGAATTGGAACAAAACGACGGCAGAGGTGAAGCGGGGGGTTGCCCTGAAAATCGAGCGAACGTAATACACCAAAGAAGAGCACACTCCATTTGATGGATGCCTCCTACACGTATATAATGCATAGTCACGATAGGTCGCATTTATTGACATCGAGCGGACGTGATCGATATGGTTGAATCGCTGATGTGACGGCCCTTACGTAGTCACCATGATAGCTTTGCAGTTAGGTGTAGCCGATCCATAAGTCCATAAGTTGTTACCACGGTTCAGATGAAAATACGGCTTTTACCGACGGAAAAGGGGATGAACGTTCATTAGTACGCTCCGTATCCTTCGTAATTTTCACCGTTCAACAGAAGAAAAATATTTGCAAGAGCTCAAATCTGTTGGGAGTTGGATATCCAATTTAATGAAACAAATGAAACATTAATGCGCCATGGATGCAGTATAATTAATGCTCCGGCTTCCCTTTTCTATTTAACCCCAAAGCGAGTTTGCCATGAATAGTTGATCCAACTAGCGGGAAGTGCACCAGATGAGTTTAAATTATGTCTCGTCGTATTTGACGTTTGCCGTTCCGTCGAGTGACGCCTCCAATTCAGGATAACGAGCTCAATTAGCGCATCAAAACGTTGAGATCACGACTAAACCAGGCCAAATATACAGCATCTACAGTAATACGGTTGGGTGATCATAAATACTGGTTAGACGAAGAATGTTGAACTGCGCAAAATACGTATTTGGCTGTAAACTCCGCCTTTCAACACATAGACGTGGGATCAGTAGTAGGAAGGAATGAAAAATAAGGATTGACTTTTGTGTCTACGGAATATTTGTTGGTAGGTACTTCTTTATGTCAATTACTGTGGATGTAGGTCAGTAGGAGTAATAAGTGAAAACCCATGAATAAGATCGGTTTGGAATTCAGTAGGAAAAGTCGACAGGACTATCGCAGAGCTAGTTACCGACCACCCTCTCTTGGAGTGGACCATTTGGTCGCCCAAGTGTTACCAGACATGGATATCTGCACACCTTGTTATATAAAGGAGGGGTAATGAAAGAAGATGCGAAAAAAGTGGACGGTCGTTACCAGATACGTGGACACTCCGTTCACTTAATTCGTATCAGAGGAGGAGTTCTTGACCGTTGGTGTGCTGCTCTTGGTAGATATTTATTGTGATAATTCTATATCGAATATTGTGGTTCCCCACAGTGGTCAACACACTAAATTACAATTTCTAAATTGATCCCTTAAAACGTGAATGAAGTACCTACAACGGATTTCTCGATTAGAAGAGGTGACAAAAAGTATCAGACTGTTTGGGCATTCAGACGGCTGCCAACATTTATGGCCTAAATAGAGCAGGAAATAGGCGCTACAGTAATCAGAAATCCTGCGAGCTTCAGGAGGCAGTATTCGACCTGACAGTGGCCCACAAGACGAAGAAGCGACACCTTGATATGCTGCGTGGATCTTCTTTCTCGTCAACACCCGTACGTCGCTATCTAAATAGCTACCTATACCACAACCGTAACAGACGTTTTCGTCCTCCCCAGCCCTCAGTTTTACAATCGAACACCAACCTCGTTTCGTTAACCACATGTTCGAAATACCCTCTTTTTTTGTCCTTTCGTGTGCTCGATAACATTTATTCAGGTTGGCCCTTCGTAGATCAGACGAAGAAGAAGAAAAAGTTTATTAATTGAAAATACATAATACATTATAAAAAACTAAAAACAAACACATGGTAAACAATACGACATGGTATTTTTCTACCGTCTGTCGGAAGTATCTGTTTATTATGGAAAATATTGTTTGCGATAGGTACATGTATAATCGGAAAAAAGGCTTCGAGACATGAATAAATAATAAATAAATAAAATTAGAAAAATAATTCGCGGACCATCATGCGTCTAAAGTTCCAGGCAAGTTTACAATACTGCACAATCTGTGGAAGACTAATTGCCTCATTACGCGACAGATTCGGACGATTGAATACCACCATTCTAAATTCAGCGAGAACTGAACAACCACAGAGGAAATTTACCATTCATGTGCAACAACTTGCCTCGGATCTTCTTCTTCATCGTTGTTACATTTTGTACAACCTGTTTGTTGAATTGGTAGTTGAAGTGGACGTATCCACTGCAGTGGTCATAAAGAAGAAACGTCGTGAATGTTGATATATCGCCTTAATATTGATGGCCACTTCAGAATATAATATATTCCTATAATACCTATATTATATTTTTTTAAAAACCCTGGGGGAACATAACGGGAAACACACACCAGTTCCTTTACTGCAAAAATGTCGCAAACAATGTGATGTTCGTTTTCCTGAGTTGCTCAAGCTATTTTACCCTGTACCTGTACGAGTCAAATACACTTACGAACATATCTCGATGAATATTACATTCGAAATTCTCTCATCTCAGGAGAAAGCGCGAAATTTCAACGTAAGCCATGGATGGAAGTAGCGTTTTATTAACAAGATTATCAAGCGACGGGAAGAATTTCGAGGGATGAAAAGGTAGCGAAGGAATAGGAGAGCGGAGGGTATCATTAGCTCCTTCCCGTGAAATTGTCTGCTTCTCCCTCTGGGCTTTCGCCTCTCTTCATAATGAAGAAAATTATACCGAGAGGTAATAAAACGTAGTTGATCCTTATTTAATTACGATATATGTTTCATAAGGGGGGGTTCAAGAATATTTATTGCTGCATTAAATGGGGACGGCGTTAATGTTGGGGTTGGACGTAGAACGTCCGTGGTGAAGCATCAGTTGTGAGGAGTTACCGGTTCCGAATGGTTTTCAGGCGAATCATAGCTGATGGGAGCCCAATTGTTTTATATTTCGAGGGGATGAAGAGATAAAAGGACCCTTCGAAGACCATTAAAAATCACTATGTCCTTGTTCTTGTATGTTTGTCTGCGAGGCCCTGACGGTGTTCATGACGGAACAAGTTGTGGTGATCGAAATACTGTAGGATTTACCAAACTCTTCTTTCTGTGGAGTCAGTCTTCAAATAAAAGTTTGTAATATTTTTCCTCAATTCTTCTTCCACAGGTTATGGACATAGTAGGCAGGAACATAGTAGGTGGAAGTCACGATATTTTGCTTCATTCATAACTGTAAATAAAAGGTCGCATGGCGTACGCAGTATCCTTCAGTCCTCACGTCGTTACGAGGCTTCATGTCATAGATTACTGCACTCAATACTATTAAACTGCAGTACAGATTAATGGCGACTCCCAAATTGCCTATCAAACAGAGGCGAAATCGGGTGAAGTATTCATGTATATTAAGTATTTCAAAAGGACATTGCACATGCACAGATAAAACCGTTGGCCCATTTACAATGAAATTCATGGGCGGCCATCATCAACAGGAGGCAGACGAGGAGTTACCATTTTGGTGAAATTCATGTGAGTCAACTGTGGGCCAGTTTTCATTTACCCTCAAAATCGCAACGCTTGAGGATTTTGATTTAATTTATATAAGTACAAATATCGTACCAGGAAGTGAGTACAGACAGAAAGAAGAATTTTGAAGGAATATAACTTTTTTGAGTATTGCATGAATACAATGCCATTGTCACAGTTACATCGCGTTATTTCGCGCGTTGTTCATCCCGCCTCTGTCATAAAGTTAGAGGCAGGACGAACTACGCGCGAAATTGTGCGACGAAACCGTGACAATGGCATGGGATTCATGCAATACTCAAAAAAGTTATAATAGAAATATTATTTCTCAACAAATCTCACAATCGGTGACAATGACTACTCATGTTACTTTCAACATATTATCATTGTGCAGTAACACGAATAGGAATATCCACAGTTGGAAATGATCATCTTTCCACTTTTCTGTACATACTTCTTTCAATTGTAATCACAGTTACCTGGCTCAAATTCTACTATTTTCATGGTATTCTACTATAAGTACAACTTACAAATGAATCGGTGAATTAGAAGGGCAGTTGTCCATGTTTTGTCGATGTTATTTTTTTGCATTTTCGGGTTCTATACGGGCAGCCGCAAAGTTTCATAGTTCAACAAATGATTAAATGGTTAATGGTATAATAAATAAGTACGGTCAAATTAAAAAATTTGCCAATATATTCGGAACAGGACAGGTTTTTTTTTTCGTTTTTCCAAAAGTCAGCTTTCTTGAACTACTGCCCCTTTAACATTGACCGATTTAAATGGAACACAACAGTTTAAAAATAATTTTCTATATTTTTCATCTTCTTACAGATTTGACATTTTTCGTAATTAATACTTACAAAAATACACATTTCAAGGTTGTCTGGAATGAAGTTGCGACGACGGTCCGATAGAATGTGTTTGGCCGGAAAAAGACCGCTCTACATAAACCGATGTGACTGGAGCAAATTTAAAATTGCTTAAAATAACCGGCAAGAATGCTCCGTCAGTTCACTGGGTACATCCTCTCCCATTAAAATCTTGTTAACGTTCTTTGATGTTTCTAGACCATTATTTTTCTGCAAGAGTGTGGACTACTTCTCTTGAAATTTTATCCCAAATGGGATAAATTTGGGAATCGCCTGCATTTTTGCGGAGCATTCCTCGATAAATTTCAAACTTTGTCTCAACTCAACACCACCTTCCTCTAACCTAGAGTTTTAAATTGTTTCCCTTTTCTCTTGCTAAAATTCACTCTCCCTACCCTTTTACGCTAAGACACAAAATACAATACTATTTAAGACTACTAGACATTTAAGGCCGGCAGGCCGATATTGTTCAAATAATATATATTGCATGTAATACATGTCAACCTACATATTTTCTTCTTCCATTTTTTCTTGCTAACAGAAATGTTTTATGATATTTCTCTCTTTTCGCGAATTTTTGAAGAAAAGGAAGCGACTGTTCTCAGTACAAAATTTTTAAAATTCGAATGTCCGAAAACTTTGTATTCCCATATCCGTTCCAGACCATCCTGACTTCACGGCCAAAATGTATAGGTAATAAATATATTTATGTATGAGTCATTCCATACGATAACTATCGATAGAATTAAGATAAAAAGTTCAAATTTTCACAAAAAATCTGTCTTAGCAATCGAAAGTCCAAGGTCGTAGTTGGGCAGAATGGGACCACTCTAAAGGGGATTTTAGGGATTGTTAAGGGGATTTTTTATCCATAAATTCCCAAAATGAAACAGTCTGACAAGTGACACCTTATTTTTTAAGGTTTTTTTCGCTGAACACGATGGCGAAATCAGAATTGCGATATCTTATTCAGTTCTCAAACTGGAACACTTTGAATATGAAGAAACGATGTTGTTACTTGAGATGTTCTTCACGGTTGATCTGCTCCAATTTGATAACGGAATAAGATATCGCAATTGTGGCTTCACCATCGTGTTCAGCGTTGAATAGTCTATAAACAGAGGTGTTACTTGGCAAAAAAGGATAAAAAAAAGTGGTTATAAACCCAATATAATGGAGACATTTTTATAAAATTTACATAGAAGACAATTTACATAAAATCAGTTATTTCTTCGAAAAATATAAATGTCGATTGCGTGTGGATTGGGATCCACAAGAGGATAAAATGGATATTTATCTAATACAGTTGAAAGATCTACAAGTTGAGGTGCTACTCGGCAAAAAATGGAGACAAAATTTGTTATGTATCCAATACGCTTCTGGTATTCAAAACTTTTAACTTTACGTCAAACTTTATTTCTGTTTTAATTTTGTATGGTATCAAGTTGGGAAATCATTGGCCGAAAATTACCCCACTCAATTAATACGGAAATATTGGATGATCTACTCTTTGTTTTCAAGTATTATCATTAATTCTCAACTATAATGTTGAGAATGCTGATTTTTCCACATTCATCAAAGGCATGATTGAAGAAACCGAGTAGCTTCATACTTAAATACCTATAGATACACAATAAGTTTAAGATTGATCATTTAAGATTATTTGAATGAGAGGTTCCAAAAATCACATTTTACATAAAACCAATTATTTCTTCGAAAATTTGCTCTTATTGCTATGCTGTAGAACTGTGAAATTAATCAATACGAGGAGTTAGATCATGTAAAACCATAATTTTCAGAAGTTGTCGTTACTAAGTTGACAGTGATTGGTGATCAGTGATCAAAAGTCAATGCCTGTTTTTTGGGTCAATCAACGTCGATTTGTTTTGGAAATCCATGAAAGGTTTGTCCCCAAGATACAGTTTATAATGTGTAATAAAAATCCAGAAGGTAGCGTCATTGTTGAGGGGGGTTAGATGTTTGTTTTAGAGATTCCTCACGGCTGTTATATGTCGAAAAAGTGAGGTCGTTATATCGGTGGGACAGAGGAGCGAGGGGCGGCAGGGGAGCGAGGAAAGTGGGGAAACGGGCGAGTCGCGAGAGCTCCGAGCGGTCGTCCCCGGAACGCTCAGGTATGACGTCACGGATCTCCCTGTTCCTTATTGGTCGGGCCCGGTATTGATTCAACAGTGTGTGTTTCTCTCTGCAGAGCCCAAGATCTCGTAGTAAGGGAAGACCAGTGTGTAAAGGACAGGTGATGAATGGAGACGTATTCTATAAGGCAACCAGCAGTCTGTGCTTCAAAGGTGGATGCAGGGCCGATATAGACAACTCGTACCGTAATGTCATGTTGTGAGATATGTGAAGCTACACCATCTGTAGAACCGACAACCGCCCAGGACACTTGTCTCAAAGAGAGGAAATGGTGGTGCTTTTTGTTATCGAGTGTGTTCACGTTTCTCGCTGGACTGTTAATCGTATTACTTTGGCGGGTATTCGCGTTCCTTTTTTGCCGGAAAGAGCCTGACCTAGCTCCAAATGATCCGAAACAGAAAGAGCAGAAAGCTGCCCGTCAGGGCAAACAAGAGTTTGAGGGAACCTTCATGACAGAGGCCAAAGACTGGGCAGGAGAACTGATTTCTGGTCAAACCACTACAGGAAGAATACTGGTAAGGAATTATAACAATTACACCCCCTACATTATAGTAACAACCTCACTCATAAAACATGACAAACAACATTTATTCCCCCTCGCCATCAACCTTCAACATAGACAAGATTTGATCGATTCTGTCCCAAATTCTACGTTTAAGAGTAATTATTATAAGAACGCAGTGAGCGACAGGACAAGTGGGAGAGGTGTTGGGGCATTCTGGGGAATCGGTTTATTTCAGTCCGAAACCGCGTCCAATTGTTCCAATGGATCACAAGCTAATTTAAAATCCGTCTTCCACTAATTTTAGAAGTTTTTCTTTCAACTAACGACCCTAAGACAACAAAACGACGCTTCACAGAGTCGAAAAAAGAAGTTGGTTCGGGTTTTTTGTTTGGGAAAACACAGGATTTTCCTCTGCTATCAATTTCGCATCGAGCTTTTCTCCCTAGCCAGTGGTGACCTAATTTTACCTCAACCCTCCCGCTCCCACCCTTGCAGAGGTGAGTTACCCCTGGCTTGTTACTGCAACTTGAACAACGCCAAATCTACAGCCCTAAACCTTGTACGCTAACAAAATACGATTAAATATTGAGATGATGTCAAATTATCTTGTATCGAACCAGAAACAAATTTAAGAAACCCTATCCCAATCCAACCTTGTATTACCGAGAGCGATGCAAGATCACGCAGACTTGACTGCGTGGAAACCCAAGCGAAAGCCCCATAAATTTACCTCTCCAAACGAACATATTCATGAAAATCTCGATGTTTCGTTCATGAATTTAAATAATTCACACGTAAAGGCAAGTCGTAAGGCATCAACGGAGATGTACTTCATATCTAGAGGAGGGAACGCCTTTACACCTCTCAGAGATGAATATTCAGAAATGAGAAATTCATCCTAATGTATTAACCCAACATTTTACATTGAGATGCATCTGAAATAACATACTGTTTTGAGAAGATTTTGAACGTTTTCATCCCAACTAGGTGAAATAAGTTAGTGGTACAAGTTACCAGTAGGCACCAGAAAAAAGTCCCCGTTTCAAAGGACAATTTTTGGGACTTTTTACCACAAGTTATCATATTCTTTACAACCTGCAGTTATACCTTACCCGCAACATTGATGAGTAGTGCGGTGCGTTAGCACTACGTCGTAATCAAATCCCAATTCTGAAATATGACATATTGTGTTATTTATTAAATACATTTTGTCTGGTTGCTGTATTTTTGAAAATTTAGTTACTGCGAGGGAATGATTTACGTGGTAAACGACGTTTCGTTTGATAAAATTAAAATAATGTTTCCTTCTGGGAGTAGTAAGTATAGTGTGGAGCGCGAAACAAACATAAATCAATTCGAAGGGTAGTCGAGATTTACGATGACAATAACAGTCATGAATTGCTGATGTTTTGAGACGGTTTGGTGGGATCCATTTGAGCATGATTGGGTAGAGTTGGGCTTGCGTTTGACTTCACTACGGAATAATTTTAGGTAGAGATGAACAAAAATATTATTAGTATGCAGATTCCGGTATGAATTCAGGATGAAGTTGTGAGTCAGTGATTCTACAGAGAGCCCTAACGAGAGATGACAGGACGGGGTGATGTGAACAACACGCACTAGTTATCACTACACTGTGGTTAGTAAAGTGTAAGTGCATATTGTCTAAAATTATCCAGTTAAAAAGCCAGATCACGTTTCATGGAACGACTTTCGTGTTCATCGTGTGGGTTTAAGGAATCGATAGAGATACGACCTCTAAAAGAGGTTTCCCTGTTGGTTATACGGAATATTTCTGTCAAGATGGTGGGTAGTAAACCTCCCTCAAATCGTTATATTCATACATAAATGTAATTAGTTCTTCGACCCCAGATTAGACATATTAGTACGATCCATTATAAATTAGTACACATGTACGAACCACTTTTTAAATCTGGCGAACCACTCTTCAAAAAATATAGCGTTCAAAGGGAGTTAAAGTTGGCGCAGACGGTACCATAACACCAATCACAATGGCTCCGTAACAGCAGAAAATGTCATGGAAGTTGGCGAGTAAAATCGTATAATGGGTGATGCGTGGATTTCATGTTAGTGCGTGCTCGGTGTTTGATGTTGCTCTTATCTCCATGAAATTAATAAATGTGACGGTGAGTGAACCATTTGGCATCCCTAACAATCCGGAGACCATAACCATTATCTTCTAAATTGCTCGTTAAGATTTTTTTTATTGACAAAAATACATTAGTCACAAGAAATGGGAGAAAGAGACCTTGATGTTTGAATCGCATAATGCAAGTGGGGAGCTCCAAATTGATCGAAACAATTTTGGTTCATGCAAGAGTCCAACACGTTTGATACCCCCAATGGAATTTATTTGATTTATTTGCATCAGTGCTTTCCTCAAGATTCGATTATTATGTTTTATGTGTAACATATAATTTATAATGTATGTAGTAATTTATATAATTTATGTAGTAAAAATATAATATAATTTAATAATAATTAATTTATAATTTAATTTATGTAGTAAAAAAATTGAGCATAATATGTGTCTACATCTAGAATAATAAAATAAAAAATAGTTTCCAACCTTCGTTAGTGAGGAAACAAAATAACTCTCTACTAATTCATCAACTTCAGTAACAAAACATCATCATGGTGGTGTCTAAGTGGCTGGAGGAATCACGTTCACAATACCTTCTGTAATTTTGAGACGATTCAACTGTGCGGTTTTAATTGAATGAATTAAAACTATCAAGTAACAAGTTACGTCGGTTCTACGTACACCCGTACTAACAAGCTGACAGTACATGAGGAACTCCCTCACTATGCCTATGTTTTTTTTTTTTTGTTTTTTTTTTACGGCAAACATCGATGTCTAAAAATCATCGTATGAAAAACATCGATATTTTGATACATCGTATAAAAACTAAGGATGTTTTTCCGAATATATCTTACCTACTGTAGTCCTACCTAAGTACACGTACCTACCTAGCTGTCGATTTTTTAGTAAATTATGTTCTTACCTACATTACGTTAGAAACAATTTACTTTATTTCCAATATTTATTGTTGGCCTCATGCAAAAAACAGTTTTGCAGCCAAATCTTCGGAGAGGCGATTTCTAAGAGGGTTCCAAATTAAAACCGCTTGGGAAAAAAGCCTTTCTGTGGGAACAGAGGAGGCGACTGCAGGTACACATTTAAATTCTACATCACAAAGGTTAGGATATGTATCCTCCATTGAAATCCAAAATGCAAAGACGTTTTGTTGAATTTTGATAGTGAGTTCAAATGTAGGCGAAGCTCATCAGGGATTGACGGGCGCGAAATTCGTATCAGATAGATTCTTCATGTGCCAGTTTTCGGTATCGGCAAACGATAAACGTTAACCTAAACGTTGCCCGCTTACAATAGATGCAGTGGTGGTTATGGTTTCATAACTAATATCTTATCTCGAGTCAACCGTGACTGACATGAAAAATATGCAACCTAAACATTGCAGCTGCTAGAACAATGAAAGGCAAAATGGCCACATAAAATACTCGTGATGAAGTAGGTAAGCAAAGTGCCTAATAAAGCACAGAAATAGTGCAATTACATGCTGAAACGTAAAACAGGTTTGTAGGTATTTTGGGAGAAAGGAAAAATCGATGTCTGGAAAAAACCTAGGAAGCAAAACAGCGATGTGGGGTACCCATCCCTAATGCCCGTGCACTCCTCATTTAAAACGGACGAGTTTGTTTTCTATTATAATGGGAAACATGTAAATCTTGGCTCAAGTGGCACATGATCATAAATGATCATGTGCCACTTGAGCCAAGATTTACATGTTTTCCACATGTTTCAATATTTCTGTTTAGACGAACTCTGGGTCTGAGGATACTTATGTCGCTTAGAAACTTAGTGATGTCAGAAATAGAGGTGATGTCATGCGAAAACTGGATATACCGTGAAATTTGATACGACCAAGTTTACTCAGGGTCATTATAAAGTGGTGAATGTTTAACCATCAAAGAGCACTGAGATGATTGAGTAACGTGATGAAGGTGCGAAACTATCAGGTTTGATCATAATGAATGGGTTCTAAAGGGTAATAGGTGGTTTCCTCGGGACTCATTACCATACTATTAAAAAGCACTTCGAGCACAAACAGCGGGAGAATGAAATGTGGGGCTGGCGGTTTCAAACACTGAAGAAAACGTGAGATATTGATTGGAACGGGGGCGACGCGATATCTCCAAGGAGCGGATGGGGTCGACATTGGAACACCTTTGGTCGTCCTCCGCTCCCGAGGGTGAACCTTCCTTGTACTTTCGCGGGTAGTCTTAGACCAGATGGAGTTCTAAATCACCTACACTTGGCCTCGGATAGAGTGAATTGACCTCCTTCTCAACTAGACACTTTGGGACTTCTGTCTCACCGGCTGGCCTTTATCAATCTCAAATCCCTCCCTTGGTAACCAATGTAAGGTCTACTGACCCCTGACCACATCGATAAGATCAACTCCTGCGATTTTCATTCAAAAAAATTGGGGAACTATTCAACAGCATCGATTTCTAGAAGCTTTTCCCAGACAGCGCCAAACATTCTATTGAGTGTGGGCGGTTGAATTGGGCGCCTAATACAGGATACGAATAGGGTATACACGTACTTCTCCAGAGAGAAAACGCATCGGAAACGTCCGAAAAATCAATTTTATTAAGCATGATCATAGCAACGTTACGTCGATTAGCAATTCCAGATAATTTACCATACTTCGAGTAGCTCAAAACCTCAGTAGTTGCCCAATTCTTCTGAGCTTTTCGAGAATTTCGTATTCAAGAAAACTGTACCCGTAACAATACAACAATAACATTTTACAGTCTTAGAACGTTCCAAAATTAAGGTGGATTTCTGAGCCTACGGTCCTGTGATCTTTCCCCCTTTCAAAATTTCATGGTCAAAATACGTAGATTCAGAAAATCGAATTTAAACAAAAATATCCGTCCGTCAGCCGTACCGGGTCTTGTGACCAGTCCAGGCTCGTCTCTTCCCTGATTTTTTTCCAACAATCGGTTATTCTCTTTAGTAAGTAGTAGGTACAATTTATTAATTATTAAATTATTAATTATAACTTATTTCATTTGATATTAGGTGTTCAATGCAAAAATATGGGTACGACATCTACATTGAATTACTCTAATAATCCTAGTTATCCAAAATTACATAAAATCTAATTATCCTAAATTAAACCTAGTATATTCAGTAGTAAAACCTTTACTTTCTTTATTTCCAAGTTCAAAATATTCAAGAACCATTTTGTTTTATGATTCAGTCTTGATTGAGTCTGAACTGTTATCAGGGATACAGCCAGCCACAAAATTTGTCGTGAAGAAATGTTCCTGAGATTGTGGTATCTGGAGGACATAATTGGCATTTGCTCTTGTTGGTTTAACCCCAAAAACAACTCCGTCGTAAAAACTGGCCCGCCAAAAAACCTCAGCCGCAAAAAGGAATGATATCCATTTTGCCCGCCAGCCACATATATAGGATGCTCAGTGCTTCGCACCTCGCTGTTGAGTGTGCATATAGAAACCTGATCCTCCTACCCCTAACCTCCACCGTCAATGTTTTCCTGTTCCCTGTCACCTTCCCACAACCCCCTCTCACCCTTAGTCACCCTCGGTTTCACCTAATATGTTTCCTCTGTTACACCAGCAGGGAGCTTTACGCTTCTTTCAATGCTGTTGGCGGGAGCTTTTTGCCAGATGAACAAGCTAACATAAGTATTACTGGTGGTCACGAGTAATCAGCGGTGGTACAACTGTAATGAAGTAATGCTTCAATTCAGGCTTGTTCATCTGGCAAAAAGCTCCCGCCAACAGCATTGAAAGAAGCGTAAAGCTCCCTGCTGGTGTAACAGAGGAAACATATTAGGTGAAACCGAGGGTGACTAAGGGTGAGAGGGGGTTGTGGGAAGGTGACAGGGAACAGGAAAACATTGACGGTGGAGGTTAGGGGTAGGAGGATCAGGTTTCTATATGCACACTCAACAGCGAGGTGCGAAGCACTGAGCATCCTATATATGTGGCTGGCGGGCAAAATGGATATCATTCCTTTTTGCGGCTGAGGTTTTTTGGCGGGCCAGTTTTTACGACGGAGTTGTTTTTGGGGGGATATCACATCTTTTTGCATGGCTAGTTTTCGAGTGGTACTTATACAATACGGTTCAACAACTTATACAATACAAAAGTACCTACGAGGTAACTAGTAAATGTTTTCCTAAATGAAGTTTTATCCTAGTCAAAATTTAGTAAAACTCGGCGCTTCGCGCCTCGCCAGGGGGGCAAGCCCCCCAGGACCCCCCGGATCTTTTCTCTTCTATACTTTGTATAGAACGAGGTATGTTTAAACATGAATAATGTTTTTGCGTCCCGTTTCCCCTTTTCCTTATCCCTTTTCTTTGTCTGTATGGAAAATATTAAGAAATGTGCGGAAAATTTATTAGTTTTTTTATTTACTCAGGGCTGTATCTCAGCTTCTTCGATATTTACAGCGGTTTTGGCAGTATATAATTTATGCATAAATTAAAGGCTTCCCAACGAATGGAGAACGATTTTTGTCCGTTGAAAACTAAAGAAGTTTCATTTCCCTAGAAACGGCTCGGTTGTACGTGAAAATCATTAAAAATCTTCGTGACATAATTTCGTGACTTAAACTTCGTTACGCTTTTCAACTCTGGTAGGGCACCGCAAAAACATTATTCATGTTAAAATTAGTACGCCTACTAATTTGCCTTTTTGTTTCTTGTTTTTGTGACAAGAATAATTATTTTTTGGAAATTATTGTTTGTTATCTGAAATGTGTTTGAAAAATAAGTAGTTTTAAAATTTTTGCGAATTGGTTAAATATTAGTTTTAAAATTTTCGATTAATTAAAACAATCAACAATTTAAAAACAATTATTAAAATTTAATACAATTATTCTTATTATTAAATTTAAAAAAATAGAAAGAATTAGAAATTTGAATAAATTTGAATTAGAAATTTTTTGAAAATTGGTTGCATTTTTTCTTGGGGATTGTGCAAATTTTTGTTGTTGAGAATCATTACAATAATTGTAATTATTGGTGTCGAAGAGAAAGAGGAAAGAGAAAGTTTGCAACTGGTAAAACGCACGTTTTTATACCAAAAATCGCGAATAACTCGAGAACCGTTGGGAAAAGTGCCAAAGTGCGCCACCCTCATTCGAAAGCCCATAAAATTTCCTATCGATCCTTAAACAGGCGCCACTCTACGACAATTTTTCTGACCACCGTTCAACTTTGATGTTTTCGGAAATTAGCCAAATCAGTAGATGTGGAATTTATTCACGTATTTTTGGCTGTGGATTAGTCAAATCGATTGAGATTTAGTTCAAAATTATTGAGCATATTCTAGACAACCTAGCGGACATTTTAAGACCAACCGCACCAATTTTCATCAATATTTGCGGCAGTTGTTGTTGAAAATAGAAAAATCACCATAACTCCTTTATTCTTCCCCTTAGGAAGCATTTTTTGATCTCAAATTAAACAGTTTGAAAAGCTGAACACAACTAAAAAAGAAAATCTGAAAAAGCTTCAATTTTGAAGGAGTTATGACCATTTGAAATTCCTAAAAAACACTATTTCCCCCCTAATTGGGGGGGAAATGGGGGGAGGGAGAAAAAATGGCCAAAAGGCACTCCCTTGGAGCATAACAAACGTGTGTGCAAAATTTCAGCTCGATCCGATTTGTCTGCTGGGCTGTAGCCCCGTCAATGAACAACAACAACAACAACAACGAGAAGAAGAAGAAGAACACGAAAAACGTGAAAAATAGCGGTTTTAAAACTGTTATACCCCCGACACCTGATGTTCCCGAGAGCTGAATTTTGGTTTACGTCCTCACGTGCCCCTGGAGGGTTGGTGTACAAAAAATCAATTCTCGAGACACTCAGGGGTCAGAGCTACGAGAGGGTGAAAACACCAACTTGTTCCGTCGCGTAATCAGTGTCTCAGTCGCTTCGGTTTTCAGGGCTTCGGTTTTCTTGGCGGGCGGGACGCTCCCGCGTCCCTAGATAACGGATTGGTTGGTAAATAAATTCAAATGCTTATGTACATTTAAAAAAATAAAAATAAATAAAAATAAATACCTAAATAAAAAAAAACAGTTCTATGAATTGGTTATGATTTGTTTTCATAAATGAATATCTTCCCCAAATTGAGACCTGTATTTAATTTTACTCGCTCGCCAAATAAAAACAACAATTTACTTGTTTTGTTACTTGAATGTAAGGGATACCTCGGTTGTCGATCACTTAACTCTTCAGTTGTGAACATATTCATTCAGTCGCCTTCAACTAACTTTTCAAGCAGCAAATCAAGTACATAACATATTATGTAGATCGCTATGAGTACATCAAAGGTTCGCTAGTTGAGGTTTATATGCTACAGACAGTAGTTTGAACAACAAATGCGATGGATAAAACTCATTGATTACAACTTTTCCCAATTGACGGTAAACGGTTTCAATGCTCCATTTCAGCGCACTGAATATATTTGTATCATTTATCCAGTTTATGAGTTGAAGTACGATTCGCGTGTACAAAATTTGCTTTGAATTCATGTTGCTCAGCCCGTTTTTGCCAAATCTAATCCGATTTTCATACGTATTAGGGAATACATCTTGGTCATGAAATTATCTACTTCAACACGATTCAAACTGAATGTTGGTTATTGGGTGGAATACTATTCACGAAATATGCTTCCTAAAGTCATTAATTGTTACGGGTTGGCGTGGACGGGTTTACAATAACACACGTATTGCAGCAAGGAGAGGTTTAGTGCTCATTTGATGGAACTAAGACGATCCAAATGAGCCATTAAAATGGATCAAGAACAGTTCGACGATCTCTCAATATTATAGATTATTAGCAACACCTGTGAATTTATTGTGAATACAATGAACGTGCAAGGCACTAAAATGATCTGAAAGAGAGAATGAAAAGAGGCTACAAAAAGAATTGTCTCCATTGTGGATGTTGAAGTCATTCCTCCACCTTAATCAGAGTTGGCCCAAGCGAGCCTCGGCGGCAGCAATACGAGAATTCAACTTGGAAAAGTGCTCTGAAATTTAAGAACGAATGATTTTATGGATGATGAACATGATTTTTTTGGCAATTCAATCCAGTACATACGTCAGAACCGAATGGGCGAATGAACTCAGGATGGGGAATCTGTATCCTATTTACTAGCAACCACGACGTCTCAGAATGGCCTTATACAGAGCATAAGAAAGATTATTGTAATGCTAATTAAACGTATACTTTTAATTAGACAGTTGATGAACCAAATAGGTACATATAAAAAACTCTATAAATCATGATGATCTTCAGCTAATTTTGACCAACTTACAACATTTTAATAATACAATCCATGAATATAAACCATTGTGAATTTGCTTCCATGACTCACAGATACGAGATGAACTGTGACACCATCACCTCCCATGCAATGGAAATCTAAGGTGATCTCAGCTCTGATTCAATGACCAATAAATGTCAATCTGTGTCTTTCGTCTGAATTCCTGATGACACCAGCTCGTGTAGAGGAATGAATTATTAGTCAGATAGGATCGCAGTTGCTCACTTTGAATACCAAATGTGTCACTCAAATTAGAACCCCCTTGAAGTTACGCCCGCAAAGGTCCAAATAGGTACTCCTTGAGACGTTTTACATTAATGAACAAGAATGGATGGTATTTTCAAATAGAATACGTGGTATTCTTAAATAGTAACTACTTGGTGATAATAAGTACCCATTTTAGTCTTCAAGCGACTAGTTGGATTGATTATCTAAATCAATTTATTTGGATCCAGAAGATTGATTTATTATTACAGATCAAGTGAGAAACGTGCAAACCAAGAATTGAATCAGTTACTCTCTAATCTAACTGAATTACTACACTGAAGTTGCAAACTCCATTCACCTGCCAGTTTGTTGAATATTAACTAACAGAGTGAAGTCACTAGATGTATAATATACAGTTGTAACAATAAAGATGATAAAAAAAAAAAGAAAAGTTTGTTGAATGGTTATATACTCACTGCTAAATGTCAAAATCAAAGATATCAATTTAAGAGTTCGCAGAACTTGAGTTGAAAAAAAAACGGATGTCCAATTCAATTTTTTTTTTAAATATGGGTGTATATTTATTGAGCTAAGAATATACAAGTCAACTTATAAGCAATATTCGTATGTTGAATTTTAAATTAAATTATTAAAACTAAAGTACATCACTTAGTCTTATATTGTTCAGTTTGTTTCGTTTTCACATTAGTTGAGCAAGCTCATCTCACCAGCATGCGGTTTGGTACGTTAATATAATATATGCTGGTGAGATGAGCTTATATTATATCGAACATTAGTCGAATTTTAGTTACTTTGTATTATATTGTAAATTAATAATTGCCAAAAGACATATCTGTGCGTGAGTTTTTTCCGCGCAAGCGGTAAAAATTTCTATTTTTCTAAATCACTTGCTCTTCTAGAACCTAATCATAGTACCAGTGATGTTGCTTAGTAAAATTCCAATGAAGGGGGGGTTCGTAGTTCCGAGTCTGTAACATAGAAGCAACAACAGTCTAAATTGGGTACAAATTTGACATGCATTTCGTTCTGGTTGGTAGTATTGAAGATGGTTGTAAAAGAATCCAAGTGAAAAATTTGAATGCACGTCGCAACTAGTCGAATTCTCCCCCTTGTTATCCCAAGTAACGATATAAATATTTCAATTAATCTACGTCATTCCACTTGTACCAATAAAAGTGGGAGTTCGTTTGGGGGAAAAAGAAACCCCTGAAAATACTAACTTTAGAGGGAAAAAAGAAATAAAAGGAAGTAGATTTTTCTCTCGTTTCCCAACGACATCTGACGTTTGTCCCCGCCCTTTCTGACATTACTCTTCTATCACATTGGAAATCAATTACGCGGCCTTCAGGCAGGCGAGGAGCAATACTGCGCCGGTACAATTAATATTTGAAACCCCATAGACTGAGGAGGGGTCGTGGGTCGCGCACCCTATTTCAATACAAGGTAATAAGTACCAATCGATAGATAAGAATTGCGAATAATCAGAGTTCAATTAAGAGTTTTGACATTTTATGTCTTTGCTTTGGCACATTGAAATAAAAAACTGTCTCGAAAAAGTGTCCTTGAAAAGCGTTACCTACATTTTACGATAATTTTCACTTACAACCAAGCCTGAGACGTAGATCAGGCGCTCACGCGTCGATTTGACGCACTAGGTTTGACGTACATAGATAAGGAGTTCACGCGTCGTTTTGACGCACTAGGTTTGACGTACATAGATCAGGCGCTCACGCGTCGATTTGACGCACTAGGTTTGACGTACATAGATAAGGAGTTCACGCGTCGTTTTGACGCACTAGGTTTGACGTACATAGATCAGGGGCTCACGCGTCGATTTGACGCACTAGGTTTGACGTACATAGATAAGGAGTTCACGCGTCGTTTTGACGCACTAGGTTTGACGTACATAGATCAGGCGCTCACGCGTCGATTTGACGCACTAGGTTTGACGTACATAGATCAGGAGTTCACGCGTCGTTTTGACTCACTAGGTTTGACGTATATAGATCAGGCGCTCACGCGTCGATTTGACGCACGAGGTTTGACGTACATAGATCAGGCGCTCACACGTCGATTTGACGCACTAGGTTTGACGTACATAGATAAGGAGTTCACGCCTCGTTTTGACGCACTAGGTTTGACATACATAGATCAGGCGCTCACGCGTCGATTTGACGCACTAGGTTTGACGTACATAGATAAGGAGTTCACGCGTCGTTTTGACGCACTAGGTTTGACGTACATAGATCAGGCGCTCACACGTCGATTTGACGCACTAGGTTTGACGTACATCCTAACCAGTAGAGTTCGCTCTACTAACTAGTATCTGTGATCTGGAGGTAATAGCTTCCCACGTTGGAGTCCAACTCCACCTTGTATACTATTCAACTACTTCTTTGAAGAGTACAGAGGAAGAATGATATGTCCATAAAAGCTGATCTCGAGAAAAACCATTATTTAGGTTTAAAAACATTTTAAAAGCAAAGACATAAAATGTCAAAACTTTTAATTGAACTCTGATTATTCGCAATTCTCATCTATCGATTGGTACTTATTACCTTGTTTGAAACCTAGTGCTTCATATTTTCACTACAACCAAGCCGTTGCTAGGGAAATGAAACTTCTGTAGTTTTCATGGGACAAAAATCGTTCTCCATTCGATCGAAAGCTCTCGAATTACGCATTAAGAAATTTTCTTGCTTATTTGTTCTTGGTATTTATGTCAGACTTATAATAATAAAAATAAATATATTATATATTATAAATACTTTATATAATAAAAATATATACAAAATATAGTAAAAATATAGTTTTATTATTTTTATTATATAATATATGTTATATATTTTTATGTTATAAATAGATATAGTGAACACTGCCGCTTGTTTTGTGATCAATTGCTTGAGGTTGAGGTTACCTACATTTCTGTTTTCATTAAAATAATACTACATCCAAACAGAGTTGGTCGTATAGGAAACTGGGATTCGTTGTTTTGTTATTGTTAGTTTTGATTTAGCCATCAGAGTGAATACTTTCTAGTATTAATACTAGAAATACCAGTAAAGTGATTAATCGACCATATCAATGTGATCAAAAATAAATTAGTCACTGAACGGTTTATTAAGATTGGAAATTATTAATATTGACATAAAATGTCCCAATGTGTTGCAGACTCGTATGCAAGCATTTAGACACACGTCAGAATACGAAGTTTTTTACGAATTCGATATTCACGATGTTAATTTGTTCTCTCCTTTGGGTGCCTCAATACTTTCACCGGTTAATCAAAAAACGGACGTCCACAAAGGTCTATTGGAAAAACTACTAAACAATAGAGGCATTGATGACTTTATATATGGCATTCCCGACTTGAATCCTCTGCGAGAGCTGGAGCTTCTCCCCTACGCCAAGCATTCTGTAATTTAGTTGTGCCCCTGTTCGGAAGCCGTGGTCAATAAAAGACTGGGGGGAGACAGCGGCAATTGAAGAGAAAAGCAATGAATTGGCATCAAAACCCCATTGACACTCGGTTTATAGGAAGCTGACCATTGATTCTGTGCGTCTACCATTCACAAACTTGCACTCGAATCACAGTCACATCCTCCCTTTCAACGGGTTTGCATCGAATTTTTCGGTAATATTCAAGCATCTGTATGAGTGCATAATTCTGTCTACCGTTAATTAAGTCGGGATCAGGACCGTCGGCATCGGTTGTTTTAAATGATTTAAGAGGTTTTATGACCACTTTGATGACGTAGGAACAGCCATTTCTGAATATTCCAAATCTTATCATCTCAGCGGTGAACAGCGGTGGTTTCTGGGTGTGAGACTCAATTTCCAGAGTTCGTTGGTTTGTCTCACCGCACGCTCGCCTTTGGGAATCGGTTTATAAAACTCAACTCCGCCCACCTTTTGAACCACTCAGAGCCCAATTCAAAGTCTCACGGTCTTTAATTCTTGAATATTGGACAGCAAGAAAAGTTACGGGGAAGCAGTAAGGGAAATGGTCTAATTTAGTAAATTAAGTGAAGAGGAGTTTTGGATACAGGAGGCGTTGGAGAGGGTAAAGGTTTCCCAATAAACATAAAAGCACTTGCATTATTCTGTTTTATCATTTGAAAAGTTTCATGCAGGTTTCCTTCGTCATGCTTGAATTTCCACGTTTTACTTCAATACTAAAGTCCATCAAACCATAAACAAAACAAAAAGGTGCATAATAGCCGAAAATGAGTCCTACAGTGGTCTGGGATAATATTCTCTCCGTGTCCTCTACATCAGAAATTCTAATTCAACGAGCGTAATTAGGCTCCGAAAGAAACTTTCAACCACAGAACGGCTATAACGAGAGAAACATGTGCCGCGGGACGACAAAAACGCCATCAAACGATCGCCGCTTCTAAACTAAAGACCGGCCACCAGCTCCCCAAGGTCTGACGGCAATGCAGCTGTGACTCAAAACAAGAAATCAGAATAGGAACGAGAGAATAGCTCAGAATTTCATACACTACCAATAATAACCAAACATTGAATATTTGCAACTGCATGTATTCTGATTGCATTTTGCCAAAGCAAATACAACAGTTGCTTTGTTTAAATTTAATTTGAAAATGGGTTTAATTAACGTGTTAATGGTTTTTTTTTTTTTTTTTGCTTCTCATTGGATTGACACCCGAGCTTGACACCCTCAAATCAAATTGAAAGTGGAGTACCTAATATGGGCCAGACACTATTAAATTAGTTGAAGAAACATAGGAGCCCTGGAATACTGACTCAAGTCTGTTGTTTTTTCCCTGTTATGGATTCTTATTACATATTGACTCATAATTTGTCATCAAGTTGTATTCCCTTGGGATGTTTACAGAATGGCGCGTAGAGCAAAGGGACGAAAACAAACTCAGATTGAGAACATACCAGATTGATTTGTTCGCTCTGATCGCTCATCTTCTGTGCCTACCTACCGCCTTCTATCGCAGTCAAAATGAACATTGTTGAACTTAATAGTTTGGCCTTAGGCAGATCAAATGTATTCACTACATCACAATCGATTCGTGGGAAGAAGTGGCTCAAAAAACGGGGAAAAGTGGTGCAGACGGCGAACGCCGGGAGGAGGGATTTTCGTAATTTGATTTTCTGAATCTACGGACTTTGAAGGGGGGAGGGGGGGATTTTTTCTTTGTTGATTCCAAAGGTTCATAATCGAACATAATTAATACAACTAGATATGAAGGATACATTTGAACGTTTGGAAGAAATCACCGTGCAATAGTCAGTATTTCTCAATACCACACACCAATACCTCCTGCTCTAAAGGCTCCACTCTGCAGTGACCATCTCTTTGCTTTCTTCTCATGCTTTGCTCTACGCCATCATCGACGTTCTACGCTACGCGCAGGGCCAGTTTTACTAAACTGATAAATTGATATTCTATTCTATTCTATTCTACTATAGGCCCAGGCCCATAGCGGCAACTACATAGAGGCCGCACAACGGCAATAAATTTAAAAGAAAAAATCAAGAAATAAAAAACACGAAAAACTGGAATTATGGAAATATATGAATATTACAGTTTTATGTTTTATCTGGAACAAAACTAAAACTCTAAACCAGTTTAACAACAGATGCGTACGAGCATGTGATCTGGTCATGAATGAGATAATACCAATTTGTTCGTTTCTTTCCAACTGAATATACCGCAGCAGGGCGGCTCTGGGATGACGAGTTTGAAAGTTTGTGAAAGATGGAGCGAGAGCAAGTGAGGGAGAGGCGGCCGCCGCTTTGAACTGATGGTGGACTGTTTGAACTGGAACTTGAAGACAGACCCGAGAGGTTAAGAAAAGAAAGAAGTTTTTGATTAAACAGATTCATCGGGTAGTTCTGAGCCTGGAAAGAACATGAACATGAAACTCAAGACATTTATCTTCAAAAACATGTCGTTTTGTTCATTGATAAACTAGGATCAGAACTGAACTGGAGGGTTAGCGTTTACAATGATTATCCCAACAGGTTCTCGTTTTTGATCAACTTAAGTGCACAGGAAATTACTGCAGCAGCACCATCGTTACAGCAACTTTACGCAAGTGATATTGAAGAATCTTAATTTGCTCTTGAGTGACTTCATTTAAAGATACTTTTAGAGGGTGGAAAATGGACTTGAAGACGTTTTATTAACTCGTCCGAACAGGTTTCTGAAATCAAACGACCTCATGGACTTATATCCCAACATCAACATTAAATTTTGTTTAAAAGTGTTTTTGTACACACCACCTACAAACTATGCAGCTGAATGATCTTTTTCGACAGATTTAATAATAAAGAAGTATTTGAGATCAAGTCAATACAGAAAAGACTAAGCCATCTAACAGTTTTAGCTACCGAGAACGACATTACAGAAAAGCTTGACTTTAAAGATTCAATAGAATAGTTTGCCAATGGTAAAGCATGGCATAAGAAATTCTACTAAACGTTTGCCAATTCAATTGTAACATGGAATAATATTATGTTTTAGCCTTCACAAAACTGCTAAAAACCGAGCGCCCGTGCGTTACACTAATTTATTTCTATGCTATTCAAACTATGAAGCTGTAATTTGGTTTGGGGCCTCCTTAGGACTTTCACTTCAAGCAGCATAGGCGCTGGATCAGCTAAGTGGCTCCTAAAACGAATTTCTATGCTGTCCACACTATGAAGCTGTAATTTGGCATGTAGCCTCCTCAGGGTTTAATCTTGACGCTGCCCAGGCCAAGGACCTGCTGAGTGGCTAAAACATGTTCCATGCTTATAGAAATTTAGCCTTTTTCATACATTAAAAATATACCTAATATTTCGTTTAAAGAATCGTCGATAATGAACCTTTGGAATCGCCCAAGAAAAAAAATAACCCCTCCAAATTTACTTAACTGTTCGCCGTGCGCCGAACCGCGGTACTTTGCCCAGTTAGCGTTGTGCTAAAATTACGAAATTTGGTTTACGGGTTCGGGCCAACCCCACAATGATCCTTGAAACTATTCGTAACTATTCAATGGGAAGGAGTTCAAAACGAATTTTCAAATTTTCAAAAATTTCATATCTCGAAAAATGCATATGAATAATTCATTGGTATAATTATTGGTACAATTATTGGTATAGTTTTCAGTTGACATTTAAATAGAGTTCAATTTGTAGACTTTTTTAATACCACCCGGAGCTTTGTACGGTCCATATCAGAATTATCTACAAGTTTTACATCTATGAAAAAGTTTTATTTGTGGTTGTATTTTGTTGTTTTGAATATCTAAATTATTTGCTGTATTGTTCATTAAGTTGTAGGAGGTGATAAGAAAAGGAGAAGTTTTTCCGAGCTCTCGGCTTTAATCGATATGTAGTTGATGATACCGACAACGGTCAAACCTATAGCAGATGTCATTATATGTTGCAGCCCTGAAGATGGCTTATTAAAGCCGAAAGCTCGGAAAAACTTCTCGTTTTCTTACCAATATCTAAATTTTAGCTCGTATTTTGCAAAAATATTTCAAATTCAATGTAAAACTAGAGTAAAATTTACTCTAGTTTTACATTGAATTTGAAACATTTAATGTTGGTTGAGCTATAAAGTGATTCCAAGGGTGTGGGGGGGGGGGTCTCCTAAAATATATAAATCCGGCCCTGTCTACCGCACCATAACAAACGGCATAACAAATCTTTTGTGAGCGTATGCAAAGAGATGATCCTGATTGCTCAAATCACGTTGATTGGCTGCACGTGAGACTCAAACATAATAATGTGCTAATTACTCTTTTTAATTCCTAGAATTTAACTGAAATCTATGAGCTTCTATCAATCGATAGACGACATTGGGGCAGGGTTGAACTATTTGAGCCCTAGCTATAGTCAGGCAGATATTTCTGTGTGCATGGGACGACCACCCTTTCTACCTTTCTACTACCCTTGCATGGGATTTCTCCCTTTCTTGCGATAACTCAATGGGAGATTTTCCCTACACTTGGCAACCCTTAGTCCCTGCAGGTATGTATTAGAGGGGAGGGGGCGCTC
The DNA here is from genome assembly GCA_963920205.1 of Stenodema calcarata. Lineage (NCBI taxonomy): Eukaryota > Metazoa > Arthropoda > Insecta > Hemiptera > Miridae > Stenodema > Stenodema calcarata. Next base: position 4,874,515 of record OY986051.1, on the reverse strand, counting down.
ACCGACCTCAGCCCACTTTCACCCGTGCACACAGAAATATCTGCCGGACTATAGTTCTTTCAGTCCACACTAGATAGTCCGTACAACGAAAAGCCGTACGGAACAGCTCGCCTCGCAAAGTTCCTCTTGCAAAGTGAGCGCATCTCCTACGTATTTCATGGGCCTAAGCGGCAAGGGAACCGGTTTAGTGCGAGCTCCAATAAATCAAGCGCGAAGACGCGAGAAAAAGGGTACGGAAAAACTAGGCCTCGAAAAGGGCTTAGAGAAAAGCAAAGGGAAAGCAGCTCGCCCACCCGCTCGGCACCCAGCACCAATCAATATTGTCCGAGCCACGCACTCGCCCTCCGGCTTTTAGGAATCTCGCCCCGGATACTAACGAATCTGGAAATCCGGCGGCCTTGTTGATTCAAATCCGACTAGAAGTTTGACGTCCTAATGGTCATGTTATTTATTTGAACGAACGGCCCAATTACAATACGCCCAGTCTACCAAATCAATAGCGTTGGTCAAAAATCTTAAATAACGATGCACAATACTATAAATATTTATAAGTACCTACTTAATAGCGTAGTAACAAGGACCAGTACCTGCAAGTAATGTACAAATGAATACGAATTGTAAAAAATCCACAGTCATGCAGCATGGCTATAAGAGCGAATTTTTGAAGAAATAACTAGTTTCATGTACAATGTGATGCTTACATCCCATTCTAATATGGGCCATCTTAAACTTGTTGGGTAATACCTACCTATTTAAGTATGAAGCTATTCGGTTAATTCGACATGCATCAGGTGTGTTGCTCTCTGACTAATGATCGGTAGATACTTACAATAGTCTTCTTAATAGTTACATGTCATCTTGGAGAGAAAAGTTTCTTCCAGTTCCCTCAATGTTGTTTGTGTCAAATATAACATCTTTTTACCACTATAATCATGAAAATATAGTGAATTCATGCGAGGAAATTGGAAAGTTGGATCAATGCTAATGCGGATTTTTGCATATAATATAAGATTTCGATCAGGTGAAGCATGCAAAGAGGGTTTAAACTAACTAAATAGCGTGATGAAAGTACGTCTGGAAAAAAGATCAACAATTGATGGCACAAAACTAGTGTACCTTCAAAGCAGTTCACCCTGAAGGTACACTACTTTCCATTTGTCTCATTTTTGTTCTGCTCGTTTTTGCCGAGTAACAGTCAAATAGATTATAGATTTTTATTTTTATTTTATAGACTTTAGATTACAGTTTATAGATTTTTCAACGCTGACACGTTGGTGAAATCAGAAATGCGTTATCTCATTCCACCCCCCCCCCCCCCACCACCTATATAACTCTCCAAAACCCCCCTACGAACTTAGCCTTTCGATTGAGAAAGATTTTTGGAATGACACATACTTAAATATATACACTAGGATGGTCTACAACGGATTTTGGTATGAATTGTTTTCTGAAATTCGAGTTTTAACAATTTTGGACTTAGAGCGATAGTTTCCTTTTCTTCGAAAATTTGCTAAAACCATTCCTTTGATTTTCAGGTAGGTTCCTGAAGTGCATACCTAGCTGTTATTTCTAATATCGTGAGTACTTTTGATATTGAATTTGTGTTAACAATTATTACACCACATCCACATCATCAGCAAGACTCTTTAGTGATTTGATTTGCGTTTCGAAGGTGATTTTGGGGACAAACAAAAGTAAAAACGCTTTAAATTCATCCTCAACGGTTTATTATTTTCTGTATGGATCGGCCTGGATCACTGTTCTGTAAACTCGTACTCCTTAAGTTTCATAACTAAACGAATTAATTGAGAGTAAAGATGTAAACCATAACTAACTTAGTTGCGGCCTTGCCCACTACAATTTCGTGCCGATTTGCACATTTCAGGAGTTCTTGCGTATAACGAACTAGTATCGCTAACTAGTATCACTGAACAAAATACTCGATATCACGAAAAAAATATTTTTCCACTTTCTCTACATTGAGGATTGTACCAATAATGGAATTAGCCTTAATAACTCATTCTCGTTCCAAGTCGGAGCTGTTCAAAGTGTAGCTGCCACGTCATCCTCCCTGTATGCATATTCTCTGCCTCCCGCCGAAATCCCCAAGGGTACGTAGGATTGAAACAAGAGTTGTCGGTTCTCTCGATGTTGCTAATGTAGTGGATACGGCATCTGGATGAGATCCAAACGCAGTTTTCATTTGGTCGTTCCTCATGTTTCCTCCACGTTTCATTTGGTCGTTCCTCATGTTCCTCCACGTTTCCTCATCCAGAGCGACACAGATCACGACAAACTCACATTGATCAACCCAATCGTACTCCAATGAGCCGCAGTCTGTCGAACAATCACAACGCACAATCACTCGGTTTGGGCCTCACCAAAGATGGCTATTCAAGAAGTTTACAAAAAAAAAAAAAAAATGAAAATATGGGAGCTAGTCCATTCAAAACTGTCGGTTTGAAACATCACTCGGGCTTATCAAATTCTCCAAGTCACTGGTGAAAATATACTCGTACTGCGGACGCTCAATGTAATATTTAAAACTCCCATCCGTGGCTCCCGCCAATGGATTATTCAAATAACACGTAAAAGCTCCAAGCTTAGTAGGACATTCAAGGTAATATTTCCTTCTTTATATCCTAGAAGAGTTGAGATACTAAATTTCAGGATGGAGGGAGCAGTTAGTTTGACGTAGAGGGAGAGTGGGAAGGAAACTGCTGGAGAATGTAATTTATTCAGTACGCGACGGGCTGAGGGCGGCAACAGTAAAGTTTTTGATCCATTACCGAGGCTTGGGGAATTTTCTTTTTATCTCACTAACCAGCGAAACGGCAGGTTTAGACACGCTCGTGTTTACTGTAGACACGAGTATTAATCACGTCAAGTTTTTCCTCGGTATTAGCTTCGACTTCATGTCACAATGCGAGTCGTTCTGTGGAATAGCGAGAGGGACGAAGTGAATATTTAAAATCCAATTTCCCTTTAATAGACTCCCATTCGGAGTGATTTGATTGTTCCAATTCGGCCGGAATTCACCTCCCAATCCTCGAACTGCCAGTGCTTAAGTAGAATCAAAAAGAAGCAAGTTCCACAAAATAGTAGTTAACAGCTAGCAGTACCATATGGAGAACAATTCGGTAATGAATTTTCATCTGCACAATCTCGGAACGAACGAACGTGCAAGTAGTAAGATTTTCGTTCGGTTCCGGGAGTTCAACATAAAAGATGAATGAACACGCTTGAGGTGTCACGATGGAGCGTACACTAAAAATAGTCACCTTAGCTATGCCAGCCTCTCACGAAGCAGTACGGGGGTCGCCGGCTTCGCTTGTTCTTAGCCCATTCGAATGTGTGCGTTCCGGCGTCTTGTTGTGGAAAGAACGTCACTCCTCTTCAATTCTACTCATGACTATTGAAACATCTGAGATTACATCATTTGGGCGCTGTCACAGTTTGGCCCCAGGGCTGTTGAAACAGAAGAGCTTCAAACGTGTGACAGTTTATTTTTGAATGGAGTAGATGAAAACCAACAGTCAAGTGACGGAGAAAAGCCACCCAAACAAGACTTGTAGTGTGTTTTTAAGATAAATCAAACCGCCAATATGACCAAAATCGATACGAAAAGAAGGATTGTGAAGCAATCAGCCAAAATTACTAATGATATTTGTTCATCTCCAGTACCTGACTGAATACTAACTGACCAAAATTAGTTTACGGCCTACAAAAATAGGGTTTAATTACAAGAACATTACCTAGAACGAGAAATATATTAATTTTGTGATTCAGAAAGAACGAATAATTGAAGGGCGTTTTGAAAGACATCAGGAGGGACAAGAAGTATCAACCTTATGCACCAACATTTGCACCAAATAACTACTGGTATAAAGGTTCAGAAAAATCGAAAATGGCCCTTACGTCCTTTCAAAACGAAAAAAACGAGAAATATTTAATATTCTCCACTCCTTAGTAGGCTAGGTATATTAGCGTTTTCGCCCATTACGTTTTTTGGGTCACAGAACACTAATCTGAAGTTTGCCGGTCAGTAAATGGCACACAACCAAGTTCTAGCAAACTAGAAAATGTTTTAGTTCGCTGAGAATCGTTTAATCAAGTTTTAACACTGTTACATGGAAAGTTGTTCAACGTGCAGTCCATTCTCCTTGTTTTATCTGGCCGGCGGGGTATTTGGGGGTTATAAGAGGTGGTGCGAAATAAAAATGTTTCTTCCAAGCTTTCGATTAAAATTAACCATCTTCAGGGCTCAACTTAGAGTTCGTGGCGACATAATGATTATTGTTCTTCCATCCCAGTCTCTGACTTCAGGTCCGCTCGCCAAGTTCAGAGTGATTTTCTGTTTCCCCAGTATTCCTATTAGGCGGGATAAGGCGCTGCCGTCAGGCTTTATGTAGCTGCATCTGTTGGGCGATATGTTGGTGGGGAAATTATTGCTGGTTCGAGGCTTTATACTTCGTTGAGGTTTCGAGTGGGGAGAGAATTTAAGATGATATTGCGCTGAATTACGTAGATTTTAATAAAATATGAAGATGACGTTAAGGTGAGTTGAGGTTGACGTGACTGTGGCGATTAACCCCAGCTAGGGATGCAAATCGATTATCTATTAATCGGATTATTATTAAGCTGATTATTTTGTATTAATCGATTCTTGTTACTGATTAATCGGTTTTCGTATACATCACGATTTTGAAATACCTGGCATAAGCATGGAAGTAGTATGCATAAGCATAAGGATAAGGAGCAGAAACAACCTTCATCCATGGAGGTAGTAACAATAACAACGACGATTTTTCTTCAACCAAATGAAGAACTGAAATGAAGAACTTTAAAAGTTCCTCAATCGATAAAAGTATCAAGTATGAAAGTAAATTTTACTTGCATACTTGATACTTTTATCAGATGTATTTATACCTTCGTTTTATGATAAGATTTCTTCCTTACTGTCGAGAACATCTGATCATGGATATGTCTATTAGCTATAGGATCCCCTCAGTTGATCCTGGGCCTATTCTGCTTAAGGTGTAACTCCTAAAGAAGCTAAATACCAAATTACAGCTTCATACAGTGAATAGTATAAAAATTTGCTGTAGGAGCTCCTCAGCTGATTCAGGGCCGGGGCAGCGTCAAATTAAAGTCCTAAGGAGGCTACATGTCAAATTTCAATTGAAGATAATGAACCGTTGTGTCAAGAATTTGCCGAGTTTTTTCTATTAAATCGAATAAGAATTGTGGGAAAATCAATAACTCTAAGCCTTAGAAATAATTTCAATTATTTTAATAATTTAGATCAATGCTACGGATACGGATACTAATCAATATGCGGATACCATCAGATCCTTATCCGCAACGCCCACATTCAAAATGAAGTTCGATGAAACTACCGCGTACATTACCTCACCGTGGGTGGACGTACCGTCCCAAGTTTCTTCGAGCGAAGGAACGGGGACAATCTAATTTCTAAGGAGTTCAGGGCTGCTCTTGTCTCCGCTATTAATTCATTATTCACTAACTCCATTCCTCCCGTGCTTAGCCCTCGTTTGAAACTTCTTAAACGCGTAGTTTTCATAAAACGCAGAGCTTGATGGCAAGTACTGCTTACTATTAGTGGACTGTTTGGCAGCTAAACTAATGGAAAGCGCCATTAGCGGTCGTTATTTTTACTTATTCAATAAACGGTGTTTACAAGCGGTTTAGTTTAACTCTAGCGGACCGTAATGGTGAAGGAATTTCAAGACAAAAGGGAACTTGGGTTTTTTTTTTTCAGTTGATTCGGAGATGAAATAGACATTTTTGCTCCAGAGGAAAAAACCAACCACAAACGATTAGATGAAGATACTCGTAATTTGGAAGCCACAACGAAACTTGAACTGATTGCCGGAAAGGAGTGATAGTGGCTTCGGAAAATATCCGGCTTTGACGAAGGCAATGTGTTTATAAAAATACCATCATGTGTTTACAAGAATAATATGAAGGAAGCAAATAAAGGAAGTACATCCGTGATGACTTATCCAACAGTAGGTATTTTGATCAAAATATATGTATGTTAATCAAAAAATTTCTTGTCAAAACTTTTTTTTTTGTGTGCTTACCTGGGGACTTCACCTACAAGATCTGGTTAACAGATCTCGAAATAGAATTCACCAACTAAAGTTTCTCAGCGTCCAATCTGCTCTGCCACTCCACACTATGTTAATTCGACCAATATGGAAGTATGCTTGCGGGATATGGAGTTCAGCAGCCAAAACCCATGTACAGAAAGTACAAACCATACAAAATAGAATACTGCGATTAATTACCAGAGCTCCATGGTTTGTGCGAAACTCAGTAGTTTCGAGTTAATCAAGGAATCATACAAACGTCTAAACACGTCCATGTTGAACCACCCAAACGCCTTGATTCGCGAAATCGCCGAACGTCCACCGCCATTACCAACCGAAAGGAGGCTTAAGAAAAAACGACCGCAAGATTTATTAATTACACCCGACCCGAATCAGTAAAATACCCAGAATTTGAATTTTAAATAATATTTAATAATATCCCGATATTTTAAAATCATCATCACAGATGTATGAAATTTCTAGATTGTTTCCCCAAATTGGTTGTTATGTTCTTATTCTTATTCAATAATTATGTTAATATTAATCTTTGGTTGTAGGACGATCGCTGGATCGTATCTAACTCTCAAGCAACATGTAAATCAAGGCTAAGCCTTACTATAATATTATTATTGTACTAATTGTAATATAATTGTAGTATAATTGTAATATCCTACGGATAATAAAGTCATTCTCATAATTTAAAAAAAAATTGGATGTGTAAACAGTATACTGCATAAATGGGATCTTTTGGTTTATAAGGTTTTGAATGACTACAAATATGTATGTAATAAACACATTTTCTATTATATTCTAAATATGCTATCCTATGACTGGTTGATTTAATCACTCGCAATTTGAATTACATTGTAAAACTGAAGACATTTTCAACCACCGAACCAAGACAATTTCTGTTTGAACATTACCTACTCTGCTACCTAACTCCTCGAGTTTTTTGTTTTTTTTTTAACCCATGACAATTGCTTCAAATTGTCTGGTGCATCGCGAATTGGAAGTTCGTTTCGTGATAATTGGAATCTCTCCCAGTAGGGTAAAAAGATTGAGGTGGAACGGAGGAACCAATACAGTTACAACCACACTTGGCTCGGTCCCTCGATTCCACGGTAATCCCTGGCCGGTCTGTGAGCTTCGCAAACAGCTGGTTCAGCCAGAAACAACTGTTTTCACTTTACAACTGTCATTATCACTATAAAATTATGGGATTGCTTCGGGTGGATCCCGTCAGATTTTAGACTACTGTGCAGGAGGAGAACTTATTGGGAGAAAACTTGTCTACTGTAATACCTCTCTGGCATTAAGAATGAAAGGAATTTTTCGGCACAGGGCTGTACAGCGGGAGAAGTCAGGCAATTCCGCGCACTGCCCCCTCCATAAAGTTTTATATTCCCAATATCTATGCTTGGACCCCGCCGTTCTCAGTAGTAGTTGACCTGAGAGCAGCTGAATAGCAAAGTGGATTTGGGGGGTTCTCCTCCTACGATGCTTCCTTATCTTATTATACCGCTTCAGGCAGCATAATGCATTTACATTTTCCATATTCGGGGGTTATTGGAGGTAGTGCGGAATGAAAATCTTTCTTCCAAGCTTTCGGTTATAATTAACCATCTTCAGGGTTCGTGGCTACATAATGATTATTGTTCCTCCGACAGTCTTCATGTAGCTGCATCGGTTGGGCGGTATGTTGGTGGGAAAATTACTGCTGTTTCGAGGTGCGAGGCTTTATGCTGGGTGGAGGTGTTGAATTTACCATGATATTGCACTGAATTACGTAGATTTTAACAAAATATGAAGATTGTCGTTAAGGTGGGCTGGGGTTATGGATGCAACATCGAAATCAAATAATCGATTAAAACATGGAATGATACAATTATTATTCTTAAGCTAATAATTGATGTGGCCTATTAATCAGTATTGAATAATCGATGTTCGATTAATTGAAATCAAATAATCGATTTTTTAAGTACTCAATTCAAATGCATAATTATTTAATAATTCTGCTTTCTCACTCTACAAAAATCTGATGGTTTTCTTCGTCTGACCTTCTTCGACCTATTGTTACAGGCTAAAGCTGATAAAGGTACGGGAATGGCAAAATTAATAAAATTGCATAAAATAGTTAAGGCATGGATATTTCTTATGGCTAGGGTCGTTCCAAAATTGGCGTGATACAAAAAAAGTGACGTTTTTTGGCGCAATTCCCGTGGTAAATTTGGCTTAGGGATATTTTTTCATGGGTTGATTCCAATTGAAGTTTTATTATTGAAGTTAATAAACCACTAGAATGTATACGAAGAGCGTAACCAAAATTGGAGAACTGACAGGCCGATGGAACGACGCGGAACCATAATTCAACAGGGATATGACTTGTGAATTTTAGACAGCATATTTCACTGGAACACAGAAGTTGACCCGCTGAGTAGCAAGTTCAATGACCCTTACACGTCCGAAATGATGCAGACGTAAATGTAGCTGGTTCTCGGTAACTCATCACACTCCTCCACTCGGTAACTCAATCGTTGGGAGCTCCTGATATACAACACAGACGTCCGTATAACCTTAAAATAGTACATTTACTTTGACAATAGTAGTAAACTCAAAATGCAACGCCCCTTTCAGATGAGACACGGAACAGTTCAATTTTGGGGCTTGTCCAATGTTAAATTTACTCTCTATGGCCAACTCTTCGTCCACTGAACACGGATTCTTGGCCCCTTCCCTCTTCATCCGCTCTTGTTCTAATGCCCTCGTCGTCTGTCACACCTGCGAGACGCCTTATAAACCACGTGGATCCCATTAGATTACCAGACCTTTCAAGGTTTTCCCTTATGTCACATTGTTTCGACGGATTCCCTAATTGGAACAGATTTCACTGAGACGTGACGAGTCAAGTGTTGTAAAGCATAAAAACCTCAGAAATCACCAACTGTGAATTTTATAATGTACTGCAGACGACTTGAAGATCTGCTTTTAGCGAATTTTCAAAGGAAAGGAAGCTATTGTTCTCGGTCCAAAATTTTCAAAACTCGAATTTCCGAAAATTTTGCATACCAAAATCCGTTTCAGACCATCCTGAATCCACTGCCAAAAGACACGAAATATCACATGTACCTAAACATACATAATTCTCATTCATCGTTTCTGTCGATAGAATTGAGAGAGAAAGCTCAAATTTGCCCAAAAAATCCATCCTGGCCATCGAAAGGCTAAGTTCGTAGATGGGCAGAATCGGGCCACTCTAAGAGTGCTTTGGGGAGTTTTAAAGGGGAAAATTACCCATAAATTCCTAAAATGAAACACAGTCTGACAAGTGACACCTCATTTTTAGGTTTTTTAAAACGCTGAACACGCTCCTGGTGGTAAACCGGTAAATTTATGTGTCCATCTAAAGTATATGACGAGTCCAACTCTCTCTGTCCAACTAATCTGTATGTTTTTTCAAGGAAAAATTTTATATTAACAAAATTCTGTTTTTATCAGTTTGCAACAAAAGTTTAATCACAACGCTTTCCCCCCCGATAGGCCAACTTCGTGGATTTTTCAAGCGAAGAAGTGGGTGGGAAGAAACATGATTATGTATATTGTAAGACATTACCTAGATTGAGAAGTTATGTCATTCAGGGCAATTGAGTCTTGTTAGGTACCCTTTGTAATTGGAGCACTCCTCATACTGGACTTGATTGTGCCGCGCAAAAAATAGTTCTGTAGTGCAAGTGAAACCCAGTGACTTAGTGATCCCTCTTCAAACACGTGCTTAGTTTTGCAGAAAATCCTGCCTTCGACAGAGATTAATGATTATTTCTAGATAAAATGTATCAGAAAATGTATCACTGCTAACTGGTGTGGATTTACCAACGTAAATGAAATAATGTATATCTTCACACCTACCAATAACCTTTTTTCAATCCGGCGGAAGATTTCTCATTTTCCAAAGGGCAAGGACAAATATGACGAAGTCTTATAACATATTATATACCAACCGTACATGTACCGAGAATATAATCCCCTCGGAACTTTTGCAGTACAACTGTCACAGGAACTATATAGAACCATCACAGGCCCCTAACATGTGACATCAGTTGATGTTTTCATCCTCTTCAGTCCACCCACACGATCATTACAAGCGCGAAGAAATCGGCGCAATTTACAGTTTAGGGGGCGTTTAACAGATAAGTAGATTAGAAGGAATCGAGGCTCTATAAATACCGCGAAAAGGTGTCTGGGCGGAGCTGCGAGCAGAGGGCACTCACTAAATTATACTGTTACATTATTTTTACGGGGTTTTTTCCGAGTTCAATTTTTCATGTGAATATTATTAGTATTATTCTGACTTTTGTTTTACACTGTCACCTTCTGTAGTCATTTCTAATAACAAACCTGCGCTCTAATGTAAGTAGTAGGTCTGCTGAACCCACATAAAATTAAGAAATGGTTTCACAGGATTTTGTTGAAATTATTTAAATGAACAATAATTAATGAATTAAAGGATTAAGTACCTATCACTCCTTCGATATTTTTGTATGATGTACATGTTGAAACTACTAAATGCTAGTGTTATTAGCCTCATATAATCTAATGAAACTAGCACTTAAATAAAAAACTAAATTAGCATTGAACCATGAATTGCACAGTGTGCAATCGTAGTGAGGTTGTCTGATGAAATATTGTTAAAACTGTACTGGTCTCTATTGTAAATCTAGGGGAAGTTTTGTTTCCAATACTAAGCCTTGTTTTTGTACCACTTATACTTACATTGTTGTAAATAAATGGCATTCAATAAATAAATTATTGTAATAAATAAATTATTATAATAATTAAACAATAAATTATCATAAATAAATTATTCACGATCGTGTTGATGCTTTCGCTTCTAACTGAGATAATAACACAAGCGGCAAAACTACCACTCTGTGTTATGGTAAGACCTTTTTATTACTACACATCTAATACACACCTAGGGGAGATTTCGAAACGGGTACAGTGCTTGCGAAGTGGTTAGAACATCGCTTTAGTAGTAAGGAAAAGGGCAGGCGGGGAAAGTGGATATCAACACTTTTTCCGGCTGTTGTAGAATGATTTTTACACCGAGTTTTATTTGGGGGGATATCACATCTTTTTGTTGTGAAGTTGAAAACACCTGTAGAGGCAATATGCAAGAATAAATTAAGCAAATTAATAAAATTATAAATTAATTTTTTATTAATCGAGGTAAAAATAATTTATTTATTTATTAATAAATCAATAAAATAAATAAGTTAAGCAACAATAAGGGATACCCTGTTGTAGGGCTGTTTGCTCTACTGAATAATAAGAAGAACAGGGTAAGAGTGAAGAACCGGGTTTTCAAAGTTATATAACTCGGCTCCCTTTAGATCTAGCGACTTGAAACTTCCAGGGCGTTCTTTACTACCTAGAAGATCCACACCAAATTTCAAGTAAATCGGCTGTAGACCCGTCAAAATGGCACAATTTAGCCTAGATTTCAGTTTTTTGTTCCTAAAACATTTTGGGTTGAGATAATGGGTCCAATCTTGCTGGTTATGTACTGGTTATGTTATAAAGATGGTCTGTGCAAAATTTCAAGTCGATTGGTCCTGTTAAAACGTCTGTAGACTCATCAAAGTGTACAATACCTATTGAGATATGGTTTAGGTATATCTTTTAAGACATCTAATTTAAGACATTTGTCTGAAGCTGAAACGAAGCTTCGTGCAAAATTTCAAGTCAATCGGTGAAGGTGGAGAGGCTGTAGCCCTGACGGTCTGAATAAGGAGAACGAGAAGAACGAGAAGAACAAGAACAACAAGGGACGGGCGAAAAACCGGGTTGTAGAAGTTATCCCCCCAAAAAACACTCCGTGTAAAAATCACCCCGCCTCGCAAATATCATTCTTCAGAGGCCGGAAAAAGTTATGATATCCACTTTCCCCGCCCGCCCTTTTCCTCATTAAGGAGCTAAGTATAATGAAAAGCTTAACCACTTCACAAGCACCGTACCCCTTTCGAAATCTCCCCTTGGCGCTATTGCGAGACGTTTTTATTACTTCCACAAGCAACTAATACTTGATGGTGGTTAACGTTTTATACAAGTATTAGTTGCTTGTGGAAGTAATAAAAACGTCTCGCAATAGCGCCAACGGGAGATTTCGAAAGGGGTACGGTGCTTGTGAAGTGGTTAAGCTTTTCATTATACTTAGCTCCTTAATGAGGAAAAGGGCGGGCGGGGAAAGTGGATATCATAACTTTTTCCGGCCTCTGAAGAATGATATTTGCGAGGCGGGGTGATTTTTACACGGAGTGTTTTTGGGGGGATATCACATCTTTTTGTTGTCGAAGTGGGTCATTTTATAAAGAAGGTCTATGCAAAATTTCAAGTCGATTGGTCCGGTTACCCAGGCTGTTGACTCGTCAAAGTTGCCAAAATTAGCCTAAATTTCAGTTTTTTGTTTCTAAAAGTTTTTGGGTTGAGATAATGGGTTAAACCTTTCAAAAGGCACTGTCTGATGTTGAAACGAAGCTCTGTGCAAAATTTCAGAGCTTGTGGTCGCAGAAGAGTGAGGTTTGGATTGGTATGGTTTTGCTAGCTAAAATACATTTTAAATGTGGATTTTAATCTAATTCCACATTATCCGACGGTTAAGGCTACAGCCTCTCTACCTTCACTGAATGACTTGAAATTTCGCACAGAGCTTCGTTCCAACTTTACCAATCGCCTTTTAAAAGATTCAAGTCGTTAGGTCCAAATGGAGTCGAGTTATATGAATTCAAAAACCCAGTTTAACCCTGTAATTATTTTCGCCCTTCCCGTTCGTTAACGGAAATTTCCGGTGGTTGGTTTAGTGCTATGGCAGTTCATAACCCAGTTCAAGAGATCACCTGATGGCGTAAATGTTACTAGGGCACTCTCATTACCACCGGCGATATTGACCGTTTCAGGAAGAAGGTTTAATTATCATCCTCCATTAATTAAGGAAGCTCATCATTAGGGCATTTTGTGACCACCCAAATCTTTTTCTTCAATAAACTCCAACTACAAGTGGTGTTTCAAGAGTCAATAACCGTTTTTAGAAATCCAAAACCGCCGTTCCTGTTAACTCCAACCCAACTACGGACCGTAAATTCCGGCGAGTACAAATATTTTGCTTGGAAGTCGGAGCTCTTCGCAACGAGGTTTATTTTACTCTAATAATAGATCGTGACAAATAGACACATCCAACTCACCGCGTATTTACAAACAATGGAAACCGCTGGCCGTCCATCGCAATTTGGTTTCGGATTCTGAGGGGAACTTAGGGCGTACGTTCCCACGCATCTCCTCACCCTTCACGAAGTGATGTGTTCGGTATTTGTTGAATTCGGATGAATTGACGTCAGATCAAAAGATAAGTCTAAATGCAACAACCCATTCGTCTGTATACATTGGTTTGAGGGCGAGGGGAGTTGGAATCTTGAATTGGGAACTGATTGGATAACGGTAGTTTTTTTGGCTACTGAATAGAACCAACAATTACTGAGTTCTTCTAAAGTTATATGTAACACCAACAATTACTGAGTTCTTCTAAAGTTATATGTAACACCAACAATTACTGAGTTCTTCTAAAGTTATATGTAACACCAACAATTACTGAGTTCTTCTAAAGTTATATGTAACACCTCTAGGAAATGAAAGGCTACAAGGTGGGTTACTTCCAGTCAGTGGCAGATCTATGGGGGGGGGGGGCTAAGGGTGGCAAGGGCGGGAGGGCGAATTTTATTCAAGGGACCTTTCGATGTGGCCACTTGCACTGGAATAAGTCTAAATAAATCACACGACACTGGTATTGCTGTTGGACAATTTCTAGATGACAATGAAAAACTACAATTTTTGACTCAGACTTGGAAACCTTCATTGGAATATAATTTCCTAACTAAATTTGAAGGCTAACAAAATCAGAAATACAGAAGGGAATGGTTGGAACAACACGACTAGCTTGCTATAGCGAGTGCTTGTCTGGAGGATTTTGTAAAATATGCGTTCTTTTCGCTCCTGCTGAAGCAGGAGTAGGTGAGGTAAGCCGATTTAAATCTCTGCAAATTCTTGGCACAACGTTTCATCGTCTTCTTTGTGCAGATTACCCTTCTGTCTAGATCACTAAATGGTAGATTAATTATTATTATTTAAAGTACGCCAATTTTGTATGTATATTAGGTAGGTATGAGAACGGGTCGTAAAGTAGCCTAGGTACCCCCTTCCCACTAACACTGGTGGGGAGGGGAGTCTAGATTTTACGATTATAATCTACGGGCTCAAATGAAAGTACCTAGTTGACGAAGGGATTTGAAAAATTATGGTTTTTGAACCCTAGGTATATCTTGGTGGGTGGGGGTACTCACGGGTCCCGGAAAAAATTAATTTTTCAACTCTCCTCGCCAACAGCTTTCATTTGAGCCCGTACATTATAATCGGAATATCTAGAGGGGGTTTAGGGGAGATTTAGGGGAGGAAATTAACCATAAATTCCCAAAATGAAACAGTCTGGCAAGAAACACCTCATTTCAAAGGTTTATTTTCGCTGAACTCATTGGTGGAGTCAGAATTGGGATATCTTAAACCGTTCTCGAACTGGACCGCTTTGAAGATGAAGAAACGTGGTTGTTACTTGAGATGTTCTTCACGGTTCATCCGCTCTAATCTGATAACGGAAAGAGATGTCGCAATTCTGACTTCACCTTCGTGTTTGCCAGCGTGTTTTACCATGGTGTTTGCCATGAAAATGGCTATATAATGCCATTTTTTACCCTTAAATTCCAAAAAACAATTTGGTTGAGGGTCCCCCCTGACCACCCGGTTAGCCCCCCCCCCCCTTGCCGCAGTTTCCGCTACTGCTTCCAGTGGACCCACAAAATATAAACTCAGGGATGAAGGGATATTTTCTACAAATATCTTCTCAAATAATAATCTCTTCAAATTGGAACAAACCAAAAAATATTACACTTCACCAACAAAGAATACTTCGTCAAGGGCTTTTGCCCTCAAAGGCCACTGGCGTTTTGTGTTTGTCAATTTTTGATGGAAATCCATGAAGTTTGCCCTAGTTGTTGAATCAGTTCATTGAGTTCGACCCAGCTCCCATTGAGACGGGCGGGCTCCAACCGATACCATCATTTCTCAGTGGGACAGCTCCCTCCGATGTTATTGGCAAAGTGGGGCGGGAGCCGTAGCTCGGCGTTTAAAATCCCATTTACCGAGGGCTTACGCTACGCTTATTCGCCGTCTGGAAGGAGCCCTTCATTACACGGTTCAGTCAGTCCCAACATTTATTGAGGTGCCGCCATCCACATAATTTGTCGGGCGATTAATAATGAACAATGGAATTTCCAAGGGGATTATAAAATGTATTTAACTCCGCTCGTTAATTGGAATAAATACCGGCTGGAGCATCCAAGAACGTACCTGTATAAGGTAGATGCGCGCCGTTGAGTTTTGATTTACTGAGATTAAGCCAACGGTAACTACCGCTAAACGTTAAATTTTCATTTCTATCTTAGTTTCATGTCACCGTTAGATCCACCAACAGTTATACTTTTATTCAACGAACTGCTATAATAAATAAAAGCAAACTACTTATTTAAAGTAGGATATTCAATTTTTGGAAAGAATCCTGATACTACTGAAAGATTGTATGTGTCTTTAGTCAGGTCTCGGCTCGAGTTTGGGTCGTCTATTTGGAGCCCTCTGTACAAGGTACCTATGAAATGAAATGAAAATGAAAAATAAGTTTATTCTTTCGAAAACATAATATATAATAATGTGGGTAATTCCACATTATTATAGCTAACTAATATATTCACAATTAATTAATATGTTTGTTTAAATCTGATTGTACTGATTGTATAATATTATTATACAATCAGTACAATCAGATTTAAACAAACATATTAATTAATTGTGAATATATTAGTTAGCTATAATAATGTGGAATTACCCCACTTCTTGGAACACAGTTCCGTGCTATGTGGGGAGAGTTGACCTAAGCACCCCGCTAAGTAGGTACTCATGTACCTGTTGGTACAGCTGCAGTTTGTTCATTTTCCTTAATTCTTTATTTTGTAGACTTACTTTAAATACCTAGTTTAGCTTATCTCTCAATTTGTTGTTGATTTTTTCCTGTTTTTTACTTTAATACATTTTTATTGTTATTAATTCATAACATGGATGCTTGAAAACAGTAATTAGAATGCTGTCATTCAGTAATTAGAAAGCTGAAGACATATTTCTTGTATTTATCTCGACTAAGGTTAAGCTGTTGGGCAAGTGTGTCAGCAGAATCGGCAGGCTATTGATGCGATTGATCGAATCCATCACAGGATTCTTAAGACTAAAGAATACTTAGTAGGTACGTTTTTTTCAAGTGTTCACGCTCTCTGGGTCTGGTTGAATTGGCGATCGTCAAATGTTACACTCGAAGGATTTTCCAAAGTTATTTTCGTTCGCAAGGTGATCGATGGTTCCTACGATGCTTCGTTGCTTGAACACTTAAATTTCAGAATCCCTACGTGTCACACTCTCCGTAACGATGTTTTTGAACCGGACTTTCGGAGAACAAGTTATGGTATTAACAGCCCCATTGTGAGGATGCAGAGGACGGTGAATTGTCTTTGCGTGGATATTGTTTATCAAGATGAAATTGTTCAGTTACTTTTCCAGAAATATTCTCTAATTGATTATTATTGTATTTATTATGTGTTTTGTGATTACTTTGTGTAAGTCGAGTCGGCCATGTTGTGATATACTTTCTTCTTTCTTTTTTTTTCTCTTTTCTTGTATTTGGGATCTCGGACCCCGTATTCATTAAATAAATTAATTAATAAATCAAGAATTGAGGGAGTAGGAAAAACTGTAAACATTTGTTGCAAATCTTAACTTGGTCTTGTACAGTTTTATTCCGTATAGAAAAGCGCTCTGGATGGGTCAGTGGGCAGATGTATCTACAAATATTACTTTTGGCTACGATCGAAACTCGTGTGTCACCACTTCTAAATGTACACAGAAGTTCCTCTCAACCTCAATTTATGCAGAATGTTTTGATTCCTATTAAATTCCGAATTCGTCGCAATTTTTACGTAAGTAGGTACTTAGTTTTTGTAAAGAGCTAATTGGACGAGAGAAATAATTACTGCAAAAGCCAACCGAGTCATTTCAAAATAACGTGTTTCCATTGATTTTCATCACACACCAGTAAGATCACAGTGACAATGCTGGTGCTCTGCGCGAAATTGTAGTCATCGTGCCTCATGTCTCTCGTACGTTAAGGGGCACATACACGAACACACACTGATACAGGGTTGCCTAGACCGAGGCACTTTGCCTCATGTCTCTCATACGTTAAGGGGCACATACACAAACTTATGCTAATACAGGGTTGGCTCGGCCGAGGCAATTTGCCTCATGTCTCTCATTTCCCCTACTTACGAGCAAATCCTAAAGGAGTTATTTTCAGGGGATTTATCAAAGTTTCAACTTCGGTCAGTGATTCAAAACAGTCGATTCTCTAAACTACAAGAAATTTTATAGGCCAGAGGTCGAGGCGCAACAACCCCCTCAGATCAGGATTAGGGAAATATTCTTCTCCCGGTTAACTTCGAAATATCGGTGTAAGAGTCGTTACAATTTAAAACGCGATGTTACACACAATCACTCATTATAAGGGGAGGTATGTGCATAAAATTTATGGCAGCCATAAATTGTTAGGAACAGAACTAAACGGTTATGCTGTGCAACTCAAGACTGCTCTGTACTGCGGGTTTTGGTCGAAGTCATTGCGCCGTGTTGCCATCCCTGAACCTAATGAGGAATATCCACGTACATATTGTTGTACTCATCATTTGAAAGAAGAGTGTAAGACTGATTTAGGAAGGATTTTTTAAAATTTTATTTGGCATTACATAACGTATACAGCCATACATGTGGTGAATATCTACAATAATCTACAACTATATAAATTTGTGTCAAATTATAATGTGACCATATTATGGTAACATTATAATTTGACAAAAATGTATATAGTTTGTCATAATTTAATATATTTTTGATGTTAGTATGCAATAATAATCAAAACTAAATGCCGTTTTTCTTATCAGACTGTCTACTAATAAATGTGTCTAGCTTTCGTAATCTGGGCATTCCATAATAAGATGTTGTAGTGTCCCATTCCGGTTTCCTAATTTGTGACATTCTGGGGAGTCTTTTAACCAATTTTGTGTAGGTAGGCGTTGCACACCCCATGATTCACTCTCAGTTGAAATATCGAGCGGCCAACGGATTTACACAATTTTTTCTTTGCGAACCACGAAGAACGAGGTGGCTGGGGTTGTATAACTTTATATGATTGTCCGTTGTTTGCCTGAACGAATTCCTCCTTCCATTTTTCGTAATATATATTTTCCAGAATGGATACGGATTCATCTATCGTCATAGAAGTGAATAATTCTGTTCCTGAAATCGCACCCTCCTTTGCCAGAGCGTTTACTCTCTCGGTCGGAATAAGTCCAACGTGAGCTTTCAACCATATAAATATGATTTCCTGGTGATTACTCTGACACATTTTCAATTATTGAAAAAAAGCTGAGCGATTAGTCCGTTCTGTGCTCTTCAAAATCCAATCCCCTTTAGGAAACTCAGTGAATCTGTACATATTTCAGCATCGAAGGATGGCGATTTGGGCGGTAGCCTGAATTTTTCATTATAATCCGTAATTAATTCGTGTATTGCGCATCCTGCTAAATTTCTAGATTTTGATCCATCAGTTAAAATTAGACTGGCATTTGGTCACTCATTGGACACAAAATTGTAGAATTTCTCGTCAATATCCAACTGTTCATGATTTCCAAGCAGGAACAATTTTATTTGAACGGGAATCATCAATTCTTCATAAGTCAGTAGGAACGGACTTGGTTCATTGCATTCAATGTAGTGTGGGAAGATTCACATCTTCTACTTGAAACTCTTCACAAGCTGTGGCTCGTCATCCTAGTTGTTGAAGTAAGCGTGCGTACACTTGACCTACTAATGATATGGATCATGTATCGTCTGCGAGATCTTATCCTGAACATGTATCGATCAGCAAACATCTGGAATCGTAGTTTTAATGGTTGCCCTCCAGATTCAGCTAAGATTGCATCAATTGGCGTTGACCGAAGGAATCCCATGCACTGTATTATACATTTTTATTGAAGTCTGGAAATCTTGAGTAGGTGTTATATTTCCTGACTCATTTAAGAATTCCCTTATCTTGCAATTAATAATTTGCAAACAAAATATGATGATTGACTGATAAAAATAATAACAAAATTGAGTGGGAAGTCAGATCAGACAGTGGAGCGATGGTTAGTCAGTGTTTCGTATTAGCACTTAAAAAGAAAAAAGTATTTAAAAATCCAAGCTGAGGGCCACCAGGAGACATGTTAGACATGTTACATTCTGGAATATGGTGGTGAGCAACTGAAACTCTCAATAGACTTGGCAATCAGAAAATGCAAATGGAACGGATGAATTCGCGGGTAGACGAAGAGTTTGTAGGGTCGAGTTATCCGAGAGGAATCGAGCCAAATGGGTTGGAAATCGTTAAAGTTATAGTCAGCGGATGAAACTGGTAGTTGGACGAGAGGACGTTAGACGTAGTTATTATTGTGAAGTTCATTCAGAAAATATTTAAATAATAAGTGGAATACGCTCTCAGTCGAACATAAATAATGAGAGTTTTGCTTCAAACGAAGTCTCCGTGACACAGAATTCGAAATCGATTTCCCCAACCACCGATGGCCTCAGCAGAGAAGCACGATCACGATAAAACGTCGATTCTCCGGACAGTAACCTATAGGTTATGAACGAAGTTCGGATCAGTAAATCGGCCCAACTAAATATAAACACCACGTGACCCCACAAAACTCCTCTCCCCGTCTATTCTCCCAAGGCTATGCCCATTTCGACCAACACCATTCTCACTTGTCTCGTCCTTTTTATATCTCATTTTTTCCTACGCCCCGCTCTTCGCCACCTCCGCGATATTTCCTTCCCTCTCGGATAATATTGTGGACCGACCGCTGCCTTCCTATTCGCTCTTGAACTAGGGGAGACCGCCGCTTTCCGTTTTGTCGCCAGGCTCTTTTTACGTTCTCCATATTTCTTCCCTTTTTTTCTAATCCGGTGCGGCCCTTGGGGGCGTGAGCGCGACGGGATGCGAGGAATCCCCTTATAAACCCACGCATTTTCAACCTCAGTCGTTAGTATTCCAAATGGCGTTGGAACATCCTGGTAACACAGATTCTCAGCAGCAACCATAATGAATGAGGTCGCTTGGATTTCAAAAGCGTCGGGACTTCATTTATTCTCGCAAGCCGAGGAACATTAACATTACCTTCACTCCCACAGTCCAACGACAACGCTTCGTTCTGAAAATTAATCCAACCAAAATCTACTGAAAATTGTGACCAAAGTTGAATATTGTTGCAATTGTGTATGTTGAATCATTTCTGCTTAAAGGCATTTCAGGGTAAAACACGAAGAAGAATACTCCCAATTGCGGGACATAAAAGCAGGAGTACCTCAGGGTAGCGTCCTTGGGCCAGTACTCTATCTGTTATACACGAGGGATCTCCCGAAACCAACAGAAACTTTGAAACGACGTTTGCAGATGACACAGCGATCCTGGCTGTTGGTCCCACCGTTGAAGAAGCCTCGAGTAAACTACAGGACTCCGTGAACAATATCCATCAATGGACCAAAAGATGGAGAATAAAACTCAACGAAGCAAAGTCGACACACATTAACTTTACATACAGAAAAGTGACTCAAATACCTATAGTTATAAACTCCCGAATCGTCCCATATGCTGATGCTGCTAAGTACCTTGAAATGACCCTGGACGCCAAGCTCCGCTGGAAGGAGCACGTTAAGAAGAAGATGGCAGAAATCAACCTAAAATTCAAGAAGATCTTCTGGCTCATTGAGAGAAAATCCCAACTGCCTATACATAACAAAATGCTACTTTACGAACAAGTGATCAAACCAATATGGGCTTACGGCTGCCAGTTATAGGGCTGCACTAAGAGGAGCAACTTGAAAATAATCTAAACAACGTAAAACGAAATCCTCAGGAGCATATTTAATGCCACCTGGTATGTTCCAACGGATGATCTCCATCGCGATCTTAAAGTCAAGATGGTGAACAAAGTTGTTCAAAACCGAGCAACGGACCATGAAAACCCTCTCTACAAGCACAGGAATGTTGAAGTACTGAACCTTCTGGACAACAGCGGCGATGTACGAAGGCTGAAAAGGACCAAACCCCTGGACCTAGTTACATCTCACTAAAGTGATGTGATGAGTGGTAGTAGGTAGTGAGCTATGAACCACAATAGTTAAAATTAACTAACAGAGTGAAGTTACGAGTACTAGATGTAAGTATATACATTTGTAACAATACAGATGATTTTTTTTTTTTAATCTGCTTTCATCAATTCTGCAAATCATCCGATTTCAACTTTGATGTCGGGATACAGCCATCTTGCGGCCAAGTATTTACTCTCCATGAAATATTGGGTAGTATAACCTTCTGGCTGGCCCAGTAGAATAAGTAGAAGAACCGTTCAGAGAGCCGGAAGAAATCGTCCCTTAAGATCCCTTAGGCTTTAACTCAGTTTTCCCAACTTTTCAGGAGAGACAAAAGACGTATTTTCCAACGTTCTGTAGTAATTTCTATGGTTATTGCGGCTTGTCTGCGTTGAAGAGGCCTTTTTCTGCATTGCAATAAAGGCCCAACCAATGAGCTAGAAAGACGGACCGAGAGATTTTGCATAAGGATCCGTTCCTAACTCATTTTGCCAAAAAACTGAGTTAGACCTT
The DNA here is from genome assembly GCA_963920205.1 of Stenodema calcarata. Taxonomy (NCBI): domain Eukaryota; kingdom Metazoa; phylum Arthropoda; class Insecta; order Hemiptera; family Miridae; genus Stenodema; species Stenodema calcarata. The sequence goes on along the minus strand of OY986051.1, from coordinate 4,852,502 downwards.
ATGGAATCTTGAGGGACGAAATGCCACTTCGATCAATACCTGAGCATTAAAAAAATTAACTTTCAAAATCTCTCAATAGTAGTTGTTTTAATACCTAGTGTATGTATTTGGACATTGACAAGGTGTTGGTGTCTCATATTGGTAGTAGGATGAAGCTGTTGAAAAGAGCCCTGAATTTCCAAACATATCCGTATTCGAACACCTGTAGTTGTTCATGTACGATACACAACACAAGGGGTGGATGAGAGTCGGATAATAAATATAGTTGATTGCCCTACAACTCATTGTGAGGTATGTCTTTTGTGCTGATGGAATTCGTTGGGCTAAATATTTCACCAAAGGGCAGCAAAAAGGAAAAGGGCGGAAGAGTGATGGCTGGAACAGATGCGTTGGATGAAACCGGGAAAACGGGTTACCTCGCGGTGAGAAGGGAATGTGGGCCAGGGGACAACCCCTGCCTTCCCGCCCTCAAGACTTTACGTCCTGCCACAGAACGAACAATAAAACTCGGTGGCCTCACTACCCTCGTGGGCTAAAATCTAAATCCCTCTGACCGAGTTTCCCTTTCTCTCCTTCTCTGAGTAAAGATGCACTATCAGAGAGAGAGAGAGGGAGGTCATTTGGAATTCCGCACGGGTTCACGCCACAGCCGGTGGGATTGGAATAAGGCAAAGGCTCCCGTGGCGGTGCAAAAGCGGTTTGCCATTAATCATCGATCTCATCCTCCTCCAGCTTCAGCCGGTCTAGCGCCGACCTAATGGGCCAATAGCTGTTCCGCCATTCCCTCTGCTATGCAAATCAACAGAACTTTATGGATTTGAAAAGTATAAATGAATTCTTCCTCCGGAATAGTTTAATCTGGCTGGAGAACATTCCAATCCTAAGCAAAATACTTATCGTTTTCCAGACTCATCGAAATGCTGGAGTTTTCTTACTACGACCAATGTACCTTCACAATATACCACAATCAACTCTCATTTACAAACTCGTAGATATCACTTCTGAACTCTTCATTCGTAGTGATTACTAGCGAAAACGCTAACATCTTCAACATAGGTCAACCACATTACGTATAGAAACCCCTTCTGTCTAAATCAATGATCTGCCAATCTGTATTGTCTTATCGTGTGTACAAGATATCCTTAAAACGCCTTTAACGAATCCCTTAACGTCCTCAACTATATCAAAGATGTCAAATGGCTATAAAAGTGAACTTTCGAAGAAATAAATGTTTTGAAATCCTTTATAGAGTGGAACGCCGGAATTGGCAACCTGCTACCATATTAAGAAGAGGACCTCAGCCTAGATCATTCATTATAGAGGATACCAATGGTAGACAATACAGAAGAAATTCGTGGTTCTTGAGGAAGATAAGAAAAGACCTTCAGTTGCCTACACCAGTCCAAATGAGTCGTCCGATCAGTAGAAGATCAACCAGGACGGTAAACCCACCGAGCAGGCTCAATTTATGAGCTTTTCATTAAAGAAAGGCCTTTGTCTATTTGGAGGTTTGTAGGAGGTTGTAGGTATTGTTTCCTCGATATTGCAATTCTGACTTCACCATCGTGCGTAAAAAAAAGAAAAAGAAAACCCTTTAAACTGAGGTGTCACTCGTCAGACTGTTTCATTTTGGGAATTTATGGGTAATCCCCCCCCCCTCCCGTTATCGTCTGGTATGATATTTATGAAGTACTTACATAAGATTATTGGTGTCTTTTTGCAGTGAATTCAGGATGGTCTGAAACGGATTTTTGTATGAAACTTTCGGAAATTCGAGTTTTAAACATTTTTGACCGAGAACAATAACTTTTCTTCGAACATTCTGTAAAATGTGACTTTTCTTTGATCTTTGATATAAACATTTTAACTTAGAGTTCCATTCCACCTAATGCATCAACTTATTGGCATGTTTATTTATTTATTTATTTTTTTTAAATAATTTCATAGTATAATATTATGAATTTGAAACACAGATAAAAAGGCAGTCAGATATTTAGGAATTCAACGGTAATGTCACGCGTTTCTTACCTCTTTCATATTTTTGCCTGTGGGAGTCGAAATAAAAACTTGACATTGTGCGAGACCGATGTGCTATCAAGTTTCACCGTTTGCACGGCAAACAAAAAGAAAATTACGATGTCACAAAGCCGCATCGGGTCGATAGAACTTATTCCCCGAGATATAAACAATGCGGTCTCCTCGACCTACCGACAATGGGAGAAGTTTGATCAGTTCCCTCCTTTTGAATCGTACGATTCATTCTTTTGGGCGTCATCCAAACGAAATGAGCAATTTCAACAACATCCAGATTCAAAGGTTCGACATAATTTTGAAGAATGGAACATTCCTACCGAGAGCAAAATAAAGTCAACAATCTGGTAAATATGAAATCCTTTCAGGGACGATGAACTTGTTACAATAAAATCAACTAAATAATCTGCATCCCAGATCACCATTCACAAGTCACCATACATAATTCAGTTTCAAAAAGTTCATGTTTTGCGTCACTCCGATTTATTCCAAGAATGAAATGAGTTTTTTCACTCCCAAACATTTGGAAATCCCATTGATTTGTAGATACAGTGAGTTTTGCCAGGACCTTCAGGTTCAAAAGAGCCATCAAAAACTAATAAAGTTGAAAGGAAAAATAGCGTATTCAAGTAATGAAACTAGAAAAGCTGTGGCGAGAACCGGAGGGGAGGAATTGAAAAGCCGAATCGACAGTTGACCTATTGAAAGTCCCCCACGCAATCTCCATTCGCCGAATGTGTTCAACCGCCACGATACTTTCAATATTTAACTGGTTTTTTCTCTACTCTTATTATTTATTCTTCTTTTTAAAGAATTCTAAACGAAAATAAATCGCAGGTGGAGAAACCAATCAGGTTGATTGTTTTATTGTTGTAACGCTGAAAGGCTTCAACTTCAAAACGTCACCAAACGTACTTTTTCGTTGTATAACTCGTACATATAACACTTAACTCTCATTTCTGTACCGACAAAAAGTCGAAATTGAAACCTCATGTCTGTTAAATATATGTTTAGTCCGCCGTAAGCTACACCAACAACCATTTTAGCGACGTTTTAACTCAGATAACCGCGGTTATTGCTTCCTTCCGGTCGCGTGCAGCAAAATGCTTGTGGTAGCTGCAATCATCCTACTTCTTGTCTCACGACAGCCATTTCCTTAAGTAACGTTCGAAAGAACCTCATATCACTTATCCATGGAGCCTCGTGAATAAATTTCACAATTACAGCCAATTTATTATATTCACACTACCTGTACACATGTTGGACTGCTTAGCACAGTCCTCTTCGCAACATCAGTTATGTAAGGATATGCGCTCGTGAATGAAGGAGTTAATATTTTCTAGTGCAAGGAAATGAAGTAGGGACCCTTTACCGATGTAGAATTCATCGACCGTGTTATAAAACAACCAATACCTAAAAAACGGGAGTTTACACGTCCAAAGAGAAGAAATCATTGTTGTAATGACTCGAGAAATAGTTCACCTTCATCTCAGAAGGTGAAAACCAAGATGAACGAGGAAGATTGAATGGTCAATGATCTGAACCCCAAAGTTTGCTGCACATGACATGTATTGCATAGCCAGAAGATAAACATTGTATAATGTATATCTAATATACATCGTATAGCAAAAGAATTTTATGATAACGAAGCAACTAATGGGGGCATTTCAAGAAGTCCATTTTCATGCTCCAAATTTAATCCACTCTGTTCTCTATTTACTAAACAGGCCTTCAAACTTTATTTGTGCAGCTACCCACTTGATTTGTACTAAATGATCTTCAATAACTAGGTACCTGTTGATCAGCTTGTAGAGATCTAACATGTTTGCTCGGATCATATAAAAACGGAAATTCGGCCCAATTTATTTGAAATTACGTATAATGGAAGGAGAGAGTCAAAAGAAGAGGTGTTAAGGTTGTTTTGAAGGTTGCCTCAGACAAGAAGCTTATTCCGAGGTGCCAAAGACCCAACAGCTAATAGGGCTGGGGAGAGGACAAGGAATTAAGGCAAGGCAGGAAGGAAGAGACGTTGCCTGGGGGCGGGGGCGTTGCTATTTGCTTTAGTTCTCAGGAGGGACCCTCTAATATCCTGAGAGTCTCATTAGATCCTCACTTTTCAGACTGTTATTCCCATTACGGCTGTTTCTTAGCAACAGTAGACCTACCTCTCTTCACGGCCCTCGGGGGTGTCTTCGCCTTTTATTTCCTATCCAACTTCGTCTCTTCTCACAAGGCAGGGTGTGACAACGGGATCCGCGGCGAACTTCGAGAAAAATTAATAAATTCTTACAAAAATGAACGTCGAGTGAATAAACTCAAAAATTCATTTTACTGAAAATGAAAAAAAATATATATATATTATAATAATGAATACTGAAAACAAAGAATAGTATGGTGGGTAGGTTGGACTAGGCTGGTCTCTCGCTCGCTTTCCCGTAAATTTCAGCTGAATGTTGCGGAGAACGTTCATTACCGAGAACTTCTGCCTTCTCTTTAAAGAGAAATTGCTGGATGGTTCTCGAACACCCTGGATTTTTTCCACAGTTGCATATAACAGGGCCATTGTTTCTAGAGAATACCAGTCAAGCTCAAGAATCTTTCGTGATTGTTCTACCTGTTCAAGGTCTCTTTATTAATTAGTTATTTACCTACTCCAATTCAATATGCATCGGAGGCTAAAGTTCCACGTATTCAAAGTCTGTTTATTAATTAGTTATTTACTCCAATTCAATAAGGATCGGTTGCTCAAGTCGGGATCTCTGAGGAAGCAATAAGTTTCTCCATCACCCGCACAACAAGTTTTCGTCGAGAACGTTACAGATGACAAGCCAAGTGAATCTTCGGTTGATGCACTACAGCAAGTTCCAGCATTCACAGATTCAACAAGTCTCCAAATAGCTGCTAGTATAGTGGAAGTGGAGTAATTAAAAGACGTATAATATACTATACCACGTATATTATACCACGACTGTTATTTAGATTTGGGGTTTGTAGAGACTATCGAGGGTAAAGCTCAGTGTGTGATTGTACGAGAGTTTTTCCAAACAGTTAAATGGTTCCAGTTGAACTGCGTCGTCACTTTGAGAGGGATTTGTACACACGGGACTTACCCATACTAGAAGACACAACTGTTGCTACTTTTGCAGATGACGTGGCAATCCTATCTGTACGAAAAGATATAGAAACCGACACCCACAAATTACAAAAGTCTAAGTACTGTGACTGTCAAGTGAACGAAGATATGGAGAATGAAGCTTAACGAATCAAAATCAGTTCACATCAATTTCACAAACCGAAGAATCTCAGTCTTAGATGTTGAGATCAACTCAAATAAAATACCGTACTCTGACACCATTGACTCCAAACTTAATTGGAATAAGCACAGAGAAGAACTGTGGAACAAGTTCAGAAGTATGTATTGGCTGATGAGAAGGAATTCCGTTCTTTATCTTCACAACAAACTGCTCATATACTTGTGTCTCTTCACCGTACTTGGTTCTACCGGATACATTTCTGGGTCTGTGCAAAAAAGTCAAATATTAATAAGATCAAAGCCTCGCAGAACAAAATACTGGTACATGCAAAATGATGATTTACACCGAGATCTGCGGATAGAATCAGTAAATGAAACAATTGCCAAGTACGCGCGGAAGCTTGAACATCGCCTGCACAAACATGAACCTGGAGATGCTCAACGTTCTAAACAACAAAGGGGAACATAGATATATTATAATATATTATGTAAAAAATACAAAATGTGTGTGATTTGTTGACCGTCAGTAAGAATGATGTTGAGGGATGTCGAGGGTTTTTTTTCCACCATAACATAAGAAATGTACAAATAGAAAAAAAAAACAAGCAACCCTCGACATCCCTCGACATCATTCTTACTGACGGTCAACAAATCACACACACTTATTTTGGCAGAGGTAGCAACCACGGATCAATCTCAAATCCCCAGTTTCTTCAGTTTCATCCATCAACAGTAAGGCACGGAGTCAAGTAGGTACCATTTTAAATAATTGGAAATCGACACTTCACTAACTAGCTTCACAAGAAAACAGACGGATTTTCCTTCTCAGATGTCGCAGTAACGGCTTGTTCCCTTCGTTTATTGAAGATAGTATTAAGTTCAACTCTAGTTTAAATGAGTTCCCTAGGGACATTAATAGGGCAATTCGTAGATTTAAATGGCTATTCTGAATGTACAGATAAAGTCAGCTGAAATCGCCGTCAGACGGTTATCGAATACAATAGATTCCTGCATACAAGCTGCTTCACAGCTTCTTCCTCAACCTCTACTTGAGTCGATTAAGTCTCGTTTTAAAGAAAACTATGACAATTTCCACCATAACATAAGAAATGTACAGATAGAAAAAAAAAAACAAGCGTCATTTGACCGACCCTCGACATCCCTCAACATCGTATAAAATACAGGTACCTATATATTCTCGCGAATTCGTCAAAATTACCAAAGTTGTATTTAATATGAAAAAGTTTGAATTCATTGTGAAAAATGTTGAATTAGATGGGAAAATGCTATATATTCCAATGTTCATATTGGGATATTTACAATTTAATCACATTAGGGCGTCCATTAGAGATGTTTGTGAGATGCAACACGGGTCTATTTTGTGGTAGATTGTTGATGAAGGAGACCGAGAAGAGGTTTGGAGTCTCAAGGGGGATCAAGGAACCTGACTGCAATATTCAAAGCCCAAAGGAAGAAAAAGAACCTGAAAATGGCGAGAGGAAGCCGGAGAAGTTCATAGGAGGTTCTGGTGGGGGGTATCAGGTGGGTAAATAAGTGAAGAGGGCGGACGTGAGGTGTCACTCACCTTCTGCCGTCAACCTCTTTTTCTGAGACCCCGAGAAGCTTTATCTCTTCTTCCCACCCCCGCAGGAACATCCCGAGCCCTTGTCAGCCTCGGCGAAGGGCGCAAGTGCCTTTAATGGGGGCACTCTCGACTCGGTGGCATCTCGTGGTGGTGGTCGGGGGTTGGGGTTGGGGGGGGGGGGGGTGTTCAAAACCCCGCCCAAACTCTTCTTGTAATTACTGGCTATTGAAACAAACACAATAAGGAGTCGAGCCTTCTCCAGCCTCTTTCAGCACCCACGCAGTACTTTTGGATTGCTCACATTTGTTATGTAAACACAATTCCATCATGAGATATGAATATTTATTTTATTAATTTATTTACTCGTATGTACGGACAAACCCAAATCGACAATAGTAGTTATAGCTCAAACAATAGTTTGTACTTTAACATAGGATAACACTTGACGTTGTATAGACTAATTAATTGAATAATAAATCAGAGGAGGAAACAAGCGACTTTAAACTTGAGAGAGAGGAGTTAAAAAAATCAAAATTTGGGTGAAGGGACAGAAATAGATTTGCACTGCGTGGTAGACGGTAGAGGGGACGACTTCGCTGATAGTTTGAAGAGGAAAATGGTACGTAGAAGAGGAAGTGTGAACGGGTGGCCACACGTGGTACTGGAGATTGATCTTCGAGAGCAATGCGGGGCAGTTGATCGCACCGTTGGTCACCTTGTGCAGCACAGCGAGATCGTCAGATGTACGACGGGTTTCAAGCGTGGTCAATTTACACTGCTCGAGCACGGAAGGCTCGTCAGCAGATGGAAGGTTACCAAAGAGCATTTTACCAGGATTAAGTCCTGGTAAAAATGCTCTGTGGTGACCCTCCATATTAAATTCTAGTATTAAATTTTAATATTAGACCAGTCGTTATTTTTCGAAATTGATATCTTTTCGCGCTATTCGGTGAGCAATACTTACTTAATTGGCACTACGGTCCTTTGAGAACCAGGGCCTTCCCTACAATAAATGCCACTCCTTCCTGACCCGAGCATGGCTCCTTCATCATCAGACACCAAGAAGGGTCAGGTCCTCCTCAACATCCTCCAGTCAGCGCAGACATGTTCTTCCCCTTAACCGCCTTCAACCCAGTACACCATACAACGCTCTCAGTGAATACCTTCCTGGGTCATCCTCTCCAAATGACCTAACCCCCTGAATCGAGTTCGCCTTATGAATGCCACCATGTCTGGCTCACCATAAAGGCTTCTCAGCTCTTCATTCCTTCTGATTCTCCAGACGCCACTCCACTCTCACAGATGGGGCCAAAGACTTTCCGTACGATCTTACGCTCCCAGCAGTTGAGTAGACGTTCACTTGAGGAAGTAAGGGTCTGTCTCACAGCCATATGTGACTACGGGGCGTCTTAGTGAGTTTTGCTTTTCGCAATAATCTTCGGAATTTCAGAGCCTTCTGGACGGCCCAGAAGCCTCTGTTTCCGGCTGCTATGCGTGCTTTTATTTCAGCAATCACGTTGTAACTTCTGTTATCATTACGCCCAAATACTTGAATCCGTGACACACTGGAAAATCATAGTCCCTCATCTTGAAGGTGGGCAATGTGCAAACAGTCCAAGACCTATCGACGTACCAAATAAGTGCCCCATGGGCATAAGGGCAGCCAGGATACCAGTACATGACTTCGATTAAATAAAAGCGTTTCTACGGTAAACTGGCAGATATGTCCGTTTTGACGTATTTCGACACCTTCATGCTCAAACGGTGGGGTGCGGGCCCAGCGGCGCTCGGCTGTCAGGGCTCCCAGTGTAGATCTCGGTAGGTGATGATGTGTATGAGCTCCTGAGGTAAGTAGGTAGGTAAATGATATCGTGTTCTATTAAATTTCAAAATGTTACTTAACTTTTATTTTCGTATTGGCCCGTAATACCCGGCTGACGTTCCTGCTTGACAAATTCTTAGTCATATTTATTCATTTTGGGTTGAACCGGAGCCACTAAATTCTCATTGCAAAGATATCGCAATTGCCAGCTCTTCCTCCGGCTCTTGTCACCAATGTTACAAGCGGGTCCATAAACAAACTCCGGTCGTTGGACAACAGTGGGAAAATCTTGAGCAAGACAATTACTGCGGAGGGTCAGCAGCTGTGTGGGGTTTCACCCCCTAAAAACCCACTAACCCTTATCCTTGACCTAATCCAACCAGGAATCACTTATTCAGCATTACTTTGGAGTGGGGTCGATCACTGGGCGCTGTCTCGCCCTCGCCACATGAACAGTATGCGCTGTTACTGTCTCACTGCAGTTATCACTCTCTGAAGAGACCTCTCTCAGTCCTGCTACTAGTAGTATCACTCTGCATAGCATCACCTATGGAGTGGAACAGGCAAATGTAGCGCTCTGGGTAGGTAGTAGTTACCACTGTGCAGAGCTCCATAACTTTTGCCTAAACTTTTTTTAAGCTCAAGTTCGTTCCCCTCCCAACTTGACGTGTTCCATAGAGGCAGAAACGTCCAATAACGCCTATTTCATACGGTGATAGCCTCCTTTACCAAATCATTAGCATCATGTTCAACAATCGGGTTACATACTTTAAAGATTTTAATGTCATTTTAAAAACATCAATTTCCAATGGTCTTCATGGTCAAAGGATTGGCTTACATGAGGCCGAACTAGAAATGGAAGTGAACTGATACGGGGTACCACGTTATGGCACCAATCACACCAATTCTATTAGGTTAGAACAGAAATAAAGTGAAGTAGTGGTAGGAGTTTTAGAAGTAGTAAAACCCGTAGAAGCGCTAACCAGTCAACTAGGTACTTACACCAAAGAAAGGGAAGGGAAGTAGTGAGGATGTTACTCGAAGGACCACAGCCAGAAAGTGGCTGAAAGAAGAATAGTTTAGCAGAAAGATTAGAATAGGTACCTATAGAGGGCGAACAAGGGTGAAAGAGAAGACAGAAGTATGAACGAAGAAGAAAGTACGTATAATCACCGTAAGAAACATGTTGGCCTAGCCCTACCTACCTAAAACTCCATGGCCAGGTAATTTCGAATGTTTGTTGTTATGTACATCTTTTATAGAAATATTATTGCCAAACCCTAGAATTATTTCGGTAAATTTACCGGTGATAAACCGGTGTGTTAAGAATTTGCAGAGTTTTAAAACTTAACTTCCAATTTGAACTGACAAACATATTCACTAATTTAATTCAACCCTCTAACACAACCCTTTAATATCATTACCTAACGTCCTACACATATCCTTGCTAATAATTCCAATAACAATACCCCCCCCCCACCCACCCACCACCTCCTGATGAATCGACAAAAAAGAAGACATCACGGAAGAAGGTTCATTCTTCCATGAGAAGACATCATCGAATGAAGATAACAATCGAAAATGAAGATCCTCTACTGCCAATGCCTACCGTGACTATTTGTCGAAGGCAACAAAATAAGAGAAAAGCAACACACACAATGGCTCTTATCACAAGGCGGGGAAACCATGAACTTTTGTTGTTGTTGCAATTTTGTGCTCAAATCGTGTGATCTTCTGTACGTAGTATAGTAGGGTTTTCTGTGGTGATCTTAGTGAATGTGCTGTGGATTGAGTCGTAAATCGAGCACTGATAATCATTTCTTTCTATGAAGAGTTTCAACCTTCGTTTCAACGTGATCTCATGTAACACCGGTTTCTTCAATTAGAAAAAAATATGATACGCTGTGCATATTCGGGCGTAGCGACGAATGGTCATTTGGGCACTATCTGTGATAAGATCGTAAGTTGAACATTGGAGAATCTCTCAATGATCCTATAAATTCTCACATTAAATAATTTTATGTGATGACTACCATAATTATTATGGTAGTCATCACATTTTTTGACAAACCTTAGGTTTTTGCAAACGTCAATTGGTTATGAGTAAAACATATTGTGCAGGAGGCTTCCCGAAAGGGAAGATAAGATAGCGGTGAAGATCAGTGTGAAGATCGGAAGAAACAGTCTACCTTCATGACAGCTTTTACTGGCAGACAACGGACAGGAATCCAACGCAGCTGCAACTTGTCAGTGACGGAGGCCTTGCGAGACAATTTCTAATGGAGTTGGGAGGCTGTTGGTGTCAACTGCTGGAACTCTTGCCCTCACGAGAAACGTTAGATGGTGAGATTCTGGATTGTCACGCATCGTGTCTAGTTCCCATCATGATGTACTCTAGATTGCGTCGGACAGGCATCAACGGTAGAAACAAGTAAAACCAGGGGAAGATTAATATTAGACACCTGCCGGCAACCAAAACCACAGTAATAATAATTATCACAATTATTGTAGTAATTTTATTGTTACAATTATTGTTGTTATTATGGCAGTGTAATGATAACACTGCTCTAAAAAAAAGTGACCTGAAGGTTGCCGGCCTCATTTTATCATGGATGGGGATTTTCAAGGGTGCTGAATCCGTTGTCCGTTTTTTTCAATTGGCCGATTTTTTCGATTTTTCGACGTTTATATGATTTTTTACTACAATTTTACGGTGTATTTTCCTGGTCACCACGAACTTCGTCCACAAAAATTATAATGAGGCTAGATTTGTAGGAAATTTCATGCAGAATCCAAATAGGACCCCAATTTCTTTTTCACATTGATCCAAATCCCCCAAAAGTCTACTGAAAAACTGTAAAAATAGAGTTTTTCACTTACAGTTTCGTTTTTGTTGACTCCAATGGACCTGACAAAAAATATCAAGCGCAACCATTCGAAGGTTTACACTCTCCTGCGTCGAATTAGACCAACCGGAATTCTCAAAAGTTGTAATTACCGTCGTTACGATTTTTAACGCTTGACAAATGGAGTTGACATTAGCGAAATATGGTGAAATGGCCACGAAATTCGTAATTAAATGGGATCTCCTGCCTCTGTGAATTTGTCTTTTCAGTTGGTTTTTGGGGGATTTGGAGGGTTTGGATCAATGTGAAAAAGAAATTAGGGTCATATTTGGATTCAGCATGAAATTTCCTACAAACCAGGAAAATACACCGTATAGGTAGTGGTTTTAAAAATTAATAAAGACGTCGAAAAATCGCCCAATCGAATAAAAACGGACAGCGGATTTGGATTCAGCACCCTAGAAACACCCATGATAAAATGAGGCCTGCAACTTTCAGGTCACTTTTTTGGTAGAGCAGTGTAGTTTATTGGTATAAAAGGTTTTTGAAAACGTCATCATAACACGTGTGATATCCATGTCGTTAGATGACTTTAGAGTCATCATGGCAAACTGATTGAAACGAAAAATGGAGCACCACATTTTATTACGAATATTCTAAACGAAGGAAATGCATTAATTGTGGCCATAGGTTTAGCTCTGTTCTACCTCAAGATCAAGTTGATTACGTGGAATTTTGGAGGACTTACTTCAGGCGTTTAGGCTTCGTTTCTAGGATCAACTAAAATTCTGGTTGTAAAAAGTCAAAAGACATTTTCGGTGACTAGGCCATGCGGATTCTCACCCAAATGAAATATCGAGTTTGGCGAACCTGGGGGCTGGTAGTTACTCATACAAAGCAGCGGATTTGTGGCCAAATATTTTCTGCCAAGTCTTTTCACGGCTCACTATATCTGACGATCATTAACACCGATACAAAAACATGTTTGTATCCAACTCCCCTTGACGTTACCATATTCAACCCACAGAATTCTTTAAATACACGTGGAAGGCTCGATTCAATTATTTTTAAATCATTCATTTTTCATCAGTTTCCAATGTTTCCTCAGAAGGTCTGAAGTAAAACTAACTTCAAAACCAGTGCGAGAAGAATTATCAACAGGGTTCAACTAAGTCTAAAAATAAACATATTGTTGCGAAATAGCATATGCTAGGCAAAACTAATATTATTAGGGTGATTCTCGCAGAAAGGGGCACAAGTGATGTCCAGACCAGTTATGGCCCTCCAATAATGACTTGGTAGCTGGGGAAGGTCTTAAATTGTGGCATATTTTTTTAATCTAGAACCTTTCTTTTCTTAGGAGAGAGAGAGAAAGCATGCTTTTATTTTTAAAATATAAACATCAACAAAGGAACTTAAGAGCTATATGCACACGCCATGACCCTATACAAGGACCGTCAGGCGAGTTCATGCCTTCAAAACAGAAACCACGTTTCCCAATCATTTCATTCTTAGTTCAATTATTTCATTATTTATAATATAGGTACCTAGTATAATTACAACAACAATGACTTACAATATTAAATACATAGAGACTAGGGAACAAATATTTGGCAGAACAACTGTGTTAACAGTAACTACAAACCAACTTTGCCAGTAATGGCACCATACTTCACAAGTTGTATTCTTTGACAGCTTTGTATCTTAGGGGCCACGCAATGGAACAAAATCATACCAGCGCGGGGTCCGCCCTTCTCAGCAACTCCACAAAACTGTCTCGCTCCATTTCCCTGAGCTTGAGGCATTTTTCCCTCACGCTAATCAGGGCCGAACACTTGCCCACGAAATGGTACGCATCTTCGATTTCTCGAGCACTGCATAACGGACAATTCTGGTCCTCTTCGCTATATTGGCTGTACTTGAGTGCCAGCAGATCCCCCCTCAACTTAATAACCCACCTACATGCAAAAAGTTATCAATCTCCACTGCGTTTCCTGACCGTAGATCTCGATATAATGGGTGTCTCATGGACTCCGACGCCAGGGCGAGGATTGGCGAAGAATTTAAATGTAAGGTTACATTTAAATTCTTCGCCAATCCTCGTCGAGATAGTCCCAACGGATAGGTCAAGTTTTGCGGCCCACAAATCCAACCGGTCTCCAAGCTACAACGGGATACCATAACGATCCTTCAACCGTTCCCAGTCCCTCACCCAGAAGAGATTGAGTTGCAGGCACTCCTCAGCCAGTTTTCGAGGCAAACGATGCTCTGGCATTCTCAAAGCCTTCAAAATGTACTTGAAGTGGAGCCCCAATGTGTAAACGAAGACTGGGTCCATGGCAATTTCCAGATAGAGCATAATGTCATAGTCTTTCTTTTCTTTGGTTATGGTAATTCCTTTATTTAGAAAATTCACTAAATATAGTCAAATTGTCATGGACCTGTCCTGTCCCAAAGCAACCATCCCAACTTCAAGCTTCTGTTAAGGTCTTTCTTGAAGTAGGAATAGTTTCATTTCATACGCCGAATTGTGGAATAAGGTTGGCATACTGTAAAATACATTAGAGAAACTGACGAATCATCATTGACCTGTCCATCATCAACCTGTCAACTGTCAACAACTTGTCAATTGTCAACTATGAGTTCACATTTCGATTATATTAAATGAAGCGTTTCACAAAAACAACAGTTTTTTCTGCATACCGAAGCTACAAATTAAAGGAAATCCAGGACATATGATGAATAGGGGAAATAATCAACGGGTCCCATCATCGCCCTGTCCTGGTGTCCACCAACATTTTCAATAGTTTATTTTCTTAATTAATAAAGGCGCTGCTATTTGGATTGGCATTGAATTTCAATACACACGAAATAGAGAGGATCTGTGATTTTGGTTTATTATCTTCGATAATGAACCATTGGAATCGCCCAAAGAAAAAAAAATTTTAACCCCCCCTCAAAATTTGTTGGTTTACGTTTCAAGATACGTAGATTCAGAAAATCGAATAAAAAAAAAATCCGTCCGTCCGCCGTACGCCGTCCGCGCCACTTTGCCCAGTTAGCGTTGAGTTAAAATTATGAAATTTGGTTTCTGGGTTTGGACCAGCCCCACAATGATCCTCGAAACTTTTCATAACCCTAGGTCAAGGGAAGGGGTTCAAAACGAATTTTGAAATTTTGAAAATTCCATATCTCGAAAAATTCATATAGAACGGTATGTTTTTTATTTCATATTTAGATAGAGTTCGTTCCGTAGAATTTTTTAAGACCATCCGCAGCTTTGTACGACCAGCCGTTCGTTCACAATGACGGCTCAAAGATTGTGCCTCACAACACGATCATGACTCAAACTGTTGAAATACAGGTCCATTTTTTTTCAGTTTGATTCAAACACCTTTACTTTTTTCAAAAGTCAAAACTCCAAACAGACCTTTTCTGTGAGAATGACCCATTAATTTGGCCTTTTCTTCACAAATATCTCCATGTTTACTTTTACTATCGTCAGTAGTGGTACACTGGTGACATACTGATACTAAAACACAGTTGTAAAGATTAATTCTTCGTGTCCAATTAAATATACATCCGTCGGGAAAGATATTTGACGACTGTATTTTTCCTTTGTTTCAGGTAGTATTAGTGTTTATACTAAGTATAGCATCGCTGATAATCTACTTCATAGATGCCTCAAGGTAAGAACCAAATTTAACTTATTTATGGCTTGTGCAATCCATTCGAAAAATTTAAATTTTGAAGTACATGAATTACAGATAATCAATATTTCATCAAACAAGGCCTCATGTTGTGAAATTAACTAAAATATTTGTATTTATCCAGCATTTACATTGTGTTGTCTTAATGAAAACTTCATTTTGTTTCAACGATCAATACTCTACTTAATAAAATTGAGATCATTCAGATGGCAATTAAATGTTGTAATGTGAACTTGTGTGGAGTACTTCATAACGTCAAAACTAGGGCACTTGAACATCGAGATTCTCAGTACTGTTTGGGTCGACTGACAATTCAAGGTCGGTTTTTTTTTAACTCACATGATACATTTACGCTTTTGTAATAGCTTATATGCAATTAGTAGAAATTTTCTATTTGATATTCGATAGCATGAATGCTTGCCGGCACTACTATCTCAAAAAAGAGCTGCACTTGCCACATTATCATCCAAGATCAGAAGAAGTAAATTATAATGAGTTGGATTATCTGACTAAATCAGAAGTGGAAAAATCTTAAATTGTTTCCTGGCGACATAATGATTGGTTTAAGATTGGCTTGTCATTTTTATTGATAACTATCTAGGCATGACACCATTGTCAGGCCACAGCCTTAATTAAAAATAATTTAATAAGTATTTTTATATCTTCACAACCGTTTTATAACCAATCACTTGAAGAGTAGATATGAAGAAAGTACACTATCTTGTACTAAATCGAATCAAAATTCCAAGTAGTTGATTTTATAAACCCCAAGCAACATAGATGAACACCACTAAGTTGAACTTAATCTTGAATTAAAACCTAATAATTCGTAGGTCCCTACTAATGTTTTCTGCTAGTTCTTAAACCAGCACTGAATATTTAGAGTGCATAAGGTGATTCTTTTTAGGGCTGTCCTTAGCTTGAAATGTAGGTGTTAACACGCACGTCGTAGGTTCGCTTCATATTGCATGAAGACGCATCATCTACCAAGCCAGGGGTAAAGCATCATCTACCAAACCACAGCGTTTATAACAATCGATGTGACGTACATAGCCATATCACACCACCTTGCAGCGCATTTTGCCCTAAGCCGTTCACTCGCGGTTGAGCCCATTTTTCAGGACCCTTCAACATACTAGTAATTGTTACATAATTTTAATTAATAATTAATAATAATAACATGATATGTTATTATCCATTTCTAAAATTTAGAAATATTTAATATTCTCAAGTCATAATCGAAGGAGGAATCCCAAATTGACCGTGCGATTCTTCAAGCTCTAACCTAACTGAACTGAAAAGTATACTGAATACATGTCCACTGTTTTCTTCAGTAGGTTCATACTCATTACTTCTCCAGCGAAATGGTATGCTGACCTGGAAGTCGATAATAACCTAGTTTTTTACCTTGGGACGGCGGTTATACCTTGGGACAGAACGGGAATTTGATGTGAACGTAGAAAAGCTATAATATTTAAAAAATAATATCAAAATAGCTCAGTCTGATATGTATGCTTTAGGAACGCTAATGAGCTGGTAACTCGAGATTATTTTAAAAATAGTCACAACCAATTTGAAAGCAAAGTAACATAGCAGAACTAAACTTATTTACAACCGACTTTAAGTAACACGTGCACGTATTCAACTAGGAAACGTAAGAGTATTGTCATGTATAAAACGAACAAACCAAAATTCCGAAAAATGAACTATAAAGTAACTGAAACGTCGCTTTTCTGTAACTGAAAAGTCGACACTGGAACGAAAGTCAAACATTGGAGGAAAAAATACTCTATAATATGACACCAATTTTGCTTATGTTTCAGTACTTCATAATATATTATATTATATGAAGTACATACTGAAACATAATGGCTTGAACACAAAATTTAAAACATGATATTGATGTTTGATCATTTTACGTTAAACTGAGCAAAATCGACTTGAAAGTTTAACAGCTTCTTTTATCTTTGAGAGCTCTTTCCCAACATGGGAGTGGGAAGGTTCACTTCTCACTCCTCATCAAAGGAAATTCTTCAGCCTCATCCGGAATGTAGCATTTATTTTTCAGTTAGACTGTTTAAGATAAAAGACCTGAAGATCATCATCTTTATCAACCCCCAACAATTTAACAAATATAGTGGTGACTAGTTTTGGAGGTTCAGTGTACTTTTGGATACGTTTTGGTCGCAGCCTCCTTAACAGTCCACCCTTCTTTAACGAGTTTGACGGCCTTCTTCATGGCCCTCACTTCCACGGCATCTCGCCTAGGCGAAACCTGTATTGAAACCTAAGCATCTGAAAAACAACAAGATTATGAGAAACTTCAAGATATGACAATCATCCTTCACCGTAATACCTGTCCCAAGGTAAGAATAGAAGAACAGCAAGTTCTAAGATAAGTGGCCATAGTTATATCGGTACCTGATAACGAAAAGCGCGGTTTTGCCGCAGTGTTTCCACCATTCAGGCTGTGGGGTGTAGCGACCCACAGATTTTATCTAGAGCTCATTTAAATAGATATAAGCACTGTCCCAAGGTTCAAGCTTTTCCCTAATTTATCATTCAAATTCATTTGGATAGTACGTAAGAGGAAATACACCACTTGAATGGGCAAATTGTTCTTTAGGCTCGGTCTGCCAGAAGCGGCCTCAGGTCACATTTTTCATACATGGATCGCGTATCCCCAAATTTTAGTCGCCCCAAACACGAATTCCACGATAAAAGCACCAAACGTCAACAGTTTTGATACATGAGTGTGTGTCAATACTAAAACGTCTGTACCCAAAAGACGTTTTTGAGTCGTTTTAGGTCTTCAGAAGGTCGATTTCATCCTAAATGAACCCCCTCAATTCGATTCAATTAAACCTTTCCTTGAAACGCCCGTCTACGCTATGAGTTGAAATTCGGAAGGTAGGCGAGGAGAGTTGGTCCCAGGATGGTGACATACGAATTTAATTTGAATCCAACTGTAACCACCAACGTGTAGTCCTTAGAACTACATCCATACGCAATAATGGTCGTGATGAGCTGAAATTCGTAGGTTAGTAGCGGGTTTGTTCTCAGACGGCCTCGCGAGGATTTTATCTTTCGTTCGAACATGAACGAAAATGTCCCATTTAATAATTTGGAAAACGTATTTTCAAACGAGAAACATTTCAATTCCGGGACGAGTCGTGTTACCTTTGGATTACACAAGATCAAGTATTAATAATGGTCTAGCAGATGGTAGGGAAACAAACTGATAATTAATTATAATTAATTAGTACAGCTATAGAAGACACAATCGACACTCCGCCGCTCGTTGAAAAATTATTTTATTCGAAAGTATGAAAAACAATTTCATACCTTTAATATGCACCTAGTGAGCCATCAGTCAAGGTATTCACGTTTTTGGCGTCATGGAAACTAATTTCTTGCCATTTCCACCTACTAGCGGAATTGGATTTGAGGAAAAACCGCCTGTGACGTCAATAGTTCCCTCATGCAAGACGAACTCTTTGGAAGGGGGGAAGTGGATCGGTATGGATTAGGGGTCCTGAAAAATGGGGTTGAAACCGTATACGCGTATATGCTCATTAGAGGGATCACCAACCCCATCATAGTGAGATTGGGTGTGACTATCGACTACCTCCAGACCCGACGAGATTGGCTGTCATGTGATCCTTGTCACGAGCGTCATAGCAATAACAAACACGCTTAACTAACCCGGTGATTGCTTCCAACTAACCTGATTCCTGGAGAACGCTAACGATCGTTTCGGCTTCCTATCTTCGTCGTTTATACCTTTGGGAAGTATGTTGCGAGCAAGGATTTTCTCTTCCAGTCGTACCATTTCGTTCTCATGGAAAAACAATATTTCGTTTAACGGCAACAATCCTTTCAGCAATGTTATGCACAACAAACGACTGGATTAGTTTCGGCACAATTATTTTTGATTTAATCACTGATACCGAATCACCACATTTATGGGCCATTCTCCCAGAATGCGACATTTTCAAATCTCAATGTTAAAAACAAATGAAAATGCTCCAAATTGTTTGAAAAAAATAGGTACACTCAGCAATGTTATGCACAACAAACGACTGGATTATTTTCGGCACAATTATTTTGGAATTAATCACTGATACCGAATCACCACATTTATGGACCATTCTCCCAGAATGCGACATTTTCAAATCTCAATGTTAAAAACCAATGAAAATGCTCCAAATTGTTTGAAAAAAAATAGGTACACTCAGGTAACCATAAGTAATGATGCCTGTCCACTGACGAATACTGTTTATTTTGAAGAAAAAAATAAAAATGTAAGGTAGGTAGGTAACATTAGTTTTAGAATTACACTTTCGATACAAGGAGTCCAATTTCATGTTCAGTCAAGTTGGTGGTTTAGTTTCAATTGTATAGAATGACGAAGACATTTTAGTAATAATCTTGTTATAATTATTATCGTCTTTACCGTCATCCTCGTCATTCTCCGCCCTCCAATGAAACTAGTGATGGACGGAGAATGACGGGAACAAATGGATTTTCCTGTATATCTTCACGTAACTTTAACAAATTCCCTATTGATTGGAGTGAAATTGAAAGTATTCCACGAGCTCTTTCACACCGAAACGAAGAAAAAAAATTTGTTTCCAACCCCTACCGTGAAACCACCGATGGGAGAATTACGGAGGGTGATTGGACAGCCACGTCCAAGACGAGAAATAACACGCTGATGCTTTGAAAGGAACTGAAACGAACTGTTGGCCGGAGAAAAAACAGCTGTGACCGTCAAAATTCAAGAAACATCTTGGACGAGGCGACACGTGCAGCAAGTCCGGACAAACATACTCTCCTCTTGATTTTCGAAGGCAATTAACTTGAAATTATGAGAACCCCTTAGGGAGAATCTCAATAGGTTGACAACGGTGCTGTGAGGGCGCGAATTTTTTATTAACCCTCGAAAAACCCTTTTTCAGGACGTCAAAATTGGGAAGGTCGAGTCTGGACACGGACGGATGATGACGAATTCACAATTTAAACTTTTTTTTCTATTGAATGAACTCATTAATCGTAAAAATGAGAAAAGTGGTTCTGGATAAAGTCAAATACTTACAATAATTTAAAAAAAGTACAACTCAAAAAATTAAGGTGGGGCTTGGAAAACGCTCCGGACATCAAAATGTGGTTTTCTGGGAGAATGATCCATATATTGGTTAATATCATTCGTATGAACCAATTTTAGTTCTACTCCACTACTCCGAATCGGTGACACTAACTGCCGATTCTAGCCCACAAATTTCAAGGTTGTATAGTTGTGACATAAGAATCTACAATACAGTAAGTGGATAATTTCCCGCAAGATAAAACTCCTCCGTGTTTCCTCATACATTAACAAAAGACGTTACACAACCCGTAATACCCAGTGGTTTGGAAATCAATTATCACATTAGCCGAACAAATCATAGTTCGAAACAATTCGCCAACAACTAGATATGCATATTTCAAAATGTATCTAGATGCATTCCTCACCTCTGCTAACCTGAGAGCAAAAACGGGAAAGTGTCGGAAAAATTAAAACGACGATGTACACGTGGACCCAGGAGCAGTTGCTGTAACTGTCAGGTTCAGACAATGGCGATAACCTCGGGGCACTTGTGAAAAGCTCTCCTAACAATACAAGCTTGTGGTGAAGGTAATCCTGGAATTAATTAGAATTTTTGTTATTCATGCAGTTCGACCATCGAAATTATATCAGGGTTACCAAGGAGAACATACCCTATTTCATATTGAGGGTGAGGTTGACCCAACTAAACTCGCACGAACAAGTATTGGAGCTTTCGGTTCTCACCGCTCATCTCCTAAACTCACCTCTATAAATATTACAAAATGATGTGCTGTAAAATGTACAGTATTATTTCATAATACATCTTTAAATTTTTGCTTCGTAGGAAGGCTTTTGTAACATTTTTATATCAACTTCAAGGCATATATTGACATCGAATCTCAGCTGCATCTCTACTAAAACACCTACAATAATCCAAGACTTGCTTTGAGGTTCTTCTATTAGTTACCATCAGGCGTGTCAATTTGGCTAACCTTGTGTATTATTGAGGAGTGCAATGTGTATTATCAATATCAACAAACTGAATAGAATCCAATAACTGGATAGGGATACTTACTATGTCAACCAACATGAGGTCATGTCCGTATGTTATACTTACAATTCACCATGATGGACTTCTACTATTGTCTCTTTTGTCATCTGGTCAACCAAATGTCAATTGACAATAGATGAAGGTTTTCATTGTGGTTTTGAATATATCAAATTCCCAGTACCAAGTGGTGATTTTCGCGCGTTTTTCGTTTCAGTGAAGAGGTAGAGAAGTGCCAAAAGTGGAGCGACAATGTTACTCAACAAATAGATTTAGCTTTCAATATATTTTTTATGGTCTACTTTTTTATACGTGTAAGTAATCAATTTTCATACTATTTTTAAATATATCCAAATAGTTAAATGTAGTTGGTCATAATCTGGTATTATCTTTTGATTCTGAAACTAGTCGATAAATTATAAATCAATTTATAAAGTAGATTCAAATTTTAGTATTCATTGTAGATACCGTAGAAACTCGTCTATCTAGGTCCCGATTGTAAAGAACCCATATCGCACGTGATTCACATGTACTTACATGATACCGTAATAACTCCTCCTTCGTCTCCCCTTACCCTGGATACATGAGTTTCCATTTTAGTGACGATTTAGTTAGTTATTGTATTTTCTAATAGAATCATACTAGTATTGTCATTATTCGAATAAATTAGTCTCATAGTCCTTAGAATTGTCCAACAATTAGTTCGGTTCTACTAGTCAAGTATCATTTTGCTGATCAGCTGAAAACATGTACTTACTCATTAGCGCTTTAAAAATTACCTACTGCTCATAATATAGTCCTAATATGGTATTTTCTTTCTATTTACAGTTTATAGCAGCAAGTGATAAACTGTGGTTTATGTTGGAGATGTATTCGTTTGTTGACTATTTTACGATACCTCCGTCATTTGTATCCATATACTTAGACAGAACATGGATAGGTAAGTTATACATTTGCGGTTATATTTCTTATACAATAATGTTACCGCATTCAAGTTGATAAGCCGGTTTTCTGTTTGTTCAACAAAAGCTACAAGTTTTACCAAATAGGTCCGGTATACTTGCAACTAAGTACTTGAAGATCATTAAAACGTCTCGAGCCGGTTGACAGGAGAAAATCTCACTATCACCAGAGATTATCATGCAAAGCTGTCAAGTGAAGCTACCGAGGAGTGAAACTGGTTCACATGGAGCCTTCGGTGCGGCTGCGGTAGCGCGTTCGTTGCATCAACAAGTGGTGGAGGGGAGTGCTGCTGCTGTGCGTTCAGCGACATTTTATTTTGAACGTATTGTTTAATTTTAACTGCATCTCTAATTAGGTATATTAACAAATACAGCGACAAGCCAGAAAAATAGGTCTACCAGTTCAGGGCAGCCTTCATTTGAGTAGGTCATACTCTCAGGACAGGAATTTTTCATTTATTTCTCAATCAAGCTCAAGTGTTTGCTGGTGATGTTGATTCATTATTAGTCCACATGAAGAGCAAATTATGCCAAAACGGCGGTTGTATCAAATCGAATTTTCTCACCCATAGGGCACAGGTGCCTGACATACACGCACAAGAACACAGACCCGACTGAAAGTTCTACAAGATGAGTGAAAACATGTGACCTCATCAATAAACTCAATTTGTATCAGATTGATACACATGGCGGTCTAAGTGTTGGGTGCTACATAGTGAAATAATATCGAATGTAAACAACAAAATTACGGATCATCATGGACATTACCTCGTTTATTAAATTCATAGTGCGTTTGTGCGGCTGAAATTAAAAATGTTTAAACGCACTACCGCACAACGCAGCTGCAATAACGCAAGCTCTCGACCTATCACATTGCAGAACGCACTGCCGCATCCCATGTGAGCCAAGTTCAAGTACCTACTCGTATTATGTAGGCTGACTTAGTACCCACTGATCCTTTGGAGTGGTAATGAGATCTTTATCATTCAAATTTCTCTTGTACCAGTTAAGTAACGCGGCTGCTAAACGGGCACTTACTTCTGGAAACTGAAAATGGGGCACCTAAATTTAACTATCCCTTGAGAGACAGTGGAACTTGGTTTGAAACGATTAAACAGGAAAGAAGCTGAAGCGCTTCGAGGCGTTTTTGAGAACTTGCAGGTTAGCCAATGACGTCATAGGATCGCTTTGAGTGACTTATTGTAACCTTGTTCGTTCAGATCATTTCGCAGATTTACG
Organism: Stenodema calcarata; assembly: GCA_963920205.1. Classification (NCBI taxonomy): domain Eukaryota; kingdom Metazoa; phylum Arthropoda; class Insecta; order Hemiptera; family Miridae; genus Stenodema; species Stenodema calcarata. The sequence continues at coordinate 4,828,917 of OY986051.1, read as the reverse complement.
TTTGGATATCAAACAATGGGAATTTAATTGCTCATCAAATTTTGTTGAATAATAATTATTACTCACTGTCCGTTGAACAAAGATTTATAAATCGTACTGAATATCAGTACCTACCTACCTTGAATAACTGCGCCATGTATTCTCGCATAGTTGAAACTATCCCCCAAAAAGTTGACGAATCATTACATACTCGTAATTAGTTTTGCATTGCGCGGTAAAATTTTAGGTAAATGTATTTATATTTAACCCTCTTGAGCGCAGAATATTACTTGTACTACCTTTAGTTTCGTAATTTTGCAGGTCTAAGGTTTTTGAGAGCCTTGAGGCTGATGACTGTTCCAGATATACTTCAGTACCTTAACATCTTAAAAACGTCAAGCTCAATTCGCCTAGCTCAGCTTGTTTCTATTTTCATATCAGTGTGGCTTACAGCGGCAGGAATTATACATTTGGTACATCTCATAATACTTTTATTGAAATAATTACTTAATTGTTGTATTATTGAAGAACTTAGTGAAAGTGAAATAGTTGAGTAAATGTTTAGGAATTGGAAATGCCAGATTTGAGCTTGAATTGAAAATCTCGATTGAACTCAAATTGAGAATTATCCATCCTAGATATTTCTAATTCCTTCATTCAGTAAAAAAAAAACAACTATATAAATGATCAAAACTCGAACCAGAATTCCATCAACAAATTTTCTCTTTAATTTGAATTTCAGCTAGAAAATTCGGGGGATCCTATGGATTTCGCGAACCCCCAGCAACTTTCGTACTGGACCTGCGTGTATTTCCTAATTGTTACCATGTCCACGGTCGGATACGGTGACGTTTATTGTCAAACAATACTCGGTAGAACATTTTTAGTTTTCTTCCTTCTTGTTGGATTGGTAAGTACGTTTTTTTAAAGTTACTTTTACGTGTTTAACAAAAAAAACTGTAGTAATATATTGATACGAAACATTTTAAAGAAAATTGAGTATGGACTTCCAGTGATGGTTCATCTTAATTGTTTATAAATGGCAGTTTGATGACAGAGCGTTGTTTTTTCCTGTCGATTCAAAAATCGAAGAACATCACTATTGTCCATCCTTGATCAATAAATTTGTAATATTTTACTTATATAACTAGCATAGCAATAAATACATTTTCATTCTCATAGTACAGGAACTCTCTATAGAAGTCCCAACTGCCAATAAATGATCTTTCCTAAGCAATTCACTCTTATTATCAGGGTTCGGGGTGCTATCCCCACTCCTATGACTTCTGACGGCCTCCTTAGCGATGAGCGTTACTTAACGCTCTTTGAAACCTACGATCCGATTCTTAGCATTTATCACCCTTTCCCTCGTCTTCTGTCTCATAACAACTACCCTTCCCTGTTTATTTTCGTTATCCTTTCTGCCATTATTTATTTTTCCCCCTCTTTTCTACGTTCAAGTGGCTTTGACTAATTCTCACCTCTCTTTGCGCTTAAAAACGCCTCAGCCTAACCGTCTTTCTCTCTACGAAATACTTGAAAACAAAGCTTTTGTGCCTTCCGCATCATGGCAATTCTACCGAAACCTCGTTTCATTTTCGTTTTTACGTTGACATTTTGACAAAAACCCTAGTCGCGTAATATTTTGTAGAATTTAAACAACTTGATGAAAAATGAAGATATCACATTTAAACATGTACCTATCAAATTTTTATTAGATAAGGCATACACGTTTGTATATAAATACATTTTTTTAAACTAATCGTACCCGCGTCCAATGAACTAAATGATTAAAGTTACTCCGTTACTAGGTAGGGTAAGTGTGAATGGATAAGTGAATGGGTCTTGGTGATTTGTTTTCTTAATTAAACAGTAGCAGATGCTTACTAATATAATACACTTGCATGTGCTATACTTGGCACTTTTAGCTTTACTGTTAGAAGTTTTACGTATTATTTTTAATAAACGACGATTTTCACCGATAAAATACGAAGTAAACACTGGTTTGCTTGCTTGTAATCGACGTTTTTGTTTGTTTCGTTACTGTACAGACGACAACAATACAGACAGAAAACTTGACGAACCACACTATCGACCCGACATGAATTGTCACCGTTGTTTTATAAAATTTGAAAACAAAACAAAATCGAAAAAATCCAGTGAATCCAATGGAATTTAAAACTTTCATTTTTTCATTTGTCCGGTTTCAAGATTTGAGTTTATCAAAGTCGACAAGAAATTCTCAATAAACGAAACCATGAAGCCCCATCTTAAGTATTTGTTTTTATTGCCTCTATTGTTACTAAATACTGATTTATCAAGAAGCTTTGCTTTCTTTTACTGTTTGCTATTTATTCTTCCTCAGCTTAGATTTCTTCTGAAAGCATTAGCTGTTACCAAACCACGAGCGCCTCTCTCGATTTCATTTTAGAAGCACAATTAACTTTGGGCGCGTTGTCTCAAATTTTGGAAACAACTCACAATCAATTTTCTCTGTAGTACAATGAAGTTTTTTTTCAACACTTTCGTGAGCCGTTCTATTAGGTTGGATTAGATTCGATGTCGTAGATTAATCACTGAATCAAATTGTACTTTATAGTGTAGACCCGTGCTTTACGTCAACGTGACGCCAATGTACAAATTTGTAAATTGTAACTGTTCTAAACATGTTTCCTTCACTTTGTATTTATTTTGTGTACAAAATTTAAAAACGAACATTTTAACGGGGCTTGCTGTAGTCGGCGACTCGTCAACGTAGGTGGAATTGTTAGAGGGTGGATGGTAGATCACACTGGTAGATCACCTTAGTGTAGTCTTGCATGGAAAACCCACACAACTTATTGGCATGTCTCCTTGCACTGTCTTTTTTTCACTTCTACCTTTCAGTGATTCCACTGGTATTTCAATCTTTACCTCCCGAGGACCGGTAGTACCCCATTACAGCTAAGCCCAGTATACGATAGGCTTGCATGTAACTATTCGTTGAAAAATTATAAGTGGATTATAAATGTGGTTTTTTTTTCTTTTGTACTGGTTAAGTAGTTGGTATTTTAGTTGTATGATCATGGTTGTATTTGTAATTTGACTTCGTAGGGTAGATACCTGTGGTTAAAATGTGTGAAGGTTATATCACGTACGAGTAGCTTTAAAAAACACCCCAAAAACTGTGTAAGACGTCAAAAGACTTTTGATTGGTCTCAGCTCACTCACTCGTCATGTTCATTTTCAAGTTTCCGTAGTGGGTAACCCTTATTAAAAATAAATAACCGTAAGAAGTACCAACGATGACCATCAACGATTCAAGAAATTGGATAGGTAATCATTTAAATTATTTTTCACCAAAAAAAATCATTATACTCACCTTTTTCGTTTTTATAGCACAACTAAAATTGTCAATATTGAGGTGCACCAACAGCGCATGCGATTTGCATATTTCGTGATTTTTTTTCTTAAATCGTTCAATTTCTATTTTCAAGGCCTTTTCACGTGAGGTAGCCGACAATTCGGCCGGTAAAGTGTCTGGCGTAATCTCACTAGTACGCGGTAACGATTGAGGTAGCACAACTTGTAGGGAATAGTCGATTCTGTACACTGGTGCATTCCTAGTGTTATTTTTATGGTATTTTTATGGTCTTTACACCATAATGCCTCGATGATACGCGTTGACAACGGATTTGAATTCTTGACTTTCACCGCTAACAGAACTGCATTTTCAACAACCACACAAAATCGATGGAGGCACCATTCGCAGCGTGATCGTACTGGTACTGGGCCTTGGTACCCCCCAGCAGCGACCCAATCAGCATCACATTTTCCCCAGACCCACAACATCGGACTTTCTGCCGCCTTGGAGTTGGAATGTTGGAAATAATGACCATTTTCTCCTGGTAGTTTTACCTAAACATGTCTAAATGCGTCAACTATGCAGTGACATGGAATATGATGGACACCCCCCCCCCCCGCCCTCCCATTATTTGTTCAATTGAACCATACAAGTGCCGACTAGACCAATATGAACAGCTTTCCAACTAGAGTCGTTGAAGTTATTTCAACACTACTTACATACAATTTAGTGTCCTTGCATCGATATCAACATCAATTACCTAGTGTCCTGAATCCTCACACATTTTAACTTGTAGTGTTTTTCCTATTTCTCCGTAGTGTTTTTCTGTATAATTTATGTGATTTATTATTTTAGAGGCTTTTCTGTCGAATACAATTTAATTTTTTTTTTTTTTTTCATATTTGATTCAACTAATGTGCATGGTGTTGTTTGTCATAGGCAATGTTTGCCAGTAGCATCCCTGAGATTATTGACCTTGTAGGAACTCGTTCAAAATACAGCGGCGAGTTCAAAAGGGAGTTTGGAAAAAGGTAGATAAAAATATTTGCTGCCAAACTTAATAGTACGTACCGAATCCAGCTTTAAGTGTTTTCCAGCATTCGTTCAAGAATGGACTTGGCGATATGAGAAAATTGGCGCACTTGCGCGGTTTTGTTGACGAATCAGATTCCTTTTGGTATGTTGTGTGTTTCTTGAGGTTAAGGTAACAATTCTTGCCAGCACCATTTGATGCTTTGGGATTTTGGCATTCTCCTTTAACTATGGCAGCAAATATGGCGAATGGGCGTGAATGTCCGTTAGTCATCATACGTGGGACGCATGAATGTATACTGTTCATAAACATACTAAAATTCAAAAAGACCAAACAAAATTCAACGTTTTTTTCTCCCGCTTTACCTGTGATGTTTTGCGATCTTCAAACTATCTTTCTTCAAACCGACTATATTAGGCCCCTCTGAGTGACATCAAACTTGTAATCAAATTCAAAATTATATGTGGCCTTTCTCCAACATTCAGTTTATCGATTGAGGCATTTTTTTGTTCAATCATCTCATCAACCAAAATCATCAAGAGAGCAGCCTATAGTTCGTTTAACCCATTCACGATTTGACGCTTACTCTTAACCGTGATAGTTCCTACCTCCATGTGTTGGCTTTTATTATTGTATTGCATGATAACACTAGTCATAATACCAAACAGCAATTTAATAATCGTATAGAGAGGCTTCATTATGATTACTGTTATTGAATGTTAGAAATACGTACGACGTTCTTATTGGCACCTGTTAACATGACGTATATTACATGTACAAGAGCCTTTAAACATTGATGTTGGATGTTACTATGGTTTCGTTTGTTTTCACTTTCTTTTCTGATGTTTTTGTCGTAACTAGTTGTGATCGTATCCTTCTTGAACTGTCATGAAATTCACCGCAAAATCTACCGTTTCCTCGTCAATCTAGTTTCAGCCACTGAGTTTAACACACTAATTAAAATAGTAGGTACGTTGTCGAACTGATGGAAATCCGTGAGATTAGTACAATATTAAATATTTGCATTTCATACACGTAAACTCGCGAATAATAATAAATGGGGAAGTGTGTGGTAATAGGCACTTCATTTCATTTAGGACATTTTTTCTATATTATTTGAATTCATTTGGGTTTCCAACCCTCGTAATTTGCATCAGGTTCCTCATTGTTGTGTTCAAAACTATTTTAAAAAAATTGATTACAACGGTATAACCACCCGAATTTTAATAAATAAGTGGAATCTCCAGTGCGATTCGTTGCTCATACCTTCACAAGTGAAGAACATAATGAATTTCTAGTGATTTGAATTCCTTACGACAGCCCTGACGATCTAGACAGAAATTGACCCAAAACATTGTACATAATGTTTACCAGGACGTAGTGGGTGTGGTTTATGGTGAAACTAAATTGATATACTAGCAAGACTTCTTTACTGACTTAATTCAAACATAGCATTCCTTCGGGAGGAATGATCCTTCTAGTTGCGATATCAACCGTATTATGATGACCGCTTTTTTCAATATTGTAAAAAAAATTATAAACAGTCCAGTGGCGAATGAATATTATCAACACTCCGACAGATGTATCCAGTTTCGAATAATCTTAACAAAAGTTGCAAAAGTAATATTTAATTTTTTCAAGCCGTTTCGCTTCATTTAGTACTTAATTATGTGACCAGTCTCATCTAGGACCATCATCTGTAGCATTTAGACGTTAGTGAGTTTTCCTGTTGCCGAATCATGATGATCGAAGTCAAATACCACAAAAAGGATGAATTTAAAACTGAGTATAGTGAGTGGTATAAAACATGTTATATGATGAAATAATTTCGAACCAAACTCAGAGACCGGTGATGATCCTAGAAAAAGGTTGATCATGGGCGTAAAGCGCTGTATATCAGTACCAAGTGCTTGTTATAGACCAAGCCGTCTTTTGTCAGACTAAGCTTAACTCAAGTCGAAAATGTCGTCCATATTTCGTACACATGGCCAAGCTAGCTGTCCATTTTACACAGGTTTCTGGTCGAGAAATTCGCTATTCTATTGTTGATTTAGAAATCCAAACATGATACAGCTGTGCGGCAAATCAGTTTTCTATGTTTTTCTAAAGTAATTCTTTTTCCCAAACAATTCCTGCTCTCCCCCGCCTACTTGTACAAAAAAGAAAACAAATTCAAAAGACCCTTAGCAGCATGAGGAACGTATAATATTGTGTACAAGTATTTTCCTGCATAGGCTGTGATGGCTAGCTGGATTCCCGAAATCACAGAACTCGCTGCGAATCGCTCCAAGTATGGTGGCGAATACAAACGAGAGAGACGGAGGTAGCCAACAAAACCGTAGAGAACCAAATTTGAAAAGTTTTTCTTTTTGATATTCGTGCTCACTTAAACCGCTTTATAAGTAATATTTTTACCATTAATTTTTCAAAGTAGATGCAAAATATATGAGATGTGTATTCAAGTTTTTTGTTTCCTAATATTTTACTCCCCCGAGAATTTCATTGCATATTGGAAACATGAATTTTTATTCATCAGTTTTTTATTGAATTGCCTTACCAGAGTTTGTTGAGGTTGGCATAGTCTGATAGAATTTTTCCACATTCTCTTTTTTTTTGGTTTTTGCTCATTTGTTCTTTTTGAACTTTTGCAACTTTGTCATCCGCGGCTCGATTTCCCATCATGTCGACTCCTTCAAAACCTTACACAATGTAACGGATTGTTGAGAGATATTCGTCGTCACTGACGTTCATACAGCTGTCATCCAATTCAGCTCAATGTCACTTCAATTTATTTAATTGGAACACTTTTTTAAAAATGCATATTGAACATGAATTATGACATGAGAACTTTTCCTTAGCAAATGACAACTTTAGTGAAAAACTTTGTGGTTTTTTTCTTGTTTTTTTTTTTTTTTTTTTTTTTTTCAAATCTTGCGAGGAAGAGAATGTGGAAAAGCTCAATCCACACTAGCTTTTTCTAGTGAAATGTTTCTTGGTGGCATGTAATTTGATAGATTTCTTAGAAACGAATGCCTTTTAGATTCTATTCTCCTTACATTTGAAACAGAATGGTTTTCTCATAGTCTTACGAAAAATCCTTCTTCCCTGGATGACCCCCCCTTTCCTCATAGTAGCCATTGCACCTGCTTTGTATTTACCACTGTAAAACTTGCAGGAATTCAGGAAAAATTACAAGTATTTAAAAGAAAAATTTCAGTTAGGAGAATTTCGTAACCAATCTAAATGAGTTTTCAATTCACAATATTTTAAAGACCAAATGTTTTTGGGGTGAGGCCGTAGAAGAAGTTGTATTCAATACGTGTAGGTACTCATGGGTTACCCAAATCAGTTACAAATTACCTGAAGTCGCAAAATTCGCTCATAAAATTTCTGTGTGATAGTAGGTTGGTCCTCCCCCTAAGTAGGTGCCATTATAATTATTAAGTAATGCAGGTACGGGAATTGAAATAACGGTAATCTAATGAAAATACGGGAATGGATTGAAAATGTCGGAAAATCCATCAAAAATGTAGAGGACCATACAGTCACTATTTTTAGTTGAGAAAACAAAGTTTCGAACATTATTAACATAACAATTATCTACGACTTGTAAGAAGGCGTAGAAATCATCAATCTTAAACAATCTCAGTAGGTGAAAATCGTGACGTGATCGATAAAAACCATAATAACGACATGAAACAACAATAAGAATAACATTCAGCTAGTTCTACTTGAACTAAATTGCATTTTCTCATATTATTAAGATATGAATCAAAGATCGAATAAGTGAGTGGCTGATGGATGATAAGTACAAATTTAATCGATGTAAAAACACTTGGAAAGGAATTTTAAAATTTCTTTTCCGGTCAACATTCACAAGTCTTAACTGTCCGAAATCATCAGAGAACGGCGTACGAAAGTTGGAATTAGAGCACTTTTCACCATAGAATGTTCAATTGTATAATAATCGCGTTTTATAATCGATACAACATTTCCTGTCTCTTCTTGTCCAAAGAATTTACAATGTACTTTGAGGTCCCAATTCGGCTGTACGCATTCATTAAAATAACGAACCACCGGACATCGTAATTTAATTAATAATTATTTAAATTATGTACTTCAGATGTGTAGGTTGACAAACCCTACCACCGACAGTGAAAATGCTTAACCTCCAAGCTGGTACTTATAATTTATACTACTATGCAACATCAAATAATTTTAAATATTTGTATTTAAAATGTCTTCAAAGAATGAACAGTAACTTGTGATCCATTTTCTGGTTGGAGCGTCACTCTCCGTCATGTTTCTCTTCACGTATTTAGTGTTTTTTGAGCACTCGCGAGTTTCGTTTACAACAATTTCCTCACGTTCACCAAATCCACTTTTTAAAATTGAGATAAAGAACTATGACAATGAAATACCAAATAAAATTGTGGCACCAAGAAACATTGGCTCGTTTTAACGGGATTACCTACTGCCATTCGAGTATCGTTAACTAACAAAGCAGAGTATTATTCTTTTAAAAATATTTGGAATTGTGTGGAGTAACTAGTTCGTTTTTTTATCCGGATTTTTGAGTGTGGTTGTGGATGTGTGTGAATTGCTTCTAATATACATATTTAATTGTCGATTTATAAATAATTGGTTAAAGGAAACAAGCCACGGTTTCTGATAGTGTGTGCCTTTTCAACGTTTTCTTTTTTTGTCCCTCCCAGAGTTTATGTGTACTTCACTTTTATTTTCACATAAATTCCGACTTTCAATCATTACACCCCATCGCCTTTCTTTTTCTTTGTAGGAGTCCGACAATTTTGAGCGTCGATTCTTTTGATAGGGAAACATAAAAGAAGAAAATGCCGCTGATCTTTGATTTTTCTACCCTCCATCCTTCTCCCTTGACACGAAATTCTAAAGGAAACCCTCCCCCCTTGAAATTCTATCAAAAAGGACCTTTTTCACGGTGACGTATCCGTCACCAAATTGCTCCAAGCCGAGGACGGGGCGGGGTGTCATCCAGCTACGCCCCACGCTGTGAGGTGGAGGTGGGGAACATCTCGCCCCGCCATCTGCTTACGGCAAATTGGTACACGAAAATGTCACCGTGCAAAAGATTCTTGAGCGAACATCGTCAAATACAAAATCATCAATTACTACTTCCAAGTTCCTATGTAGAAACGTACTACCTTTGTACCATTGACAAATACCCATTCAATGTTCCCTTGTAAATGACCAGACTTTTGTGTTTAATGACAAAATGTTGAACAAATTATCACAACAGACTTTAAGGACTGTTCAAGTATTTTGATTCTCAGGCAACATACGTTTAACGTTCCATTTCAACCCTGACTTGAGAACTAACATTCAACCGTTTAGTCGAAAGATCTTTAAATTTTGAATTTCACTCCCCTTTCAATCTCCATTCAAAAGCCATTATATTGAATGAAAAAGTACCTACTGAAATTTTTTATTGATTTCTAACAATTTGAAAAGTCTGGAACCCAATTGTTGGTTTGCCATTTAGGCGATATTCGCCAGTTGTATTCCGGAGATCATAGATCTGATCGGGACTAGACCCAAGTATGGAGGAACCCTCAAGAACGAAAGGGGAAGAAGGTGAGACCAGAAATTAAAGAAGTACTTGTGAAATGTGAAAGCAACTTAGACATAAAGCATTGTTGGTTATTCTTTTACACGTTTCAAAATATTTTTAATTTCTTTCTGCATTTTACCATTAGAATGCTAATTGTTGTTAATATCCTGAGAGACCTTATAGAGAAAGAAACTGTATACTAAGTTACCACCCTTTTACGGTTAAATACGTCCTAAGAACGAAACAAAGTTTTTTTCTTCGAAAAATGAATTCTAACGGTGGCTATTGTTTTAGGTGTAACTTGCAATTTTGGTTTATTTTGGTTTATTCTTCCTTCCCACTTATGCTCGCAAAATGGAGTCGTTCCCAGCAGGAATTTTCGAGGATTCAATTTATTTTACTCTTCACCTGCCGAGATTCACACAGCCTTTCAAAGCACAATTTCCATTTGTACTCTTGTATTCTACCTTGCGTGTGTGTGTGTGTTCAAATTTCTTAATTTGTGTCCGTAAATATTCCCCACGAAAGTACACGATGTTGTACAACCTTCGAAGTTACCACCGGTTCTCGATCAACATACTTTCTCACACCTACTATATTTACATTCGATTGGTAAAATCGTAGGTACTATAATTTTATTTACTCCACTATTGTTTTTTTATCCATTTTTTAAAATTAAAATAAATAAATAGTGACAAAGTCACGGCTTTAGGGTTTGATGGCTATCTCGGTACAGGATTTACACGTCGACTAGAGTTTCTGAACACTCTAGAATAACCAACTTTCGGACGCTTAACTCTTCGTTGTTAACAATAACTCATTGTGCTGCAAGTTATGCTCATTATTACAATCGCACCCTGCCCTCTAGAATTCATAATTGTATAATAACATTTAAAAATCGTCCCTTAACATATACTTTCTACCCTTGTATCTTTTTCACGTACATTTATTTACCAAAATTTTGCATGTAGAATTTGATAAAATTTAGATTTATCTGCATGATACTTTGCCGCCGTTACAAACATTTCGATAGTTCACGACCACCGTAACGTTCATTTTGATTAGCGATCACAATTTCAAAATTTTGTCGATAAAACTCAATTTTGTATCATGCAAGATTTTTCTCCACAAAACTAGGTATGGTTTTTTGCAAACATCTCCATTACTATTTGGTCACTTTTCCTTATGCAGTAACAGTGTGTACGTACTTTAGGATGTAGCACATTTCAGGTGTAATTACTAATACAAGCCGCAAGGCAATAAATATCAAACATGTTTATTCCATTTTATTCGTGTTTAATACTGTAACATGTTTACTCGATAACAACTATATTTAATTTGAATTTGGTACTTTATAACCGAAATTATAAACGTCTCGTAGGTACCAAGTAAAACCGACATTTTATATTGTGAATACATTTATTTTGCAATTACAAATTTCGAGTTAGAACGGTTTGTATTTTTGCATGGGTTTTCTGGAATGGAATTTATTATGCTTGATAGCTGCACAAGAATAGATTAGACCATTTTCGTTCTCATCGTATTTAAGGAGATCAAACTCCCACTCCATATGATAAGTGTTCAATTCAACCACTTTTCAAATCTTGACATGATATTTCAGATAGAAATTCAATCAATTTAACAATTTAGGGAATATGTATTTTATTATGGACGTGTGTTGTTCAAATGCTATCAAGTATTTGTGAGGACGTAATTTTTACAGTAAATTGTGAGAAGTATTCAGTTCTTTGATTATTTCACATAACATTTTAATCGGTTCTGATCTTATGAATCCATTGAAATAAATCAGTAATTAAATCAGTTGTTGTGTACGAGTATATCAATGTTGTTTTTTAGTCGTGCAACTGTGTGGATTATATTGTCCTGATTAGCGGTGCTCATTTGTGTTCGGGTATATTTTCAGGCATATCGTTGTATGCGGGCATATAACGTACGAGTCCGTCTCGCATTTCTTGAAGGACTTCCTGCACGAAGACAGAGAGGATGTGGACGTTGAAGTGGTTTTTCTTCACAGGTGAGAGGTCTTTGAGTTATTTCAAATGCGATGTGAAAAGGTTCATAAAACTATAAGAAAATAAATTTCGGATTCACTCCAAGCCACATGGGCTCTTCTGAAGGAGGACTGCGGTTCAGACATGCAAACGAACCAAAACCTGTAGAAGCCTTAAGGACTTGAAGGCAGACGTAAACTCTGACAATGCCATTGCCTTTGCCGATTTCATTATTGTGATTGGATTCCTAAATAGTTGTTAGATTAGGTTTCCAAATCACAGTTCCTTATTACGAGTAATACTACGATATCGGCATCCACTTTGAACATTAGATGTTCAGATATCGTAGTGTTACTCGTAATGAGAAAACTGGATCTTTCAAATAACAAAATAATTTGAAAACTAGTTGTTTTTTGGCAGCTTCCTAATTGTATGAACAGAGTGTAAACACATCTATACACATGATTTATTGAGGGTATTTGGGTCACATTATGCGTGGATACTATGCGATTCAACTGATTCAGATGATTCTAGTGATAATTACGAAATTTGTACCGTTCCCAAAGTTCAACTGTTTGGTCCCTCATAATAATTTGGTGATATCAAAAACCTAATAATTATTACAACTGAATTGTAACTAGAATCAGTAGAATCGCATAGTATCCACGCATAATGTGACCCAAATACCCTCAATAAAGCATACTGCCCTGTGAAACAGAAACGCCTCATCTGTAAATCATAACATTGTCGAAATTATCCTCAAAACTGTCTCAATGGAAACGTCTAATACGGCCTACACAGTCAATCCAGTGACCCCATTTTTTCGCCGGTATTTCATATTGACTTATTTACCCAAATGTAAATACTTACAATAATTGTAATTATTACAAAGTCGATTTTCACATTAAATAAATCGATTCTTCGCAGTTGAAGCGATTTTTCAAATTTCACGTTCTATTGTTTGGGGTTTACGCTAAGGAGAAATGTCTCATCTCGCCTAAAGGTTCTTTACTTTCACAAAAACAACTATTAAATACCTAGTTTTTGAAAGGAGAATCACCTCAACCCCGGGAAACCCCAAAGGGATTATCCACTCCTCCATAAAATAAGTAATTCCTAGTTATTTTGTTTAAAAAGACCTCAAGCCCAAACAGCTGAGTAAATATTTGATCGAGAAACGCCTTTCGAGTCCCGACCAAAATCACCTCAACCAAAATCTGAAGCAGTTTGGAGCAAAACTTTAGAAGGACAATCGCCTCAATTCAATATTAAGTGGGACCTTCAAATTTTATCAAAATTAACAATGATGTAAGGCGTTGAGACCAGAAGATGAGGCGTTTCTCCATCAAAAAGCGTACATGGAAGTCATTTGAAAACCCCATTTTTGTAAACATTGGAGATGAGGCGTTCTTCCATCACAGGGCAGCATACGCATCTTTTCATAATCTGTAAATTAGGGAGCTGCCAAAAAGAATCCAGTTTTCAAATTTACCCACCTATGTAAATACTGTTCATTGAAAAACGAGGGTTCAATCATTTCACACGTACGTACTGGCAAAACAGGCTGTAATGAGTAAAATATTATCATTTTGAATCATAGGCTATGAAATAATTGTTTGGTAGCTGAAAAGGCATCTACTGGATATCACTATGAGATGTTCTTTTGACCATGAAGTTCAGATCCCAAAAAGTACAATCAGTATTGGATGTAGGTAATTGAGAAAGAGAATCACTAGACAGAGGTGTTTTGGTCATCCTGTTGATCGTAGGAGTACCTACCTACTGGAAGCCAAATATTTACCGGTTTTTCTATTTTTATATGAGCACTTCTTGGTCTCTAAAAAACTGAATTAGCTCTATAATTTACTCTAATTTCATATAAATTACACAGGCCCACCAAAAAGGTGGTCTGTTCTTTTGACGAGATCCAGCGATTCTTGTGTATTTTTCAACGCTGAATTCGAATCTGCACTCAAAATATGGGGTGCCAGTCGATTTTGACGAAATAATCAAAAAAAAAAAAAAAAACACCAAAATATCCCATTTTTCGTAGTTTTTGAGGTTAGGGAAAACAAACGGCGATAGGATAAATTTGACTTCAGATTTAGATTCTGCGGAAAGAATACGTCGAAATTGTTATTTCAAAAAAATTTTATAACCTATGATATAGCTGCATCGGAAATGTCGTGATTTAGAGTGTTTTTGATTAAACAAGATGAAACTTCAATCCTACCATCCAAAAATCAACTTTCGGTCCTGGAATTCACCTACCAGGGGTTTTTGGGATCGCTGATCACGAATATAATGTTAGATTTGTAATTTAGTCGCCCCAGAGGGCGCTTATCGGCAGCGATGTATCAAATGTATCGGTTTATTTTGAAAATTGCCCAAAATCGGTTGAGCGGAATGAACCAATATTTCTTCAAGGGGAAATCAACAAGCTAACCGCATAATCCACAATATCTCGCTAGCTATAAATGCTAGTGGTAAATTAGTAAATTATGTCACAGGTTAACTTATGTCTAAAAATTTTTTGAAATAGCAATTTCGACGTATTTTTTCCGTAGAATCCAAATCTGAAGTCAAATTTATCCTATCACCGTTGTTTTCTCTAACCTCAAAACACTATGAAAAAATGGGATAATTTGGTGTTTTTTGGATTATTTCCTCAAAATCGACTGGGACCCCATATTTTGAGTGCAGATTCGGATTCAGCGTCGAAAAATACATAAGAATAGCTGGATCTCGTCAAAAGAACAGACCACTTTTTTGTAGGCCTGTGTTATTCAAGGCCAGTTGCCTAAACATTGCTTGTCTGAAATTCCAAAGTCGCACATACCGGTCAAAACGTTGCGGTAGTTAAGTATTAGTTGGCCGATTAGTTTAATCTCACTTGCCAAAAAACGTTAGAAAAATTAAATTTGTATCCACCATAGCTCGGAAACGTTGGTGACCATACTTGATGTGTCACTACACTCTGTGACTGTCTTTTGTCCTGTTTTGATTATGCGACCCTATTTTGGAAAACATCCGGTTATAAACTTTCCAGAAAAGAACCAGATTTGGAGCTTGAAGGCCTTCTAAAACGCCACTACACAACAGTGGAGTTTTTTCAGGGAACGATGATGAACGCTGTAGATCTAGAAAGAGTGAAGGTAAACTCTTCCAGAGACTCGGACCAAAACCAGCTAGGCGGCACGTTAGATGACTGCTTGTTCCTGAGGCCTTCCCAAGGAATCCGACGACCCCTCATATTCATTTTATTGGTTATTGTTAGTTGTGACGATTGTCAGCATCTGTACAACTTCACTCGTATCCATGTCACCGCCCACATGCGATGTGTCCATGTCACCTCCTAAATGGATGAAGCGCACTAAGATGGTAAAAATACAACAATCACAGCGGAGCGATTCATGTATATGTCTGTATCATACTAAATAAGAAGGGGAAATATTCCATTACAAATTATAACCAGTGACAGGAGAATCAGTGTAGGCTAAAAATGAAGACTTCCTAGGTCATTGATGTTTTTCGAGTAATGGAGATCTCCACCTACGAAAGGCCAACAAAGACGTAATGAGATGTGATCACAGATAGATTAGTACAGATGTAGAGAAATACCTACACAGTAAGTAGTGTCCAGCAATCTAGTTGGCTAGTGGCCACACCGGTACATGAATTATTATGAGCTTCTACTATACACGGTGTAACGCAAGTGGTGTCCGACACCTGTTCTACACTTAATTTGCGACCAAATGTGTCTGTTTTACTCAAAATCCAACTTTTTCCACTTTTCACATGTTTTTCGCGTTTTCAACCTTACTTCACTAAAATTGTCATAACTCTCTCAATTCGCACTGAAATTTGATTTTTAGTATACGGTTGGAAAGAGCGTTGAATTTTCTGCCTCTTTACCAGAAAAATACCTAACAAATTTGTTTACGTAGAACTGAGTAGTGAAAATGGAGTCTGAAAGTGAATTTTGTCAAAATGTCAAAAGCACCTATTCTTCAAACGCTTTGTAATCTTATTAATTCTTATTGCAGAAGTGTGAAGGTGAGCTAAAAAATGCGCCATAAGCTCAGCTTTCTAACGGACACTACAACTTGTTTTCTGTTGAATTAAGAGGGAACATGAGGTTTGAATGCGAAAAAACGTGTTCTTATGGGCTAAATGTGGAGTTCTTCATAAAAAAAGGTACCCTTTGTGAACTAGTGAGTTGTGATTGATTGATTGGTTAAATGACTTTATTTTACCATCAGGGGAGGTTAGGGCCATGAGGCCCCTCTCTACCACCTCCCCTGACTACAAATAAATACATGTTCCACTTAATACATACAAAAATAATCTGTTAAATTAAAATGTTCATAAAAAATTTATGAAAAGTAAAAATAAACAAAATGAAAATGGTTCTTTTCTAGGTTAATATTTAGTATTTTGATGATAACAAACTCCTTAACATTTTTCTTAAAAACATCGGTTGTCATTGCAAAATCAATCGAGGTTCTCACGGCAACTTCCCACATCGTCATTTCAGCAACTTTTCAGCAGAGCCAAAAAACCATCTGCCAATGACTATGTTTACTGAGTAATTCAGTAAAATAAATCCTGAGATTTAGTGTTACCTAACTGAGGTACCTAACTTATACTTAGTTAGATCGATCCGCCGGGGAAGACGCTTCGAATGGTATGCATAACTCATTTTGGCCAAAAGTGACGATGTGGGGTGTTGCCGTGAGACCCTCGATTAGCTGTGTTTTGCGGAAAATGTTTCAAATTACGACGAATAAAGACTAAAAGTAAACTTCTCCTGAAAAGTTGCTTTTTTGCAGTTACGCGAGTTTGTGGGAGGAAAAAAAAGTTACGCTAGTCTGCCAGAGAGGGGACGATATTATTTATTGTCTGTCATTCATGAGCTGGTAATCGGGTGGAAGGTGATAGGTAATGAGTGGAGCGGAGAAGGATGAATGGGGGGGGGGGCAGTTTGCGGCGATTAGTGGGAAGGGAGGAAGGTGACAGTTTGCGGCGATTAGTGGGAAGGGAGGAGGGTGACAGTTTGCGGCGATTAATGTGAGGGAGGAGGGTGGCAGTTTGTGGCGATGGGTGAGAGGTGGTGGAGGGTGGCAGTTTGCGGCGATGGGTGGGAAGGGGGTGTGGGTTCTCTGTGCCTCTGTGCCACCCATCAAGGGGGCGGTGGTGGATGGTGGAAGGAGGATGGTTAGTGGACTATTCATTGGCCGCCTAGATTTCCTCTACATCGCCAATATTCACTGCTCTATTGGACCTAAAACACCCCCCCCCCCCCCCCACCCCACCCCACCTCCACCCAATCCCGATATCCGCTGGAGATATTGTTATGGCCTTGAGAACTCGTTATTGACTTGAGATCTCGTCATTCCCGTGATATCTCAATATCCTCTTGATATGGCGTTGTCTTCCTCCTTCATAATCAAAATCCTTCCAAAAAATTCACCTCTATTAGTGAAGGTAAAACGCCTCAACTCGAATTGAGGTGTTTTTATTTAACAAACATTCGAAAAATCAGTCTGAAATAAACAATAATCGCCTCAAATGCCCTAAATCGGTAGGAAAAACTGTTATTTGATGGATCCTTCACACCCATCGATCCAAACATCAATGAACATCAATCGATGCCCTACCATCGTACTAAAAACTCTATTTTAGTTCGATATGCCCTACCAAAAAATGGGGTTGCGTGAATGTTTTGCAGGGAACAAAAAGGGAGTTTCCACTGGTGAACTTTTAGTTGAGATGTTTTCCCTAAACAGGGTAGAATGGTAGTAAAGACCATACAGGTACGTTTTCAATTCGTAGCAAATACATATAAGAAGCTTAGCGAATGAAACAGGGTTTTTTCTTGATGTTTAAAATACCTTGTTTTTTTGCTTGTGTTTTAAACAGTGTTTAAAACGGCTGTTTTAAATATTTGTTTTAAACATAGCCAACCCTGGTACGGATGCAATTTGTCAGACGAACGGGTCTTTTTATTCGACAAAAAGGAGGACTTGTGAACTGAATTTAGTAGGTAATGGTTAGAATAAATAAAAACTTCCACAGTTCAACTATTCTTTTTAACGTCAACACTCCTGCCCTAAAATGAAAAACGACCAAATAGGTACGACCCTGGGAGATCTGAGGGTGTCACCATTCGACTCAACGTGAAAAATTACCTCAAAGATGACTTAAAACTCACTAGTTCACAAAAGGAACATTTTTCATGAAAACCCCCACATTTAGCCCGTTTAAACACGTTTTTTTTCGCATTCAAACCGCATTTTCTCTCTTAATTCAACAGAAAACAAAATTTTGACAAGTCCGTTAGAAAGCTGAGTTTTTGCCGCATTTTTTTTAGCTCACCTTCACACTTCATCTATAAGAATTAATAAGATTTTCAAGTGTTTAAAAACAGGTGATTTGGAGATTTTTGGCAAAATGGTACACTTTTCAGACTCCATGTTCACTCCTCAGTTCAAAAAAATTGTTAGGTATCAAAGAGCCAGGAAATTCAACGTTCTTTTCAACAGTGCACTCAAAATCAAATTTCAGTATGAATTGAGGGAGTTATGGCAATTTTAGTGAAGTAAGATCGAAAACACGAAAAAAATCTTAAATTTAATGTGGAAATATGTAGTTGGGTTTTGAGTGGATTTTAAAAATATGTCTAAGAGAGACTTTTGGTCGTAAATTACATGTCGAACAGGTAGATGAGGCGTCGGACACCACTCGTGTTACACTCTGTATAGTAGAAGCTAGTGCCCACACCGGTACATAAATAATTATTTGGATGAATACATGAATACTTATTATAATAAGTAAGTACCTTTACAGGTACTTACTTGAAACACTAATGTAGAAAATACTGCAAAATGGTCACAATGATCATAACACGAGATATGAATTAACGAGAAAAGAAAAGGTTATTAAGAACGAACAGTCTCAAATCTTTACTTTACCTGATAT
Organism: Stenodema calcarata; assembly: GCA_963920205.1. Classification (NCBI taxonomy): domain Eukaryota; kingdom Metazoa; phylum Arthropoda; class Insecta; order Hemiptera; family Miridae; genus Stenodema; species Stenodema calcarata. The sequence goes on along the minus strand of OY986051.1, from coordinate 4,809,979 downwards.
TTGGGAATATTAAACATAGATTAACAATTCAAGAGTCTCGCTGAGTCAAAATCTTAGGTAAAAGTTGGACTAAACTTGGTACACTACTGTCTTAGTCAATTGTATATTCCTGCTAAGTTGGAGTTCCGCCTTACAAAAAATCAAACCTTTTTGCGCTTTTAGCGGCCGATTTTCAAAATCCTGACGACGCCACGCTATTTGAGCGCTTAATTATAAATAAGAAAGTGTCTCAAATTTATTTTAGGCTTTTTTGCTTCTTAAGCAACGATATGCAATAGAAATAATTAACTTTGTCTGTTCAAAAATTAGGTATATTTGTATAAGTTTGAACCTCATGCCCCCCCCCCCCCCAGATCAAAGTTTGGATCTGCCCCTGAAAACAGTAGGTGGTACCCTATTAAGTACTTACTTTCTAGCTACGACCACATCAAACTGAGATTGATATTAAAAGATTATACGTTAATACAAAGACGATATTAAATGGAGGTTTGATACGAGTGTATACATACGTACTTGTAAGTGTATCTACCAACGTGATATATACCAAGTATTTTTACTGTGTTGGCGGTGTACCATGGATACTGGTGGTTGTGGATGTCAAATGTACGAAGAGAGTATGTTTGGTCGCGGAGGATTCGCTTGGATGGGCTTTCGTATTTCCGCATGGATCTGGCAACTTTTTTTTTGTTCCGTTTTTTATTTTTTAGATCATGCCGAATTTTTTTTTCTTTCTGTAGAAGTTGTATTTTCATTTTGTTTGACATTTTTTCATTCGAATCTTCTTCTCTCCATCGGACCGTCGATAGGAAACCGCCCGATTTGGAGCTCGAGGGGCTTTTCAAGCGGCATTTCACGACTGTCGAGTTCTTCCAAGGCTCCATCATGAACCCAATAGATCTCCAAAGGGTGAAGGTAAGTCAAATTTGGACACCCCTGGACAACATTCCAAAAAAAACCAAATTAAGAAGTAATCAATTGAATACAAGGGGGAAGAAAAACCAAGTCTGTGGCGGTGGATTTTACCAGTAGGATATTGTAAGAGTCCTGAATAGCGTAACAAATCTCACTACCACGTCTTTCTTTGGGTTTCAACCTTAGGTACCGTAGGTAGGAGATAGTCTCTCGTCGCCTGCATTTTTCTTTCCTTTTCTCGTGATATTTCTAGTGTTAGTCGAGGACAAGTAAACATCTGACCGTACTGTTCTCATAAAATAGTCAGGAACTCTTGTCTGCATTGGTAAGTCTTTTGATAATACTACATCATTCATTTTTTCGATATTTTCATTAGCGAAGCATGTCTATTTTTTATTTTATACCTAGAGGAAATGTGTAGCGTAGAGGCACTGTATAGATTCGAATCACATTTTGTAAATAATTTATGCATTCCGTTTTGCAGTCGTTTGCAAAATTCTCATTTCTTCGATATTTCTAAACAATTTAGTTAATCACACGCAAAAACGGTTTTTTGATCAGAATTTAACAACACAAAGTTACTCAAAAAGCACTTATGTATGTCACAATGTTAATTTGTGACAATTCACACGTTGTCCTCCACAGTGATAGTAAAAGAGAACTATGTTTTTTTCATAATTGTGACTAAGTAGTTTAAAAGCCTTGATATTTTCAGGCTGTTGATTCTTGCAATGAAAATCAGAATTAAATTAATTGTAATGCTATACTTTTATATTTAACCAGTTTTAGTGACTCGTAGCTTAGAAAATGAACTTAGATGCACAAATACTATTTAGAGATTGAGGAATGAGTTGGGGACGTATTGATATTCACAATGAAAATGAGAGCTCATTGATAGTCAACAAGTGGTAGGTTATAACTTGTAAGTCTCTTTAGAGATGTGTATTTATTGACTATTAGGCATTCATACTTTTTGAGGCATCTTAATTGGTCTATGTTGAAATAAGATACGAGTAAATACCTACTTGTCAACACTAAAATAGACTTGAATTACACACTCTTCAAGGTACCCACCCCTATCTGTTTGGTATTTTGACATCCAACCGGGCGATTGTAAGCTGAGCCCAAATCCAGGGTAGCCGATGTAAACTGAGCCCAATTCTTCCTACTTGCCCTCGCCCTCGATGTGTAAACTCAGCTCAGGATGCACTCATACTCGTAATCTCCTCAACTCGTTCACTGTTAACTGAGCCCAAATCTGGGGTAGCCGATGTAAACTGAGCCCAATCTAACCCTAACCCCTTACCTAACCCCTCGACGTGTAAACTCAGCTCAGGATGCACTCATACTCGTAACCTCCTCAACTCGTTCACTGTAAACTGAGGCCAAATCCAGGGTAGCCGATATAAACTGAGCCCAATCTAATCCTAACCCCTCGACGTGTAAACTCAGCTCAGGATGCACTCATACTCGTAACCTCCTCAACTCGTTCACTGTAAACTGAGGCCAAATCCGGGGTAGCCGATGTAAACTGAGCCCAATCTAATCCTAACCCCTCGACGTGTAAACTCAGCTCAGGATGCACTCATACTCGTAACCTCCTCAACTCGTTCACTGTAAACTGAGGCCAAATCCAGGGTAGCCGATGTAAACTGAGCCCAATTCTTCCTACTTGCCCTCGCCCTCGATGTGTGAACTCATCCCAGGGTGCACTCATACTCGTAACCTCCTCAACTCGTTTACTGTAAACTGAGCCCAAATCCGGGGTAGCCGAGGTAAACTGAGCCCAATCTAATCCTAACCCCTTACCTAACCCCTTGATGTGTAAACTCAGCTCAGGATCTCCTCAACCTAAAAGCAGCCGTTCATTCCACTATGCTTTATGAACAGTATTAATACAAAAATAAGCTAAAATGGCTATAATGTGAACTGATCCTGAAAAATCTTACCTCCAACTGGTTTCACCCGTCCCCAAATCCCGGCGTTTTCTAAATTTGAACGGATCCACTTCGATTTGAACGCTGGCTCATAACAATCGCACATGACATACTCGTAGTTTGGGTACCCGTTCACTTGGAGAAACTGATAGACTCCTGGGGCTGGGCTGAGATTACAACTCGCATCGATGAGCGGTTAGAGGGCTGGGCTGAGTTTACATTTAGATAAGACAGTCCACCGCGCTTGGGCCGAGATTACACCCGCCCATCCAACCCTGTTGTATCTCGCAGAATGATTCAATCATTAGGGCTTAGTTGAGAGGAATTTCGCAACACGTCCAATTCAATCCCACTTTTCAATACAGTTAGTTAATATTTAAGATCCTCGTGAATCCCTACTCGACATTTAAAAACTCCTGGATTCTTTTCAATGACCCCCGGGGTTTCTGGCAAAAACACGATTAGTCAAGAACATCGAGTTTTGAATTTGTGATGCCATCTTGTGGCCACTGAAGATACCTGCGATCCTGAATATGCGCTTTCACCAAAAACATAACATGTCAGCCAGGGGGGAGCTCTGAAAAATTGGTGTTTCTTCAACTACAAGACAAGTCATGAGTGTTTCGGATAGAACACGACTAGTCAAAACAATGATGAAATGGAACAAACTTCTTTTGCTTCCCGTAACAACAATTTTCTGTGGTGCCTCGTTTATGTGTGGAAAATTTTTAAGAGAGTAACATACTTTTTTCCTGTCCGAGGCCATAGTTATCTACCTAACGACGAAGATTTTGTCCTAATTACAGCGAAAAAATAAAAAACTTCGACTGCGAAAGTACCAAAAGTGTGGGACAAAAAAATCTTGGCGCCTCGAAAGGTCCCAAGTCCATTCAAACTACTCAAAATCACCCGTTAGGATTTTAAAAATATGAAAGCATCCACTGAACCTCTCTTTATGAAGATACCAAAACCACTATTCAAACTTCAAAAAGTTCGCATGCTTCAGATATCTTGCGAGTACAAGTCAGTCCAGCTGAAAAACTCATATTATGGAGCATGGGCCAGACATATCGTGAGATCAGTCTCCACTTTACTCATAACCCACCTCCTGGGCTGAATCCAGCTAAAATCAATGATCTGAGGAACATCATTCCATGTCTCCAAAATCTTCAGAGTAAATCATTCTATGTCAACCTTCTGAATGATCTTACTCATATTGGTGATCCAACAACTATGACAATAGGAACATAATATGATTGACTCATAATCTTTTTTTAAATCTGCTCCATGTTTCGTATGCATTCTTTGAGTCATTACCCGTGTTGAATAAAACCAAAAAAAAAGAACAAAAATCATTATTTTTGTTCAGTTACCAGCATCCCATGAATGGATCAATGTTTGAATTGTCTTCTTCTTACTTCAAAAACATAACAAGACAAATCGTTTTTCGCCAATCCCATAAAAAATAATGCACTAAGCTCATCCAAACTTATCTGGCATTCATCCTGACTGTAAACCTAAAGTACAGAATGAAATTCAAATTTCCAGTATAGTGTGTAAACATGGTAAACAGTTTTTTTCCCCCTGAAAAATCAGCTTTTCTGACTAATTGTGTTTGCCAGAAACCCCTCAGTTAATTCACCCACGCCGGTTCTAAAAAACTTGTTCTACAAAAACTCTTCCTCATTTAGAAGTGATATTTAAGGAAACTAAGTACTTACAATAAACTTGAACCATATTGGGGACCCGATTTTCAGCCAATTGCACATTTTCAATAATCTACACAACCTACAAAAATACAATCGGTTTATTATGTACGCTTTGACGATGTTCATTTTGCATTGCTCATAGATTTATTACTATGGAAGGCTTGCCTGCCTCATTTAGATTGCCTACGATCATTATTAGAAAGAACTTTCAATGTATGTGCAGTTGAGCTTTGTTGGAAAATTATACTTGACACGTGCTTGCCACAAACTTTTAAATGTTTTGTGTCTTCATATTTAAAAAAATAGAATTTAACTTCTCTATGTCATGTTACTCTTTTATATCGTATTCTGGTATTTCTTATTTTGAATTATTTATTGTTAAGTGGTTTTTTTGCAACTTGTATCAAGTATTTCGGAATCGTATAATATTATTTTGTGGCATAAATACTACCTATATAAGTACTACGTAAAATGCGTAGGTACGTTTACATGACACCCAAGTTACTATCATGGTGAGCTATGTTTTGGTAATTACGTAATTGTTTTTGGTAAACCAGGTGCACGAGGCGGACGCCTGTTTGGTATTGGCCAACAAGTACTGCCAGGATCCAGATGCTGAAGACGCGGCCAACATCATGCGCGTAATTTCCATTAAAAACTACTCAGACGACATCCGGGTCATCATCCAATTGATGCAATACCACAACAAGGTAATTTGTACTTCTCATTAGTCGTCGGTTTTTAGCGCTCATTTGGTGGATTTTTTTAAGTATTTCGGCTCAAAAGTGAAACATTTGAAATTGACGGAATAATAAAGAAATAAGGACGTTTTTTCGCTCTCCTTTAAAGTATGCAGAATTTGAGATACAAGGTCTTAATTCTTCACCGTCGATATTACAACATTGAAACATTACATGTTGAAAAATTCAATTTAAGTATGTATCACAAAAGGCACAGCGGTTCGAATTAAATCCGAGCAAATTCAGTTGGTAAAACCTAAATTTAGTTTGAATCCTCCTTTAAAACCTAGTTTGAGTTCAATTACTTTAAGTAAATCCTCTGGGTCCTGCCACTACTGGTCTCGCGCCGCTCGTCTCGCCTTGGCAGCGCGCTGCGTCCCGCCACTCCCCGTGGGGGTCGCTGAATCGAGTCTCGATAGACGACGGTAGACGCCGTCCAGAGGTCAATAGACGCCGTCCAGAGGTCAATAGACGCCGTCCGGACGTCAATAGACGCCGTCCCGACGTCAATAGACGCCGTCCTGACGTCAATAGATGCCGTCTAGACTTCGCAAATTCATCTACGCCTATTGATATGTCTACATATTTAGATGAATAGACGTCTATTCGACGGACCATAAGTAACCATTTAGACGTCTAGCAGATCATCTACCACAGACGTCTACTAGACGTGTTTACATCTATTAGACGTCTATTTTCTGTGTGGCTTGTGGTCGTTCTTCAGGAGGGTTCTTCTCTTGTAGGAGGGTTGACTCGACATTTCCCCAACAACTTGGGTTGCCCAGAATCATGGGTACATGTACTTCCTGGCCGACTGCCAAAATCAGTGAGACGCCCATTATTGCCCAACGATGTGCTAATACCGGTGATGACAATAATGGGGTTAATAATTTCTTTATCTAATCTTTTTTTTTTTTTTATGTAAGGTAATGCGTCAGAAGTCGTCACGTTAAAGGAAGTTTGAACTTTGAGCTTACCTTTCACGTAGGGAAACAGGTTTCGTCATTCCATCGTTTTCACTTTTTCCGACTTCCATCTAAATAAAATACATTCAACTGTGAATCGGAACTTGAAAATAGATTAATAAGATGTAATAAAGTAGTTATCAGACTTTTTATTTGCAAACAGCTCATTATCAGTCTCAAATTGCAATAAGTACTTGAGTAAAAAGGTTTGAAAACTAGGGCTTAGGTACCTATTTACATAGTTTTTGACATTTTCATGTCTTTGCTTTGGCACATAAACTGAAACGGGAAAAATTTGTTCCCTTGATTCACCCTTTCCCTCAGATCACGTCAGAACACAAGCGACCGGCGGGCCACTACGTCAGAGCCTATGGCGCACGAGCGTATGACGTCAGACGGTTGGCAGGAGGCTAACTAGTACGTCAGAGCCTATGACGCACGAGCGTATGACGTCAGACGGCTGGCAGGAGGCTAACTAGTACGTCAGAGCCTATGACGCACGAGCGTATGACGTCAGAAGGTTAGCAGGAGGCCAACGAGTACGTCAGAGCCTATGACGCACGAGCGATGACGTCAGAAGGTTAGCAGGAGGCCAACGAGTACGTCAGAGCCTATGACTCACGAGCGTATGACGTCAGACGGTTAGCAGGAGGCCTACGAGTACGTCAGAGCCTATGACGCACGAGCTAATGACGGCTGGCAGGAGCCCAATTAGTACGTCAGAGCCTATGGCGCACGAGCGTATGACGTCAGACGGTTGGCAGGAGGCTGACTAGTACGTCAGAGCCTATGACGCACGAGCGTATGACGTCAGACGGTTGGCAGGAGGAAATGAGGAGGAGGAGCAGTAGGAGGGGGCGATGAGGGGAGGAGGAATGATGAGGAGGAGCAGGGAGGGGGAGGAGGAGTTAGTTTCGTTAGTTCTTGAGAAAACTATTCGGTCTAGAAGCACCATTCTGGTCTTAAATCGAAGCGTAATAAATTGTCTTCAAATTATTCTCTAATGACCTTTTTGTATGACCGTAACATAAAATTACCCCTTTTGGGAATAAAATTGCCTTTTTTGCAGAATTATTTAATTTGAATTTACCTATATTTACCTATATTTCTTGAAAAATATGAAAGATGGAATTGATAATCAAGTCGAGAGAATAATTCCTCTCCTTCCCTGATCGACCTTTCAAATGCAGGGCGATTCTGTGAAATTTAGATGAAGATACGTTCTCCCTCCACTTGAGATATGCGATGCTGGTTCTTAGCCGACGATGCTGGTTCTTAGCAGATTCTGTTTTCACGATTCTCGTCTGCAAGCCTCTTGAACGAAGGCCACCCCCAATTACAGAGAAGCCGACCGAGTTCTCTACAGAGTAGAACCACGGCATTGGCCACGATAATCGTGATGAGAGGACCACAGCGTAGATCTTACATCATGGAATACGATCAGTTTTCATTGCTCAAAGTTGTCTGGCTCCAGGATTTTGAACTATGATGGCCAACCTGTTCGCCATGAGATCTTTCAATACGATACTTTTAAACTTATATGACAATGGTGAAAGAATATTCGTGTGAGCGGATGAGAAAATTCGTGATCAGCTGAAATCTAAAGACATATTTTCACGCATAATGTTGAATTAGCACTTGCTATTGGAGACACAGTAGCCTCTTTAAATGACATGTCGCTCATTGGGTGCAATAGTGTCAATCTCCAAATTTCATGCTTCGGGGTGGTCGAAAAAACCATTTCAACTTTTTTTCGATTACCCTGAAGGATGAAACTTGTAGATATGACACTATTGCACCCAATGAGCGATGTATGATTTTTAATTTGAAATTTGAATGGTGTATTTGACGTGTACACATTGTCGACACAAATTCATAAAAACCATTAATGCGAGACGTGCACTGTCTTGGTAAATACTAATGATTTTCTCCTTTAGACGACACTGAATTTTAATCATTTCGACATTCACTCACCATTTTGTTGTATCCAACCTCAAGTAGCTCTATGATGTGTATCCAATGACCTAATACGGTAAATACTTTTCCTAGGCCTACTTGCTGAACATTCCCTCGTGGGACTGGAAACAGGGTGACGACGTCATTTGCCTTGCCGAGCTGAAGTTAGGTTTCATTGCTCAAAGTTGTCTGGCTCCAGGGTTTTCGACTATGATGGCCAACCTGTTCGCTATGAGATCTTTCAAAACCGTAAGTACAGCGATCAACTGATGTCGATCTATTCCTTTTCAGTATTTTACATACAATGATTTTACGTCACATTCATAAATTTCAAAGAGTCATTGTCAATTCAAAATTATCTGGTCAATTTGATTGTAAAGTCATCATGACTTTTTGGTTGCACAAATTCATTTTTGACATTGAGTCAAAAGGCTTTTACAGTGACCTTGCATTGAATAATCCAGAAGTTGAATCTTAAATTGAATTATTTAATAATCCACATCCTAAACGCGTTTAAAATTTGCAGATAAATGTGAGGCGTTCAGGATCAAAAGCGGATAACTCCAAAATTTCAAACATTGATTTTTTCACAGTTTTGGCTAGTTCAGTAAAGCCATATTAATAACAATTTTTTATAACTATTAATTATCATTTATGTGGCTTTACTGAACTTGCCAAAACTGTGGAAAAATACCTTTTTTGAAATTTTGGAGTTATCCGCTTTTGATCCTGAACGCCTCATGTGACTCACACGAACTCTAATTCAGGCAACACTCGTGGGTACCAAGTTGTTCAACTTAAAATTCTTTCACCTACGATCTTGAATTTGAATTTTTATACAGACATTTAAAATAACGCTGTTTGGGATTGTGAGCCAACGCAAAATCTGAAATTCCACTGAAATTGACCAATTTGCAACGATTATCAATTTGTCATTTGAAAATGGGTTTAGCCACTCAACCCAACCTTACATTATTGCATGCTACTACAAATTCTCGTGTATTAATTCAACATTCGTTAGGTACTTTCTTGTTACCCACAGGGCTCCTCTCCTCCGATTACACTCAAATGTGCTCGAGAATACCCAACCAGCCGTGTGAAGTTAGCAATATGTTTTAGTAATCCTGACTATTTCTCAAGTTGGTTTTTCTTGTTTGATTCTTTGTTATTATCAAACTCAACATGATCCTACACGAATCAAAGTGAGCCCTAAAGAGCCCAGAAAATGTTTTCCTTCTGATTTAATTTTTTCTTTTGTAATCGCTTCAAAAAGGCTCTAGTGACGAAAAAAATATCTAAAAAATGCAAAAATTATCCAGGTGTTCAAAAAGTAGTTACGTTTTTGTACATGGTGCCTTGAGACGCACTTATGGTAATAGTAGACGTTTGTACATGATGACAATTACAGCTTATAGGGTATCCACAACCATGATTGCAATAATGACTTACCTATAGATTGAGAACAATGAATGGTACTTCTTATGAGAAAAAGCATTGCAATGCTTCATATTCACTAAGTACCTAATCACAATGTTGCATATTCAATAAGTAATATTCACCTTATTGTAAACTCAATTGTAAATTCACTTTATTTACAAAGAATTGTTCCACTCTTCTCTCGAATTCGTTCTCATCTACGAATTCTTCTTCACTGTTTTCATCATCTGACATCACGTTTGGTTTAGGGACTAATGATACAATATACTCCCATCGAGTTTTGAAGTGCACCTAAAACATCACAATATTATACTTAGTTAATTATTCTATTTTTGAAGAAAAATAATTGAAAACTATGTTCGTCGAAAAGCGAGCCATTTATGTTGGGGGGAAATATTACCATAAGAGCCTGGACAAGTAGTCCAAGACAACAAAATTCAATCTTTGATGGATTTTCGCTAATATTTTAATTGTATTTAATTTTTTTTTTTTTTTTATTTTTTTGTATCACACCCCCCCCCCCCCCAGGCGACGCCCCTGGCTCGGGAATTCAGTGGGAATCAAGTGTTATTACAAATTGAGTTATTTGCCTCCCCCATTATTGGTAACTTTGGTGGAGGATTCTTGTTCAGGTCGATGAACTAATAAATCCATGAAGGATGGGTATTTGCAGGACCACTAGTTCAAAAAGTTCCCAGTTGTATGTTTTTAGTTTTTTTACTCTGATTCGTGTAGGATGATGTTGAGTTTGACAAGAACAAAGAATCAAACAAGAAAATTCAATTTTATCGCTTTATTTGAAAAATAATCAGGATTGCTAAAAAAAAAAAAAAAAAAAAAAAAAAAAAAAAAAAAAAAAAATTGCTAACTTCACTCAGCTACGTGATAGTACCTAGATTACTAGTCTGAACAGTAATATTCATGTACTAGGTACTACTCGTATCACGTTGTGTTAAAAGACTGGTTGGGTATTTTTTGGTATGGTGAAGAACAACAACCAAGAGGAGCGAGGGTGACTGTAGAGGAAGGAGGGAGTAATAACGAAATAGTACCTACCCTGTTGTTGATATATTTTGTTATTATTCAGTGATAGTTTTGATCAAGTTTGATCAAGTTTACAGACGATTTCTCCGATTAGAATGAACAAGTACAAGTACAAGTAAACCAAAGGGACTGTCTCATTAGGCGTTTCACGAGTTGCAGGGTTACTCTTGTGCATATTTTGTTGTAAGGACATGTTACGTACCATGTTGTTTTGTATTAATTGTGTCATATCTGAAAGGGGAATTGATTTATATGAAAAAAAAAAAGACCTGAATTGTGTTATGGCATTAACTAGAGGAGATTTTATAGAACGCGCGATGCGCCCAAGCAGTTGACATGCAAGGTTGGCAGAACGATTATCTCCGTGGAACTGGAATGGAAATGTACACTGAATCATTAAGTCCAACTTTCATTGGGATGCCCTTTGCACAAGCTACAGAGTAAGTCAGACAACCGCGTCACAATGTGGTGCCACGTCATTACAAGCGATTGGAATGATTTTAGAACGACCAAAACCGAACAAACCCTCTCTGCTATGTAGGAACAGTTGACTCCGCCTCAGTTGCCTCCCAGTATGAGCGAACCGATGTCATATTCGTTTTAATTCGGAACCCTTGTAATATTTATCTTTGTACCGTACAAGTATTACTACTTTCATGTTGCCAGTTATTTTGCCACCTGTAAACATAGTCTGCCTTATAGTGCAAGTTGTGTGTTAAGAATATCCCCTTGAACCAACCTCATCTCTACCACGCCAGTCATTCCATGCGTCATGGCAGTGAACTTACTCGGTCGACCGAACAATTGTACTTTTATTCATTCAATCACCATTGAATCATTCCAAGTGTTTGTGAAGATGCTCAGCTTGCCTCTCCTGTGTAATGTGTCACACACTTTGCTATGGCTCAATCGCAAAACTACCGTCTTGTCCTCTTCATTATTTTTATTTTCCTTCATTGTCTGTTACGAACGAGGCGGTAAATTGATTCTGCCTTACTTCACTATCGGCCATGGAATGGCATGTACAAACTATCTCATGTTGCTTCCAATATCTTCGAGAGACCGTGCAAAAGCTTTCTTCGTACCGAACAGGCTTCGTTTTTCCTTGAATGCCTTTTCTTATTTTGAAATCGATGTAATATGTCCAGTGAGAAATCGTCATGAGCTTGGCCTTAAGAAAACTACAGATGCTCTGAACAGAGTCACACAGTCATAGGGAACGCATTTTTTTTTTTTTTTTTTTTTTTTTTTTTTTTTTTTTTTTTCATTCTTGAAAGATCTACTAAGTTTTGGGGAAGAACAAGTTTAAAGAGGTCATTTTGAATACGAACAATTTCGTCCTCGTCAAAACCAAGAAATCAACAGATCTTCCATCAACGGGAATTTTGAATGAATTTCAGTCTCCCGACACCCAAGCATGGCAGAATGATTATCTTCAAGGGACTGGTTGTGAGATGTACACGGAGACTCTTTCCCCGTCATTCACGGGGATGACATTCCCTCAGGCCAGCGAGTAAGTTTCAGTGGACCGTGCTTTTTTCCCATAGGGAAACTAAAAGAACTTTTTCCGTAGGGATACAGGACTGATTGTTTACATTTTTCTAACACTGAGGATTGGTTGAGTCCCGCAACTTCATACTTTGAATTAAAATGACCAAGTTGTTTTGTCTGGAAATTCACCAAATTTCCAATAGTTCACCACTCACCCAATCCAATTTTTATTTTATTTTCCATAGATAGAATTTGTTTAGATAGAAGATGCCTCCTTCCACTAGATAGTTTGCTTATATTTGGGTTTGTTATACACACGCAATGAAAGTTCATTTATTTAGAATTGCACAGAAATTAGTCCTTTTCCCCTTACCCTAGTTAAAATGTATTTGGCATTTTTATACAGGGCGGTCCTAGTGGATATGAATTTTAATTCTTTATTGTGGGGGATTTTGAAAAAACTGAAAAACCCGTGTTTCCTATTTTTTATCCTGCATTCAACTGCGCTAGTTTCAATTATTTCCGACTGGGCCAAATTAGCCCAATGCACACCAACTTCGTTTTTTTTTTCAAATGGGAACCCCCTTTCTTTATTTTAGATTTGGATTCTACGTAAAATTACATGAAAATTTTACCCCTCAACCGATTTTTTTGGTCGCACAAAACCCACGCTGTGAGGCGGCCAAGATTGGACCAAAATTCAGATTTTGTGTAGGTAACCCCAAGTGTGGGACATGCAATTTCATTATTTTTGTACGCTGATTGACGTGGTGCTATCCGTTTTTCGATCTGATTTCAGTCAAAACGGCAGCTAAAAAACGGTGGGCATTGTGGCAAATAAGTCACAATTTTTCGAATTTACTGCAGAAACATATCTTGAAAACTACCACTTTTTTTCAAATTCACACTAAAGCGTTATTTCGAAAAGCGGGTAGCACCACGTCAATCAGCATACAAAAATAATGACATTTCATGTTCCACACTTGGGGTTACCTTCACAAAAATCTGAATTTTGGCCTAATCTTGGCCGCCTCACAGCGTGGGTTTTGTCCACCGAAAAAATCGGTTGAGGGGTAAAATTTTCATGTAATTTTACGTAGAATCCAAATCTAAAATAAAAAAGGGGGTTCTCATTTGAAAAAACGAAGTTGGTGTGCATTGGGCCAATTTGGCCTAGTCGGAAATAATTGTAACTAGCGCAGTTGAATGCAGGATGAAAAAAATAGGAAACACGGGTTTTTCAGTTTTTTTCAAAATCCCTCACAATAAAGAATTAAAATTCACATCCACTAGTTAAGGACGACCCTGTATACATATACATACTCGTAGACATGTACATGCCAAGGGAAGTGAAATTTCTCAAAAGCTTTGAATCAATCAACTAGTGCTATCAATCTTCACCTTGACATAATTATTACAACCTACTATAATTAAATTATCAATTTCAAGTGTCTCAAGATTGATCACCAGCTACGTTCAATGACCGAGTAATAAGATGAATATTTCAGTTTTCAAGAACGATTTTATTGTAGGGAGAACTGCATGAATAGTGAATGACAGAAGGCACTCACGTTTATGGTATAATCAGGGTAGTCGGGATGTTCTGTACAGAATATTTCATTAAAATAATAGAGCAATAGTTACGAACAAAGCAGCATCTGTAGTTCTTTGTCTCTGCCTTGCAGCTTAAGTAGCATTTACATACCGAATTACGAGAGCCTAAAATCGGCATTAATTGCATGAAATTCGTGAATCAACTATTGCACCTTCGTTTTATATTACAGTACTCAATTTCAGGGCTAAATTTTAAATTTGTCATTCGAGAAAATGTTGAAACACACCGGTCTTGCATGTGAATCGGACTTGCAGGGGGTTATGACTAATCTACGAGCTTGTTCGAAATCATCTAATAAACGTCGCATGGATTTATTGTATGTATTTGCATGTACATATGTAATTTTTAAACGTGCTGAGCTGACGGTTAATTGTTGGTACAGTTGGTACACAATGATTGTAAAGTTGTCTGATGGTATAACTCGATACAAAATAGCTGTAAGGACCAGGCCCCTCCATTCACACAGGGATCCCCGCTTGTTAACTTTCTGAAGAAAAAATGTTTCACGTATAGCTGTAAAAGTTGTCATTAATTGGCAGCTCTCAATAAACACCATTCGTTGATAGAGCTCGGTTAACCATAGAAGTCCTGATTAAGGGCGAGAGCAGCCAACGTACGCCCTGTGCGGGTGGAGAGCACAGGTTTGAGAATTAGTATACCATATGGGTCATTTCAAAATTATAGGTCATTTCCAGCTCAACTTTTTTGTGTGAACAAAACCTCTTTTTTTTCCATATTGTGTCTCTATGTGGGTTCCTTAACAAGTTCCTTAAGCGCGCACACACTTTATTGGATAGTTTAGGAAATATTTAATTTTGAAAATTTCAAAATTTGAAGTTTGTAGAGAGTTGGTTGAGGGTTGAGCCCTCAATTCATCTTCGAGGGGGATGCTTGAGTTTTGGTTCGGTGGTTCTGCAAAGGCTGCCGATTCTTGTCGAATCTCGCATTCAGGAAGATACACAGACAATTCAACCGGGTCAGAAGACAGTCTGATATCCAATTACTTATCCGTGCAAAATCTAAGCCTTAGTATCTCCCAACAATCCATTCGTTCTCCCCACAAATCCAAATGTTTCCATTAGTTGTAGGGAGAGAGGTTTTGGAGGTTATCATGTCATGCAGCGCAGAGGTTGGAGATTTTTGTTGAAAAAATAATAAACACACCATGACAATAGTATTCACAATAATTGATTATTGTTTAACAAATTAAATAGTTAATTAATTGATAAGGTGGTTGTAGGGAAAGACAAAGTATTCAAATACTGTTGTGAAATCCTCACTTGTTGACTTCTTGAAAGCTACTACTAGCGTTGGATGAAAACGACACGTGGTGCTCTGGCAGCTATATTGAAGCAGTATTGCCTTGGATTTTTCACAACAAGAAATATCCTATTCAAGGGGTTCGGGGGGGGGGGGGGGGTGATTTCAAAAGATTGTAGGGAGAGATATAACTGTGTGACAGACATAAAACCTGGTAAATACATATGTAAATGTTGAAATTTCCTTTTTTCTCTAAGATATTATTGTAGAAGAGAGTATCCCGCAGCTAAAAAGGTTTTTGTCAGTAATAAAACATGGGTTGGTGGGAACATAAAAATCTGGATAGTTCCTTACCTGCCCCTTATGACATGAGTAGGGAGAGAGAAAATGGGCTAATTAACTCATTTTAATAATTATTATGGAACTAATAAAAATTTTGACCTCAAATTAGTTGGTTTATTTAGAGGCCGTACTGTCATGTCCTCCCAAAACAAAATGGAATTTCTATTAGAAAACTGTAGGCACAAGAGCTGTCACACAGGAAATGACCCATAATTTTGAAACGAACCATAAATAGTAAATATAAGTAGGATTGATATTTAGTAGACTGAATAGCCCTGTTAACAGGCATTGAAATTTTGGATAGTATTTCAATTTTTTTTTAGTGATCATAAATTTTTGTACTTATAGGTATTTAGTTATTGCATCAATTTCAAATAAAGAAAACAAAAAATTACGAACGGTTATATAATATATTATATTGTGTCAACGAGAATACATATGAACAGTTGGCCCTTAGCGACATAGTATTACTTCTGTCATTGAGTCCTTAAGATTGAAGAGAAATAAAATTGCTTCAATGCGTGTCCAAGTCATAGTGTGACGCTAAGGTCAACTTGTTTTTTGATCCGATGTCTAAAACACCTCTGCACTCCAGGCTCTGCTTCACGAAGCTCAAACTCCTGTTGTTGGCCATCGAAATCAAAGGAGAAGACGGATCGGACAGTAAGATTTCCATTAACCCTCGAGGAGCTAAGATATCTGCGAACACACAAGGGTTTTTCATCGCCCAGTCCGCCGATGAAGTCAAAAGGTACGTAGTTATATCGATTTGAGCGTATTTTGGAAGCGTTAACACTGCAAAAGTACAGTGTACACTGTCAAACACCGTAGGGTAAAGTACCCGAATACCGACACTTTAAGGGATTTTTTCCATAATATATTATATTCCGAGGTGTGTTTGTTATTTTCTTACAAAACGACCTCTTAATTAGCTAAAAATTTTCATCAAGATCTCCTCTACAAAATGCACTGGTAAAACATTCAAAATTGATTGAGTTTCAAATTTTAATATTTAAATGTCGAAATTGTGTTTTTGCTCCTAATTCCGAAACTTCAGTTGGGGATGTTCCTAATGCCGGCACTCCACGTACCTAATATCGACCCAATCATTGAAACTTCATCAAAAATGCTTTATTAATAAAATTTGTTAACGAAATTCCAAGTTAGTCTTACATTTACTTACTCTGGCTGTTCTACCTCGTGGTGAGTGATAGTGAGTGATAGAATGGCTTTAAGAATGGTTTAGGAATGTACAAAAATGTCTAAAAAATTGTTTCTTTGTCGTTCTCATTCATTTAATGAATGTTCATATAAAAGTTAACATACTAGATAATCAATGGGTTACCTAAAACATGAAAGAATGAGATCAAAAGTTTGGATAGGTAGTTCATTTTCTGATGTTCTGACAGAAAGTTGAGGACTCCTTTTCATAAAGCCTTTAACCCATTTTCCCAGGAAGACCATTTTTCCCTCCCTAATCGTCTGAATAACTGCTGAACACTGCTGCACACTTGAGGAATGGAAACAGGAAAAGTTGCCTTGGCAGTAGTGAGAATTGGTCTTCCAACAAATACCAAAATACCTTCTTAGCACAGATTTACGACCCTTTCTTGCCTCCATCGCCGATTTACCATTCAATTTATCAATCAAGGTTCCTAATGGTTCTTTGAACATCTTCTGGTTTGTACTTGGATGCCCGTTTTTAGGGAGGCATTGTGGCTGCTAAAAGGATTTAAAAAATCCTTCAGTGTCATCACAGGCTAGATGGAAGGATATTCAGAAACCCTACACAATCTTATCTAATGATTTGTTATGGAATAAATCATTCAAATACTATGTATGCTAAGATTAGAAAGGGAATGCCGGAATTTGGAACAGGATGGTATTAAGGACACACTTTTTTCACTTGAAAAGAGGATGTCGAAATAAGGTTCCTGTTACAGGAAATCAATGACTCAACCACAGAACAAAACCTCACTAAAAACCCAATTCATTCATATGGCTCACGATACCTATGTTGGGTTTCCTCATTTCGACAAAGTGTCGGTATTAGGAACTTACTTGATATCAGTGTTCCTAATGTTAACAGAGTGTTCCTAATGACCTTATAATCGTATCGAATGGAGACATTTTTGTCATTTAGGCACCAAGTTCGAATTTCTACCACAATCTAACTAACTACCAAACTCAACAGGCCGATGGGGCCCTTGGCTACCACCTGGAGGTCCCTCAAGACCTCATAGGGCCAGCGGTTCCGCGGACGACCTCTTCGTCTTCTAGCCTCCATCTTAGCTCGCAGCATCATTTTAGGGCAGGCGTTATTTGGCGTGCGGTCAACATGTCCCAGCCATTGGGAGCGGCCAGCTTTGATGAAATGGACTATGTCTTCATGCTTTAATAATTCATCAATCTCTGCTTTCCGCCTCGTTCTCCACCCTTGGCCCTCCCTGACCGCTCCATCTCACCATCTCTCAAATATCCGCAGTCTTTCCTCATCCTCAGCCCGCACGGTTCAGGCCTCAGATCCATAACAAACGACATGCCGCACTAAGGATATGTAGAGTCTCATCTTTGTGGAGATCACACGACTCTTGAAGAGTTTGATATTGGCATAAAATGCTCGGTTGCCTGCCATTATTCGTTAGCAGGTCTCATCCTGTACACGATTTCTACTCGACATCGACCTCCCCAGATAAGTGAAGGACCTTCATCAAATTTATAAGAACCAAACTTCACCCCTCTGGGCACCCGCTGGACACGTCCGGGTGGAGATATTTCAAGATGCTCAGTTTTTCTTTCATTTATTTGTAAACCCATTGGATTTCGTTCTTCGTGCAAATCTTGAAAGCTTCCTGAAGAGCATCCAGTCTTCTTCCCAACAAAGCAATGTCATCAGCATATGCCTGAACCTGCCATGTTCTGTCGACAATTGCGCCTTTCTTACATGCATTCCTGGCAGCTTCGTGCAAAGCCAAGTTGAACAGTGTGCCAGACAGCGAATCTCCCTGTCTGAAGCCCGAGCTTACCTCAGAGGGTTCCCCATAACCTTCGAAGTGCTACCTTGAAGGGTCATTTCTACCACAATCTAAAGCCTTATATTTTCAAGTTGAATTTAAGGTGTCGGAATTCTGGTACTTTACCCTAATATGAGTAACGTCATGTACTGAAACAGCGACAATCATGGAAAATGTACACAATATTAACTTTACTGTGGCGATTCTATTTTATGTTGCTAACAAAATGTTGTTAACAAGATGATATCTTAACAATGTAATATAATAAGTTAACAACAATATTATTGCGTGACATGTTGCTAGGATTGAGTTGGGTATTTGGAGTGGTCCAAAGCGATTAAGACATCGGAAATTAGTTAAAAATTCAAACTGTAAGGAGAAGACTTCTCCTTACAGTTTGAATTTTTAACTTTTAACTTTTCGGTCGTGTTAATAATATTTTATAGACAACACTTAGTCCTTAGTTTGTACGAGTACATCATCCAACATTTCAAATAATTGATAATAATGGGTCTTCTTGACGTCATGGGAGATATTAGGGGTACCTATCTACCGAGGAAATCTTACGTTCCAATTTCCGTGGGAACTACTCGGGAGATGAAGGGAATCTGGGAGATCTACGTGGGATAGATGTCTCGTAAATCTACATGGGAAGGAAGTCGGCTGAATGTGGATAGATCTTTGGAAGATATATCTAGAATAGACAGCTGACAAATACTCCTGGGGTAGATGTATGGCAGATCTACAGGAGATAGAGATATGGACGATTTCTATGCATCCCTGCGTCTCTTTTGGCTCATTCGTTGGTCCAATTGACAGCCACGTTATTTCTTCAACCAGTATTTAATACTGCCTAATTTAATTACATTTTTAACTGTATTTTTGCATTTTTCAGAGCTTGGTTTTATTGCAAAGCCTGCCACGAGGACATCAAAGATGAGACACTCATAAAGAAATGCAAATGCAAAAACTGTAAGTAAATTTACTACTCATTAATACAAAACTAATTCAACGGAACCTGTCATAATATAATACTTATTTTGGACAAAAATCTCCATCCAGGTTAATTTCTAAAATGATTTTACCTAGAAAGCTTCGCTCAATCAGTTATTTAAACATTCTTATAGTCATACAACTGCTTCAAATTTCATTTTTCTTCTATAGTACTGTCCCTTAAGACAGATGTAAAGGGTAAGAAACGTGTAACTACTCTATGAGAACTGACATACTTCGTTGGTTCCTTTTTCTCTATACTGTGCGCTATTTCCTTACGCTACATTTTCAATTGCTTCCCGTTTTTCCTATCGCTTCCTTCTTTTGATTATGCTGTATTAGAAAAATATCCATTTTATCCTCTTGTAGATCCCAATCCACACGCAATCGAAATTTTTATTTTTCAATTTTCTTTCAGAATTAGAAAACACCGAATTCTCAATATTTTACTTTGTTATTTGTGTTTCCCAATTATTTTCTGTTGAAACAAAATCCTACAGAATCTGAGCCTCCTGACCTATTGAGTTATTGGTCTAGTGTTGGTGGGGATAGGGATTCTATTATTCTTTGTACTTAAAGCCTGTTTTGTACAGTAATTTAAAAAAGATCAATAATTAACAATTTATATAAAGGGGCGTTTTGCACTTTGAAGAACGAGGTTGGGCACCCTACGTGGATCTGCACAGGCGGAAGGTGAACCCAACCAGACTCGTGGGTGTCCGGAGGAAAGGAAGATGATTCGCATCTCACAGTTTGGACCTGCTGATCACTCTAAGTTGTGATGGTTTGCTGTGCCCATGTTCTCGATCTTTTTGTTCGACCTCTCTGGGGATGGACGGTTCTGTGGAAGCACAGACCGGATATCCCTCTGGGTGGGCATATTGCCTAACCCCCCTTGAACAGGGTCCCTCAGCAGCCATGGTAGCAGAGCTTGGTTGGTAGGTACGTGCTGGCTTGGCCTTGGTACCTCCTCCACTAGTTTTTGAAATTTGAACAGCTGTCCCAGAAGGGACTCCTACATAGGGCTCAAACCCATTTTGCGTATAAGCATTTATATTGGCAATTCAAATTCTTGACATTGTTCAATTTCTTTCACCCCTCCAATCCTCCAAATTCTAATTCCCATGTTTCTACATTTCATTGGGTAAACTTCTATATTCAAATTTCAATAACACCCCTGCCAATATCCATGCTTGTCCAAATTCGAGTTTTCGAAATGTTTTGACCGAGAACAATAGCTTCTTTTTCTTCGATAATTCGCTCAAAAATGGCACGCTTGCCTTACTGAAATTTTAGTGTCGTTTGGCGTCCAGAAATGTCTTTTAGGAGAGGAAAAGGGAAACGGATCGACTTCAGATTCGGTCTTCACCCAAAAAACGAGATGAAAACGATACCCCAGAAGCAAAATGCCATACAACTTTATAATAATATTATTCCAGATTTTTGATTCGTGAAAAGTGGAGCAGACTCAAGGTTCACTCTTCACCCTTGGCTGATCCGCGAGGGTACCAACACTCGTTCCTCATACGATAGATACCTATTAAAACGACGAATAAGCCAAATAAACAACCAGCATCTAAAGAAAAACCAGAGTATTTGAAAAATCGTCTATTTCCTGAAATATGAGTACACAGTTAGATCGGTTTCGGTGATTAAACATCGCCAGTAGCAAAACAATACTACGAGTATTTGTACAAGATACAGGGTGTCTAGTGTAACTATGTAAAAAAACGCAGGGAATCGATTTTACAGGTAATTTGCAACAAAAAATGCCTCGTAGAGGTTTTTTCTTACTCAACTAAAAATCCAACTTTTTTCACTTTTAAGATTTTTTTCTTCTGCAAAACGGACATAACTTTCTCAAATTATTATGTAAAATAAAATCTGAGGATAACGTTGGAAAGAGCATTAAATCTTTTTGATACAAAATCCTATTTTTATAGAGTGGTCTAACTGGTAAAAAATGGCGAAATTTAAAAATTTGAAGATTTTCTTAAAATCACCGTTTTTTCTTTAGTTGTTCGCTTAGTTATTACGGAGGTCATTCGGCGGGCACCCCTCGCCCTGAATCTCAGCTTTCCAACGGTATAATTAGTTTTTATTTTATAGGGGGTACTTTTTTGAGAAAATTGAGTTTGTATGCGAAAAACGTGTATTTTCAGGCACATTTTCACGCTGAATCGCATGGTGACATACCCAGACCTCATTACTTAGAAAATTTATTTAATTTTGAGGGAGAACCTTCATAAAATGAAATTACGTGAGCTATTCAAAATGTCAAAATTTGCTTTCTTATCAATACATAATAAACATTTTATGAACGAGCTTAGTGAGTGAAAAATCACGCCAAAGTGAAATTGTTGTCAGTTACAACTTTTTGGTTGAACATGATGGCATTTTTAAAAGCTATTTTTACCCATACCTGATCGTTCCTCTCTTCGGATAAAACATTTGCAATTCAAGAGCTTTTGAATGGTGTGTTCAAATTTATTTGTATCCTTGTAATGTTTTGAGAAAACGGCGTTTGAATGCGGAAAAACGCGATATTTTTTTAGCAAAATCGGGGGTTTTGCACGAAAATTGATATCGTCAGGACTTGGAGGTAGGGGGTGTATTTGCTCGGCGTTCCAATGTTATTTACGCTGAATGGAGTGGTGACACTCCTGAGCCTCTCCGTCTGAATTGAAACAGAATTAGAAGGTGCTGCAATGAAATGAGGCAGCAACGTCAAGAGATTCGAGACGCTACTTCTTCTGTGTTGCAACGAGCTCCTTTGTGTCGTCAACAAGGCGGTGATCACTTTGAAAACCTGCTGTGCAAATACACGCAATCATTCAGAAGCATAATTCTATGCTTATGTTTCTTATTTCCCTTAGGTCGATTTGGGACCAGTTAGTGGAACTCCCGACCTGTCGAGAGATCAGGAAAACAGTTTTAATTCAGACGGAGAGGCTCAGGAGTGTCACCACTCCATTCAGCGTAAATAATTTGGAAGATACACCCCCTACCTCCAAGTCCTGAAGATATCATTTTTCGTACAAAACCCTCGATTTCTCCAAAAAATATCGCGTTTTTCGGCATTTGAACGCCGTTTTCTCAACCCATTACGTAGGTACAAATAAATTTGAACACACCATTCAAAAGCTCTTGAATTGCAAATGTTTTATCCGAAGAGAGGAACGATCAGGTATGCGTAAAAATAGCTTTTAAAACTGCCATCATGTTCAACCAAAAAGTTGTAACTGACAACATTTTCACTTTGGCGTGATTTTTCACTTACTAAGCTCGTTCATAAAATGTTTATTATGTACTGATAAGAAAGAAAATGTAACGCTCTTTCCAACGGTATCCTCCAATTTCATTTTACACGGTAAATTAGGGCAGTTATGGTAATTTTAGTGAGTTAAGGTCGGAAACACGAAAAACATCTTAGAAGTAAAAAAAGTCAGATTTCCAACGGAGTTTAAAAAAAATGTTATGGGACAAAAGTTGTTTCAAATGAGTTGTAGAATTGATCCCTGACGTATGGACCATTCATACTGGGTCACCCTGTACAGTATTGTTTTTTTGCTGACGATGGTTTAATCACCAACACCGATCTAGCAGTGTAGTCATATTTCAGTGGAAGTAGGACGACACTGGTTTTTCTTTATGGCGGGTTTCCACGATTTCGTCGCGAGTGATTCATTCCCTACCAGCACCTGTTCCGTACTCAAGTACTCGCATTAAAAAATTAAACTTCAACCGCAATTGTCTTCATCGACCTTTTATGAAACCACATTTTCCTCTTAAGTGATATCACAGTTCATCTAAGGTCGTACGAAAATAAATAATTGATCAACCCGTATTTTATCCCGTTGCAGATTTTTTCAGATTAAGTCATTTTTATGGTAAGTGTAAATTGCTAGAGTTTGGAGACTTTATAGTTTTGATGAGGTTTCATAACAATCAAAACCCACACACAACTGAATCAAAAAAACAAAAATCATTATACTATTAAGTTTCTACCACTTTCGATCCTGTCCTAGAGGAGAAAATTGAAGTTCAAAAAAACGGGTAAGTTCGAAGGAGTAACAAGCGACGGGACCGTTGAAATTGATTTTTGTTGGTTGCACGGTTGCACACCGTTTTCTACTATGTTGATAAACGGGCATGAAGCTTCGGTTGCGCTTGAAAATCAGCTGAACGGGAACTCAGAATGACTATAGTCGAATTATACTAATCCAATAATATCTTCTCTAACAGGAGGCTTATGGTTTCAATCGTTGACATTACATCATATTTTACCCAACATTAACTAACCTCACACTAGATATTATTTCAATTATATTTGACCCTTCATCATTTTGCGGTGAGAAATCAAAGACTGAACGTCTCATATTACTCCGACACCTTCAAAACTGCTTTAGGGAACACGAGTTCGTCATGACCCAAGCATTCATCCAATTGGGCTTGGCAGGTGATTTTTAACATGGCATCATCATACTATGCTTCATTACGAATTATTAACTGAAAATCAAACATACTTTTCCCATATTGTCTATAACTTTCTCTGTTACTTCAGCTCACAAAGCGAGGAAATATTTCTTATATGTTATTGGTATCTGGTTTCCGTACCTACTCTATATTGTACATGTTCTTTTCAGGTATTTTTGTTGTAACTACAGTTTTGAAGTTACATTTTACATGTGCATCTGCTTTCCAAGGTTTTGCGCATTTCAATTGGACTTAGAAGCGTTTTTTGTTGTTTTTGTTTCATGTCCGAATATATCAATTTTGGTTCAGAAAATTGAATTGGTCCACCAATTTACAAAGCTTTTCAGAATTACCAACTCTACTTAAATGCGTTTCATCTCTGATTCATTAAAAAGAGGATTGTTGACACAAACTGCACACGAAAAATAATTTTTTCTCATCAAATGCAGTTCAAAAATCAAAAAAGGAAAATATGATTTCGATATTTTTGCAGATGTTGGAATGTTGATGATGCAGACTGGAATGGTAAAGGGACAGGGTGACCTAAACCAGAGTTATATAGATGGTAGGGATCTGCCATAAAAATCCAAGTAACATGCCATTATGCGCAAATTGCCTGCCATTGCGTCCTTAAACAGTTTCTTGTCCTTACGTAGTAATGAGCCCGCTAGCTTTATGCCATTTTCATGACCGGCTTTGCCTTTGTTATTTTTACTAGAACGAGTAGTTCAATTATTGTTTTTTTACCATATTTTTTTGTAAGGTTAGATTATTATGTGCTAAAATATTTATTTTGAATTTCCGTTCCTCGTTTATAGTTTGTGGATAATACAAACTTGTGTCCATTCTGACATCACTTTTTCTCCATTCACCCCCTTTCACCATAACCCGCCACTACGACCTGTTGATCCCGCATGCGGACATTATCATATTCTCACCTCCTGTTTCAATCATTTCATATTAACAAATAATCCTCATAACCATCAAATTCAACAGTATACCTTTTCAAATTTTGAAATTATTTTAGTTCATTTTGTTTGCGGTTATATTACTTTCAGTAGAACTAGATAAATTTAATTAGTCTGAGCTATTGATTTATGGAAAATCTATCAAAATCAACGGCCACTATTCAAATTGACAGATGTTCGCAGTAATACTGAACTCAGGGCCCTTAGGTACTTACCTATTCAACATGGTATCATTCATAAACTCGTTCTTTCCGAGTAACTCCACAGTGGCAACACACACACGACTCACATAAATGTTTCACGCCCTCTCGCCGTAGTATAGAATTTCTCGTTACTGGCTCGATGGATAATGTAGATTATGCATTTGATGTCTCTCGTTCTTCACTATAGTTTTGACTACATCAATCCTTTTTGTCGCACCAAAATTAGATTTATAGTTGAGAAAACATCAGTAAAATAACTTTGCCCTCTTCTCCTTCAGTAAGTAGAAACATACTTCCGTCGTTGTTATTCTGAAACATTCGGAAGCGACTAACACCTTATTTGTGTAGTTTGAGGTGAAATATTTTGAGAACCCCTTCACTTCTAATTTGTAAAAATTTTTTAATCATTTTTCCGCTGTCTGTCTATGTCTTAGCTAGAAGTTGAGAAGTACAAAAAGTAGTAGGTACTTACTTCACAGCAGCTTTCAAAGTCATGATCAAATTGAAAACTACAAAAAATCGTTATACTTGAATTACAATCAATTGAAAGAAAAATTTGAATCCGCGGCTGATTTTCAAGTTGTGATCAATTCAGTAGATGTTAATCAAAAACACCTACCTACAGCTACTTTTAAAATTACAATGAAATCAATACGTACCGTAAAATATTACCTACACCTAACGTTAAAATCATTATCAAATCATTATTATTAGGTGCCTGTCAAATTTACACACACCCACTTATAGTCGTACATTAATCCTCAGATCAGTAGGGACTAAAGCCGAACCTACTTATAATCAATAAATACCATAAAATAGTGCTTACAGCTAATTTTAGGATCCGAACCAAATCAATAGTAGCTGTGTCTAAAGTTACTTTTCATATCTTAATGAAATCATTATGTTTTAAAAACCACATCTCCTGTCATCGTTTCATAAACGTTACGTGTATGCCAAGCCACCTTCAAGCCCTCTCGATTTTAAAATACACGTCCAGTTGAGAAAAGACCAGATGATTAAGACACAATCCTCACTAAAAGAGATATTTTGCCATGTTTCTATTTAGTGATTCAGCAATATAACACATTATACACGGTGTTCGGCACTTGGTGTAAAGGAACAAAATGAGTAAAACTAGACGGAAAATGGAGTAGAACGCCGCCAACCTCACCTTTCTACCTCAATCCGTTCCCAAGATATGATTTTTTAAAGGTTTTTTCAGAAAACCACGTTTCTTCACTTTAATACCACTTTTTTCTACTTTCGACCACATTTGTAATAAAAAACGAACTCCTAAGGACCACAATAATTGTAATTATTACAGTTCAAACATTGACAATTTAATAAAAATTGCATTTTTCAAAATACTTGTACGTTAACTGCATTTCCAAAAAAACGTGCTGGAAGCTGCCAAATATCATGAACTTTCAAATTTAATCAGTTTTCTAATGGTATGGCCTACTCTGCGATTCCTTATCGATTTCAAGGAGAAATTCAAGTTTGAATGCGGAAAAACAGTAGGCACCTAC
This sequence comes from Stenodema calcarata, assembly GCA_963920205.1. Classification (NCBI taxonomy): domain Eukaryota; kingdom Metazoa; phylum Arthropoda; class Insecta; order Hemiptera; family Miridae; genus Stenodema; species Stenodema calcarata. The sequence continues at coordinate 4,783,388 of OY986051.1, read as the reverse complement.
AAAAATACGAGTAGGTACCAGAAACTTAACAAACGGATTCTCAATTTTTTTGTGTTTGGCGTTGTAAATTTGAAAGTTTGCCTGAGATTGACACCTTCCAGCACGTGTTTTGGAAATGCAGTTAACGTACAAGTATTTTCAAAAATTTAATTTTTTTAAATTGTCAATTGCAGGCCTTAGGAGTTCGATTTTGATTACGATCGTGCATTGGGCGTATATAGTAAATAACGCTGAATCCGAAAATTTGGTCAAAAGTGACAAAAAAGTTTAAAAAATCATATCTTGGGAACGGATTGAGGTAGAAAGGTGAGGTTGGCGGCGTTCTTCTCCATTTTCCGTCTAGTTTTACCCATTTTTTCTTTTACACCAAGTGCCGAACATCCTGTAGATGTGTACTTGTAGTCGTTTCAGGTGCCACTCCACGATTTAAAATACGTTTTGAAAACCAACCCATTACAAGTGCGAACACCGTAATTTGGAACAAATTGTAATAAATTCCTTGAATGCCGAACAATTCCAAAACCTCAATTGATTTTCCAAGATTAATACCATTCTAATTACATTTTTTTGAGCGTTCGAATGACCAATAAAAAAATCGTAGTGAAGGCAAAGCCGGTTCATGCGTGAGTTTTCGCGATCATTTCTCAAGGATCGATAATATTGGAACACTCAACAACCTTACACTGAACTGCATGCCCAACATAATCGTAATTAACTGACAAACCACCCATCAATGTTCACTTCACTGTCATGTTCAAAACTCAGTTTTAGTTTTCACCTTCCTCTTTCTCAAGTGAATCCCCAATAATTTCGTTACTTTTCCAATATTTTCACTCGATTATGTTTTTTCAGCATACCAAGCGTTGACTTGTCCAATTTCGTTCGTTATTTTCGTTCTTTCACCGAGAATGTCTCTTGTCTTTCGTTTCGACTTTTGTATATTTTCCACATAAACAACGGGATTTTTTTTTCTCTCTTACTTCTTCTTAAAAATTGTCTTTGAAGCAGCCACTATTTTGAACAGGAAGCATTTCTTTGCATTTGCATCAAGGGGAATGACGATGAATCTAATTGTACAAAATTTCTCTTTAAAACAAATAACTAACGTTTTATTTACACATCTGATGCTGTACGTCATATTGTCATAATATATTGGCAGCTTTTGCATATCCGCATGGTGAACTTTTTATCTGGCTTAAAAAATACAGGCTTTCGAGAAGAAAAAAACCTAATACATGAATACAGCTGTAATGAAGTAGATATCATTGGTAAACCGAGTACTACGCCTTCTTTTTACATTTAAATAAATGCGACCGCTTCTTTTTATTCTACGTTTGAAGTAAAGCTCCTTTGATGCATTTCACTAGTAATGATTATCAAGTATTTTATTTAATTTTACGAATACATTTCCGAACCTGATTATCCACTTACGTATCTATTACTTTTATTTACTTAGGAGTAGTATTTTTGGTTTTTCTTCTACAATTAGATTTCAACACCTTCCTCAACCGTGGTTTTCAGCATAACCACTTCTTGTCTGTCCTCTTTTATTCCACTTCATAATTTATTTATTCTCATCTATGATTTTAAAACCCCAACGCCAGTTGAAATGCAGAAAATTACCACTTTTTCGGTGACATATCGGGGAAAAAGTACCAAACGGTCGACGTCCGTTCAAAACTTTGTTGGTGGTAGGGAAATGAGGAAAGTGCACGAAACAGTTGGTAACACGGGCTGACATCACTAACGTTCCCGCCTTCGGCTTGACTTCTAACATTGTGTGTTCTACTGGAAAGTTTTGAATTGAAAAAACAAAAATATTTGTTGTATTCTCTCTTTAATCTCCCTATACCAGGAGGATTATACGTATTGTGATAGGGAGTAACTAACTTTGTTGTGTGTTTGTGAACGAGCGCAGTGGCGACCTTCAGGAAAGGTGTCCGAGCGGTTCAGATGGTCGGACGGGCAAGTAAGGATCTCCAACCAAATACATTAATATTATGGTATCACAAAGCTGAATATCTGTCTTCAAAAGCGCTTAAGGCAATTTTTCACTTTGCGTAACTTCGAAATTTTCAACCTGAAAATCCTTAACTACAAAGTCGGATCGGTAGATCATTTTGGTCCCTACCATCTCGTGAAGTGATACGTAATATATTATGTATTAATGCGTACATATTAAATTTGTACATACTCAAAATGACATACCAACCTCTTGTACGCATTTTGCAACTTTTGACGTGGATCGAAAACGTTCTCCGTCATTCAACCTGCAAGTATAACAACAACACTGCTCTACAAAAAAAAGTGACCTGAAAGTTGCCGTCCTCATTTTATCATGGATGGGGGTTTTCAAGGGTGTCCGTTTTCCGTTGTCCGTTTTTTTCGATTGGGCGATTTTCTCGATTTTTCGACGTTTTTATGATTTTTTACTACAACTTTTAGGCGTATTTGCCTGGTCATCACGAACTTCGTCAAAAAAAAAATTATACTATTATTATTTTATACTGAGTCCAAATATGACCCCAATTCCTTTTTCACGTTGATCCAAGCCCTCCGAATCCCCCCAAAAACCTACTAAAGAACTGTAAAAATGCAGTTTTTTTGCCTATTTTTGACTTACAACTTCGTTTTTGTTGACTACAATGGACCTGCCAAAAAATATCGAAGGCATTCGAAACTGGCCGCTCCTTCGTTGTTAGCTGCAGCGACGCAACATCTGTATCATGTAGCATAGAAGCCTCAGGGTAGTGTCCTTGGCCCGATCCTCTACCTAATCTATGCTGCCGATTTCCCTCACGGTCCATCAGTTCTCACGGTCTCTCAGTTTGCAGATGATGTAGCTGTCTTGGGATCCGCTAAAGACTGCAATCATGCGGAAACTGCCCTGCAAGACTTTGTTAATAAAGTAACCGTGTGGTTCAGGAGATGGAGAGTAAACATGAACCCCCAAAAGTCTGCGCTACTCGCTGTCACTAACCAAACCCGTGTAATTAGACCGGTCATTGAGTTCAACGGGACAGTGATCGCTCACCTGGACGGTGTTAGGTATCTTGGACAAGAAGCTCACTTGGCAAAGTCACATCAAGTATCTGGTTACTAAGGTTCACCAGCGCATTGGACAACTTAAGTTTCTTCTGGACCACCATCGTTCCCCTTTAGCACTGACATCTAAGCGGCTCCTGTACCTAACCCTGATTAGACCAATTTGGTACTACTCATCTGGGCTTTGGGGGTCAGTCAGCTGCAAAGAGCCACATCAATCGCATACAAGTCACGCAAAACCGGGTTCTTCGTCTCATAACGGGTGCTCCATGGTATGTCAGAAATATAACACTGCACAACGATTTGGACATACCATTCGTACAAGATGTACTCCGGCAGAACTACGTGTGACTTTATGGCTCAATGGTGGACCACCCTAATAACTTAATGTCCAGCCTGATAGAAAATTTACCCCCTCCAAGAAACCAACGTCGGCTCGAACGCATGCACCCATCGGACTTCCTCAATCTATAGGTTACCAATGTTATTAATATTTATAGTTAATATATTTATTGTACCTATTCATTGTTTGAACATATACCCTTATTCATGTTGAAGTGACCTCTTAAAGGCTAATTGGGAGGTCAGCTAGTGAGCGGTTCCTGCATCAAGTGCCACGTAAATTTTATGTTATACATGTACTATATTTCTGTTTAGCCTCAATTGTAATGTTTATTCACTAAACAATCAAATTTATTTAAAAACAATTCGAAATTTTACACTCTCTTGCATCGAATTAGACCAACTGGAGCTCTCAAAAGTTGTAATTAGCGACGTTACGATTTTGCAACGCTTGACAAATGGAATTGATTTTAGCGAAATATGGTGAAATGGCCACAAAATTCACAGAGACAGGAGTGTGTAAACTTTCGAATGGTTGCCCTCGATATTTTTTGGCAGGTCCATTGGAGTCAACAAAAACGAAAATGTAAGTGAAAAACAGGCCAAAAAAAACTCTATTTTTACAGTTTTTCAGTAGGTTTTTGGTGGATTTGGAGGGCTTGGATCAACATGAAAAAGAAATTGGGGTCATATTTGGATTCAGCAAGAAATTTCCTACAAATCTAGCTCCTTTATATATATTTTTTTTTTTTTTTTTTTTTTTTTTTTTGGACGAAGTTCGTGATGACCAGGAAAATACACCTTAAATTTGCAGTAAAAAATCATAAAAACGTCGAAACAACGGACAACAGATTCGGATTCAGCACCCTCGAAAACTCCATGATAAAATGAGGCCGTCTACTTTCAGGTCACTTTTTTTGTAGAGTAGTGTTATTATTCATTATGTGAGACTGACTGAAAATAAATGTTCACCAATCTAAATCCAAATTAATGCCAATAAAATTTAAAGTATTTCATCATCACCATTTTAGCCACGGAGCATTTGAATGTGTACACTTCTTAACCGCTTGAAAATACATTAGCTTCAATCGTAGAACTACACTGCTCAAATTTGAACCATTTTTGTGCACCTTCAACGAAACAGTGCCTTATGTGCTTTTAAAGACAGTATCAGCAATCTACTCGTGTTAGACACAAATCAAAACTTTTAACGTACCTACCTACTTTTAATTGTTTATTAACATTTAAATTTAATCGTAAGTTCGAAAATAATACCGATTGTTTATACTATACATACTCGTACTTACTCGCACATCTTAAAGTTACTAAATAACATTAAACGTTAAGAATACCTGTATTCCATACAGTTATTTACACCTTTTGTTTTTTGTTTGTTTTTATTTTAGTTCTGACATAAACTTCTAATTTATTTTATTTTCAACCACTCATTCTAACAAATTTACAGTTGTTTCAACACTGCATGTATCACAATCATCGAAACCAGTACCTTTCGTTAACACGCCGCCCACGATGATTTGTAGGAAATGTGCTCTGTGAAGGCCTCTCAGACTGGTGAAAATAAGTCTATGACCTTTCCATGGGAAGAACGGACGGATTTTTATAACTTTTAGAGTGACAATCACGAACTTCGACCTCGATTCGAAACTAGATTTACTCAATGTTGTCGTTATTTCGAACATGTGTTTAGTTTTTGAAGGGCATGTCTTTCCTTTTGGAGTGTTACTATAACGAGTTCCAAAGTCTTAGGAGTTTGTTACTTTCTGTCTTTGCTGAACGTCTTGTTTACAATAGATGTGTCCGTAGATTTTTAGAAGAAGTGCAATTTAGAAAGTGTAAGCGATACTCAGACAAAATAGAAGGGTCCTCCATTTTGGTTTTTTGAAAAAAAATTGGTGTCCATTCAATTTTTTCGTAAATTTCACACGTTTTCTTTTCTTGTTTTCCCTGCCTATATAGGCGAGGATAATACGATTCCAAGTAAGTTAGGCTTGAAGGTGGCCTCACTCCCTACCGAATTTCCTGCAATTTCTTTATTAGACGAAGATTTTTTATAGAAAAATCAAAATAAATTGATTGCATTTAATTTCTCATTTCTCCTGTTGTTGGTTTTTCCGTTTCGTTTCAAGATTTCTTTAAAAGCACAATATTTGCAAGCCACTTTCGCACCTCTAAAATTCAGCACACTGTATGATTAGCACATAGCTTTTACAAGCTTACACTAGCATGGTGAGAATGCGCTGTTCAATAACTCGAGTAGACTAAACTAGAAGTAGATTGTTGGTTTTGAATTAGAACTTTATGGCCATTTATTAACTTGTATAGTTTAAAACATTTTGTAAATTATGTGTCATAGTTAATTTCTTAACTTTTACTTCATTCAAATTTGAAGATAATGTCATATTTATACACATGTGTGCGTGATTTGTTTGGATATTTGATTTATTACAAACGTGTGGAAACGTCTAAATAATAACTGATTCTGTGACATGTTGCTATAAAAATTTGGCGCACCCAGTGAAGACAATTCTGGACTTACTTGCTCAAAACTCTCCTTGTAATTTCATTGTTAGTTGGGAATTTCGTGTTCAAGAATTTCAAGTGCCAAGTAAAAGATATTTAATAAAACGATCCAATTCGTACAGATTTCAACGTTTTATTTGGTAGAAGTAGAATCAATGTTTAGAAAATGTGTCATTAGAAAAGAGTAAACCAGTAATTTTTCTTTCTAATTTAGAGTTTGAATTGATGCATAGCATGACAATTGGGGGTGTTTCTGTATTGCAGATGACCACCATCTTGCCCCTACGTTCACACCACCAGAGCTTCCAAAGAAAGTGCACGTCAGAGGTATAAGCTCTAGCCTTATTTATATTTCAATGTTAGTTGTCCAATTGAATAAACTTTCAAAAGAGGGCCTGGTATGGTGATATAAGTGAACAGTATAGAACCCTGGGAAATGATTAGGATCAAACGCAACAAATCTTAATGACTCAGAATTTGGAGATACACGTAGTATTTTGTCCATTGTTTTACTTCAAAAGGTGTGAGGGAGGCTGTGAACATTCTGTCAGGCTTTAGGAGGTTCTCAGGTCGAGCTATTCAAGATTTAGGTCTGGATTCGATTAGCAGGAGGTTTCGAGCTCAATTCTTCGGCTAGGAACGGTCATTTCTTAACGAGTTGTGGAAATTGTTCACGTATCTGTAGTTGATTCTGTCCGCTGGTCAAAACAAGTGTCGCAGCCAATCAAGGGCCTATTCAATCTGAATGCTTCACGAAATGCTGATTCAGAGGAAAAGTCTGTACCTATACGTTGTCTGTATCATTTTCTCTGGACTGTTACCAAGCTGTTGGAACTCGATCCCTTCAGCTTTCTTTGCCGGAAGGAATCTGCATAATAAAAGACTTCGCCCAATATCAACGATTGCTTATCTTAGTTTGAAAAGGTGAAGAAGAAGCTTTAAGAAACTTACACCGGTAAATGAAGCTGAGGTTGGCTTCACGAAAAGCTCTGTTAGAACCGGATATGATGACGTGTTCCAAATTCAACCATCTATTGAGGGTGCAAACCTGTCGTTTAGAAACCTTTGCAGAAGAAACGAGATGATTAAACATGATAACACCCCCACTATGACAAGAGCCGTACATGTTTAGAATAGTTCCGTTCTTGTTCCTTTCATTTCCTTTCGCTCTGTCATCGAATTTTCTCAATCTTCCATACATAGTTACTTGAACGTTTTTTCACGATCCAAAATAGTCTTCCAGTAGCTAGTGTTCAGAAAAAAAAAATCATGAATGGTACGAAATGATTTTGATAAATTATAAGTAAATAATTCTACAACGTTTGCATGTAAGTGTGTTGAGAAATAAAACATACAAGAATGACCGCCTGGAGTCGTATTTGCATGTTTTTAAGTGATAATTACATTTTGAGTAGAAAATCGTTGTATGCACGCCAGAGTTTATCTCACACTACCGAAGTGTCGTTTAAGAATAAGTACGAAACGATGAGGTGACGGACGACTCAGTCACTTAACTATTATATGTACAAATACACAATGATCGTGCGGCCTTTATAATGACGATATTTACATTTCTTCTGCCAGTATTTACACTATTTCGCTATTTAGTTCGTACACAAATTTATGGTCTACTTATACATGTACCTATCTACTTATACTTTCAAATTGGCCTGGATTCGGCATGTTTATTACGATCATTAAAACACACACGGCTCACTTTCTTATCGTTCCAGTACCGAAGATTTGCTGTTATGAGCATTAACACTGAACAAGTCTTACTGTATATAAAACGCACTCACTTGAAAAAGCACAGCTTCTAAGGGCAATTTCTGTTAAACAATATTCGGCTTCACATCAAAGTTTTTGTTTTTTGCATATTTTTGTACCAAACTATTATAATATTTTATTCCATGAATACAGCATTCGCGTCGTGGATTTTTGTCGGGCGCTGAAAGCCCCCATCAGAGAATCACGCATTTCATAATATTGTTTATTATTGTTAATTATTAAATTTTAATCCATTTCGCCACAAACTTGATTTATTTTAGCGGCCTTTATAACGAAATATTGAACGTAGAATCGATGCAAGCACCTTTTACTTTCGCGGAAGCACTCGCTTTTGAAGTGAAAAAGTCATTTACGCTGTATCTTGCCTCATATTTTTTTAACCGCTGGTTAATGGAACCCGATAAAATCGCACTAATCGGGGTGTACATTCACGTAGTACCAACAACTTAACCGTTTAATTTAATTAGCAATTTATTTTTTTTTTTTTCTACTTTTAACCAACACAACGCGCTTTTGGGAGAATCTTAGGGGCAGAGAACATGAGGACACAACTCATACATACGGTGGCTTTGGTAATACCGAGGTATCTTATACTGGCTTGCTGATTTTATAAGCCCAGGTATCGATATAATCCACTACCCAATGTCCTTTCAAAATATCAGGAGTACTAGGAGGTACTACTCAGGTAGTATTACACATTTTGTAGTGAATCGGGCTATTTCATATTTGTATGTTTTCATTAAATTAAATTTTTTATACTGTTGATACTTTCCTACTGTTGATATTTCTTAAACATCTTCTCCTCCACTGGTATTTCCATGTTGTCATCCTTTCTGTAAATACAAACAATTTGTTTAGGTGAACCTCCTGGCCGTGAGAGAGAAGATTCGAGTAAGTAGTGGTTTTTCGTACCTTGAATTAAAATAATGGTAGATTTTTTAACACGATGTAGATGAAATCGGGTCGGGAGATTGTTGAATGTCGATCAAAGACGATTTATGCCAACGCCTTGTTAATCTTTGACACGTTTTGTGTACGCTTTGATAATGCGATTGTAAAACTGGATCATTGAAACCACGTATTCATACAGTATGTCGATACCTTACTTCACAAAGGGAATATGTCCTTCAGAATTTATGATGGACATATTCCCTTTGTGAATTAAGGTATCGATGTACGTATTCATACAGATCTTAGGTTTAGGACAGTTTACAGATTCCCTAAATGTTCTATAGTAATTGAAAAAATAACTCCTGAAGGCAAGCCCCTCTGGACGCTAAGATGCCTACAGCGTCAATGATAAAAACATGGAGCATGTTTTAACCAAATTTAGTGCAGAACCTTTAGTCGTAGGAAGGTATAGGTATAGAAATACTTAAGTCTATCAATAAAAACCTACTTAATACGATCAAAATTCCCCACAGAACCTACCATCAGCTTTCTAGGTTGACTAGGACGGAAGATAGGGGGGGGGGGGGTCGCTATTTTCGTAACGCAATTTCCTGAACATTTTAGCTAGTTAGCTCACGGCTAAAACATGTTCCCTGTTGATAAACCCGAAAAACTCGCCGACCGATGGCCTCGTTTCCACAAGCACCCACCACATTGTAACAGGAGTCTGTTTTGCCTAGTTCAATAAGCATTCAATAGTAATTCAATGGTAACTATTACCTCTACATTGAATAGCTAGAATAGGAATGGAATGAACTATTCAGGAGCTAGATTCCATTCCTATTCTACCTACTCAATGTAGAGGTGAAGAACAACAATGACTGGCCCTGAAGATGAGAAAATACCCTTTTTCAAAACGTTGCTGCGTAATCGTCCACTCATCTGAGTGATTTCTTATCCCTTTAATTAAAAGAACGTAACACCTATTGGTGGCATTTATCAATCTATGAGAGTGACATTTTTTCAAGGTCATAGTAATGCACTAGTATTCGAATAAAAAATCTTATTATTCGAATATTTAATATTCGCATATTGGAAAAAATTCCTTCTGAAGGATTCATATCTTTAAAAATTCAAACACTTTTTCACACATGCATCACAGGGAAGAAACTTGACGCTGCAGTGATACACAACTTATGTAAAAAATATCCCTTCTTGAACAAGTCGCAAACTGAACCAAAATTCGGTTCAAGGGCTATTAGCTGTGTGGAGGTGTTCATTCACTTATTAATTGAATCGAAGTAGTTTATTAGTTTACAAAGGAGATGGAGATGAAATCTGTCCATTTCCTGTCAAGGTTGTGTTTAAAACGTATTTCCACACATTGCATCACAGGGAAGGAACATGACATCGTTATTTATTTTTTAATTTAATACTCGTTAAGCAAGTGATTGTTTACATTGAATTTCTTTATCCTTTCAGTAACCAACCGTAACTTGCGCAATTCAACGCCCATAATGGGTAACTCGACGGCTACGAAACAAGTGAACAAAGTAAAGCCCACTATCAACCGAGCCCTGAACGAACCGGCCAACAACCCAAACAACAACCAGTTCAGTAATAGGTAAGGAGTCTACACAGCAAGTAGTTATAATAATAAAATAAGTTAATAAATACGAACAACTTCTTTGTTTCATTGATTGTCCCCCTATGGGGAGGCCGGCAAAGCGCTTGAGCCAAACTATGCCAGTCAATCCTAAAATTTCGCTCATTTGAACGCTGAATGGTACGCTGGCTGCCGCTATTGCTCAAAAGTGGGAGAAAACACAGAATTTTCACTTTTCGATGTTCAACATTCCCATTTCCATATTTTGGAGGAAATGTTTTCAAGCTGTACAAAGTTTTTTTTTGTTAAAGGTGACTCATGTCCAAATTTATTTTCAATATTTTTACGTTTAGCGCCAAAGTTGAAGTATTTTTGGGTTTTTCGTTCAATTTTGCTTCTACCAATTATTGATTTTTAAGTTTGGTGAGAACGTTCAATTTTACGTTTTTCTGTTTTTCTAATCTGTGCAGCGTGATTGTTTTTTAAGTTTTTTTATTACACACTTCATATTTCATGGCACTTGAGTAGCTTAAATTGGAAATTTCTTTTTGTAGTTGAATGTCTTTTCTTTAGATTAACACCACAAACTAAATGAAAAAAAAAAAAAAAAAATCTATTTGTTGTCGTCGAGACGTCTGCGCTGGCGCTTTGCGTTCCAACCCGCTTAAAACACGAAAATATTTATTCACCATTACATGCTGAGATAAATATATTTCTTCAACTAATCCTTGTTTTCAAAACACTGTTACACGATGTTTTTTGTTTGTTCTTCAGTTTGATTTCCATTTCTGGTTTGTTGGTTTTGTTTAACAAAGCTTTTTCAACTAACAAGGAATTCTACTCCATTTTGAAGCCATTTTTATTCATACACAGCCGAAGGAACATTTATTTTTGGACACAGTAGCAACACGATCACTATTAGGTTTATGTGTTCGTCATCACGATCGCTGTTCAACTTCTCATCGCTTCTGTGAATCACGAATTTGCAATTTAGTCACTACAACCACTCGAAAACTGTTTGTGCGTGATATCTTTACAAGATTCGTAATTATCGAAATTGATACCAAGTTTCGCCAACTCACGATGGGAGTTTGTAAGATTCCCAACCACCAGAGTTTAGCGATTGATTTAGTACCATCCACACATTGACACCGACCAAACTGTGGACTGCTCAGTTGCTTATATTCTACAACCCTGTTGAGAAACAACGTTAATTATTCGTGCATCAGTTATTGTAATTTTTCTAATGTCTATCTTGTGATGCCTTCCAAATGCATTTCTTTTAAAGCGACTTTATACCAACGCCAAGGTTTAAAATAACTGGGTTCCTGGTACGAGTACTTTAAACACAATAATTTATTTATTTCATCTTTTTTATTTCCCATCCCTTGACAATTTCATTTTCATTATCATATTTGCTGTACTGCTGGTTGAATTACGGTATTGACTTAGGTACAAAAACGTACAGTAAATCGCACAGCTACAATTTGATTTCGTAACACTGGTTGATTGAATGGAATCAGATATTCAATGTAAATTTCACTTCGATATTTGACCAAATTACCAATATAAACAATTAGTTCTTGTGCACAATAAATTGGTTTAAAATTGGCGGATGACGATGAAATTCTTTAAAACTACTGCCGTTTTAAAGTGAAACCACTTATTTCCGAATTCGTCAAAATGTGTGACCACTTATTTTATGGGTTTCCCATCGAATTTGGAGGCAGAACAACTTATCTGCGGTAGTTTGCAAACAAAACCACTTTTGTTTGTCAATCACAAGTCAAAAGTTGTCAATCAATTGTTTGTCAATCAGCCACTTATGGACATTTTACGTCATCCAATTTGCAGGCAAAACCACTTATCAATCAAAATGCATAAGCGTTTTTCCATACCAAGTGATTTTTTGCTTCACTCCCAACTCAATGATATTCAGCTGTGATATCCAGTTTGGCTCAAGTGGTTTTTCCAAAAATACTATACGTCAGAAATGGCGAGTGTTGGCAGGCAAAACAGGTCAAGTGGTTGAGTTAACATTATCGAAGGGGAAGAACAACTAAACTACGATTAATCGAAGCGAATCGGCGTTTTCGATATTTAATCGACATCAACATGATCGATAGGACCTAATTTTAACGTCGATCGGCAATACGGATTCGTAACTCTAAACTGGAGTCGAGCAATGAAGGGGCCAGCTGAAATACCTAGAGGCATTTTTTGGTTGTCGAAATGTTTGCAGATAAGTGGTTTTTCCTTGAAACGGCAGTGTAGATGAGTTACACAAATCACACTGAGTCACTTCTGCCCTGCTAAAGTAAAACGCCTCAACTCAAAACTCAAAAATTGCAGAAGAAAAATATACGTACCCACCAATTGAAACACAGGTGGTCACGATGTGCAACATCCACATACAATCAATTTTACATTCGGTAATCGTTTAACCAATCATCCACATTCAGTAGTTTCAATAGAATGACGTCAACTCATGTAAACGTCTTTGTAACTAACTGCAATAAAATATCATATTTCTAACTTTTTTGAGATGATGGATTTAGCTGCTATTATTTGATTATTATACTGTTATTAACGTTATTTACAAATATGATGATTTGTATTCGAATTGCTTCGATTGTGGGTGTTGTTTCGATTTCATACCATTGACTCTTGTGTGAACTTTTAAATACCCGCTGAAATGTGGCTTGTATCAATATTGGTGTCAAACATTTGGTCTAGTGCAGGGGTCGGCAACCTGCGGCCCGCAAAGAATTTGAACATTTTGAAGAAAAAAATTAACTTTTAAAAAAATTATTTCCTTCAAAAAATAATTACTGCTTGTGATCCTAAGAAAGGGTTAAGTGACAACTATGGGATAATTCTGTGTTATGGAGACCCCTAGAAGGGAAATTCCCATGATGAATTCCCTTATTTATAAACAGGGTGTTCATTTTAAGACGGCTCAAATACATTTCCTGCCTAAATGGATGATCTGAGCAAAGAAATGCCAGAGGTAAAATTTCGAGCCCTTGAGCACTTCTTTCCAAAAATGACCACCACTTGATATTCCAAATGAAAGATATTGAAAGATATATCCCTTTACTGTGGTCTGTTTGAAACAAGTGGTACATGTTTTCAACTTATTTTTTATGGCCTGTCTTACAAAAATATTGCCAGCACTGTAAAATTAATAGTTTCACGAAAATATCGTCTTTTAGACACTTGAAACTTTGCGTTCTACAATGGGGTAGTCACATACCCCTTCACACACCCTTCAACACGATTAAACCATCAAATTCATAACTCGTGAACGGAGGGTCGTAGAAACGTGCGGTTTTCACTGATGTTCTCAGAATTTTGAGCAGAAATAATAAAAAAATAGAAATTAGATTCCTTAAAAATTACGTGGTTACCCCATTTCACCCCATAGGTAGGTATGTCATTTTTGGAAAGAAGGCCTCAAGGGCTCTTTCCTCTGGCATTTTGTTGCTCAGGTCAACAGCTTAGGCAGGAAATGCATTTGAGCCGTCTTAAAACGAACCGCCCGTATATTTATAAAAGTATGTGTCATTCCAGACGAAAACTCTCGATAGAATTGACATAAAAAGTTCAAATTTGCACAAAAAATCTGTCTTGGCTATCGAAATGCTAATTTCGTAGATGGGCCTATAAAAGTGGGGTTTTGGGCGAGTTGTAGGGGAGGGGGTGGCGGAATTACCCATTTTTTCCTTATTTATTCAAAGAAGCAAAATGAGCACTTTTAATGATATTTCATGATTTTCGAATGCCCATCTAGAATCCTTGATTAGTGAATTTGGAAAAATTGGCACACCACGTAAAAAAGGTTGCCGGCAACATAAGTCGAGGTACACATGTAATCCATAATCCATAGGACACATGTAAGTCAGTAATGTATACTCAACATGTGATCCATTAGGAGCATTTCGGATTTTTTCGAAATTCGTGTGGAACCCATCTGAGGACCAAAAATTATCTTCCCCCGAATTCCAGCTCATTAAAACCATTCACTCGTTTTCTTCTCTATATATATGGGCATTTCAAGAACAACACTTTTACCCATGCTCAGATAAAGATAAGTCGGATTTTGATGAAATCTTGTAACGGACCAATCCCGTACCTTCCTATTAAATTTACTCCAATATATTAATAATCAGAAAGTACGAATTGATATCTTCACTGAATATTGCAGAAATTTGAAATAAGTCGCCTCAGGAAGTAGGGACCAATAGGACATCAGATGGTGTCAGCCTGCCCTTAAATCAAGCCTCGTGAATCCTGACGCCTGATGTCACATCATTACTCTGTCATTCTCGATCTGTTTGATATTAATTCATCATTCATCGACAAAATAAAAGGTTTTCAGAACGAAAATTTGGATTTTGCCAATTTTTTCAAACTAAAGCATCGTTCTATACTTTGGTTAGTTATTCATAAATAATACGACCCTGCCATCAGTAACACAAGTATGAAATATCGCATCAGCCAGCAGTATCATTTTGGAAGCCTTGAATGACAAAAACCATGACATAGGTAGTATTGAATACTAACTCAGATAGTGTAAGGTTGGCATCACTCAATTTTTAACACTTGGCTTGCTTTTCGTTTAAACTGAACGAAAAACACACCCTTCTGTTTAATAACTACAAAAGGTACGATTCTGTGAAGTTAATTTTTATATTGTTCTACATAGAGGGAACTGAGCATGTTCTAAAACAAAGGAGCGCCAGAACAATGATATTAACGAATATTTTGCAGGCCTCAAGAACCTATGCAGGAATCAGCATACGCGGGCTACCATCTCGCTTATGAAGTCAAAAAGCTCATGTACGCTCTTCCTGTCTCTCACTCACACAGTCTTTTCTGTATTCTTTCTTCTTTACCTGTTTTCACCCTGTGTCTATATCTTATTTCCTTTTGCTTTATTCCTAAGTTATATTTGGTTCACATTATAGTTACTTATTTTAGGCAACGAAATAGGTATGAGTTCCTTCTAATTTTAAGTTTGAAATTATTAATTGAAACTAACCACTCTTTCTTGGATAAAATGAAGATACCGGACTCTTGCATGTGCTTGTCATAGCTTGCTTTATGCATTTGCCTGCCCTGTTTGTTCGTCTTCGCCCTTGTCTTCCCCCTCCCCCTCTTATCCCCTTGTTTTCTGAAGAAGAAAAACAATATTTACCTGTGTACTGTTAGTTTCCTCCAAGGTACGGTTTTATTCAAAATGTCTGAGTTTACAAAATCTTATTTATCCTAATATGATAGCTAGGCATGTGTGTTCTTTCTGGAGTTGCAATTTTTTCATGAAATGAATCGTATTTCCCATAGAAAAATAGAGTGATTATATCGAGTGTTTTAGACTATGTTCATTTTCATGAAATTATAAAGCTTCTACAATGACAGAAAAATACTTTTGAGTACATTCAAGTGATTTATAGATGTTTTGACTTACTTCAGGCATGGTGTATATTTTTCTGGTTGCATTCTATCGTTTAGACAGAGAACTACTAGTTTAGGTACTAGACATTTTGCAGTTTTCAGAGAGTGCAGACAAGTATTTCAGGTGATTCTAAAACAATTCACTTGATGGCAGCCAAAAATTATGATTGGCACCTATGATTTGGTTCAGCTCCAGAAATCATCCTACTATCTGAATGCATGCTTTCGAATTCAAACCAGTAAGATTGACTCAGCGAATTGAAGCTCCAATATCACGTATACGAAGCACTGCTTAAAGAATTGAAAAATTTGCCAACAATTTCTTATACCTAGTAAAATATACAGGGTCCGGCAGTGAAACCTGACGGTTTTTGAAATGGGACAAATCCTTGAATTTTCAAGATATGTTCATATACATTTTTTTGTTTAATAGAGGAAGAGTGGTAAATTTAAAGGCATACCAAAAGTAGGGGGGAAAACATTATGTTGAAAAAATAACGTTACTCAAATGACGACCCTCAGTGCCTTTGATGGAGCTCTCGAAGGTAGTCAGGTGCCCAGTAACGTAAATGTTGTTCTTGACGGAGGTGAAATCAATCATCCCAGGGTGTCTGCACCCTCTGCAACAGGAGCGTAGCGTTGCTCTGGACATCAACACCCCCCCCCCCCCCCCAACACACACACTTCCTAACTCTCTTACCCTGAAAATGAAAAAGTGACTTAGCTAGATCAGATTTAATGTCATCTAGAATGACTCTAGCTATACCACTCATAAAACCTTGGCCGAAGCCAAGTCATTATGACTATGATAGTCATTGCATTCGTGATTCAAAGCAAACATCAAAGGTAGGTAGCTGTAGTTAACTGTGGCATATTAAGCGGGCGATTCAATTTTTCAATTGACTGTTCAACTGTTGATTGAATATTTTGTTGCCCTTAATAAATTTTTTCATCATTCAACTGCTACGTAGATTCTTCATTTCTGGTGGGGAAGCGTCGCTGTCTGCGCTTCCCCTGACGCTACACCCCTGCTCTGCAGCATGGTTTCTGCAAAACCACTCTTCTTGCAAAATCTTGCTCCAGTAACTCTTGAACTATAGCAATTTTATAAGGATGAAAAGACAAGTCAGACATTCCAAACACTTCGGTCATATTCCAAGAGAAGAATCGCGGAACGCCTTGAGCTTCGTGTGAACGCTACTCGTACTGCCTCGATGTTTGGTGCTGTCCTTATTGTTCTGTGAGACCCTCCCCTTCTTCTTGATGTTCCGAAAGCCCGTGTTTCAAACATTTTGAACCAATAAAACAATGGTATTTCTTGATGGAATACGGCCACAGGGAGGAACATTAAAATGCACACTGGAGAACTTCCACTTGAGGAGAAAGGCATGAAGCCAACCTTTCCCCGCTCAGAACACCCTTCCAGAACCTACCATCATTTAAAAATTTTCAGGTTTCACTGTTGGGCCCAGTAGTATATATGGCGACGAGACTAATAAAAATTGAAGTACGTAAAAATCAGACATCAAGAATGATTCGATCATCTGAAGAAGCAGTAAGATTAGGCATATTTGTCTGAAACTTACGTCTTAAATTGTTATCCAAGAACTCAGTGAGAAATCAAGTTCAAAGATTTATTCGCTCTTTGGGTGCTTCAATATTTTCAGCTGAAGAATGATGAGCGTTTCTTGTAAATTTGTATGTTATCTCCCTTGTTCAGGATGTACAACAATAAAAAAAGCTGTAAAAAAGCTGCAGATGATTAAGAGAAACAAATATGAAGCACAAGTTCATTTTCAAGCACCAAAAAACCTACAAATAATTTTAAACAAAGAAAAGTTTCATATGAAATCAGCCTGCATACGATTATAGATACTGAAATATGGCACTGCTATCCATGCAAGCACAATCAATGCAGAATGGCTGTGATGAGCAAACCGCAAACCATGTGTTACTCAAGACCGTAGATGCACTCTCTATTTGGTTCAATTTTGTATTTTGACAAATTGCTACTCACATAGTGGCTGTATCATTGTGTATGTACATATGATGAAAAATACAGGGAGTGGCAGATAGAGAGTCCATCACGCAAAGAAGTGCCAATTTCAATTACGGAACATAAAATGAAGTACCTACTTATCGGAATTTGTAGATTATCATAAGTAGAACATCTGTTGTTTAGAATTGTCACTTGCTACAGGGACCAGTGACATATTCTTGTGCTTGACGTATTTTTGCCACTTTTTTCTATCAAAACCTAATACTTACCCAAATTCGGATTTTCTAGCAACTAGAACTGCCCATTTCAGAAACGTGATAATTTGTACAGCTACTGGCAGCTTTAACTTGATGTTTATGAACCTCTATCGCAAAACTTGTCAAACGTTTGAACAAGTAGAACTGCGTCACTATGTAGCTTTGCCGCACAGGAAATCAAAAATAACATAGTTTAGATATTTTTTTGGTTCACATTTTTTATTCAAAACTTTTGGTGATTTATTGAAATTGGTCAAAAATCACATTCTGCCCAAAGAAGATCACAGGAACTGAGTATCGCAGACAGTAAATTGCAAAGAGTGAAAATTAAGGCTTGAACATTTCAGAACGCCATAACCGCAAACCTCTAAACAAAAGGTATATGTTAACATAAATTTGAATAGGCTTAGAGAATTTTTTTAAACCACTCGGGGCGTTTTAATACAAGGGCTTAAATGTAGAACAACAAGAAACACAATCATGAGCGTGATGAGCCGTTTTTCGTATGGAGGAACAGCTTATTCAAATCTCGCAAGCTTTTATAATTAAATTTTGTACTATGTTTGGAAAGAGGGCCATTTCGGATAATTGTTTAAAGTTCTTCTTGATAAAAATCGGTGGTGGTCAGAAGTAGGTAATCGAATAATTGAGCTGTCACTAAGAAACTCCATCTGGAGACTTAAACAAACGAGCAATCATCATTTCACCTCATCTCTCCAATTATAATTATAAATAATTATTTGTGTCGTTGTGGGATAATTATTTGTGTCATTACAAGGATATTGTGTACTGAAAAGTGATCTATACAGAATAAGCCGTTGAGTAAGAATTTGCATCGTACCATTGTTTGACTCAAGTATCTGCAGCTAGAAGTAATGTCTCCAACTGAAGTAACGTTGGGAGAGATAAAGTAGAATATGTGTCAAGGCTTTCTATGTAATTTTTTACGTGATACGTTTCAAAGAAATACATGCGACTTTTCATTTCTAGGCCCACGAGTAGGTCGACTGGAGGGAACAACGTCAATAACAACGGCGTCGGCCTGCAAGTGGGGATCGCCGACGATCAGGCGAAAGACTTCGACTTCGAGAAGACGGAAATGAAGTACGACTCCACGGGCATGTTCCACTGGAGTCCCGCCAGGAATTTGGAGGATTGTATATTGGTGAGTGCGACAATTACAGGCAGCAGTATTTACTATTTACTCTCATCTTAGGCCTGGGGGGGGGGGGGGGGGGAAGGAAAGTGTGGAAGGCAGGTTTGCTGAATACTTAGTCATTAGCGAGGACAGCTGGCTTCAATTGATCGACTGATACGAAGACTGTATGTGGTCCTTGACGCGCAGCTTGAGACATTTGTCGTGGCGTCAAAAACTGGGTATGGACCGTCGTAAGGGCCTGACGAACGTAAAACTCACAGGTGGTCAAGTCCTTATGTGCAAAGGGCGCCTTGGAGTCGTGCAGTGTTAAGAACGGGGCGAGGTTGGTTCACGGTACGATGGAAACGTCCAAAAAAGGTTGTTGCACCCTGTGGTCCCTCGGTTTCTGGAGAAATTGGCCAGGGAGGTGTAAGGTTGACTTCATATCGAATCGAGGTGTTTGATTGAGATCGAGTGGACCTTCAAGAAGAGCAATTATCAACTCAAATACATCGAGTAAAACGAAAAAAGTCGACTTCATATCGAATCGAGGGGTTTGATGGAGATCGAATGGACCTTCAAGAAGGGCAATTGTCAACTCAAATACATCAAGTAAAACGAAAAAAGTCGACTTCATATCGAATCGAGGTGTTTGATTTTAATCGAATGGACCTTCAAGAAGAGCAATTGTCAACTTAAATATATCGAGAGAAACTAAAGAAGTCGACTTCATATCGAATCAAGGTGTTTGATTGAGATCGAGTGGACCTTCAAGAAGAGCGATTGTCAACTCAAATACATCGAGTAAAACGAAAAAAGTCGACTTCATATCGAATCGAGGGGTTTGATGGAGATCGAATGGACCTTCAACAAGAGCAATTGTTAACTCAAATATATCGAGAGAAACGAAAGAAGTCGACTTCATATCGAATCGAGGTGTTTGATTGAGATCGAGTGGACCTTCAAGAAGGGCAATTGTCAACTCAAATACATCAAGTAAAACGAAAAAAGTCGACTTCATATCGAATCGAGGTGTTTGATTTTGATCGAATGGACCTTCAAGAAGAGCAATTGTCAACTTAAATATATCGAGAGAAACTAAAGAAGTCGACTTCATATCGAATCAAGGTGTTTGATTGAGATCGAGTGGACCTTCAAGAAGAGCGATTGTCAACTCAAATACATCGAGTAAAACGAAAAAAAGTAGACTTCATATCGAATCGTGGTGTTTGATTGAGATCGAATGGACCTTCAAGAAGAGCAATTGTTAACTCAAATATATCGAGAGAAACGAAAGAAGTCGACTTCATATCGAATCGAGGTGTTTGATTGAGTTCGAATGGACCTTCAAGAAGAGCAATTGTCGACTCAAATACATCGAGTAAAACGAAAAAAGATGACTTCATATCGAATCGAGGTGTTTGATTGAGATCGAGTGGACCTTCAAGAAGAGCAATTGTCAACTCAAATACATCGAGTAAAACGAAAGAAGTCGACTTCATATCGACTCGAGGTGTTTATTTGAGTTCGAATGGACCTTCAAGAAGACCAATTGTCAACTCAAATACATCGTGAAAACGAAAAAAAGTCGACTTCATATCGACTCGAGGTGTTTATTTGAGTTCGAATGGACCTTCAAGAAGAGCAATTGTCGAGTCAAATACATCGTGAAAACGAAAAAAAGTCGACTTCATATCGACTCGAGGTGTTTGATTGAGATCGAATGACCTTCAAAGAGAGCAATTGTCGAGTCAAATACATCGTGAAAACGAAAAAAAGTCGACTTCATATCGACTCGAGGTGTTTATTTGAGTTTGAATGGACCTTCAAGAAGAGCAATTGTCGAGTCAAATACATCGTGAAAACGAAAAAAAGTCGACTTCATATCGACTCGAGGTGTTTATTTGAGTTTGAATGGACCTTCAAGAAGAGCAATTGTCGAGTCAAATACATCGTGGAAACGAAAAAAAGTCGACTTCATATCGACTCGAGGTGTTTATTTGAGATCGAATGGACCTTCAAGAAGACCAATTGTCAACTCAAATACATCGTGAAAACGAAAAAAAGTCGACTTCATATCGACTCGAGGTGTTTATTTGAGTTCGAATGGACCTTCAAGAAGAGCAATTGTCGAGTCAAATACATCGTGAAAACGAAAAAAAGTAGACTTCATATCGACTCGAGGTGTTTATTTGAGTTCGAATGGACCTTCAAGAAGAGCAATTGTCGAGTCAAATACATCGTGAAAACGAAAAAAAGTCGACTTCATATCGACTCGAGGTGTTTGATTGAGGTCGAATGACCTTCAAAGAGAGCAATTGTCGAGTCAAATACATCGTGAAAACGAAAAAAAGTCTACTTCATATCGACTCGAGGTGTTTATTTGAGTTTGAATGGACCTTCAAGAAGAGCAATTGTCGAGTCAAATACATCGTGGAAACGAAAAAAAGTCGACTTCATATCGACTCGAGGTGTTTATTTGAGATCGAATGGACCTTCAAGAAGACCAATTGTCAACTCAAATACATCGTGAAAACGAAAAAAAGTCGACTTCATATCGACTCGAGGTGTTTATTTGAGTTCGAATGGACCTTCAAGAAGAGCAATTGTCGAGTCAAATACATCGTGAAAACGAAAAAAAGTAGACTTCATATCGACTCGAGGTGTTTATTTGAGTTCGAATGGACCTTCAAGAAGAGCAATTGTCGACTCAAATACATCGAGTAAAACGAAAAAAGATGACTTCATATCGAATCGAGGTGTTTGATTGAGATCGAGTGGACCTTCAAGAAGAGCAATTGTCAACTCAAATACATCGAGTAAAACGAAAGAAGACGACTTCATATCGACTCGAGGTGTTTATTTGAGATCGAATGGACCTTCAAGAAGACCAATTGTCAACTCAAATACATCGTGAAAACGAAAAAAAGTCGACTTCATATCGACTCGAGGTGTTTATGTGAGTTCGAATGGACCTTCAAGAAGAGCAATTGTCGAGTCAAATACATCGTGAAAACGAAAAAAAGTAGACTTCATATCGACTCGAGGTGTTTATTTGAGTTCGAATGGACCTTCAAGAAGAGCAATTGTCGACTCAAATGCATCGAGTAAAACGAAAAAAGATGACTTCATATCGAATCGAGGTGTTTGATTGAGATCGACCTTCAAGAAGAGCAATTGTCAACTCAAATACATCGAGTAAAACGAAAAAAGTCGACTTCATATCGAATCGTGGTGTTTGATTGAGATCGAACGGACCTTTAAGAAGAGCAATTGTCAACTCAAATACATCGAGTAAAATGAAAAAAGTCGACTTCATATCGAATCGAGGTGTTTGATTGAGATCGAGTGGACCTTCAAGAAGAGCGATTGTCAACTCAAATACATCGAGTAAAACGAAAAAAGTCGACTTCATATCGAATCGAGGTGTTTGATTGAGATCGAATGGACCTTCAAGAAGAGCAATTGTCAACTCAAATACATCGAGTAAAACGAAAAAAGTCGACTTCGTATCGAATCGTGGTGTTTGATTGAGATCGAATGGACCTTCAAGAAGAGCAATTGTTAACTCAAATATATCGAGAGAAACGAAAGAAGTCGACTTCATATCGAATCGAGGTGTTTGATTGAGATCGAATGGACCTTCAAGAAGAGCAATTGTCAACTCAAAAATATCGAGAGAAACGAAAAAAGTCGACTTCATATCGAATCGAGGTGTTTGATTGAGATCGAATGGACCTTCAAGAAGAGCAATTGTTAACTCAAATACATCGAGTAAAACGAAAAAAGTCGACTTCATATCGAATCGAGGTGTTTGATTTTGATCGAATGGACCTTCAAGAAGAGCAATTGTCAACTTAAATATATCGAGAGAAACGAAAGAAGTCGACTTCATATCGAATCGAGGGGTTTGATGGAGATCGAGTGGACCTTCAAGAAGAGCAATTGTGAACTCAAATACATCGAGTAAAACGAAAAAAGTCGACTTCATATCGAATCGAGGTGTTTGATTGAGATCGAATGGACCTTCAAGAAGTGCAATTGTCAACTCAAATACATCGCGAAAAACGAAAAAAAGTCGACTTCATATCGAATCAAGGTGTTTGATTGAGATCGAATGGACCTTCAAGATGAGCAATATTGGTGGTGGGGGTTGTTGAATTGGGTTCGGTACCATCTTGGTCAGAGCCACGCTATGCTCCTGATACAACACAACTGAGGATCCTCGAATCAACTTCTCTCTAGAAACAAAATTGGGGAAATGTTTAGAGCTACGTAAATTGCATTTATCTCTTGTTAAACACCTTAAACATATTTCACACGATACTTTAAGAGCTATCTTTCTCAAAATAAATCCTGATATTCAATACAAAGCGTTGATTTTATAAAGTCACTATACTTTGGAAGCTGGTGACCGCAATAATTTCTTGTTCTCATACTTGTTAAATATTCAGATGGTCATAATTAAATAGAACTCTGCATAATATAGTCATATCGCTAACAATTGTTTACAATAAGTTTTCTCAAGGCTAGTTGGAATCGGTTTACATTGGGATTATATTCTCCACGTGATCCTATACAAGAAAATAACAACTCCAAATGATCTTGAGAAAACCTATAAGTTACGATGTATTTGAATTGTGAATCATCTAATAATCTAGTGGTCAAAATCTTAATCGAATGCGTCCAAGGGACATATGACAAATATGGTCTTTCTAGGATGTCTTAAGTTAGAAATTTTCTATGGACAAATTTAGGTATTCTAAACATTTATTTAATTAACACTTCCGTGTGACGTACAACATTTCCCTTTTTTATTGGCTCTTTTAAATGTTTCCCAAAAGGATCCCTTGAATTAAAATAATCGAATAATTAGTTAATAACTATAATAGACTCAAATGTTGCTTCAGCTCCAATAACATCAGAATCACCCTCACTTAAGGGTTGGGGCTAACATGTTCAGCGCTAACTGAAGCATATTATGGCAGGCATCAAGCATCACACACACTTTTAGCTCAACATCATCAATTTGCATACTAAAATAAATCGTTTTTGGGTAGTTTACAGCCTAATTTCTGGACTGGACTCGTATTGGTGCTGGTACCGTCAAATATGGCGTTATGGACACACATTGTGGACTCTGATTCATATAATTTGATGAAAACGGTTCTGACCCTATTTTATCTATAAAAATATATCCTACTGAACATTTGAAGTTCTTGCCTCACTAACGCCTGCGCCACTAGACGGGAGCTTTTTGCCAGATGATATAGTTGTACCACCACTGATTACTCGTGACCACCAGTAATACTTATAATATAGTAATGCTTCAATTCAGGCTTGTTCATCCGGTAAAAAGCTCCCGCCAACAGCATTGAAAGAAGCGTAAAGCTCCCTGCTGGTGTAACAGAGGAAACATATTAGGTGAAACCGAGGGTGACTAAGGGTGAGAAAGGGTTGTCGGAAGGAGACAGGGAACAGGAAAACATTGACGGTGGAGGTTAGGGGTAGGAGGATCAGGTTTCTATATGCACACTCAACAGCGAGGTGCGAAGCACCGAGCATCCTATATATGTGGCTGGCGGGCAAAATGGATATCATTCCTTTTTGCGGCTGAGGTTTTTTGGCGGGTCAGTTTTTACAACGGAGTTGTTTTTGGGGGATATATCCTACTGAACATTTGAAGTTCTTGCCTCACTAACGCCTGCGCCACTAGACGCAATCCGGATCGCATACTTGCGTGCGCCCTGCTGGTGATACATTGGCCTTACGGCCAGCATATATATTATATATATATGCCCATCCTCGATCAAACACATCGCAGGAACAAAATCTTTACCTCGAGCCATTTCGATATTTTTTAGGATCTCTGGAGTTACTGCAAATGTACAAAAGCTTTGATTATTCTTCTTTCACATTACAGGACCGTAACCAAGCGGCGATGACTGTGCTGAACGGCCACGTGGTAGTGTGCCTCTTCGCAGATCCCGACTCCCCGCTTATTGGTTTAAGAAACCTCGTAATGCCTTTAAGAGCATCGAATTTCCATTACCACGAACTGAAACACGTAGTAATCGTTGGTGCTGTCGATTATATTAGGAGGGAATGGAAAATGCTCCAAAATCTTCCCAAAATTTCTGTTCTAAACGTACGTAACTCCCCTTAATACACAATTATGCAGTATTGTGCGTTAATAATAATTTCATTGCACTCGTATTATCAGCCTGAATCTGATTTCACACTCAAATTATTTCCAACTGACCAAATTTTCAGGGTTCTCCTCTGAGCAGAGCAGATTTGAGGGCTGTCAATGTTAACCTTTGTGATATGTGCGTTATACTTTCTGCTAAAGTGCCTAGCAATGACGACCCTACACTTGCCGATAAAGAAGCTATTTTAGCTTCTCTCAATATTAAAGCTATGACATTTGACGATACGATAGGAGTCCTCAGCCAAGGTGATTACTATATTTTCATTCACTTCTTTTACTGTTCATACAGAGACTTGTTGTGTTAGTTCGTCTATTGATTTTGGAAAACGTTGTGCGTTGTTAAATTAATTTCTAGTCAAAGTTGTCACTGCATTTTTTTTTAAATGTTTTGCTTTCCTTCTCAGATGAATCTGGTGTTGTATCGGCAAATGAAAATTTAAATTCCGTTAGCGGTCCTATTGTGCTACAAAGAAGAGGATCAGTTTACGGAGCCAATGTGCCTATGATTACAGGTAACATTTTATAACCACACACTTCATTTATCGATCAACGTGTTTATATATCGATCAATTCTACGCATCAGAACAAGAAACTAATCCTGGTCCGTTTTCTGTTTATCTTTGTAGAGTTAGTCAATGATAGCAATGTTCAGTTCCTAGATCAGGATGACGACGATGACCCTGACACTGAGCTCTATTTGACTCAACCATTCGCTTGTGGTACTGCCTTCGCTGTTAGTGTGTTAGATTCCCTTATGTCTACGGTAAGATACTTTCTGCTACATATGTTTTTCCATACATAGCTTAGGTACCTGTGTATTAACTATTTCTTCTATTGACTAACTCACGTTACACAAAATGTCATCTCACATCTGACTGAAGTTTCAGTCGTTTTTTAGCGAGAAAATTAAATTACTATAGAGTGAGATCAACAAAACGATAATACTGACAAAATTTATCGGTATTACATACTTTTAATATAAAAATTAAATGTGTCAGTACTATCGTAAATTTCTCTAGTAAATTTCCTTCGGTTCATACTTTTATGTATTACAAGCAAACCGGATGTCTAAGACTTGTATTGAAAAACCAAAATCGAGGGTGAAATGGCTTCATAAGGGTCTCACGGCAACTTCCCACATCGTCATTTGGGCGACTTTTCAGCAGAGCCAAAAAACCATCTGCCAATGACTATGTTTACTGAGTAATTCAGTAAAATAAATCGTGTGATTTAGTGTCACCTAACTTATACTTAGTTAGATCGATCTGCCGGGGGAAGACGCTTCGAATTGTATGCATAACTCATTTTGGCCAAAAGTGGCGAAGTAGGGTGTTGCCGTGAGACCCTCAATATAATATTTCATCACATGGTCAGGTTCCTAATGACCTAAAACAATGTTTTGACTAGCAGGGCTGCTGACCCTTTAAAGTTTTAATATTTTATTTAAAGTCATATAATATGATATTGAATCTCTTCTCTATGTGGCATTAAGTCTCAATCCTCATGAAAAAGTCGTGGGGTTTCCCCCGATGTCCGCCATCCTCCCTGTAGAACTGTCCCTTTCCTCGCATTATACTATTAGATAGATGAACTTTATGAAAACCATCTCACGCTATGGAAGTAGACAGGACTGTGTCCACGTCCACCTCTTGTGTTTAATACTCTGAGGTTAAGGAGGTGATGTTAAGACAACACGCCGCCTAGACAGGACTGTGCTCATGTCCACTTCTTGCTTTCTTTGCTGGGAGGTTAAGGTCGTAATGTCCACCTCATGTGTTTAATACTCTGAGGTTAAGAGGTGATGTTAAGACAACACGCCGCCCAGACAGGACTGTGCCCATGTCCACTTCTCGCTTTCTTTGCTGGGAGGTTAAGGACGTAATGTCCACCTTTTGTGTTTAATACTCTGAGGTTAAGGAGGTGATGTTAAGACAACACGCCGCCTAGACAGGACTGTGCTCATGTCCACTTCTTGCTTTCTTTGCTGGGAGGTTAAGGACGTAATGTCCACCTCATGTGTTTAATACTCTGAGGTTAAGGAGGTGATGTTAAGACAACACGCCGCCTAGACAGGACTGTGCCCATGTCCACTTCTTGCTTTCTTTGCTGGGAGGTTAAGGACGTAATGTCCACCTTTTGTGTTTAATACTCTGAGGTTAAGGAGGTGATGTTAAGACAACACGCCGCCTAGACAGGACTGTGCCTGTCCACTTCTTGCTTTCTTTGCTGGGAGGTTAAGGACGTGAGGTCCACCTCTTGTTTTCTTTGCTCTGAGGTTCTAAGACGACACGTTGCGCTGAATGCATCATAGCGCGAGATGAAGTCCTGTTGCGTTATCAATATGCTGTTTAATAATTAACTATTTAAGAGATGACTGAGTCTCTGATATAGGTACCTACACCAAAAGTTTCATATTTTAACTTTGTGAATAATATGTAATCTGTAGTTGTGATATGATTACAATTCACCCAGTGTTCGAGGTAGCTGTGTCACTCTCACTCCGTGTACACTGTAGCAGTAACATGAAAACGACTCACCCAGTATTTGAGATCGATCGATCACCGTTCACTGCTTGGTGCCTCGTGTCTTTGCCCCACTCTTCCAACGCCATTTCCAACCCTATTCGCCAAGGGCGACAATTTGTTTAACTTACAATTCTCACTGTCAGTTCTGGCTAAAGACTAAAAAGTATAAACCAGCAATACATCTCGATTCTTGTTAAACATGCCATATACGCCATACTGAATTAGCTCTATATAGAGTAACCATATACTACCTGCGAATTAAGCAATGTGAGTTCATAGAAGATATTTCTTGTTTCCAGACTTATTTCAATCAGAACGCGTTAACTCTGATACGATCTTTGATAACGGGAGGAGCGACTCCCGAACTCGAGCTCATTCTGGCCGAAGGGGCTGGCCTCAGGGGAGGTTACAGGTAAGTGGATTCACACCATTTAGATGGCAACGACCCATCGACATTACGAAATTTTTCTTGGCACCCGAATTCTAAATATCCACCAGGAATTCAAGGGTTTTCTCCAAAAAAACACATACAAACACAATGTATTGAGAGTAGAGAAAAAACCGTAAGTTACCAGTTTTGCTTTTTTGTGTGGCAACTAAGTAGACATCCATCTGTTTATTTTTATTTATTTATTTTTTTTTTTCAAGTTTTACTATTTTGGGTTCATTTTCTAAATCATTACTTTTAATAAAGAGTGACATTGCAAATAATAATCGTAGTTCTAGCCTGATTCTCACTTCTGAAGTGGTTTCAATTTCGAAGAAGCAGTTTAACATTGTACAAAGCCATAATTTTCCATCTAACGCTTAGCAATCATCGATATTAATGAAATTAATATTTCGAAACTACAGAAATAAGTAACTAAACCGTTCAGTTATTTCGCCTGTCGTGCTGGGTCACATAGGCGTCTAGATATGATTTTAGTACGTCGTTTATTCACTTCTCATGCTGCTCTTACGAAATAAGTACAAATTACACAACGATACACATCTCAATTTGTTACTCAAGTATGACCTCCCATAAAAACGTCGTCTGTCCAAACGTAATCACACGATTCTCTGAACCCACAAATTCAAACGTTCCGTGATATCACGGCTCTAGAGAAGCGTTTTTCTAGGAACCCACTTTTTCAATTTGTATACGTAGGTACATCATACATTACGTACAATATACCTTATGAGTACTTTATTATAAATCCATGGTTCGATGCATATCATTGTGACAGTACTTTGGTAGATGAGAGACGCGTTTGTGAAGAATTGATTGTTCAAGTACCTGAAATTAAAACATATTAATTTAGAATCTTCTCATGCGCTATTTCATGTAAATTATACGACCAAGGGACTAAATCGTATTCGTAATCGTGTTCACTAAATCGTATTAAATCGTGCTAAACGCTTCATTCAGGATAGAGCCACGTCCTTGTATTTTATAAATAAGCAATCATTCAGTAACCATGTTGGAACAACAAAAGGAATTATTCCGGCATATTCAATACCCTCAAACCACTTCAATAAGATTACCTATGAAAAATCCTTGAACGTCCTAGTCACTTGAAGAAGTCCGAGGGATGTCCAGAAAATATAGTTCAAGTGCCCTGAAGGGCGCAGGGATTTTTTTTTTTTTTTTAATATTTATTTTTGTATGGTTGGCTCACCTGTGTGTTTGGGGTTTCGGTTGCTACTAGGGCTGGCGTCTACTTGAAGTCACAGCAAGCGACTCCGTCAACCTCTGCAGGGGCCGTTCGAGATTCGTTCCTCACTTTACATCACGAACTACATTTCTGGGTCTTAAAGGCAGTCCCAACGAAGGCTCCAACTAGGGCTGCCATCCGTTCCGATTTTTCGGAGCGGAAGATGATGGCATCTGTCTTTAGAGGCAGAAAAGGGCTTTTGTCGGTGGATTTCATGGCCAAAGAATGGACCGCTGTCAATACTGACGTTCATTAGAAATCATTAAAAATTGAAAAATAAGATTAAAGACAGTTGATGGGGAATGTTGATTCGTGGCGTGGCCCTCCTTCACAACGTCAAACCTCATACCGCTCGTGTGACTCCAGACCTGCTTGTGTCCTTTGGACGGGACATTGTGAACTTGCCACTTTATACACCCTCAGTTTGCCATCTTTTCTCCAAATTAAAAGAAGTATTGACAAAAAACTATGTGGACAGTGGAGTGAAGTGAAGCAGACAGTGGAGAAGTGGCTTTCGGAGGTGGAGCGGAGCGTATACAGCTGGTGCTCAGACTGAAGAAGTTATGTTGACAAATAAACACATGGGGAGCTTTCTTTCAAATGGGCTTATATCGCCTTTTTTGGGAAACTGAAGAAAAAAACTCTGCAAATTCTTGACACAACGGTTTATTATCTTCCTTGTGCACATCACCCTTCTGTCTATACCAGACTGTGTTGCAAATCGGCACCATACCATATTCTCACCGTACTCATACCATTTCTTTCCTATCATACCGTACTGTACTATACTAAATCATACATACAATAATATACCATACCATACTCATAACATGTCGTACCAAAATTCGTTTTGAACCCCTTCCCCTTGACCTAGGGTTATGAAAAGTTTCGAGGACCATTGTGGGGCTGGTCCAAACCCATAAAAAAAATTTCGTAATTTTAACTCAACGCTAACTGGGCAAAGTGCCACGGACGGACGGATTTTTTTTTATTCGATTTTCTGAATCTACGTATCTTGAAACGTAAACCAACAAATTTTGAGGGGGGGTTAAAATGTTTTTTTTCTTTGGGCGATTCCAATGGTTCATTATCGAAGATAATAAACCAAAATGAAGTACGAGGTACGCGGTGTGGGTGTGGGAGGGGGCGCAGAGACATAAAAGGTCTCGTCGTATGACGCACTAGTTAGCCTCCTGCTAGCCGTATTACGTCATACGATCGTGCGTCATAGGCTCGGACGCACTAGTTGGTCCCCTGCCAGCCGTCTTACGTCATACGCTCGTGCGTCATAGGCTCTGACGTACTTGTTGGCCACCTGCCAGCCGTCTTACGTCATACGCTCGTGCGTCATAGGCTCTGACGTACTTGTTGGCCACCTGCCGGCCGTCTTACGTCATACGCTCGTGCGTCATAGGCTCTGACGTACTTGTTGGCCACCTGCCAGCCGTCTTACGTCATACGCTCGTGCGTCATAGGCTCTGACGTACTTGTTGGCCTCCTGCCAGCCAACTTACGTCATACGCTCGTGCGTCATAGGCTCTGACGTAATGGCCCGCCGGTCACTTGTGTTCTGACGTGATCTGAGGGAAAGGGTGAATCAAGGGAACAAATTTTTCCCGTTTCAGTTTATGTGCCAAAGCAAAGACATGAAAATGTCAAAAAAATATGTAAATAGGTACCTAAGCCCAACTGTAATGTCAATTTTCTGACAATGAGTTTTCGACTATAGTTTTCATACCTTTTTACTTAAGTACTTATTGCAATTTGAGACTGATAATGAGCTGTTTGCAAATAAAAAGTCTGATAACTACTTTATTACATCTCATTAATCTATTTTCAAGTCCCGATTCACAGTTGAATGTATTTTATTTAGATGTCGTAAAATTCGAAAACGATGGAATGACGAAACCTGTCGACTACTGACTCAAGTGATACTGTCGACTTCTAACACATGTAGGTCGACTACTAGTGCAAAACCATGTCGACTACTGAAGAAAATGTTGGTCACTGGTATCGACTACTACCTATAGCTATAGAGCGTTGGGATTTTTTACAAAACTTGTTTTTCCCTTTTCAAACCATGTTGAATAATATTTCCCGCTGCCAGGTCTTTTAGGGAAGGATCTTGGGTACACAATGAACAGGTTTGCAATGAGAAAAAAAACCTAGTGAATATTGAAATGTCAGCCATTTCTGACCTATATTTAAAATTTCAAGTATCTAGCTCATCATCAAAATTTAATTTGTTTAAACAAATAGGTATTATTTAAACAATTTTACAGACAAGAAACCGAGTGAATATTGTGATCCAGGTCTGACCTATTTTTAAAATTTCAAGTCAATAGCTCAGCATCAAAATTTAATTTGTATTATTACAAAAAGGTATTATTTAAACAATTTTACAGATGAGAAACCGAGTGAATATTGCAATGTGGTCTATCCCCGACTGACGGTTAAAATTTCTAGACTGTAGTTTACCTGGAAGATGAAAAAAATGTGGTCAATGATCACTAATTATTCACAATTTTATCAAGTACCTAGTGGAAATTATTATAATTTATTGTGAGGTATTAATAATTCGTATTTATTATTAATAATAATTATTATTAATTATGATTAATTAATACGATATAATTCTGGGATTTTTAATACTACGTCGGTAATAATTTTTCTATAAAAGAAATACCTACCAAAAAACATTCGAAATTACCTTCATTTCCGTAGCACGAAACGCACCTCAGAACAACAAACTCGACATCTCTTAAGCCATATGATGTTCCAAAGAGCTTGTTAGTATGAAAATGGACCTGTATTTCAACAGTTTGATTCACGATCGTGTTGTGAGGCACAATCTTTGAGCCGTCATTGTGAACGAACGGCTGGTCGTACAGAGCTGCGGATGGTCTTAAAAAATTCTACGGAACAAACTCTATCTAAATATGAAATAAAAAACATACCATTCTATATGAATTTTTCGAGATATGAGATTTTCAAATTTTCAAAATTCGTTTTGAACCCCTTCCCCTTGACCTAGGGTTATGAAAAGTTTCGTGGATCATTGTGGGGCTGGTCCAAACCCAGAAACCAAATTTCGTAATTTTAACTCAACGCTAACTGGGCAAAGTGCCGCGGACGGCGTACGGGGGACGGCGTACGGCGGACGGACGGATTTTTTTTTTTTATTCGATTTTCTGAATCTACGTATCTTGAAACGTAAACCAACAAATTTTGAGGGGAAGCGAAGGCGTGATCCATCGGGAGTTTGGAGTGTTCCAACAACGACTGATCTCAGGACTGACAGAGAAATGGGGGAAGCCCCAGTCCCAGATCTCTGGGTGGGTGAAGGTTAAATTACAAATGGCCATCATCCGGGCGGTGTCCCTGAGGCTGCGAGGGTCCAGAAAGAAGGTAAGGAGCCTGGAACCCTACAGAGGCCTAGGACTCGAGGATGGCGCACTTCTTCCACTCCCAAGAGAATGATCATATCACTTCTTCTTACGTCTCCTGATCACGTTCATTTCAACAAACCCATAAATTCGAGAAAAAGTAGGTACAAGGAATAACCCATAATATTTACAAATAAATCTTTTGTGTTACAAATTTTGAGGGGATGTTAAAATTTTTTTTTCTTTGGGCGATTCCAATGGTTCATTATCGAAGATAATAAACCAAAACAATACTTAGGTATATGACACGATGCAAGTTTCTCAAGGTTCCCAAATTTTCCGTAGTTTCTACATAGCAATTTTAATAAGACCATAAATTTTCAAACATCTACTTCACATTTTGGAGGTGATGCGACCATTCTCAATTTGGATTTAAGTCCTGATGAAAGCCAGTTTGATGAAAAAGATTTAATTGAACATAACGGGGTGGATATAGGCCAATTTGATGATAAACCGATGTTCAGCGAGCTTTTGGAGGTGGATTAAAACCGTTTTGGAAGGAAAGCAACTCAGGAGGTGCTGGCTTTATCCCACAGATTCATTTTCCTTGAAAAAAAAAAAAAAAAAAAAACGTGTAAAAAATGGATATAAGCCCGTTTGAAAGGAAACTTCTCACATATTTCGGAACATACTCTTTCAATTTGGTTGGAATATATTCAATATTCTATTTTTAACAGGTGTTGCAACCTCATTTTCTGGATATCCCTCGTCTCTGTTTTTCCGTGTTCATCAAATTAAAGCCAGTTTTAGTCCAAAAACATTAGAATATTGCTTAATATTAACAAGAGGTAAAACAAAGCTTTAATTGCACAAAGCTCTACTATAAAATTCACCATAAAATCTTGTGGTGAGGGGGGGGGGGGGGGGCTCTGGATTCGGCCCTTGTATTCATCTGCAATTTCATAGTGTAATAAATGAATTATTAGAACGTGAAACATTTTCAAGTACAATTTGAACGGTAATCCGACAAGACGAATGGAAGCACGGATTGACGGGTACTTATACGAATATTCACAAAGAGCTTCTTTGCATCTACCAAAATCTAGTATTGATGTTAGCCGATACCTGCCGTAGATTTTAAACCCGTCCGTTGTATGTCGTATGATTGTGAATGCTATTGAACCTGATCATAAAACAACGAAGAAGCCGTACAAATTCAAGTATCTCGTCTTCAGTGGCATGCTTATATTTTTTTCCTTTGGAAATGCCGTAGAAACTGTGAGCCCGTTTGTTCGCTGAGGTTTGCCAGTAGCGCTGTAATGTTACCGGGAAATTCCTTTTTATTAATTTTAATTTTGTTCAAAAATTAAAATAAATGAAAGCTTGGCTGCGGCTTTTTTTTGGATTTTTCGTTTATGTACGAATTTAAACAAATTTTTCGGACTGAAATTAACATTTTTTTGTCTTTATTTTCTCATTTGAGTCGTTGATTGTTGAGCACAAGAACCCCGCGGGAATTCCCATTGCACCAAGACGATCCTGCAGCCTGAGGAGCCGTCTAATGCTTGAAGTTCTGGTTTTGTTACAGCACGTCGGACAGTCTCTCAAACCGCGACAGGTGTAGAGTAGGTCAGATATCATTATACGATGGACCGCTCGCTCAATTCGGTGAGGCAGGAAAGTACGGGGACCTCTTTGTCGCAGCTTTGAAATCATACGGGATGCTCTGTATTGGACTCTACAGGTAAGAGACGTTCCAATTCCTCTATTCACCTTACTGTGCTGGTGTTGCCGACAACAGGTTACCTTGATGTTAATGTTTAACCGACTAGATTATGTTTATGTTGTTCAAATGAAGATGCTTATTCAGGTTCCGGGATACAAGCTCTTCGTGTGACGCCTCTTCGAAGCGATATGTGATAACGAACCCGCCTGACGACTTCCAACTGCTACCGACTGATCAGGTAGAACATGATTCAGTTTTGAGGTCCTGACGGCGAATTTTCAATAACTGGAAGATGGTCAAATCACGTATAAATTCTTCGATGCTCGCCTCTGACGTTAATTATACAATTACGAAATATTTGTATACGATCGAACCCCCGACCAGAAGTCCGAGTAAGCCCACAAGTAATCTCTCGTGTGGCCCAGCTGTTACATCGAGATAATCTTAGAAGGGGTTGATTTTCCCAAGATCAGATAAGTCAATGCTGCACTACTAGCGCCTACTGCAGCCCAAGATTAGTGCAAAGATAATTGATTGCAACATTTCTGTACACATCAAATAATTCATAAAGTCTTCGATTTTCCAAGATATCTGGAGATCATTAAATCGGCGTACAAGGAAAACCCACTAAGTCCATTTTTGCACAAAATGAGATTCAGCTTTATTTAGGTCTCTATGGATGCTCTCCAAGGTTTAAAATGGTCCCCAACCCCATAAATGAGAATATTGTAACAAATGAGAATGTTTATGGGGTTGGGGACCATTTTAAACCTTGGAGAGCATCCATAGAGACCTAAATAAAGCTGAATCTCATTTTGTGCAAAAATGGACTTACTGGGTTTTCCTTGTACGCCGACGATTTGTACTAAGATACGAGGGACGATCAAAAAGTAAGAATACAAAACGTTTTGCGCAGCAGGAAAATTGTTGTTTTCAAATGTTGCACCCCTGCGTTATGTGCAGGATCATTCTGAACAAAATCAGAGGTTCTGCGTTTAAGTGCGACCGTTAGTTTGTTTTTGAGAGCATTTTGAATTGTGCACTTCCGTGTACGTTCTCGCCACCTCCGACCCAATGCTGTGTGCGCGAGGTGATTCGTTTTCTTTTTTCTAAAGGTAAAAAAACAGCAGAAATTCATGGCCAGCTTGTTTCTGTTTATGGAGAGGAGGTAATTAACCGCAATAACGTAGCCAAATGGTGTAGGGGATTCAAAAACGGGAGAACTGATGTTCATGACGGAAAAAGAAGTGGCCGTCCGTGTGTGGTGACTCCCGAGATCGTGGAAGAAATCAACAATTTGATTCGTGAGGATCGCCGACGAAGATTTGTGGAAATTTATGAGCATTTTCCTGATCTCTCATATGGTACTGCGCAAAACATTATTCCAGAAACCCTTGGTCATCGCAAAACTCGATTTCGAGAATCATCACAGAGGGACGGCCACTTCTTTTACCGTCATGAACATCAGTTCTCCCGTTTTATGACCTCCTCTCCATAAACAGAAACAAGCTGGCCATGAAATTCTGGTGGTTTTTTACCTTTAGCAAAAAGAAAACGAATCACCTCGCGCACACAGCATTGGGCCGGAGGTGGCGAGAACGTACACGGAAGCGCACATTCAAAATGCTCTCAAAAACAAACTAACGGTCGCACTTAAACGCAGAACCTCTGATTTTGTTCAGAATGATCCTGCACATAACGCAGCGGTGCAAAATTCGAAAACAAAAATTTTCCTGCAGCGCAAAACGCTTTGTATTCTTACTTTTTGATCGTCCCTCGTATATCTTAGTACAAATGATCTCCAGATATCTTGGAAAAGTTGCCCAATCCACCCCTAACATCGCAATCACATTATGCAGTTGAATCTGACATTAGGACTTTTTAAATTAATTTAATACGACTGGGAAAACCTAGAGCTTTTCGCACACGTTTCCTCGACGTTAGATGCCAAATTCTGCAGGCCCTCCTGTAAATCTTCATGAACATGTCTCGTATACCAAGAACTCAGGTAAATTATCTACTTGAAACGACGTCATGGACCCTGAGTCAGTAATAAAATATAGCGTCATGTAGTTATAATTTTGCACTTCGTCGAAATATGACGACCCATACACTGTAGCGAGCCATGTACAAGTAGCACACCACGCAAATAGTAAATACCCCTTGCATCTTAGCGCCGATTTGAACATTTTTTTGTGTTGGTACACTACGATGTTTCTGATATTCTGATTGTAGAAACCCAGTAAATATAGAAAATCTGTTGAAAATTCGCTGTCGGTAAACAAGGCTTACTGCACAATTACATTATATAAATATTTCATTCTGCACCCTCATGTACTTATCAAAATTTTGAATAGAGATTTAATCTAAGCCGTTTAAGAGCTTGAAATACAGTAGGAAGGTACATACTCTGGTGAATACTCTCATTCACACCTACACTCGTAATATTACAGGAAAACCAAGTGGATATTAACCTTCATCCGCTCGCGCTCCTTCGAGTCACATTTGCGCTCGCGGTGCGGCAAACTGCCGCAGATCCCTAAATTATTATTTTTTGTTGGTTTTCTTCAATGCACTAGCACGAAAGTAACAGAATTTGGTGGATGGACTGTCTTTACATGTATAAAAAAGAGTTTAAAAAAAAATTAATACCAATATAAAATACGTAAAGTCCAATACAAATAGATAGGTAACTTCCTATTCATAGAGCACAAAACCGTTTATGTTGTAATTTTCAGTACTATTATCTCCAGTACTAATAATAATAATAATTCCAGTCAAGATTAATTCTAATTCGATAACATTGATTTTGTCAAAATACAGTAAAATAGGGTACAGCCATCAATAACTCGACTGGTCTGCATAATAGGATAGATATAAAACTAGATCAGCCTTTCATATAATAAACCTTTGAGCCACATACAGTTGATGTAACAACTACTAGAATTACGAAATAATAACTCAGAACATTATAAATCCCTTAGATAAGAAATTTCAATACATAAAAGGCAGATTGTTGAACATTACAAAAAGAAGTAGGTTTCGTCAATCGTCAATGCTCTTAGCCAATTTCTTGAGGTTCGTAGTCTGGATCTTCTGATTCCAAGGCTATTTGTTCCCCCTTCTCTTCTTCTTCCCTCTCCAATACACCAAGGATTCGAATGAAATCTTCTGGATTATGATAACGATCCCTATTCAAAACAAAAAGCAACTCTTGATTAGTTCTGCGACAGATAAAATCTTCCATAATATTATCTCCTGAATACCACTATACACATACTGAAAATAGTAAAAAATTTATTTACATTTTGATGCAAAAAGTCTGAAAAAATAACAACCCGCTCTCGTGCGGCGATTTGCCGTAGTTTTTCGAGTCGATGACGTTCGGGGGGCTATTGACGTGATACCTACACTGTCATGTTGCTGAGCAGACCCCAACTAGAGAATACATGCCCATTTCCAGCTGAACAGTGCGCTCAGAAGATAATTTGAGCGCTGCAATCTGCCGCTAGCGCGAGCGGACGAAGGTTAAGGAAAACAAGAGTGAAAAAATCGTCAATTTCCACTGAAATATGAGTGCCTACATTGTTAGACCGGTTTTGGTGATTAAACCATCGTCAGTGTTGAAGGTGCTTTAGAGAGAGATGAACTTATATAAGTAGGGAGCCTAAATGTGAAATGTCTAACAGGAATCGTTGATAGAAGTGAAAGGAGAAGCAAATTGCTGTTGGCTCTTGTGATGGGGGGGAGGGGCTACAAAGTGAAAGGTCGGATAGGATTGTTTGCCACCAAGTGAAAGGAAACAGCTTCTGATTGGTTGTTAGAAGTGACGATTTGTGTGTTGAGGGGGTCGTGGGGGGGGGGGGGGGTTGGAGTCTAACAGTGAGAAAACTCTGCAAATTCTTGACAACGGTTTATTATCTTCTCTGTATAGATCACCCTTCTGTCTAGATCACTAAATGATATATTAATTATTATTATGAATGATCATTTTTCTCAATTGTTATTAACTAACAATAGCATCAACAATACCTAGTTAATACTAATTCACACAACTTGATAATAATTAGATATTAATTACACAGGCCAACAACAACAAAAGTGGTCTGTTCTTTGGACGAGACCCACCTACTCTTATGTATTTTTCGACGCTGAATCCGAATCTTTACTCAAAATATGGGGTCCCAGTCGATTTTAATCTCAATTTGAGATAATCTCAAAAAACCCAAAAAAATCACATTTTTTAATAGTTTTTTGAGGTTAGAGAAAAAACAAACGGTGATATGATAAATTTGACTTCAGATTTGGATTCTACGGAAAAACTACGTCGCAATTGTCAGTTCAAAAATTTTTTTAGACATAGATTAACCTATGATATAGTTGAAACCGGCGCTGCATCGGAAATGTCATAATTTCGTACGTTGTAATGAAACTCCAATCCTACCATCAAAAAATCAACTTTCGGTCCTGGAGTTCACCTACCAGGAGTTTTTGGGATCGCTGATCACAAATATAATGTCAGATTTGTAATTTAGTCGCTCCAGAGGGCGCTTATCGGCTTATCAAAATGTATCGGTTTATTTTGAAAATTGCCCAAAATCGGTTGAGCCGAATCAACAAATATTTCTTCAAGGAAAAATCAACAAGCTAACCGTATAACCCACAATATCTCGATAGCTATAACTTTGAAACGTACAAAGTTTGGATGGTAGGATTGGAGTTTCATCCTATTCAATCAAAACACCCTAAATCACGACATTTCCGATGCAGCGCCTCCGAGCTATCTCATAGGTTATAAAAAATGTTTGAAATAACAATTTCGACGTATTTTTTCCCGTAGAATCTAAATCTGAAGTCAAATTTATCCTATCACCGTTTGTTCTTTCTCTAACCTAATTAATTATCATTAATATAGTAACCAAATCCTACAATACCCCCCAATGTAACAAAATCGTGTCTTTCAAACAGTCCTGTATTTCCTTTTAGAACCAACTTTTCAACAACAATCCAAATTTAAACAATCTATCCAACAACTTCCAAACTTCAACTCAACACATTACAACTTCAACTCGAGTCATTACAATATTACACACTCTGTTCAGTCTGTACAGACAGTACAGAGGTCAGGCGGTACAGAGAAGATAATAAACCGTCGTGTCAGGAATTTGCAGAGATTATTTTTTCAGTTTTTATTTTATTTTGAAAATAGTTCGGATGGGTGGAGGGGGGGGGGGTCTTTTGGGTCCAACAGAGCAGTGAATATTGGCGATGTAGTGGGAATTCTTGCGGATGTCTGAAGGCGGCAAAATTTCACGGGTGGCAATCGGAAGTAGAGGAGATAGAGCAGAGCGGGGAACGATGTTGTGAGGGGGAGAGGGGGATGCAGTTAGTGGTGACGGTGAGCAGGGGGCGGGGGTGGTCCGTGACTATTGATGGTGATGGGGGGAGGGAGGTGGGTGGGTAGAGGAGGGAGGTGGGTGGTGAGAGGAGGGAGGTGGGTGCTGGGTTGTGGGTGGTGGGAGGAGGTGGTACGGCTCCCCCACGACAGACAACAAATAGTATGGTACATCTACAAATACTACAAATACTTACAAATAATACGGTGGATTTCACCAATAGCCTGACGGACTCCCGGGATGTGTTGGAGGGAAGGTGCCTGGTGGAGCGGTTGCTGGCAACGGGAGCTACTGTGGCTATACAGTGGATCCCGTCTCACGTTGGAATCTGGGGAAATGAACGTGCAGATGCGCTAGCCAAGGAAGGCTCCCAGATGCCCATGCCAGATGCACCAGTCAGCTTTGTCGCAGCCAGATCTTTAATTAAAACTCGGCAGGGCCACGAGCGTTCGGCGGAGTGGAAGCAATGGGCTGCTCTCCTCAGTCCTACCATCACTGGCCATGACTACCTGAACTCTCACCTCCACAGACTTCTGATGAGGGATGACCCGTCCTGCTCTCTATGCAGCACATCCGAGCCCATGACTTCCACTCACCTTTTTGACTGTCCACAACTCGAGGACATACGACTTGCTTTTACTGCTGACGACGCCAACTAGTCGAAAATCGCAAAATTATATCGGGCTGCCAGAAGTCAACTAATGGCTCTAGAGCCGTGACTGATCGGCGTAGGTTAAAAACATCTCGTTAGTATGAAAATGGACCTGTATTTCAACGGTTTGATTCACGATCGTGTTGACAGGCTCCACCTTTGAGCCGTCATTGTGAACGAACGGCTGGTCGTACAAAGCTGCGTATGGTCTTAAAAATACCCCCGACACCTGATGTTCCCGAGAGCTGAAATTTGGTTTACGTCCTCACGTGCCCCTGGAGAGTTGGTGTACAAAGCACAAAACACGAACGGTGGGCACAGCTTTCGTACAAGTACGCAACCACGAGGGACATTTTATGTATTTGCGCCCCCTCCCATCAGAAACTTATATGAAGCTTGCATTCGTGTTGACAATATAAATTATTGAGAATGATCACCTGTGTGTAAACAATTATTTAAACAATCACGCTCATACCGCAGCTTGTCGGCCACGCACTCCGCAGTGGTTAACGTAATATGGTTAGGTATATCGAGAGCTATCCAACGAGTGGTGAACGATTTTTGTACGATGATAACTGGCGAAGATAAAGTTTCGTAGCAACGAATCGGTTGTAAGCGAAAATCATCAGAAACCCGCGTTACATTTCTCCGTTGCATGTCCCGCGTTGCATTCCCGCGTTACATTTTCGAGTTTATGTAGCAAAGTAAAGACATAAAAATTTTATGTCTTTACTTTGCTACATAAACTCGTTACATTTAATGTCAAAAAACCATCTCGTGTTGACATTCGAGTAACCGCTAACTCTGAATCAGCCAAAACAAAAAGAGTTTGACCACTCTGAGTTAGTTGTAATCCTAGATTACTGAGGATGCTAACTTCAAGATTCTGATCCGTACTCATCCTCAAGCGTTCACACCGAGTACCTATACCCGTGGGTATGTCGACCGTTTTGGTTCTTCGATATTGAACCATTGGAATTGACCAAAGAAAAAAGAAGTTTACACACCCACTGCCCCCGCCCCCTCAAAATTTGTTGGTTTACGTTTCAAGATACGTATATTCAGAAAATCGAATAAAAACAAATAGGTAGGTGTTGTTTAAACAATTTTACAGACAAGGAACCGAGTGAATATTGCATTATCATCCAGTTCTGACTTATATTTAAAATTTCAAGTCTCTAGCTCGTCGGGAAATGGAAAAACAAGTAGTTTAAATTATTATTAATTAACTCGATATCTGAAAACTATGTGCTGTTCGAATCAGCTGAGCCAGTATGAACATTGACCCGACAGGCTGCCATATGATTCACCGTCATGTTGATTGCTTTCGATCTGATCCAACTTTGAGCCCTCATTCTGAACGAACGACTGCGGATGATCTTAAAAAATTATAAAAAATAAACTCTAGGTGAATGTGAACTGAAAAAATGTACCTTTCTATTGGAATTTTTCGAGTTATGAAAATTCCAAAATGACCGAGGGTTACGAAAAGTCTCAAGGATCATTGTGGGGTCGGTCCAAACCGGTGAAACTATTTCATAATTGAAACGTAAACCAAAACATGGTCTTGACAAATTCTAAAAAATAAGCTCTATGTAAATTTGAACTGAAAACTGTAAGTACCGTTCCATTCGAGTTTTACCGTAAACCAAATTTCGTAATTTTAGCTCAACGCTAAATGGCCAAAGTGCCGCGTACCGCGGACGGACGGATTTTTTTTTTTTTTCGATTTTCCGAATCTACGTACCTACTTATTTGAAACGTAAACCAACAAATTTTGAGGGGGGTTAAAAAATTTGTTCTTTGGTCAATTCCAGTGGTTCATTATTGAAGATAATAAACCAAAATGGATGCAATAATGAAGAAAAAAATTTTCGAGTACATACACCCAACAAGTTTAATCACCGAAATATGTTTCTTCAGTGTAGGTACTTATATTCAGTGGAAATGAACGATTTTCTTCAAATACTCTTGTTTTCCTTAACATGGATTTCCACGATTTCGTCGCGAGTGATTTAGTTCGTGCGAGTGAATATTATTACGCTGTTAATTGGATCACCCTATTACCCCTAAGTACGCTTATGTCCCACTAAAACTAGTTGGTAGTTGACGTATGATGATTTTAAAACTCGAACTTGCAAAGTTACTTCAGATGGTGGATTCAGTCATCACACAGCTTGGGAAGAGGACCTTAGAGGATTTAATAGAATTGGCTAGTGACCGTTAAACAGTTTCATTGAAATAATGCAAGAGAACAGAATACTTAGCAAACTAACAGAACAAGAACTGATAAGCAACTACTATCAAATGTTCATGAGCCAAATCACAAGAGCTCACAAACTTTCAAACTCACAAACTCACATACTTTCAAATAGCTCACCATAATTGAATAATAAATTCTTCAATATTATAAGGGGTCAATCCTAGAAATGAAGATCAGGTTATGTAGTATAAGAGTACCTAGTAATCAAACTAGGCATTGAGCTGTGGGTAATTGAGGAGTGATCTATCAAAAGGGAACATATCCACTTTTCGGAAAAACTCGTTTTTTTGCATTTTCTGTATCTTTTAGATGGGCATGATTGAACCCCCCAGGCTCTAGCACTCCAAACGGAACAAATCCCAGTTTATTTTACACTTAAAATCTTGCCTTTCAATCAAAAGGTGACATATCCATTCCCTATATTTTTTTCTGGAAATTTCGATCAAAAGGAAACATATCCCGGTTAAATCCGTTGAATGAAGAAATTTTTTTTTTCAAAAGGGCACATATCCAAAACTATCGAGATGCCACCTGGCCGTTGAGTTTTGTGTTCAGATATTGACTGTAGGTCCGATAGGTGGCAGGTAATTTTCCATGTGTTTCTTGTAGAAGACTAATACTACTACCACTAGAGTGCATTCACAACCTTCTTCGGCAACCGTGTTTTCAGATAAGCCAGAGCAAGTTTATGGTTTTCACGCAAGTGCCACCCGCTGCCGGTCATTTTTGGTGTGTTTTTGTGTTATTAAATAACAAATTTTGTGCTTTTTGTGTGTAAGTAAGTCAAATCTGTTGTAATGGATGGTACAGTGGGTTAGAGGCCACAGTTTTTTGCCTGCTGACCGTGCCTTTGGTAGAGTAGAAAAAATTCTGAAAAGACGCCCAGAAATTAAAAATTGTGAAGAGTATGAGGAGTCCTATAGTCAAGTTGGAGTGGTAATAACTGTCGACAGGAATTGGAATGTATATCCCATAAAGCAGTTGGCTACGTTTTATAATAAAATATCTGGTATAAGCCAAGCAAAAAAAGTTGAAATTAAAAAATTCCCCAACAGAATTGGAGGCATTTCTACCAGAGTCAAATGCATGTCGCATTATCGCTTTGAATCTGAATTCGAAGTCTTCCGTTCGATAGTGAAAAAGGGGAAGAACGAGGATGGCTTGCCTGAGCTACTACCACAACCCCTGACTCGTCCTGTGACTGCAGAAAAGAAGAAAGATGTTCTTCACCTGCTCAAGACTCACTACGGAGATGACTGGGTTGGCGACCCTGGATTATCTTGGTTCAGACCCATCCTCTTCGGTGATGGTAACGACAACGCAGTTGAAGATGCTGACGGCCATGACAATCATGAAGTCGATGGGGAATGTGACTGTCTTAATGAAGAGGACATTGACACGCATGTGTAAACTAATGATCAGCGACCCATTTTGAACAAATTTAAAATACTGTGAAGACTTTTTCTTGTCAAAAAGCTAGTCTTAGCTTAATGCAATGCTGCTTAGCTTGCAATGTTTTCAAAAAGCAAATTTTATTCTTCGTTGAGAGGTTCGTAATTTAAATCACAAGAATGTTTTCACAATCTTTGTAAATTTTGAAATTAAAATAATTTTATACTGTTTTAATTATAGTCTTATTGCCTTTATTACCCTACTTTTGTTCTTTTTTATTTAATGAGAAGGTACAATAAGGATCACGTCTGCCACTGTAATAAAATTTAACAATTTTCAATCCCAAGAGTTTATTGGAGCTATCATGAACCAAGTTTCAACTTTTCTCTTACGCTCCTGGTCAATG
Organism: Stenodema calcarata; assembly: GCA_963920205.1. Lineage (NCBI taxonomy): Eukaryota > Metazoa > Arthropoda > Insecta > Hemiptera > Miridae > Stenodema > Stenodema calcarata. The sequence goes on along the minus strand of OY986051.1, from coordinate 4,738,673 downwards.
GATCCACCAGTTTTAGGTTACCATACTTGGATTTGGTGATGTGAGGTGAAATATTGGCATTTTGGAGGAAATTTTAGCTATCAACATTCAGCTTTTCTTTCAAAAGGGGACATAACACCGGTTTTCCATCAAAATGGCACGTATCCAAATTTAAAATAGCGATTTCTCCCAGGGTTTTGGATATAGATCTTTCATATTCTGGGACATAATCTGGGATGCCTTTGTGTTCAATACTATATCCAGAAAACACTGGAAAACTATTTGCCGGGTAGCGGAATTCGTTTTTCTCGCCTCCTGAACAATTTTGAAAAATGGATATGTTCCCTTTTGATAGATCACTCCTCAATTGCACCTGAACTACATGTAGCTGCTTGAACTGTACTATCGCCACTAAACTTAATTGAAGGGAACATTCGAGCCATAAAGCTTCCTTCGATCTTATCGTCATTTTCATCAATTCAGCATTTGTGACGGTCCACAGGAAAACGTACCTTAGATTCCGGAAGCAAATGTTTCAGCAGAATGAAAAAAAATCCACAGTCGGACAGCATGGCCATAAAAGCGAATTTTCGAATAAATAACTGGTTTTATGGAAAATTGTCTCCATTTAAGAACATTTCAAGTATCATTAAATGAAATTTTCTATAGGTATTTTGTAGAAATGTTCTTCATCTTCAAAGTGCTCCAGTTTGAGAACGGAGTAAGTATCACGATTCTGATTTCAACATCGGATACAGGGTGAAAACCCCTTTAAAATGAGGTGTTAAAATGAGGCTTATCAGACGGTTTTATCATGGGAGTTTATGGTTAATCCCCCAAACCCCCATCAGCTTATAGATTTTTTGACGATGAACACGATGGTGACGACAGAATTACGATATATCTTCCCGTCATCAGATTAGAGCAGAATAAGGATGAAGAACATCTCGTCATACTCTCTCATTGTGGGACTTTCTGGGCAATCCCCCCCCCCCTTAGATTGTTCCGATTCTGGCCATTAACGAACTTAGCCGTTCGAAGCTCACTTAGCCTCAGATGCTTCTCGTCTGTCAGGAATGACAATAAACCCGATTTCAAAATCCGGAATCTAAGTTACGTTTTCCTGTGGACGGTCACATTTACTGCTGATGCCAAATGACTTGTTTATGCACTTCATGGAACACTAGTATTGTTCCAAATATGCGTCATAACTGAACCAGTTCAAACTTTCATATTAGGTACATTATATTGTATTATCAACAACTTTATTTTTAATTTATGAAATTTTAAATAAAGTTTATTAGAACATGCAAGGTTGGTGAATGAAATGGTTTTTAATTTATTAATTTATATTTAACTTATTTTATCGTCCAAAAATTGTCTAAAATGTTTTAATGAGTAGTCGTAGTTTGCGGAGAGTTTGATTTCGACGCCTCTAAAATTCACCCACGTGATATGTTGATTGGTTGTAACATTAAAATTTAATGATAGATTTTACAAAGACATGTTATTTTTAAAACAAGGAGTTTAAGTGGATTTAGTCATTTATTATTTATTTTTACTTTATGCTTTTTGGATAAAATATGTATTTAACGCCTGACATGTATTATACATTTTTTTTGTAAATCCAACTGCATAGCTGGAAGAGCGGGCTGCTAAGCCTGAACCTATGCAGACAAATAAATAAACAATTCAATTCAATTTGTTTCTGAGTTTCAAGTTTGTAATTATGTTTTTTCCGCAGGTATTTGTACTCATGCAGTTCGACCCAGGAATGGAATACAAACCAAACAGAGGGCAGAAAGGCAAAGATGACAACTCCTGACTATTGCTTTGTAGCGCCCTAACCGACGGACCATATTCATACATATAAATAGCAACGCACGCCACACCCCTAATCCCAGACGCTTCTTTTCTACTTGTGTTTATTCCACCCCTCGCCAGTGCGAAGGTACGAAGTATTCTCAGTACATTTGGATCGAGATGATCCAATTTTTTGATTCCCTCATTTTTAATGCTGTTCGTTAAAGTCTTCAAGTCTTGATTGAAGGAACTTTTCATTCCTACGTTCTAGAAACCGTTGATGTTGTTGTTACCATTTTAGTTCATTTACGTGCTTATCGTGGCGGATACAATATCAGTATGTGTACATCAAAATACTCTGTGGCGGCTGATGGTTTGAAACAATAATTGGCACAAACTGACGAATCAGAACAGCTGCTCCTGCTCCCACTCATACTGGTTTGTATGAGGCTGTCGCATTAGTGCTGGTCTGCTTAGTCGGGATCCATTTAGTGGGATATTTAAATGGCTTGAAGGTGCCTTAGACCATAGAACTATATATCTTATATAGTTATATGCCTTAGACCCACGGTTCTCAACCCTAGGGGTACGCAAGGGCTAGGTAGGGATACGCATATCAGCGACATAAATAGTTTTCTCGATTGTTTTAATGCGCTAGTAGTAATTCAGTTAAAAAGAATCAAAGAGTTTGAAGAAGGTCGATACGTTGCTGAGTATTCTGAAGAATATTTGGGCTACGGAAAAACAGAATTTCTGCCGGAAATCTTGCAACCTTCCCAACAATTTCATGTTTTTGTGAAGGCTTGAACATCGATCTTTAAATCTTTCGTAGTATCAAAGCATTGATCATCGATCCTTTGAAGAATCTAGAAAACAAGATTCTCTGATATTTTCCTGAAACTGGTGGTGCCCAGGACAACTGGATTTTGGATCCTTTTCGTGAAAAAATTGTTGATACGGCAGAACTTTCTGATGACTTGAAAAATTGTGGCGGACAGAACTTTGAAAGCAAGAATGAACAGCAACGTGGAACATTTCTGGCGCAGTGTGTGTGACGAATACGAAGACTTGCGTAATGCAGCGTTTTCAGCATTGTTGCCTTTTCCATCAACGTATTTATGTGAAAGTGGTTTTTGACTGCAATAAAAACTACAGAACGAAACCGACTTCAGCATGAAGGTGATGTTATACTAGCAAAAACAAACGCAATTATCACAATAAATAGGTGAGCACATGCCATTACTCAAATATAAAGACTTGAATGTTCGACGCGTTCCGCGGTCATTATTTCATCATTTCGGGGTACAATCGCGAAAAAGGTTGAGAACCACTACGTTAGACCGCAGGCTCGAACTGATGATTTGGATCTAAGTGGACGTGGTGCTTTACGTAGTTCAAGTCATACCGGTAGAGAATCACCAAACGTTTAACTGAAACAAACGGACAGAAATAAAGTAGATCTGGTTCTTCTATGACAATAAAAATCAATAAAACGGCACTACCACTTGGATGAACTCAGCAAACCAGGGACAAAGGCAAGATGGAAGGTAACAATCCATCTTTAGCGACAGTTACTTTCCTTTTTTCTTCGTTATAAATGAGCTATTAACCCCCTCATTAACCCCCTAACCAATGACGAATTGGTTGGACTAATGAAGCCACTGATCATCTATCGCTGATCTCTTTCGTAACCGGCAAGCACTCATATTCATTGTCACCTGCTTAATATTGAAGGGTCACTCATTTCAATTTTAAGGACGTCGATGATGTTCAAATGATTCGCGGACTGATCGCCTTCAGCTGCTCCCATCACTCTAATTGGACATGTGTTTCGAGTAGTGTCTCACTAATTCTACCGAAAACCTTTCATCTAATTTTTCCCTCTTTCCTCCCTCTTCGATCGTCAAAAAGGGAAGTAATTCGATATTCATCAGCCTACTGACGCCGAGTCCGATTACATAGGGATTTCACGTCACAGGACTGACTCATCCAGCGTTTCATTCATGGGTTGATACCAAACACTTTCGTGCCTCTTAAAGTGATAGTATGTTTCCGGAACGCGTGATGGGAGCAGCTGAAGGCGTTCAGTCCGCGAAGAGGACAATCATTTGAACATCATCGACGTCCTTAAAATTGAAATGAGTGACCCTTCAATATTAAGCAGAGTGACAATGAATGTGAGTGCTTGCCGGTTACGAAAGAGATCAGCGATAGATGGTCAGTGGCTTCATTAGTCCAAGCAATTCGTCATTGGTTAGGGGGTTAATAGCTCATTTAAACGAAGAAAAAAGGAAAGTAACTGTCGCTGAAGATGGGTTATTTGAATATTACACCCAAGGAACAAGAAGCTTCCGAGTGAGTCACAGATACGAACGTAGCCACAGTTCTAAGGCCTTCATGTTGATGAAGATATTCTGTTTTGAATTCTTCAACATTATTTCGCATAACAGAAGTACACACGAGACACCAATAAGAGATTCGTGGATTAGTCTCAAGGAGTGGAAAGTACGGATTGCGTATTGCTCTGTGATTGGTCAGCGTTGAATACTGGGAGTGTACTTCCGTGGCCTCGACCAATCACAGAGCAATACGCAATCCGCACTTTCCGCTCCAGGTGAACCCGCCTTGAGATCGACTCACCACTACAAAGCTTCTAATATCGTCGTTCTGGTCGCATTTTCCCCACCTTGTTCATCTCTAAAACTCAGGAAAACAGAAGGGAATTTTCCCCTGATCTGCACGATCTGATTACAAGAAAATATCCCAAATCACCCCCAGACCAGCCGCCCTTGAAAATATTGTTTTCGACACTACAACGCGCTAAACTAAGTTTACAAAATGAGTTGTATCATATTTACTCATTCTGAGTTTATTTTGATTTGCATAGTTAAATTTGGGATTGAAGGTTTCTTAGTACGTGTGTCTATTTATATATATATATATTGGATCCTAAGGGCTGCTACATAAAATAGACAGACCATGTGATATCGTGAGGAACTTGATTAAATTTTTCAGTGATAGTTACATTCTGTAAATGTAAAGTGTTCGTAACACCATCTAAAAGATAGCTTTGCATTGTGTAAAACTAGGTCTCCACTATTATATTTTTGCATAATGTTACAGCTAGATAATTTCAGTGTTTAAAATATTCAAAAAAAACAAAATCTGAATAAGTGTTAATAAACTTGAAAATGAATATTTTATAAAGTTTGTAAATACGTTCCTGTAAATTCGGTTGTAGCCAATGTATAAATACTATTATTCCGTTGGTGGGGAAAAAGAAGTTAATCAAAAAATTTAATAATGTAAATAGAATTCGTAACTGTGTATTTCCTTTTTTTAGATAATTTTTTAAACTTTTATAAACAAAAAAATTGTAAATGAAAAGCGTATATTTTTGAAATTTTTTATGCATGAGTTTTCAGTTCCATGAAAATGTTGTACGTATTATTATAGCGTTGCAGAAGTAAATACCGTCCCCACCAATGGGGTTGAAATGGAATATCATATTCTTGCTAAATATCAACGTTTTAAAGGCCTAAGTGTTGTAAACACTTGTTCATTTTGTATGCATTTTGTGTTAAAAAAAAATAAAATGAAAAAAAAAAATTAACAAGCCTTTTGCCAACAATCATACAAACATGCAATGTTTTCATACATATGAGTAAACCAAAACCAATGTAAATACGCCATTTGTTACGAATCCGCCTTGTAGATGTTCGTTATTGGTTCAAATGTCTTAATTTTTACGTGTTAAGGGAAACAAAGTTTGAGCTCAATTGACGACTCAACTATGTTGGTATGTTTTCTTCATCAATTTTCTACTACTGTACAGCAAACTCCTTATAGATGCTTGAAATGTCATTTGTGATTAACTTATTGGGAAAAAAACAAATTTTCAATTAATGAAAATGACTGAACAAAATCACCAAAAAAACAACAATTTTCCACTTTTCAAATTTTTTCCCGTTTTCACGTCGAGACAATCTGGTGAAAAAGAGTATCTAATTGAACCTTTCTGGCATCAAAAACGTTTTTGACTTTTTGAATTCCGTCGCTGAAATCCACTCATGATAATCCCGTTTTAATGGGCATAAGCCCCTATAAGGAAGTTGTTTTTCCATCCATAATTCGAACATTGTATTTGAACAAAAAATGGAATAAATTCTATGCAGGTCGATAAAACAGGAAGCTGGTAACGAGAAAAGACAAAATAAACCCGTGTAAAAAAAATAAAAATAATTAAAAATGTTGAAATTTTCCTGTGGAGCATATTTCAGAGAAAAATCATCGCTCTGCATTTACATCGAGCTTTATAGACTAAAAGATGAAAACTTTTCATATATTTCTAGCTAAAGTGATATCAGTGCTATTTGCTTATTTTAAAAAAAACCTTCCAATCATACTAAAACGTGGAAAAATTATATTTATGCCAAAAGAGCTACTTACTGCTGGTTGAATGATGTATACCTGTGTCTTTGCGCCGATCCTGATTTCATAATCGAATTCCATTGAAATTCGTCCCCCTCCTCGGTATAGAATGCAGAACACTGTTCATTTCTTGTATGATTGGATTGTTTATTTTATTTTATTTCATTATTTTTATTTTTTAATAATAAATATTACTCCTACCTATTTTTCATATTTTATTCAATATGTCGCCGAGAGCCACTGGTCCGCGAGCCGCTCACACAACATAAATGTTGCTTACTATTACCGTAAATCTTAAATAGTATTACTTAGTACAATTCAGACTCCTCGAAATGAAATTTAATACAAACCAAGCGAAGCCCAATTACACTTCATGAATTTCATTTTGCTTTATATCCGGTTCGAGTAGTCACCCCACCGAGTCTTGTGTGTTCAATTAAGGCATAATATCAAAACATAACTAAAAATTTTGTTTCTCACTTTTTCACCTGTACAAATCCCGTTAGAGAAGTTGAAAAACGTCGATGAATTCGTAAACATAATTCGAATGTTGTTATTAGAAGTTGTTGTTGTTTTTGTTTAAATGAACTTCCTCGAGTCGAATGTTATCGTAAACGAGTAGGTACAAGTTATATTCGTGTTAATTTTCAATGGATCGTCAATATACAATGTACACCTTTCATTTTTATTTATTACATATTTCCCCCACTCTAAGGAGGAAGTAAAGAACACCATAAGCGCTAGGTGTCAGTGTGTAAGGTAGGGAGAAATTATTCTAAAAAAGGGTACTATAAAATTTGTGACATTGTTCGTATAAATAGTATTTTACGCAAAATGTCAAAAAAAAAAGATTTATTGCCATTGTGAATCAACATTCTGAAGCTCATTCAAGATGTCAAATTTTATGTTTCCTCGAGGAAAACCCTGTATTTAATACGATACTGAACTGTAATTAAATTTAATGCATGTACGTGCGTTTTAGTTTTATACTTCACGTGAAGTACCGAGCTACGAGAGATTCTGAATGTTGAGCTACTATTATCACGGTGGCTTTAGTATAGTGTTTTATCCAGTTGTTGAAAATGAGAAAAAATTGAAAAAAAAATATCGCTTAAAAATTAGAAGAAAACAGCTATTATTTGAACAACTTGCGTTCAAAACCCAGACAGATTAGATTTTTTTTTAAATCAATCGAATGAACACGTTGTACCTGTTTGAATGCCAAGTGCATAATTCAATTAATTTATTTCACAAAAACATATGTAAGTGTTATATTAAATTTAATTATTTTTAAATTTGTAACGTTAATGTTTGCCACCGAATCAGCTCTAGGTGCTTGATGCACTTGAATGCAGTACACACAATATTAACCTAATGGAGCTGTTTTAATTTTTGTCATATAAAACAATTGATTACCTCTACACTTTGCATCGCACGGTTAAAATTTCAAATGCAAAATTTTCAAGTCACAAGATTTAATCCACCTTCGTTTTTCTATAATTTTTATTCGAAGCAATTTTTTATACCTAGTCTCCAATCTGCTCATTATAAATAGTTTATTAAAAAAGTTATCAATAACCAGTTGTTAGTTTTTTTGATTATTTGAGTGTTACTCCGTGTTAGTTTAAACCCCATCCACCCCGAATGAAAGAGCTGTTGGGAGGTGACTTGTTAAAATTAAGAATTATAGTTTCAATAAATGTGCGTTTGTTAATTTTGTTCCAATAGATTAATGTAATCGAACATATCGAAATAATATTAAGTTTGTTGTTGAAACAGCGCAGACTATTTTAATCCCTTGTGAATTTAATGGGCGTTTTAATAGTACGAGTGGTTGAGACCGAATGAGGAAGAAAAAAAATGACGTCATATAGACAATAAGGTATTTTCGTTCTAGATAACTTACTGTTCTGTCTACGATATCCTGGTAAGTCACTCAAGTGTTCGAAACAATTGAAATAATGAGGTAAAATATGGATGGTCCTCAAAGAGGAGGATAGTCAGTAACAAGGTCAGTGATGGTCTCGTCAATATTTATTTATTTATAATACGGGTTGAGCCCAATAGATCATAGGGAAGTATGGAATGAAACAAGTAGAAGTTATGTGTAGCAAGGGAAAAAATAGATGTGATGGAGTCATATCTTTAAGAGGCGCTGCAGGAGAAGACCACGCAGGCTGGACTTGACAGAATGGAGAGGCTGGTGGAACAAGTCGACAACGGGGAAGTTTGATGCAAGGAAGTTTGCCAATCGAGGTAGACGAGAGAGCAGGCGATGCCGGAGGTAATTCGTGGCTGAGAAGGGTACCGCGAATGGCTCCACATACGTGGGGGGCGTAGGCCAATTTCGAGCAGGAGAAAGGGCGCATCCTGGCGACCAGACAAGAGACCATCAGTGAGAATAGAAGGTATCTTCTATTCTCACTGGAGACCATGGAGGAGAGAGATGTCGGCGATGAAGCGCCGGTCCAAAGGCCGTAGGAGCTCCAGCCGAACACCCAGCCCAACATAATCGAGCTCACCCCATGGAACATGACGTTTGAATGCCATAATAAGGCTCGATGCACACGCTCCAGTCGGTCGGAATGGCATTGGTAGAAGGGGCTCCAAACCACGGACGAGAACTCCATGATTGGAAGCACGAGGGCCTTATAAAGGGTGATGATGGCCGGGACGCTGTCAAACTCACGGGCACTGCGCTCCAAAAAGCCGAGAGCACGAGATGCTGGCGCAGCAACCCCAGCTATGTGGTCGTTGAAGGTGAGTTGAGGATCCAAAAGGATAACGAGATCGCGAACACCCTCCAATCGGTCCAGAAGCACATCCCCAATGAAATACTCATGCTAATTTATTTTTTTCCCCCTTTGATATTTCTTCATTTGCACCAAGTAATAATATGTACACAAAGTGAATACACAACCCACTTATAAGCAATATTCATTTAACAATTTTGGGGGTTAATGGAGACCTAGAGTACTTTACTTAGTTCTCATTGGCTCTTATAATAGCAGTCACACCAACTGGATCAGCTCGTGTGGTTTGGTCCTCTTAAGTCGTCTGAGTGGATCATCCATGTCAAGGAGTTGGACTACCCTCCTCGTTGATGTGATCGTGAAGCCACTGACAGGCTCAATAATTGATAAATTATTTGTAGTTCGATGTGAAGTCTGTCGTTGTGGAAATATCTGTATGCGTCTACGCAGGTACGCAACACATTATTCTGAAAGCGTCGAATGATGTCGCGATTTAACTGAGCGGTGCATCCCCACAGTTGCGCACCATAAGTCCAAACAGGTTTCAGGACTTGGTTGAACAGTATGAGTTTGTTGTGGATGGACATTTTTGCATGTCTTCCCAATAACCACTCCATGTACTCATGATGATGAGGCAACAGGATGCTGGCAAAGGACATTGTGGAGCACTTTGATGGGTTCACCTCAAGGCCGTTTCTGGCACACCACGCCAGCAAACGGTTTAGGCTCTCTTGAATAAGTTGGCAGTCGAGATAATTTGAGGTCATTGGCAAAGATCTGAAAGTCGACATTTGAAAGAACTGACGCCGTTCATCACAAGGAGGAAAAGTAGTGGACCCAGATGGGAGCCAAAGTCCAACCCGACCTGTATAATTTATGGGTTGAGCTCATATTGATGATATCTTGTTAAGGCCACGTGATTTATTTTCCCTCGCCCTTTCGCAACCCGGGCTTGGGACCGGCTAAGGCGGGCTTAAAAATAAATTTTGGAAGACGGTGGTCAATTTGAACGACTGCTTAGAAAAATTTATCTGTTTCATCTCTCGTATTTGGCAGAGGAGGAATGTTTTTTGTTTTATTTTAGAAGAAACAATATCGAGGAGTAGGATTTATTGGTACAAATGTTCAAGCTTTTGGACTTGATGCTTCACTTTGTAAACAAATCGGCTTATGTTCCCTTGGAATATCGAGTGGGATTAGGAAGCGATCCTGATTTGAATTAACGATACCTAGATGTCTTGATTTCATTCGATACTTTTCATTAAGAGATCTGATGGTATTAGCATCCACCAATTCTCTCCAGTTATGTGTACTACTACCCCCCACCCAAGTACGTTCCTACTATTGTGTTCAGCCCCAGTCATTATACATGTGAGAACGTCCTTAGAATAGAACGTAAATATTCTGTCATCAATCCGGTAGCTTTTACTGTCTTCCTTCAACCTGGCAAAAGGTTATGGGCCCAGTCGTAGTCGGGAACGCGTAGTGTTTTAGTTTAAAAATTCAGGAAATTCGCGAAAAAATCGGGTTGTGGAAAATGGCGACCGAAACATGTGCTGCCGGTGTAAAGCCCGAAGTGGTCCTACAGATTGAAGATTCTCCTGGAAAAGAATTCTCCTTAGGGAGCCCTGTCAACCAAACCAGTGGGCATGAAACCGAACAAATCTACATACAAGGTTATGGGCCCCCTTCCAATTCGCCTTTATGGTCAAACTTCAAAATGTTACCTAATTGGTGAAACAAGCGCTCCTCCATTTTGGGTCATTCAAAGGACGAAAATGACGTTAAAAATCCAAAATTCAACTAGGTATACGAAAAAATATTGTTGAAATGAACTGATTTATCGAAGGTAAGTCCATGGACTGGATAAAGCTAGGAATCGCAATCGATAGTATCAATATATCGATATTTTCCATCAATATATCGATATTTTTATATAGTATTATCGTATATTATCGATAGTATCGAACATTTCCAAAATTTTGTTTATCCGATATATCAAACATTTCCAAAATAATTTTCAAAATGAATTATTCATGCGTCGAATGAAAAAATCCGAGTTTAGTGTTGTGGGTGAACTAGTAGAGCTTTCTACTAGTTCTATGGACAAGAAAATGGAAAGAAGAAGAATGGGAACCCTTTGTGTTTTGATTTTGATAAGGGGGTGTCTGTATCGTTAATTAAATGTTTTTTTTTTTTTTTTCAACCGATATTTTAGTATATATCGATATTTTTTATCGATACTATCGGTGGCACAAACTATCGATACTGAGCTATACGATAAATATCGTCATCGATTCCTTACCTTCGATACAATCGAATGTCGATATGTTGGCTACCGATGGCCATCCCTAGACCAAGCCCAACTGTAATTTTTGGAACGCCCATAACCACCAGATTAGGTATATGGAATTTATAGAGGAAATGCGCGTTGACGGGTAGTGACACCAATATGAGCTTCATCAGATTGGTCTGTAACGCCCAGAATTGTGCGAAACATCTCGGACGAAATTTTAACGAATCTGTAGTTATCAATATAATGTTATTAATAAAATAAATATCGTTGAAAAAACTACTTACTCCTACTTACTCGTCAGGCAGGATTAAAATTGTCGCCTTTACATTGAATACGTAGTGCAATTGGACGGCCAGCACACGTGTACAATTTTTATCATCTTGTATTTGTATTTTATCATCTTGTATTTGTATTTAGCTCCTCTGATGTAGGCACATGTGTATTTAGGGTTCCTTGATAAAGGACAAACAAGAAATAGCTGACGAGGCGGTATTGAATGAGATAAGATACGAACTGATGCCTACGCGTAACTACCCAAGCTAGTTGCCCCAAGCCGGCTTCCCGCGTAGTTGATTAGTTAATTCACTGCATTGTGCCTAATCATTCAGGCCGCAGAGTGGGGAAACCGCCTCTTCCAAGGGAGAACTCAGTGGCGATCGGTCAGCTCTACTGAACCCGCAGAACCAGTGGCACGAGAGTCGTTCAGGTTGGTAATAATTATTAATGTTGTCTCGTGTATCTGTTGATTTCATAGCTCTCGCATGAAAGTAGTACACATATTATTTCACTACAGGTACCACTTACGTCTCATTACTGACACTTAACATGAGCTAAAGAATTGCTGTGATGGATTGTGCCAAATGTTCTGTATTGTATGGATACCAAATGTGTGGATAGTACCAAAGTAAAAGATCCAGTCATCCCTCGTGTCCTAGTGACCATTTTTGAAGTAATGTACTTGAACTTCACTCACCCTACTGATATTCATTGACATTTTTCACGGTTTCCGAACGACAGAAACCAAAATTTGGATGACGCCCTCGTCATTTCGCCTTCACATTTCAATCGTATTGCCTCTAATTGTTATTTATTTCCTTCTTATACAATGCTTACATAAACAAAATTTTATTTATTAACAAAAAGGTGGTATCACCCAAAAGCCAAAGTATTACATAAGCATAGCTTGTGATGGCCTACATGACTCGAAGTTCAGTATGTAAGGTTACAACATGAGTTAAACATTGAAAAATGAATAATATTCATTTAAGTAAATATTATTTTATTATATATTTTTATTATTATATAAATATTATTTATTATATTATATCTAAATGAAATTTACAAGATATGTGTCAAAACATGCCATCATTGAGGTCAATACATTTTTGAGGCGTAGGGACCAAAGACATTTTTCGGCAGCATCCTGGACCGATGGGGCCAGTTCGGGGAATAAGGTGAGTCACAATATCCAACCCAAATGAAACAAGAAGGTCCTGAGTAGGGAATGCAATCCGACAAAGGGGATCCCACGGGGTTGCAGGATACCGCGGGGTTGCAGGATACCGCGGGGTTGCAAGGTACCGTGGGGTTTCAGGATATCGTGGGGTTGCAGGAGCCCATGGGGTTGCAGGAGCCCTCGGGATTGCAGGAGCCCACGGGGTTGCAGGATCCCGCAAATGTTCTGAGTCCGCGCAGCCCCGCAAATCCCGCAGTGTTCAGTAGGTTGCGCTCCCAGTAGGTAAATGTAGTTCGCCCTCTCAGTACTATGAGTTGGAGAACAATGGGCCGACAACAACGGGAGAACAAGAGGTTTTCTCTGCTGATCTTGATCGCTTTTATGTCAGCGAAAGCAATATCGTTTCGTACTTTGTGTCGATATTAAAATTGACTTCCATCACGATTGCCAAAGTTTTGAAGTCAACGATGTCATAGAGAATTTAGACCATTATCCAGTACGGGATTATTGCCTGGGGTGGTTCTTACCCTACTCATACGGAAACAGTAAAATTTACTGTAGTACAGAGGGCTATACTGAGAATTATAATGTGGAAACCACGCTTGTGTCCTAGTGTTAAAGGTATTATTAAAGGTATTTTTATGCTGAACACGATGGTGAAATTAGAATTGCAATACCTATCTATCTCATTCTGTTCTCAAACTGGAGCCCTTTGAAGATGAAGAAACGTGGTTGTTGCTTGATATGATATTCATGTTAACTCTGCTCTAATCTGATAACGGAATGAGATATCGCAATTCTGACTTCAGCGTTGAAATGTCCAAAAGCTGAGGGGGTGTTGGGGGGGGGGGGGGGGGTTCACCCATAAATTCCAAAAATGAAACGGTCTGTCAAGTCACACCAAATTTTAAAGGTTTTTACACTCTGAATAAGATGGTGAAGTCCGAATAGCGATACCTTCTTTCGTTCTCAAACTTGAGTACATTGAAGATGAAGAATACGTTCTTCTGCTCTAATCTGATAACGGAATGAGATAGCGCAGTTCTGACTTCACCGTCCTCTTCAGCGTTGAAATGTCCAATAGCTGAGGGGGGTTTTGGTGATTTGGGGCCTAATGAATTTTCCCCTCCCCCTCTCCCACGGCGGGCCGGTAGTTGAATGCCTATTATAACCAGCAGAGTTTTGTTTCGCTGAATGATTATCCCGTTATTGTTCCTCCACCATTATCATTTGTGTCTGGTGAAGATTTTTAACAAAGAGAATTAGGAACAAATCGCAGATAAACACAAAGAGAATTCGGAATTCGTGAAAATGACTCAACCACAATAAATTCCTTCTTTGTGATCCGGTTGTCCTTCGCCGTAACCTTCCATGCGTCCAAATTTCCCAACAAAAGAATGTCACGACCAAATCTGCCCAACAGAAAAAAGGAAAACAAATTACGGCGGGTTTCCTACGGATATCCTACGGTCAAATGGTAAAATTAACCATTTGATGGTAGGCATGGAGGAAGGAATTCTTCCATGGACGGTAGGAAGCCCGGCAATGCCGACGACCAACAGTGGTCGTGGATAAAAATGGCTGTGGATAATACGAAAGAACCTACCAGTTTCAGCGGGTGTTTGTTTTTGTTTTCAGATATTGTTGTACTCGGTACGTAATGTTCATTATCTTTATCTTTACTCGGTGCTGACATCGACAATAATGGTTATAATTATTATTTTCGGTTGTTGGTCTGTTGATAATATTCGCCTTGGTCTGGCTAGAGGTGATTTGGCGTGCTGAACTTTTGTCGACTCCGCGAAAATCTCCGGCTGCGATCAACAAGAGCGTCGAACCTCAGGGTCAGTAGTGATTTCTCATCTGGGATAGAGTATTGTGGCGATCTGCTGGGGACTTGACCACTTAATATAATGTATTATGATATTATCATTATCTTATCATGATATTTACCTAGGTACCTATATCCTCAATGAAGGACAACATGAACATCCGACGCTTAATCAAGCCTGAACCTCATAAAACATTTTTGGTCATCCTATTTCTCTAAATGATCGCTCACTGATCGCCTTTCCCACTCAATAAACTCCGAAAGCAGCATCACTGCTAATGGATGTTTTTTTCCACAAATCACTTTTGAGGACCGCGAAATCAGTGTGGAGGAAACTCTAAAATGACACGGAAACAGCACCCTATGATTAACTGCCTGAAACAAAAGATGATAATCATAAAACGCCTTGACTGATGAAACAAATCAACTGAATTCATAACCGTATTTCCAAACGTAAAACGTGATAGGGTTTTTCTTTTAATTAAGAATTACGTATTGACGGGAAGGAAACCTAATGAGGATCGCGTGAGTTCATATTGATATGAGTTCATACCGAGTTAATCTCGGTTGAATGCTACGACAGGTTGATCAACCTGTCGTAGCATTCAACCGAGATTAACTTCACGGGGGACAGGAGAGGAATTGTAATCCGATGAAGTGTCAATGAACCAACGAATCTAGTATCTACCGATAACGGGATCATACGGTTTTGGGAGTTAACTGAAGAGAGAACAATGGCCTTGTTATTTACACCTCGATCGGTGAGCTCTTGTTGGGAGTGAGTCATCAATTTAATGGATAGTTTCTAAGATGCCTAATATCACGTCAACAAGCACTTTATTTCTTTAATGGCACCTACTCATGAGTATCTCGGTAACAATAATTTCATCTGTCCGCTATTATGGTGTACAATGTATAATAATATTATGTATATTATACATTGTACACCATATTATGCTCGATATTGGTATGAGGCACCATGGAAGAGTACAAAGAAATACTCACCATCGTGCGTATGACTACAAAAATCGTGATTTCCTGGACATGTTTCGTTAAATACCTACCCTAGAAGGAAGCAGTTTAGACTCCAATATGGGAGTACATTCGTAGGGGGTGTAATTTGCGAAACATCAGACTCTTCTGATAAGATACTGACCCCAACCCTAGAAGAGCAATTAGATCCTAAATTTGAACCACCCTATTGTTGACCTTCAAGCCTATGCAGTTATTTCCGGTTTACGGTTACCTATCCCCTCAAATACCTACATTTACTAGCAGTAGGTGATGCTGCAGAGTTTTCTGAGATTTCATTCACATTACCAGAAACATGTTAACCCCAACAGCACTTTAGCCATTCCGTCATCATAATTATACCTCCTACATGTCCCTTTACAAGCCCTTATAATCTTAAATACCAAAAATAACATTCATCTGTCACACGGGAAGGAAGAATTTAAGATTTTTATACTTCGGCTTCCCTATAAACCCCCACCCCTATGCATCGGATCCGGAAGTGAACCCCCCTATGTCCACGGAAACATTTAAATACGGGAGAAAAGTTCGATCCATTGAGCCGTTTTTGCGTGATTGAAGGACAAACAGACCGACACCAAATTTCTAAATCGGCATGATTCGACTCCATTTCACGCGAAACGAATAACTGTAGTGACAATTTTTCGAAAATACCCAAGGAACACGAAAATCGTCTCTAAATTTAGTTATATAGGTTTTTGATCATCTCGCAAGGCTGTTTACCACGTTTTTATTGGTTCGGTTTCGTGACTGTCTGTCCGGGTGGAATTTTTGCAATCTACCTTCCGATGAGCTAGAGACTTGAAATTTTAAAAAATTTGTCAGAACTGGACGACAATGCAATAATATTAGTTACTTAATTTCTTGTCTGTAAAATTGTTTAAGCAATATTTGTTTAACTAAATTAAAATTGGCCAATGAGATAGGGACTTGACATTTTAAACTTGGGTCGAGCATGGATAATAATGGAATATTCACTCGGTTTCTTGTCTGTAAAACTGTTTGAACAACACCTATTTGTTTAAACAAATTAAATTTGGATGATGAGCTATAAATTTGAAATTGTAAGCATGGTTCAGAAATGGATACTAACCATACTTCCCCTTGATCCCCTCAACCCGCCCTTGAGGTGTACATTGTGGAATAAATTGATTGATTGAAATGGATAACCAGGCAACACTCGCTTTAAATTTGCAAATAAGAATAGGTAATTCTTATTTCATTTGTCTTATAATAATTATAAGACAAATGAAACTTGAAATTTGAAATGTAGGTCGGTATCCTGCAAAATTTGACCACCCTGCCTCAAAAATGTAGAAGGCCCATGAAAAATTATTTTATAGTTTTTAGTCCGTTCTAAAATCGTGGTAGGTATATTTTTAACAAAAAGTTTTTTATTTAATTAATTATTTTCTGTTTTTAGGTCTTATGTCCGTATGAAAGATTTCAAACGGGTTTGATATATTGATATGACTCTGACAGGGACGTACATAGGAAATTCCCAGTGCATTTCACATCCTGTTTAGCTGCCAATGTATGAAATTCAAAATATTAGCAGTGAGAGATCCGTTTCGCATACCATCCCATAGCCACTAACGACTCTGCCTCAAAAATGTAGAAGGGCCATGAAAAATTATTTTATACTTTTTAGTCCGTTTTATAAACGTGTTATAACTTATAAAAAGCGTTGTAAAAACACTTGAAAAAATATATACATACTTAAAAATTTTGTTTTCAAGTGTTTTTATTTAATTTTGTTATTTTATCTCTTCCACATGAGTGTTAAAATTATAAATTAATAGAAGTTACTCAATAGCAACAATCAATGCGTTTTTGAGATAGTCCATATTCACAGTCAATATTCAGATACTAGAAGCACGTTTTTTGTGTGTATTGTTTCTGATAACTATTCTACTGTTACACGCCTTTGTCTCCGTTGTGAACTCGTAGATAAAAATTATCACGAATGACACTTCAAACAAATCCGACGCGGAGCACGTATTTCGAACTCGTATTCTGTATTGTGGAGAAAATTACGAATACTCGTATGAAGAGAGTAACGAAATTCTCTAGCCTCGGGGCGATCATGACCTCATCCTTCTTATATCTGCTCGAGAGTGGTCGAATCATTTCTTCGGTATTGAGGATCTCCAAGATTATTTTCGTTTAGGTGGAACTAATCAGTGCACTCGTGCGTTTTTTTTTTTTTTTTTCTTTCTTGTAAGTAGAAAAACAGGAGTGAAGAATGTGATAATTACGTACGAGTAATTACGTACGCAGTAGATACTGCGGAAGTTCATCATTCTCGCCCAAACTGGTTTTTCATTTATGTCCACTTTTGATGACGTAATGATTGTGAGTAGGATGCAGGTGACCTTAGCTGTACAGTACGCAGGAAAACCTTCAATTTTTAATATTTACTGATTCTTCGATACAAATTGATCAGGGTTCATATATGAAATGATCAGGTACCATAAATTATAAATGGTATTGTAAAACTGACGTACTCACGAACGCAATCTATCATAACCATTGTGATTGCGGGTCTTCTACAGAGGTACCTAGTACGTATTAACCTCAGCTTGATCAATAAATTTTCCTCTCACAAACCATCAATCGATGAACGACGAGAGAACTAGTCACAAATGGCCCCACTCGACAGTGTATGTAGATATCTGACTCGAGAGTGGGCCATTTCATCACGTCTTTGGCAAAATTCCATTACCATCCACTTACACAACAGCAAAACTTATGTTGTAACCAAAGAAAAAAATTTATTTAAAGAAAAAAAAGCAAAAGGTTGCCATGAAGGTTATTAAATGCATTTGCATTATTATACTTCCATGAGGAAAACGGTAGATAATATGCGGATAGCCAATTCAATCGACACTTAACTATGCAAAGGTTGTCGGCGATTAATGGAATGTGTAGGTTTTACTTACACACGTGCACTGCTCGTAATTGTATTTCTTTTCTCTGGAAACCGAATATGATGGAAAAATGAGATATCACACCGAGACTGAAAAATCCAACCAGTTAGAAACACCTACATACTGCCACAAAAAACGGCCTCGTTTCTAAAGTTGCAGGACATTACTGGTGTATGAATGATGAATGAATGATAACATGTTTATTTACAAAAATAGTTCTTTACAATAATATATAGCAACATGATAGGCTATGGTAAAATTACCGTCAGCCGGAGTTCACCATTGTACTGGTTAGTTTTAATACTTATTGTTAGTTTTTGCTTATCTACTATTTCTATTACATTTCTAAATTGTACTTATCTATTATATTTATTACATTATCTTGGTTTCTTACATTTCGGCTAATTTTATATTTACATAATTTTTTGTTACCCTCATTTGCTTGTTTACTTTTACTTTTATTGCCCTTAATTCCCCATTTACGTATCTCAATTGTAATTGAATTCATCAATTAGGCTGCGGCGGTAGGCCCAGGCTGCCCTCTCGAACCTGTACAGCTTGTCCCAATCCCTTCCGTTGAGCACTTCGACCAGGTCGGTCCTGCTCAGGGTGTCAGCCCCTAGATATATTCTCCTGTAATATGAC
Organism: Stenodema calcarata; assembly: GCA_963920205.1. Lineage (NCBI taxonomy): Eukaryota > Metazoa > Arthropoda > Insecta > Hemiptera > Miridae > Stenodema > Stenodema calcarata. The sequence goes on along the minus strand of OY986051.1, from coordinate 4,719,517 downwards.
AATATGGAGCAGATCGCTAGGAAGTGTACTGTGTCCTCGTTTACATTCATATTGCACAGTGAGCATAGAAAATTCCTATCTCTGATCCACGGAATGTAGTTTAGGTGGAGCAGTTCACACCTGCACCTCATGATCCATGAAACTTATATAGAGACCTGAACCACGAATTCAAAATTCTATCACATGGCCTGACACAAGAGAAAGTTACATGGATCATGAGGTGCAGGTGTGAACTGCTCCACCTAAACTACATTCCGTGGATCAGAGATAGGAATTTTCTATGCTCACTGGAACATAGATATATAGTGCATGGTATTGTCCATTGTTGCAATCCCGAACAAGGTCCTGGTTGGTGTCTCTCTCGACTCCGGAAACCGAATACGATGGAAAAATGAGATATCACACCGAGACTAAAAAAATTCCAACCAGTTAGAAACACCTACATACTGCCACAAAAAACGTCATCGTTTCTAAAGTTGCAGGACATTACTGGTGTATACTTTTACAGTAACACAAAATGATTTATTATTATAATTTAAATCCGCCATTGAAACTCGAGTCATCATTGTATTGTGGAAGAGCATTATTGTGGAGTACATTAAATTACTGGAAACAGGATTGCGAGTTGGGATGGAATATCAATGTTTGATGTGATCGCGCTACTTTGAACATTATTATTGTATCGTTAAACTATTTATTTCTTCAGTATGTAAGCAAATAATATTGCTCTGACTCAAGGCAATGCAAAACAATGAAGAGGTAATGGTAATAACTGAATGGAATGAAAAAATTAATACTATCAGCATTAACTTGACTATTTTTTTGAGTTTTAGCAAGAGTTTTAGCTCGCATACCTTTCATCTTGCTGGCATTAGAAATACATTAGCTGTTCCAACATAAAAGTCAGTAAAGATGTCAGTGGCGGGAAACATCTTTGGTGTAGCTAACAAACTGTTACTTTTGATTTTCTTGTCAAATACTATCTATACTAATATAAAGAAAAGGTACACATGAAATGGAGCCTATGCAGATCCGAGTGTTCTTTATTTCAATTTCTTATTTCTTTATTTTGTGTTTATATTTCAATAAAATGATTGCTTGGATTTTACTCATAAAAATGTGACTGCTGCTTGTCTCAAGGAATTAATTAAATTTACTTTTCCTCGTTTCTTTACAGAATGGCCGATATGAAGGAAATCAAACTAACCTACTTCAATATCATGGGGCTCGGGGAGACCCTTCGGTTCATGCTTTCCTATATGGGAAAAGAATTCGAGGACTTCCGGATCCCCACGTTCCAGGAGTGGATCACTAAACACAAAAAGAGTGAGTTATTTATCTATTCCGTGATGATAATGTGTAATAATAATAAAAAAGGGACGGTACTAGTGGATGGACAAACAGTGGCCTATAAGGCAACAGGCCATAAGGCACTACTTTATTCATTTATTTACAAAATTCCACGGGCAGATGCCCAACTTACAAGAAAAATATATGTATTAGTAAGTAAGTAATAAAGAATTAAAAATAAATATATCCAAGCGAATTTGAAATGATACTGTAGGTATAAAAAGTTGAAATTAATTTTAACATGATGAACGCCGAAGATCATCAAGGGGGGTTCAGAGCCGTCAGTCTCCTGCGACGGAAGGGAAGAAGGGCCGAACCAAACAGGTCCACATCCAATTGGCTGAATTCTCTTTGAATACGAATCAATGGTGAATTCAGCAAGTAGTTAGTGGCAGAAGTGGGTACATAGAATGTGGGTGTAATGGATACGGAGGAACATTCTATTAGAATCCAATAGCCTCGAGCAAGTGAGGAGCGTCAATCTTGTTATGGACCAGCTTATACAGGAACTCTTCTTTATACCTTACTCTGAAGTGTCCGCTACTGATGTAGGATTTAAGTATTTCAAATTATCTAGCAGGCAAATCATTGCAGCTTGCACATCATGCCAGAACTTCATGAAGCGCTTGTGAAACATCCAAGAACACACAGGCGGCATACTTTCTTGTTTTCTAATGATTTTCTGATTGCTTTAGAAACCCGACGGTTGAATGCTGTTCACGAAATCCAAACTGGTGATCAGGGATCAGATTTTGCTCTTCTAAGACGATCTTCAGCCTTTTCAGCAGTAATTTTTCCATCAGTTTGGCTAATAGAGATATTGGTCTGTAGGACTTCTTATAAATCACTGGGTTCCTTCCTGGTTTCAATATCATTATGACTTCGGTGACCTTCCAGAAACTTGGAACATAGCAGAGCCTGAATGTTGCAGTTGTTAGGTACAACAGCTTCTTCTCAGCCTGCTCTGGTATGGCCTTCACTACTTGCCCTGTGATGAGGTCAAATCCAGGAGCCTTTCTTGTTTTTAACGCTTTAATCTCTGACTCCATCTCAGGGAGTCTAACAGGCTTGATCAGCTCCAAGTCCCAACCTGAGTTTCTGTAGTACAAGTTTTCCTCAGCTGTTTGCCTAGACTCTAGTCCTAGAGAGAGGTTTGAACGTTTCCTCAAGGTTGTCCGCAAATAACTCGGCCTTTTGCCCTCCGCTTCAAGCCCAAATTACATAATAAATTTTCAGAAAAATACGTGAAATTTTATTTAAATTCACATACGAAGTGCACTTGGAACCTCTAGAGTGGTGCATTTACGAAATATCGTACCATTCAACGACACTACTGTAGTAACAACAGAATGAAAGACTCGTTTTTACGGGATTTCAGTTGAAAGATTAAACTGCAAAAATCTTCGCAGGAATCAGACCACCAAGAATCTGTACATAGTGCATCTAATTATATTCGTGCATTCTCTATTACAGATATGCCTTTCGGAAAGCTTCCATTGCTGGAAATAGACGGAAAACCTTACCACCAAACAATGTCTTTGTGCAGGTATGTGAATAATAAAGTAATTTCTAATGATACTCGTGTTAAGTTTGCCTATACGTAACTCTTTATCGTCAATTCCAGGTGGTTAGGTAAGAAATGCGGCCTTGCAGGGGATAACGATGATGAGGCTCTGGAAATCGACATGATGATGGATTCTTTCTCAGATTTCAGATCAAGTACGTTTAGAAACAACCATGTAAAGAGCTACGGTTATTAATTTCTTCTACCCCCCCCCCCCCCCCAGTATAGACGTTTTGTCGGTCTCAAGAACTAAGATTTAAGACGTAAGTTCTGAAGCTCGGAATTGACGTTATTCAAAGACGAGACGAGCTGTTGAGACTGCGCTCAAATCGTGTAATCCAATTTTTCAACATCCGTTTTCCCTAGAAAACCAGCCATTAAGAATTTCAATGAAATAAATTCTACACTCACACTGCTCTTTTCAGTGGTTTGGTCGTACTTTTACAACAGCGACAAAGAAAACAAACAGAAGATTCGTCCTAGAATCATAGAGGAAATTACTCCGTTCTACTTGAAGAAGTTTGACGACAAAATAAAAGAAGAAGGGTACCTGGCCAACGGGAAGGTGAGTTGAGATTTGCCTCAATTCTTAAATAACGTACAAGTTCTGTTCATAACGTACCATCTACGTAGTATCAATATATTATATACTGCCGTAGTATATATACTGCCGCCGTAAGTTAAAACCACCTATCTCCATTTTTTTCATGGCGAGAAAAATGCAGTTAAGTGAGGAAGGGGGCCCAGATCATCAAACTGGAGATACGTCTTTTTTCGAACCTTTCCAATGGAGATAGGAAATTCTACCTTGGCAGAAAAGACGCGCCACGTCGAGATCTACGCAGCCATGTGCCCAACTCCAAAAACACCAAAATGGTCGATAGGGGACTTTATCTTAGCACGGCAGTATAGGTATCTAGATTGGTGGGTTGACGTTTCAAAATACGGGGAATCCGAAAAGCGAATTATAAAAATCCGTCCAAAAATTAGGGATGGGTATCGAATACTCGATGTTTTTCTTCCGATTTTTTCCGTTCTCTCAAAAAACCTGTTCTTACAAACCGATTTTACGTTTCAGTGTGTAATTGCATTATTTCTGTGCCTTATTGGGAACCGTACCTACTTACCTACTACACTATTTCTTATTTTCCTTGGGCCTTTTGCCTTTTATTGTTCTAGCAACTGCAATGTTTAGGTTGTATATTTTTTATGTCAGTCATGTTGACTCTAGTTGTCAAAAGATGAGAAGAGAAGAAAGAAGATATAATAAGAAAAATAATTTCCTGTATTGTTCATTACCTCCTTTGGTTGAAAAACCTTTGTCTGTTTGGAGGGTTGTAGGAGGTGGTAAGAAAAGAAGAAGTTTTTCCGAGCTTTCGGCTTTAATAAGCCATCTTCAGGGGTAGGTAGGTATTGTTTCCTCAACCCGGTCTCTTTCGTTCAGAATAAACTACATGTCAGGTTATTGAGAAACAAAATAACCTGACATGTAGTTTCAAGGAGCATCTTTGCCCTCAACACCTTCCCCACATATTCTGATGTGAGGGTCCAGTGCTGCTCACGTTGCAACATCTTGGCAACTAATAGTTCTGGGGTCATATTGGGAGACGTGATGCTCAATGAGCCAGCTCCTTTACCCTGCCCATCTCGCGCATCCAAAGAAAACGTGTGGAGCGCATCATCCTCCACATCCTGACAGCAGCGGCACGATGGAGTATCCACCTTTCCCATTCTGTACAAGTAGGCGTAGAAAAGTCCATGTCCTGAGAAGAACTGAGTCAAGAAATAGTTCACTTCTCAATGTCCCCTTTGCATCCACACCTGGATGTCAGGGACCAACCGAGCAGTCCATCGCCCTCTCAGCTCGCCTGTCCACATTTCCCGCCATCTTGCCATTGTGCGTTCTCTTTCCTCCCTGGAGACGCGGGGTCTCTGACGTTTATCGTTTGTCGATACCGGAAAGTGGCAGATGAAGTAACGAATTTCGCACAAGTCAATCCCTGTTGGGCTTCGTCTATATTTGAATTCTCCATTCGAAAAAATTCAACAAAACGCACCTATTGGAATTTTGGATTTTAATGAAGGATACAATTTTATTCTTTATGGTGTAGTATTTAAATGTGAACCTGCAATCACACCCCCCCCCCCTATGTTCTCGCGAAGATTTAATGATTTTGACCCCTCCTAGAAGATGATTAGAAATTCCCTCTCTGAAGATGATGCTGCAAAACTGCTTTTGTTTGCATGAGGCCAACAATAAATATTCGGAATAAAGTAAATTGTTTGTTAAGTTGTCGAAGTGTTTCTGAGCAGTGTTCAATGAGTCAGGGCCGAAATTTTATGGCGAGTGGTTTCACATTTGAGTGTAGAGTAAACACACTGACGAATGAGTGTTTACTCCATGTTTACGCATGTGGAGTGGATCGAAGCGATGGATGACGACTTGATATGAATTGGAGGACATAGTTCTCGAGCAAAGCTAAACTCTGGATGTTGGCTTTCAGTCTCAATAATTTCAATCGTCCACTTCCCAAATCATTGACCATGTTTTCCAACAAGTGTATTACATACGCAAGATCTGACCACCTGTAGTATCACAGTAGGTTGTACATGAATTCTATACACACTTCAATTCATCAGCACACTTCAAATTCGTATTTATACCATTTCAGTTATCGTGGGTGGACATTTACGTCGTCGCTGTCCTCGGCTACTTCAGTTTCATGGTCGAGTTTGACATCGTCTCAAAATACGACAACATCCGAGACCTCAGGGACCGAGTACACGCGATCCCGAACATCAAGAAGTGGGTCGAGACCAGACCTGTGACGAATTGGTGAACGCAATTTGTGAATAAGGAAGTAATTTATTTGACTTCGAAGTGGATCTTTCTTATTATTTCCGGGAACTAAATCGCAGAGAACGGATACTCTTGTTACCAACCGAATTCTAGTTACGCTGGCCAAAGTACCAAAATGTGTGATGTTTATTTTCAGCTCCAATTCTTTTGTCACCAGGTAGTTGCTACCTACCTCCAATTATGTATCTATTATATAATTACTGCCAATTTAACTTTCAATTGTTAACACGAAGACGAAAATATCCAACTATTATATTGTCAGTAATTTTTACGTTTTGTTTTTACTACGAGTAGCTCAGCTATTACAAATTTTTTTCGTAAAATACCAGATATTTATTACCAGATATATTATTGAATACAGTTACCTCAATCTTTGACCAATTTTGTTATTGTTACTACCAGTCCACTTACCAGAAACATTCCTCAGCGCACACTAAAATTTTAGCAGTGAAAAGGGATTGATAAAACAAAGCATCGACAAATGAAATAATGCCCTACTATATTTTATCAAAAATACATTCAATGCATGTTTTATACAATATAATATAATTATAGATGTGAAAGATCAACATTTGAAATAAAACATGCAAGGTGCAACAGACAGCCACTCATAATAGCCGTATAAATTCATTTAGTGGTAACTATTGTTTGTCGGTAATATGCCAGGTAGTAACTACGTTACTTTCAAACAGTATACAATTAAACGTCAAAATACAACATAACGCACGTAGAATTAATTCAAATGAGCATAACTGTATTTTTCCGTGCAAGGTCTAATAAGATTTAATGAAATTCAATATGGTATAAAAATCAAGTTAAATATCAAATTTGTGTTCTTTCGAAGCCGATGTTTAGAGTAGTTACCCGTTTTCCAATTTGGTCGACAATGTCAATATGTTTGGCACAGATTTTAAGGAATATAAAAAAACACGTTTTAAATAATGGGTTAAGCTCATAATCTATAGATTCATGCTATTTTTGAACAAGGTACTTATTTAGGTAAAGCTCACGTCACCTCGCATATTTTGGCACAAGGTTAACTACAGAGAATTTCAAGACCTCTTTAATGACAGTGAAGAGTAGAAATGTATAGGGATTATTATCACTAAAATTTACAGTATTTAATACTGTTATGAAAAGTATGCGTACGTAGGAGTAGTTGTAACTCGTTCCATCTTATGATGAAATAACAGTAATGACCAAGCGATAATCATAATGATAAGTATGGTAAAACATCGTAACGAAAAATCAGATGTAATGGGATCGATATTTCCCTTTCAGGCTATGGACACATACCCAAAATCCACAGTTATGCAGCATGGCTATAAGAGCGAATTTTCGAAAAAGTAGCTACTTCTTCATAAAATTTCTTTATTTTACTGGTTTTATAACAAATTTTGTCTCCTTTTTTTGCCGAGTAACTCCTCAGTTTATAGATTTGTCAACGCTGAACACGATGCTGAAGTTAGAATTAGAGCAGATGAACCGTGAAGAACATCTCAAGTAACAACCACGTTTCTTCATCTTCAAAGTGCTCCAGTTTAACAGAGGAATAAGATATCGCAATTCTGACTTCACCATCGTGTTCAGCGTAAAAAACCCTTTAAAATGAGGTGTCACTTGTCAGAGTGTTTAATTTTTCGAATTTATGGGTAATTCCCCCCCCCCCCCTTAAAACTCCACTAAACCGCCCTTGGAGTGGCCAGATTCTGCCCATCTACGAACGTAGTCTTCGATTGCCAAGACATTATACATAATATGTATAAATATACTACATAATATGTAGTAGTATTATCTATATATTATATAGAACTTATATTTCAAGTTTGTAACACTTGGTTTTTAAAAAAGACTTTCGAAATTTACCAGAGACTTTATTAGCACTTTGAGTACAGAGCGTGACACGGAGTAACTACACGAGTGACGGATGGATCGGAACTGAGCTGGAGCCGAAGGGAGCTCGCTTATATACCCTCGGTTGCTGACATCAGCGTTACCGTACTATTCGTGAATGTAACTCCTCCTTTCCATAAGGACTTTTTCGATATTCACTAGAAGATCGAAAAAGTTTACAAAGTTTATAAAAGTTTTATAAAAGTTTATAAAAGTTTACAAAGTTTATAAAAGAACAATCCGTCATTACAAAGATAATTACGATCGTAAAACACAAGAATATCATAAACAATAAAGCATATCGCAGAGACAAAAAAAAACATCGGTTATAATAACATAGCATAACATAAAACATAGCATAACATGTTAATGTTATAATAACAGAGCATAACTAAAACATAGCATAACATTTCATAGCATAACACAGCATACGCTACAATATGGTTTCGATACAAGTTCAATTAAAGTATATAATTCAGAAAGTTGCCTACTGGTTTACAGTCAGTGTTTTTGAGTGTTTGACATAACGATAGGCCGCGTTAGCGATCATTAACAATATTAAAACATACAGAACTATAGTCCAAATGCTAGGGGTTGCTAATTGAAGTATGACATCGGTAGGCGGTACAACAGGACGGGCTGGATTTGACAAAAGATTTAAATTTTTCAATTTGATTTCGGCTGATGGCCGCTTAGTGACATTCCAGAAAACGTTCGTATGCAGAACTAATGTTGGGGTATACGAAGTGGATGTAGAGGGGACAACAAGAGTTTGATCATGAATTTGAACTGTGCTGTTGTCGGGGGATAGCATGAATATTCCTTGAACACTACGATACTCCACATGGTTTTGGGTCGTGATCTTTAATTGGTCTTCGTGGGGGAAAATTAGTATATACTGCCTTGCTTCCTCAATGAACTCAATATGCGTCTGGTTGATCTCCAGATAGATAATATCACATTGGTCATTGAGTCCTCTTAACACAATGTCGTGTTCACATTTATTATCGCCAATCAGTTCCAGACTGTTAGGGCAAAGCGCAAAATGAGGACCTGGTTCGCAATTGCTTTTTAAGAGAACGACTTTATCAGATGATAATGATTTTAAGGCGAGGCGAGCTGCTGGTATAATGGTAACATACTTTTCCTGGTACACAGTGGGTACGGATTGCAGTAAGATTAGGTCAAAGTTCTCATTTTTCAGGATGGGGACATCAAGAAAGTATATTATCTCCTCAACTCCAATGAAGCATCGTACTCTAATGTGTGTCTGGAGTTCCCAAAGGGAATCACCGTCAAAGTTTGGCAAACGGTCATGGTAGTATTTAGTCAAGTCACGTAATGATTCGTACAAAGCCTGGGGCCTGATAATACTGGGATGGAGTTTCCCTACCTTACAAAATGTAACCGAGTTGTCAATATCCTGTATTATGTCTAACAGTAATTGCAAAAGGTTTTGGTTGTGTTCTAAAGCAGCATCTACTTGCCTAATATGAGTTTCTAAGGAGCTAATTTGTTTGAGCCTAGTCATTTCTTTGGCTAAGATATCATGATTGTAATCTATTTCGCTTAGTGTGCGATTCAGCTGATTTATCAAATCGTAGTTGATGGAATATTGTTGTTTAATCTGGTCTGCTAGATTTAATTGATTTTTTGCAAGGTGTTGTAAAATACTATCGTACTTTCGACCATCTGCAGCATCCAGATTTCCTGTAATAAATTTTACAACAGAACCTAAGCCATCGATGAGACCTCGACGTTGACGTTTGGGGAGAATTGATTCTTGGATTTTATTTTCCGCTAATTTCATCATGTGTTCTAAAAGTTGTGATCTGGAGTGTACTGCGTCTCTTACTGCTTTATCGTCATCAATAATTTTGAGGATGTCTTCGTAGTGGTTACGTAGTGTCTTGATTTCTTGAATTAATCCGCCTGTTCTGTAATAGTGTACTATGGTATGGAAGAAGTCAGTCTGCTTAGCCAGTCCAAGTCGTATGGGGACGATTCCTAAGTTGGTAGTGATATTCGTTATTTGGGCACACCGCACTATCGCGAGGAGGCCCAAGCTGACGCTGTAAAAATGAACACGCTTGATTTTAGTTACCAGATGATTCACTAGATGGGGAATAACTGGATACGCTAGATGCGCTAGATGGCGGTAATTTACGAGGTCGTTTCACATTAGCAAAATGGATTTTCGTCTGAGTGTTCCCATGACGAGGTACAATGTTGGCAGTGGCGGTGGCAGGGTTAACAGATTGTAATGTTTCTTTGGTATATGTTGGCCGGGTTTTACTCTGAAGTTGTTTGGATTTGACGAATATCGTAGAGGGAGGATCTGGTGGATCTTCGCGGCCTTCATTCCTAGCTCCAATGACTTTGTCTTTAGTTTGGGCAATAGCCTCATGAACATCGCGATAGAGGGCGACCATCTTTTCCCGGTGTTTTGAGGTATAGTCATTTGCTAGGCGAGCCTCAAGATTTACTCGAAATAGAGGATCATTAGAGATATGGCCTTGAATTATTTCGAAGGGGGATAGTGAAGTAACAGAATGGATCGAATTGTTATAAGCCAGTACGGCGTAGCGCACTTTCGTGTCTATGTCGTCCTTTTTGAATTCGTCCCTACAATTTAGAATTTTGATGTGGTCAACCAGGGTGGAATGAAATCTCTCTACCGGGCCATTCGAGTCAGGATGTTGGGATGAAATGTAGTGAATGTCTATTTTATGGGATGTCAGGAATTCCTTAACTAATGATGAAGTTAACTCGGCCCCATTGTCCGAAATTATTACTTCTGGCACACCATGATGTGCGAAAAAGAGCAGCAGGGCTTTTACCGTGTCCAGGGCTGAGTTACTTTTAACTAAATAAACCTGAGCATACTTCGAAAAGGGATCAAAAATTGACAAGAATTTGGTGTTTTCAAGGGTGATCTTATCGATATGTAGAGTGTGAAAAGGTCTGTTTGGTGTGGGGGTGATTCTATACTTGATTTTGAGTGGGATTCGGTCGTATTTCGTTTGTTGACAGACTTCACATTGGTTTACCAGTTTCTGTATCAATTGTAGTTGATTTGGCCAGTAGTATCGTCGGGTGATTTGTGCGTTAGTTTCCGTAATTCCACGATGGTTGGTTTTTCCTATGTGGTAACTTCGTATGATTTCATTTCTGTTTTCCTCGTCCTCAACATCTTCCAGGAATTTTGTACATTTCGTCATGTGTATGTTGGATTCTTTAAAAGTACCCGCTAGGGTTGTTGCGAATTTCTGATAAATAGTTCCGTCATTGTCGTTTTGGAAGTAGATGTGGTATTTAATCTTTGGCCTAACGTATTCCTTAACAAACTTGATTACATCGGCTTGAAATGAGTCTTTCGAGATTTCTACCGACATCCGTTTCCTGTTGCGAAATGGGCTTTCTAACTTTACTTTCTTTGGGATTAATGCAACTTGTTTGAGAATAATTTGGTTCATGCCATGATTTACAGCTACGTCTCTTATTGGAATGGTTACCGTTACATTTCCGTCTGCATTAGAATGTACGGTAGTTAAGGATGATGAATCATCAGCGGCAGGCTGGGATGGACCAGGTTGTGGGGAGTTCGGTACAACTGATCTAGAATTCACTATTGGTTCAACGTTTAATGGTGAAGGATTCCTGCTGGTTTCAACTGGATCTATGTTGGGGTTCAAGCCTAACGAGTGGGCTGTTTCGTTTAGGAATTCGTCGATATCAAGTGGGACTTCTGTTTCGTCCAAAGTAACTACTACTGATGGTGATCGTGGTTCAACATTGATTGCAGATTGTTGTGCCCGGATGATGTCATCAATGATTGCTCGCATTGCTGCGGACTCTTCAGAAGTTGAGTCTTCACTCCAGTCTTCTAAGCTAATTGGTAGAGGACTTGGTGTAGTGACATCATCAGTATTATTGAGCTCATGAGATTCTATTCGAGAGAGAGCATCAGCTACTTTATTGGCAGAGCCCGGTTTGTATTTTATCTCGAAGTTGTAGTCGCTCAATTTTAGACGCCATCGATACAATTTGGAATTTGGATCACGTAATCCAAATAGCCATTGAAGGGGTCGGTGATCAGTGTAAAGCGTGAACTTTACTCCCCATAAATATGGTCTAAAGGTTTTTAGCGCTTCCACTACAGCAAGTAGTTCTTTCTCAATTGTCGAGTATCTTTTCTCCGAATCGCATAGAGTACGACTTGCGTACGCAATCGGGAGGTCAACTCCGTTATGATTCTGCGAAAGCACCGATCCTATTGCAACATCGCTTGCATCCGTGGTGACACTGAAAGGTTTTTCAAAATCTGGGTATTGCAAAATAGGATCGTTGCAGAGCAACGTTTTGCAATACTCAAAACATGACCTATATTCGGGGTCATTAACGTTAATGGTGGCACCTTTCTTTAGAGCAGCTGTAAGGGGTTTTGTAATGGTTGCAAATTTGTCGATGAATTTCCTATAGTATCCCAATAGTCCTAGAAATCTTTTGATTTCAGTTCTAGTTTTTGGTATCGGGAAGTTTTGAACGGCCGCGATTTTGTCGGGGTTCGGCTTGACACCCTCAGGAGTTACAACATGACCGAGGTAAGCAATCTCCTTTCGAAGGAACTCAGTCTTATCAGGTTGTAACTTGAGGTTGGCCTTTCGGAGTCGTTCAAATACTTGCCGTAGCCTGATAAGATGATCTGTCAAGCTGGGGCTGAATATCAAAATATCATCGAGGTAAACCACACATATTTCTCCGTGCAGACCTCGCAGGACGTTGTTCATTAATCTTTGGAATGTTGCCGGGGAGTTTTTCAATCCCATGGCCATTTTACGGAATTCGTAATGTCCAGTTTCGGTGGAGAAAGCAGTTTTTGGAATTGAGTCCTGATCGAGTTCCACTTGGTAATAGCCTGATTTTAAATCAAGGGAGGAGAAGAAACGGCATCTACCCAATTTATCCAGTAAATCTGAAATATTCGGTAAGGGGTATTTATCATCAACAGTACGCTCGTTCAGCTTTCTAAAGTCAATTACTATTCTATATTTTTGTTTACCCGAAGCGTCTGATCGCTTAGGGACAATCCACAAAGGGGCGTTATACGGGGATTCAGAAGGTTGAATTATTTTTTGTGCTAACATTGACTCTATTTGCTGTTGTACCTCGTGCCTAAGCACGTGAGGGTAGCGATATGGCTTGACATAAATGGGTTCTGATGGTGAGCTGGTACTGATGTGATGCTTGACTTGGTGAGTGAAAGTTAGAGGGCTGTCATCATCATGGAAGAGATCTCGGTACTCGTACAGCAATTTTTGAATAGCTGCACGCTCTTCTGTGTTTAAATGGTTAAGTCTAAATTTTGTGATATCCAACTGTCTACGGGATTGCACTGAGGTATGTGAGTTTATTTTTTGATTATCTTCCATAAATAGACTATCAGAAATAGGTTCAGCATGAAATGTTGTGTTCAGGTGAATTCTTATGGGTGTCTCATCGGGGTTAGTAACTTGAACATGTGCATAGCAATTATCGACGTTAGTTACACATTGGGGCAGTTCCACGCCTTGGAACTTTTGTCCGCAAATGATTGCAGTTCCATTTTGTACTCCCTTTACTTTCACGTGAATTTGTTGGATGGTCCTAGCCTCTACTAAGAATGATTCAGTTTTAGATAGGTCATCCAGGTCGTCGGTTTCTCGATAAAATAAAGGCAGGGCAATGTGTTGGGTTCTTAATATGTTTTCCCCTACATCAACGTTTGCTTTTACTAACTTCAAGTTATCTAAACCAATTAACATATCATAAAAATCGTGAAACTTGAAAAGGCTGAAAGGCAGAGTCAAATTCCTCTCGTTAAATAGTTCAGCGCATGGTACATGGGTCTTTTTCTGTACTAATGAGGTTCCATGTGCTGTTCTAACCTTGCATGGGTCATTTTCTATTTTTCTCGAGAAATAGGCTTCAGCTACTTGGGGATTTATGAAACTTCTTGAGGAGCCTGTGTCTATTAATATTTTCAAATTAAACCTTGGCATAATAATAAATGGTAAACTATTACTAATGTTATAAAAGTCGATTACTGGTAGTGTTATGTTAGCCGTGTTGGTAGTATTATGTGTGATAGTGGGTTTCAGTTGAGGGTTCACTGACCCTCCTGTGATCCTAAAAAAGAATCAGGTGAGTAGGTTGGGGTCGCTGAAGGCACTGTCACATCTGAAATCGCAAGATTTTGTAGCTTTGGAAGTTGACTTTCGTCATTGGGAGGTTCGTACGTGTTGTCGATGGGAACAGGTGTTAGGGTATAAGCATAACCTTCACTATCGTACATCATTATTTGATCCGGAGTTCGTTCGTTCGTCTCCGTCATGTCATCAATTTCCACGTTGTTGAAATTTGTTTGCCTTGTAGACATGCTCATCGGACGGGGATAATTGTGCGTCCTGTTAGTTCCACTATTCTGCGGATAGGGGGGACGAGAACCAAAGGAATTTTGTTTCTGAGGGAATTGGTTTCCTGACGGTTGGGAAAAGGTTTGTTGATTTGAGTTCTGGAAGGTTGATGGGCCTTTAGGTTGGAATGGTTGGAACGCTCTGGGTTGTGGATTAGGTGTTCTGGGCACAAATTGTTGGTACAGGGGTGTTCTGGGCACAAATTGTTGGTGCAAGGGTCGTCTTGGAGGAATGTTGGTTGGTGGAGGTTTCGCAATTTTCTTGTGATATTGCATCTCATTCGTGAGGATGTTTAACACTTCTCCTAGTGACGAGGGGTTCCTAGCTCGAATCAAGCTACCTATTGAATCCTGTAAACCCGTTAAGACTACTCGCAGTCCTAACGATTTTACTAAATCCGTTAGGATTTCCTTCCTATTATCCCTTTCCCTGGTTTGTATGAAAGCAACCGCGTCATTCACTAATGACACTACCCTAGTGTGAAATTGATAGCATGTCTCGCCTTGCTTTTGTTCCAGTCTGCCAAATTCTATCAAAATAGTTTGCAAATCCCTATGATCGCTGTATGTTTCCAATAAAGCAGATCTTAATTCTAAATAATTGGAACAGCCATAACCTAAAATTAGGTCTAAGGCTGGACCTTGAATTTTTGCTCGAATCGATGCAAACAAAACAAAATTATTAAAGCTACTAGGATTTGCTGTGTCATAAAACTGATTGTACAAGTGATCGGTAATTTCTAAAAATTTCGTTAATAATAATTTTTCTCCTCTAAAAATGGGAATCATGTCTAGGTATTCCCGTTTAATACTGTTCTCGGCTGAGGGCTGAAAGAATACCAGTTGCGGGGTTGCTGGGGTTGGAGTCGGAGGAAGTTGCGCTCCTGCGCCGTCGGTTGCGTCTCCTGCATAGGCCATCTCGGAACTGGGGATTTCCGGAATGGGGTCTAGGAGTCTTCGCGGAATGACGGGGAATAACTCCCTAAGCGAGGGTCGGGATTTACGATCTTTCGGATCTTTCGGAATGTTGAATGCTGTTCGTACGGATGAATTGATGACGTATTACGACAGCTGTGTTCCTCACGTGTCGCTTACTAGGTGTGGGGGCAAGTGCTGATCAAGCAAGGTCTTCGGCTTGGTCTTATCTTTCTCGGAGGGAGAGAGATTAGGTCTTCCGGTGGACGGCTCTGGTAGCCTTTTAAACGAATAAAAGCAAAACAAAAGGGTTCTATAATATTACGATTGTCTTGAGTAGCTTTACTTGCGTACTTTTTGTTAGTTTTCTACTTAACTTCTTGTTAAGTTTCTTGTTTAATTGTTCTGTTTCTTCTTAATCTAGGGGTCGTCGCAGGGCAGGACGACAGAGTTTGACAGGGCAGCAAACTCTATCTTGCGGGGGCAGCAAGATTTACTGAATCTCGATCGGGGGGCACTGTCGGGAGTAGATTCTAAGAGAGATAGCAGGGTATAGGCACAAGCTAACCGTTGAATCACTCACCAGACCAGTACGCAGGGCATCCCCTTTCGAAGGTTCAGGAGTTCCGGGTCCAAGCGTCCAAACGTATCCTTTCGCGGAGTGAGCACACTGCACTACAGCCGCTATACTACGTTGAATCACGGGTTTGACACTAGATGACTTTCCACACACGAATCGAGCTCACTGCAAGCTCGCGAATGAAAATGTCTCGAGTCGAACTTGGATCGAAAAGTTTGGTCGAAAAGTTTGGTTGGGTAAACGGGTCGTTTTCGCACTTTGTCACGAAAATTGTCCTACCGACTGCGCCACTTATATTTCAAGTTTGTAACACTTGGTTTTTAAAAAAGACTTTCGAAATTTACCAGAGACTTTATTAGCACTTTGAGTACAGAGCGTGACACGGAGTAACTACACGAGTGACGGATGGATCGGAACTGAGCTGGAGCCGAAGGGAGCTCGCTTATATACCCTCGGTTGCTGACATCAGCGTTACCGTACTATTCGTGAATGTAACTTAGATATGATTTCCGGTGTCTTTTGGCAGTGAAATCAGGATGTTCTAAAACGGGTTTTGGTATAAATTATTTTCGAAAATACAAGTTTTAAAAATGTTGGACTGAGAACAATAACTTCCTTATCTTCGAAAATTCGCTAAAAGGTGACTGGGTACCAAATCAAAGCTCAACAATTTCTCAGCTATTCTTATTCTGTTCAATATTATTCCTTCTTTTGCCTTGAAATGTAATAAAAATCTTGATTAGCACCCAGGATTAGGTTTCGGAAGATACGTTGTACACGATTCGGTTGTTGACAGCGTCTTAATTGGCCTAATTAATTTGGCTTCAATTTCAGCCTTTGATGGCGCATCTCTAATCTAGTCGTATTTCTGTTGCGTGTTGCACCTCGCAATTAAGACCTACTGACTTGGTGCTAGAATTCCAATTCAAACTCTTCTGAATGTAGAAATACCAACCCCATCACATAACATACCTATTACACAACGAGTAGAAGGTAATAAACACTTGGTACTAACAATTTCAATTTTACAGCTGAAGCATCTTACAAGCAGCACACAAGTAACAATACGAGTATTTTTGTCAAAAATCACCGGGACATCAATATTTGGGTCAGGCGAGTACAAACTACAGCAAAATTTATACCTACCAACAACTTATGTTAGCTACGGAGGATTAGTGGAAAAATATGATTTGTACGGTATACCTACAACGAACAAACTACTTTAGAAATTTCTTATTGATAATTGCTCCGGGCGAGTTTTTTGCCTGGAAGTTGTTTACTACTGGGAGTTCTCAGGTATGGTTTTATTAATATTTCAAGTGATTTGAACCCCCAGCTGTACCTAATAGTTTCTAGTTCAGTTAAGAAGTCGAATGGCCGACGGTGAGAATTGCCAGTTTTGAAAGTCAAAAGAAAATATACGAATGACGGAAAATTGGACGAAATCATTCAACGGTTGTAGTTACCTAAGAACATTACTGTTTGTAATTATATAACAATCATTTCAATAATGAATAGTATGTATGTAGTATTTTTTAAACGTTATGTAAACAATAATAAAATATTTCTATGAAGCCAAGTAAAAATTTGCAGATCAACGTTAACGTGTTGTACCTACATAAAGAGATTGAAACTTCGAGAAATCCACCATGAAACAATGTGTTGAACAATAATAGTACATTAAACTTACCTAATTAATCAGGTCACCATGATAATCATCATAAACAACGAAGAGGTAACCAAACACAGATACAAAGGCCGCGACAGTAAATTGATTACTTGTACAATATCGTAGTACATAACAGGGTACAGGTTGTTCAGCAAGGGTTGGGCCCACGTTTCCAAGTTTTAGTGAGAGGAAATTTGAAAATTCGTCGAGTTTTCTCAGGGCTTAGCCGAAGTAAAAGGTTTTCGTCTTATCGATTTGGAAACCCGTTAGGATGATGCTTTTTGTAATGAATGAATGAATGGTATTATTAAGGTAATTATTTTTACCCATTTAATATTATGTTTAGTCTTTATGTAGTCTTAATAGGTACCTGTTTTGATTTTGGTTTATTATTTTTAATGATGAACCATCGGAATTTATCACCCTTTTCGTACTTATCGTAGAAACCACTGCTCGACCCAATGCGAGTTGAGAAGAATCAGAATCCAAACTCACAGCTTTGTTCTCAAGAGAAATCGACGGGTACTTCGTTTGGACCATAAACTCTCGAATAACGTACGAGGGAACGGAAATCCATAGCAGAAACTACTGGAGAGTGTAAGTTATTTCCAAGGAATAAAGCCACAAAAACAGCCAACCGATATCAGGTTTAACGTCACCATCGGTAGCAGTACGGTAGGAAATTCCTGCAGAATCAATCATTAAGAGAGAAAAAATTTGAACTTGATACATGCTTATTGTCCTACTTAGCGAATGATGAATAGATGCTACAGTACTGTACCATTTAAAATGTATAATTTGAATTATTAGAATCAGTCGATGTGCATTCGTTATAATTTTACTAATCTCGTTATATGTGAATTATATTTATGATCGTTTTATCTTCATACGGAATATTGGAATGAGTTCGGAATATTAAAGCTACTTATATCGGCGTAACTACAGGGTGCTTACGTAAGCCGTCATCTTGGGATTAAGTGGAAATCGGAACGGTACAAAATGACGAACGCTGGGAAGAGAAGTGTTGCAACGGCAGATGGAGACGTCGAACAGGCATCGCCTTTGCCTGTGTTGCAAAGAGTGGCGTTGCAGCAAGCGGTGCAGGCGTAGAGTTTCGTTCGCTCTCCGATGACGATGCAGCCTGGTTCGCATTTGGCTGTGCAGCTTCTCTGGAGCGACCACATCCTCAGGATGGACGTTGAGTTTTCCGTGCTGGTCGTGTACGAAAACCTTTTCACCTGTAGAAATCACAATTCGTGTAAGTAAATGTTTGACAATACCGGAGCTAAATCAAAGTATGGCGACTACTATAGAAACCGTCCTCTTCAACGAATCCTCCGAAGTGCAAATCTCCTCCTGGCCTCTTACCCACAGTTTGACTTTTTCAACTCCTCCCCAGCAAATCTCATATCTATATTATTGTCTTCACCTCTTTCTTTTCAATGATTTAATTAAGTACTTTCGCTTCATTATGCTTTGCTTGCTGTAATCCTCCATGTATTTGAATGACTTATTATGTAATTATTTATTGGGCTTGCCCGTGCTTCTAATAAATAAATAATAAATAAATTAAAAAAACATTCTGACAAGTGACCCCACATTTTAAAGGTTTTTTTAAATGCTGAACACAATGTTGAATATATTATAGTCTTGTAGGGCGCGTCAAGATCTGTCTGCCTATTGGTATAACTCGAAACCGAATTTTTCGACTTGTCACACTCCTATTCTTGAGGTGCGATTAAACTGTAGTTTAACAAATTTTGTTATAAAACCATAAAAGTGGAGATATCTATATAACTAAATTTAAAGACAATTTTCGTATTCCTTGGGTATTTTTGAAAAATTTCACTACAGTTATTCGTTTGGCTTGTTTTCCCAAAAATACACTTCTTGCTCAAGCGAGAGACTGCATTTATGTGCTCTGCTAATTCAATAGAATTATCTAAATTTCTATTATTATAATCTATATAACTAACTTTAGAGACGATTTTCGTGTTCCTTGGGTGTTTTCGAAAAATGTCACTACAGTTATTCGTTTCGCGTGAAATGGTGTCGAACCATGCCGACTTAGAACTTTGGTGTTTGTCTGTTTGTCCTTCAATCACGCAAAAACGCCTCAATGGATCGAACCCTTCTCCCGTATTTAAATGTTTCCGTGGTCGGGGAATTACATTGGGGGGTTCACTTCCGGATCCGATGCATAGGGGTGGGGGTTTATAGGGAAGCTGAAGAAAACAAATCTTAAATTCTTCCTTCCCGTGAGACAGATGAATATTATTTTTGGTATTTAAGATTATACAATCTTATTATCTTGTAAAGGGGCATGTAAGAGGTATAATCCGTAAAGTGTCAGGTAAGAGTGGCAGAGGTAGATGGACACACCCCGAGTTTTGCCCGTCAGCGACGGGACCGACAGCTAGTTTTCCATAAAACCAGTTTTTCTTCGATAATTCGCTCTCATAGCCATGCTAAATGGCTGTGGAATTTTTTTTATACCAGATTCAAATTTTAATTAAATTCCATAAACAATTGACCCGTCACTCGAATTTTGCAGTTCCCAAAAAAACGCTCAAAATGTTCGCTAAACGAATTTGATTTTTGGAATATTTTTTCACGTTGAATAGAGTGCCGATCATCCTGTTCTACTCCTCTTGAAGCTGAGTGTAGCTTTCGGAGGCGGTTTATCTACGCTTTTCCAATCAGTCAACTCTAAGAGCCTTGAAAGCGTGCCACAGATAACACCGCGCGGTCCGGTCAATTAGTCCACGGAAATAAACGAGTTGGTCAACTCCGATAATCAACCATTCATAAATAGCTGTGACTTCATATTCATATCTCACTTGAGCTCATGTCCAACGCATTTATACCTAGGTACTCGTATTCTGTTACGTATTTGACGATTAACATCTAAAACACTCACCATGCATATCCTGTCATCCTTCTCGCACTTTTTCTCGAGCGTACTTTTGTTGCCGACATTCAAATTGCTGCACTTCTCGCCGTCCACCGTCGTATCGCACACGTAACACGATAAGTTGTTTTTGGGCACTTTCGCAGGATCGGTGATGTGCCGCCCCTCGATGTCTGTTACAAGGGTACATTTCGATAAGTTCACAAAGGAAATTGCGTAGATAAATGCAAAACTATGATATCAGTGGAAGGTGAAATTGAATCTAAATAGGCCATTTGAAGCCTAAACTGCACAGGTACCTAATAATTCAAAATTCCCATACCACTACCAGCTCTCAGTATTCTCTCGGCATCGCGTCCAGGACAACCAACCTCTTGAGTAGTAATTATAGTACCTAACTGGTTTTTGGTAACCTGATTTTGCCGCGCCGGTATAATATATATACCTATTAGGTACATCCAAAAGGGTGAACCACGTTTTCACCCGTTTACAAATCAAATTTACTTTTTTACAAACCAATTTCACCCTTTTACATATCAAATTCACCCTGTTACAAATCAGATTCACTCTCTTTGAACAATGCGAGAAATGCGTTGAAGGGCAAAGAAATAGGAGTATCGGATTAAGTGGCATTCCTTTTTCGTGAATACCTACACCAGATATTCCTAATCTCGGTGATAAGATATTCCTTCCGTGTGTTGACGATAACCGTTGTCGGGATTTCTCAGTTGTTGAAGTGAGTATTACCGTAATTGAGAAACGTGACCAAGTAACATTTTAGACATTTTACAGGAGATCCTTCCAAAGTTTCTCCGTATTCCCTTCATGATCACTTTTACCAGCGGAATCGATTGTATGGGTTAATGTGATCATGTGCCAGATGGTCATATGAAGGTCACAATATCGGGCTGGAAAAAATTATTTTGCCTGTTTTCTCCAAATTGAAGTAAAATAATATTTTTCGAAGTAAACATAATATGTTTTTGAGAGTAAGTAATAATACTATCATCATAAACCAGTTTCCAGGTTATATCAACAAATTCTGCACCATATCCACTCAAAACATCACTGATGATCTGACATAAGCTCCATTGTCCATTGTTTGGGTATTTTCAGATTTCAAGAGCACCTTAATATGGTGCACTTTATATTATAGAGCTTTATATTATAAAGCTCTTGACAACACAACTTTTGGCAAAAGTTTGACCTCAAAATATTAAAAATTGACTGAGATATGAGTGCAAGCTAAATTTTGAAATAAATTTCTTCCCTTATCTGCCCTAAAAATTACTTTTCATGCATTCGTGTTCTCTGTTCTGGGCTATTTTTAGATCATTTGAAGTGGCAATAAAGTCAGTATGCGACTTATATTTAGATCTGGATTTCGAAGCCCTAGCAAACCTTTGTTTTTAAAATTTGCAATTCATACCCCTCGACTTACTTATCAAATGTACTCCAATTGATATGTTTTCCTATTTACTTCATGAATCCTTTTCTCTAAGACTTGATTTGATTTTTTGATCATTCATGTAAGTTTTATGTACTATTAATTTGTAATTGCAACTCCTGATCTCCGGAAAATTTCTGTAAATTTTGGAGATCAGTGTTTTACCTACATAAATTTGTACTCGAATAATTTTATTTCAAGTATCGAATACTTTTCTTTATGTACTATGCATATTATGTTAATAAATGGCTTTATTGAGAAAAAAATAATTACAAATAAAATAATATTATTACATCTATTCTGTCGAATTTCAAGTAGGTATCGAAAGAAAACTTTGCCCTTCAACGCATTTCTCGCATTGCTCAAAGAGAGTGAATCTGAATTGCGAAAGGGCGAAATCGGTTTGCAAAAGGGTGAATTTGATTTGTAAAAGGGTGAATTTGACTTAGAAGTGCTATATCTAACATAATTAACCGGAACTACATAAGAACCGGAGAAAACGTCATGCATGGATTTCATATTACTCTGATCGTTGTCGACCACTTGAGATCCGACAAACGTGGTTCCTCGTGTCACCGAAATCGGTGGAGTTGAACCGGAAATGCAGACGTTAAAATGACTAAAAATACGCTCGTGCACTTAGGAATCTGCCTCGTGTGGAATTTCAATGAAATTGATATGAGGCCACCAACGGATCAGTCCTGATACGAATACGCCAACCTGGTTACGCCAGTCCTGATACCTAGCATTTATCTGTTGTTTACAATGAACAGATAGCAGACAAGGAACATAAATGTTGATTTTTCTCAAAGACCTCAAAATACTCGTAGTCCTTTACTACTACTGAATTGATGCGTGTTTATGTTTTTTTAATTTCAATTGATTTCAAAATGCTCTCAAGTACAAGGAGTTTACCTGGTTTGCCTTTGGACGCCACAAAAGCAAAGAAAGCGATGAATACAAAAATCAACGGTGTCAGCCAAGTAGCCCTGTGCATTTCAAAGCTTCCAATTCTATTGATGGCTCTGTGAAGACTCGCACTCTTTCTGGAAAAAATTGTAAGATTCAAATAGGATATCAGTTAGAGGAGGTCCACTTCATTATCACGATGATCACTCTCCTGCCCATGAAGTTGGGTGATTGCGTACCAAACGGTTTTTGAGTAGGAACCTTCTAACTCTAATTTAATCTTGAAAGTACAAATATTATGTAGGTTCTTGTTATTTCAAGTGGTTTTTTTTTTTTTTTTTTCCCAACAATAATATTATTTCAATGAGCTATTCTGACGAACATGTTTTAATGATTTTTTAGTCACCCGTAAAATCATCAAATTGAGTTGAACAGTTTTTATATGAAATGTCTCTAGAAGGTGTTTCCTGAATAATACAAAGGACCAGTGGCGGATCTATGGAGGGGGGGGGGGATAAGGTGGCTATATCCCCCCCCCCCCCCATAAAACGGGAAATTTCTGAGAATATAAAAAATGTAACATGTAATTTATAGGAGTTTGAAATAATCAAACAGATAAGCTGAAGATTACAGACAAGATCCAATGTTTAAACCTAGTTTATATTTCATGTAACAAAAGAAAATAACTTGTAATTTATTGAAAATAATTGCTAACCGGAGACGATTAATACTGCAAGAACACAGCCGCCATTGTTGTAACTCAGGATTTCTTCACAGAGAACACTGTCTACACGTTACTTTACACGGTATAATATACCGTGTAAAGTAACGTATACCGTGTAAAGTAAATATATTATATTTCCTTTCGAGCTTTACAAACTCCTCTTAAAATGAGAAGCTAAACTTAATACAAATTCTCACTCGATCTACAGAACAACTATATCACCCAAAACGGTAGGATCTCAATAGTATCCATACTAAGATAACATGACAAAATCGCGGGAAACATGAAGAAGAGATACTAGACATCACAGCCATTTCACACGAGAGACGGCAAAGAGACGTGGCACGGGCGGGAGGGCGAATTTCACTTGCAGTGGAATTATACACATTGGTCTGACTGTCGGACAAATTATAGATGAAAAGGAAAAACTAAAATGTTTGAATCAAGACTTGGAACCCTCATTTGGAATATAATTTTCCAACTAAATTTGAAGGCAAACAAAATCGGAAATTCAGAAGAGAATGGTTGGAACAACACGACTGGCTTGTCTATACCGAGTGCTTGTCTGGAGGATTTTGTAAAATATTCATTCTTTTCGCTCCTGCTGAAGCAGATTTAGGAGGTCAGGTGAGCTGATTTTAAAACTCTGCAAATTCTTGCCATATCGGTTTATTATCTTCTTTGTGCAGATTACCCTTCTGTCTAGATCACAAAATGGTAGATTATTTAAAGTACGCCACTTTTGTATGTGTATTATGTAGGTATGAGACTGGGTCGTAATGTGCTCTAGGAACCTAGGCATTATACAAAATGCACAAATTTTGTAGGTGATTATACCTATTCTGATTTCCTGTGATTTCACGCGTCAGAAAACTAAGACGGCGCTCATGTTTTCGTTGAATTAATACTTATAAGTTCGTAACATGATCGGAGATTCGGCTGATTCTGGTAAAAGGGCCAGAATACAGAGAAAGATTTTCAAATATTTTCCTCACTCCATACTCTTCCCTCATTCTGATAATCTGAGGTGTTACTGGGCAAAAAATGGTTTATTGGTTGATGTTCCAAACATAAAATTTTACATAAAACCAGTAATTTTTTCGATAATTTGCTCTCATAGCTACGCTGCGTGACTGTGGATTTTAAAAAAATTTGTAATTTACCAACGATGATCCTTGTACCGGAGAAAAATTGAAAATGTCCCCTTATCACTCCAACTTTTCGTTATCTCGAGCGTTTTGACAGTTGAGCGTTGGAATACAGGTGATTGACGAAATAACCCGGGCGGCATGCGGCACGTCCCAGGTGGCATGCGGCACGTACCAGGTGACATGTGGCACGTATCCGGCGGCATGCGGCACGTCCACATTATGCAGCATAATCCGCCCAACCCGCCTTGATTTCGAACGGCACAGCGTGGGTTCGGGTTCGGGCCTGTATCAGGCCACCCGGCAAAGCCGAAGAAGTAGTGGACGTGGTGCCGCTCGGGTTTGCCGGGTGGCCTGATACAAACCCGAGCGGCACCACGTCCATACTTCTTCGGCTTTGCCGCCTGACCTATGCTGGCCCATGCCGCCCCGCATAGTGTGGACGACTTGGCTTCAGCCATGCCAGTCATAGTCATTGGATTCGTGGTTCCAAGCAACTATCAAAGGTAGCTGTATGTAACTGTGGCATAATGAGCGGCCGATTCATATTTTCAATTGAGTCTTTTACTGTTGATCAAATATTTGGTTAATTTTTTATCATTAAACTTCTACCGACATTCTTCATTTCTTATGGGGAAGCACCGCTCCCTACGGTTCCCCTGACGCTACGCCTCTGGTCAGTATGAACATAAACCCGAGAGGGTGCCGCATGATTCACCCTCATGTTGCCAGCTTTGAGCCCTCATTGTGAATGAACGGCTGGTCGTACAAAGCTGCGGATGGTCATCTAACATTCTACAAGATAAACTCTATCTAAATGTGAACTAAAAACTATAGGTACCGTTCCAAATGAATTTTTCGAGATAGGTATGAACTTTTCCAAATTTTCCAAACATCTGTCTCAGCAATCAAAAGGCTAAATTCGTAGATTGGCAGAATCGGGAATTTTTTACCATGGCGTTTGTCATAAAAATGGCTAAATAATGCCATTTTTTGCCCTTAAACTCCAAAACATTTTCGATGGAGGGCCCCCGAACCCCCACTGCCCCCCCCCCCCTCCCTTGCCGCAGTTCTAGATCCGCCACTGCAAAGGACGGACCCCAAAGGCATTTAGTGGTACTGGATTGAGGAACATCAATAAACGTCCATTTCCACTGGTGTAATGGTCAAACTGGACGGTAGGCACGTGGGAAATGGACTCAGCGAGATACATAAATCAAAAGAGCGTGAAATTCCAGTTTCCTGACCATCTAAAATTCCTACTGATTAAACTGAACTTCTGTGGTGACATGAAACTGTCTCAGAGATCAAACATGGAACTCACCTCCTCTAATCTCCAACGATCACCTGCCAGCTGTGTAACATAGGGATCCTCTTATGCAGAGGTTTTGGAACCTGAAGGGCCCACGATTTTCGTCCCTTATATGTATAGGATTGTCTTATACCCAGGTCTCTTTTAACCAGGTTTCACTGTGTATCTTGAATCAAGACGCGTTGATATAATATATTATTATTTCGAAGGTTTAGAAAGCTAATCGGCAGTTAAACGTAAGAGTCAGTGTCAACTTTTCCGCTATAATTCATACACTGTTATAATTATCGGTCTTTGTGAATAGGTAATTTATTACAGGTAATCTGTGCAGTATTTCAAGGGGGTAAACAGAACGACTCACTTAGTCCAACTCCGTCGTGCGTCGTCCCTCTAAATGTTCACATCGTTGGATGGAACGAAGGGCTTTTTAATGACGAAACATTCCGCTCAGTCTCGAAACATCATTTCCGTTCGTTCGGAGAGACAGTGAGGTTATAATGTAGTAACTAGTGGCGGAGGGCGCAAGCGTGGGGAGCTCTTTGTCGATCGATGAGACTTGAAAAGAATCGCACAACTCACGTCACGCGCGTTTGGACTTCCAACAAGTTGGACTTGTGCGGCGGTGCACGATGTTGACGAATGATCATTTGATACTTCGCACCTCAAGAGTAGGAGTGTGAGAAGTCGACAAATTCGATTTTAGAGTTATACCCATAGGCAGACAGATCTTGACGAGCCCTACAAGACTATAATATACATACCTATTCACCATCGTGTTGAGCATTGAAGAAAACTTTACAAATCCACAGTTATGCAGCATGGCTATAAGAGCGAATTTTCGAAGAAATAATTGGTTTTATGTAACGTATTCTTCATCTTCAAAGTACTCAAGTTTGAGAACGAGATAAGGTATATACCTCGATATCGCAATTCTGACTTTAGACCACACATTTCTGACATCGTATTCAGCGTTTGAAACCTTAAAAGTGATGTGTCACTTGACAGACCGTTTCATTTTTGGAATTTATGGGTGAACCCCCCCCCCCCCCTCAGCTTTTGGACATTTCAACGCTGAACACGACGGTCAAGTCAGAATTGTGATATCTCATTCCGTCATCAGATTAGAGCAGACTTAACGTGAAGATCATATCAAGTAACAACCACGTTTATTCATCTTCAAAGTGCTCCAGTTTGAGAACGGAATAAGATATCGCAATTCTGACTTCACCATTGTGTTCAGCATTAAAAAAAACCTTTAAAACGAGGGGTCACTTGTCAGAATGTTTCATTTTGGGAATTTTTGAGGAATTCTCTCCTCCCCCCCCCCCCTTCTGCAACTAATTTGTGACTGAAAATTCCCTATGACTCATATGTTTTACTCCACTTAACCCTGGATTACCACCCTTGAGTTACCATCGCCTATTACCACCCATGGGTAATTTCGACCTACATGAAGAAAAATCGTCGTTTTTTTGAGGAAATTCGAAGAAATCAGGAGAAAAATTTAATAACCGTTGCGCAATAGAAGAAAATATGCATATATTGAACTAATTTTCAAAAGAAAATTTATTTTTTTTATCGCGCTTGCAAAATTTGCAGCAGTTACTTCATTACGTAACTAAATAATCACAGTTCATTTACTTACGTAGGTATGGAATGGTATTACTTACCATTATTTACTTTATAATGACTCTTCAATGTAGGTTTGTAAATTACATTTACTTACCTAGGTATATCTGACTACATCAAGTAGGGACTGTAACACGTTTTGAGTAGCAAGGAAAATATTGTAACTGCAAAGAATTAACATTTTTGAAATATATATCTTTGAATATACTCTTGGTAATCCCTAGCTCAATCTCCTCATTTTTCTGGGCAGGCACTAGTTTGTGGATTGGTAACTTATACCATCTGAATTTCTGAAAACACAAAATAGAAACGCAAAGAGCTGTTAACTAAAAAAAATAGGACATTTGACTAAAGAATTGTGTAAATTTAGAGATTAGATAATTCCTAACTCAGGTTCTTCCTTTTTTCAGTAAACATAGGTGTAGGTTGGCGGGAACTCCTTACTACAGTCTACCTGAATCAATTGTTTCTTTGTGCACAATCCACCCAACTTTTGTGCGGATGTTGAATTGTACTTGGAGCACGAGGGACAAAACGATGTTGTCTTTTAGAATACTACCTGTAGGTCAAAATTACTTACACAGAATGAGCGGTTATTACCAACTACAGGTCAAATAGACCTACACAGATTGAGCGGCCATTACCACCTGTAGGTCGATTAGACCTCCTATGTAATGGAAAATGAACCAGTACTCACTCGGAATTTGAACTGCACAACCTTCTTCCTCATCAGCACAAGCACAACTAACTGAAGAGTACCTAACTCGGTACCCAAGCCCCGGGAGTGCTCCTGACATAATATGTCAAGTATAATATAATATATTATATTTCTGAAAGCGTGAAAATATTTATAGGTCGAATCGACCTAGGGGTGGTAATCCAGGAATGTGAAAAAACCCCGAGTTTTTTCACATTAAAAAATGTTTTTTTTTCGACCTTACGTCATTAAAACGGACATAACCCCCTTATTTTTCAAGGTAATCTAAAATCTGAGGATACCGTTGGAAAGAGCATTAAATTTCCTATCTCTCTGGTGTCAAACTAAAATCTTGTGCTCTGGTTTACCGGGTGAAAATCCAGGCTAAAAAGAAACATTTGTCTAATTCCGGACATTTCTAGTTTTTTCAAACGCCTCTAACACCTACTAGAAAGTGTCGTACTCAAACCCACGTAGATGATTGCGCAGAACTTGTCTCCCAGCGAGAAGAAAATTTGCCGTCGTAAGGTAGTCATTTTTCACCCCACAACCCTCAATTTCGCTTGAAAAAAAAAAAAAAAAAAAAAACCAAAGACATTTTCTCCCTTATTTCCCTATGTAAATTCAAATTTGAGTATACCGTTGGAAAGTTACCCAATGAATTCCCAAAATGAAACATTCTGACAAGTGGCACCTCATTTTAAAGGTTTTTCTGTGCTGAACACGATGGTCAAATCAGAATTGCGACATCTCATTCCGGTCTAATACTGGAGCACTTTGAAATGAAGAAACCTGGTTGTTACTTGATAATATCAAGTAACAACCAGGTTTCTTCATTTCAAAGTGCTCCAGTATGATCTTCATGTTAAGTCTGCTCTAATCTGGTAACGGAATGAGATATCGCAATTCTGACTTCACCATCGTGTTCAGCGAAATGTCCAAAAGCTGAGGGGGGTTTGGAAAGCGGGAGGTTCACCCATAAATTCCAAAAATGAAACGGTCTGTCGAGTGGCACCTCATTTTAAAGGTTTTACACGCTGAATACCATGGTGAAGACAGAATTGCTATGTCTTATTCCGCTTTGAAGAGAAAGTAACGTGGTTGACACTTGAGATGTTCTTTAATGAAGACATTTTACATAAAACCAATTATTTCTTCGAAAATCCGCTCTTATAGCCATGCTGCATGACTGGATTTTAAATCCGCCCCTGAAAGTAGTGCATACGAGGAAACTATGTAGCACCGAAGGAGACGTTTTGTAATTACGATATTCTCGACGATGTCCTCGAGCGGTCACAAATTAAGATTAAATTTAAGGTCTCTATGTGGAAGGGCTACATGAAATACGCTCAACATGGGCTGAAAAAATGCCTTTTTGCAAACAAGGACTTGAAATAATCAAAGAAACAAATACGTACATCATAGGTATAAAAAAAGTTTATTTATAAAAATAAATATAATTTAGAGATAGTTAATCGCTCAATAAAATCAACTACCGTGACAGCTACAGAAATTAGTGCCACCCAGAAATTAAGAAACACGTGTCGATTATAGTACAAAGGGAGGAGAAGGGGAACAACATCAAAATTAATCCACCGGAGGCGAACAAAAACTAACAAGGCCAAATTAAAAGTAAGAGGCAACAGTAAAATCTTATACGAGCAACGGGCAACTGGATTAATAAAAAGAAAAATAAATAGTACCTACATAAATATAGCAGTTGTTTAGCATATAAGTGCGAAAAATGGTAAGATTTTTTTCTTGGAAACTAGAAACTTTTCTTAAACACTACATGCCACAACACAGGCTGTGATTGTTCAGGTCTCAATGAAAGCTAATAACTTATGTACTGAGACTAAGAAGCCTATCTCATTCTAATAAATGAAGCGTCAGTATGAAATCTACTTCTTAGGACATAAATTCATTCAGTAAGTAGAAAATTATATATACATTTCCATTTGTCAACAATTATAAGTCACTTTGTTTCAACGTTTGTATAAAATACAATGAATACATTGAGGTACATTCACTTTTACTTGAAATAAGTAAGACAACGTGCCAACAACGTTATTTTTGAAAATCAATCAACTACATTAAAATCCATTGAATCATGGATAAGATCAACAGTTGTACAATAATTATTATTTACACATAATTAACAAAATATACAACAGATTTCATGGAAGATAAACATAAGTATTTCCGTTAAAGGCAAAGTGGTAAGGCAAAACAGTAAGACCAACAGTGAATATCATTGTTTGTCGATTGTTTGAAAGAACCACTCGGTGAAGCGGCGGAGTTGCTGAGCGGCGCTTTGTGACTCGTGAAGAAGGCGGCGGTTTTCTTCGCGAAGTCCTCTCACTTCTTCTTCAAGGGAAAGACGCCTCCGGGTTTCCCTCGTGAGACGGTTTTCCAGTTGAGAAATGTGGTTACTGAGCTCTTCCTCTCTCTTTCTGCGGAAAAACAACAGGAGGAAATAGTCGGTTAGCGGTGGTTGTTTAGTGGACTATCATGTGTGGGGAGGGGGGAAGGTCGAGCGAATCCAGGCGCTGATTTGTGTGTGTGTGGGGGGGGGGGGGCAAAGGGCTTATGTCCAGAAAGTGAAAATCGGAAGATGGCAGAGTATAATATGTCAGTTGTACGAAGAGCTGTCTGATGGCTAACGAGGAAGGTTGATTTTTAATGACATTTTTTTTTTTTTTTTTTTTTTTTAGCGTGCTGGCGTGGGTATTTTAGGGGGCTTGAGTAACATTTCATATATGGGGTCTGAATGTGACATTAACTTCTTGGTCCAAAAATTTTAAAACTCGAATTTCGAACTCGACCATCCTGAATTCACTGCCAAATGACACCGGAAATCACATGTACATATATTTATTTATATGTTTATGTATGTGTGATTCCAAACTAACTCTCGATAGAATTGAGATAAAAAGTTAAAATTTGCACAAAACAATCTGTCATGGCAATCGAAGGGCTAAATTCGTAGATGGGCAGAATTGGGCCACTCCATGGGGGATTAGGCATAAATTCCAAAAATGAAACAGTCTGACAAGTGACTCCTCATTTTAAAGGTTTGTTTACGCTGAACACGATGGTGAAGTCAGAATTGCGATATCTTATTCCGTTCTCAAACTGGAGCACTTTGAAGATGAAGAAACGTGGTTGTTACTTGAGACGTTCTTCACGGTTCATCTGCTCTAATATGAAACGCAATTCTGCCGTCATAGAGTTCGAGCTCAGAACCGAGTTCAAAAATAGAATCGAGTTCAGCGTTGAAAAATCTATAAATTGAGGAGTTACTCGGCAAAAAAAGGAGACAAAAATTGTTGTAAAATGGAGACATTTTACATAAAACCAGTTATTTCTTCAAAAGATTGGCTCTTATAGCCATGCTGCAAGACTGTGGATTTAAAAAAATTAAATCCCAGGCCTCTATAACTCATTTATTACAGAAAGGTTTACAAAAACAACTCGTTGAATTATTTCAGAAATGTGTACAAAATAGCTCATTGAATTACGAGTATTAATGAAAAGTGTACAAAAATAAACTTTACCGTTCTATGAAATTGAATATTTCAACCCCTTCCTATAGACCTAGGATTATTAATATTTCCTAGTTCCAAATCTCTGTCATTACTCACAAGGGCTAAGTGAATCAGACGGCGTATAAACAGATATTTTGAACGTAGAATACGGTTTTATCGTTTGCCATAAACCGACCCCAAATATCGTTGCTGAGTTGATTTCTCGAAGTGATTTCTAACGTGGAAACTAATGGCTAACAGTTCTCATGTTTGGTTAACAAACTTATGATCGACGGTGTAGAAGCATCCACTGTAACGGTAAAACGTAACAGTTATGCAGCATGGCTATAAGAGCGAACTTTCGACGAATAACTGGTTTTATGTAAAATGTCTTATTTTACTGGTTTTACTGGTTGTAAAGGTTGTCTCCATTTTTGCCGAGTACTACCTGAAGTCAGAATTGCGTTTTTTCCAGAATTACCATTTTTGGAATGTATGGGTAGGTTTCCCCCTTAAAATCTGCCCATCTACGAACTCAGGCTTTGGATTGCCAAGGCAGATTGTTTGGAGTGAATTCAGGATGATATAGAACGGATTTTGGTATCAAAATTTTTTCGGAAATTCGAGTTTTAAAAATTTTAAAAACAGCAAAAACCGAAAATTCGCTAAAAATGTTTGCTATGATCCTCAATGTTTAGGCTTCAGGCTCAAGGAGATAAGAAAGGGCGGTTCGTGCGGACGCCAAGGTGCGGACGCTGAGTTTTAATTTCTTATTCAGATTCTACAAATCTTAAACAGTGAGGTTAAAATGGGGTTTTTCTCCTTTGGTCCCTCACGATGGGTGATGTATCCAAAAAGGATGAAACAAAAATGGACAGCATTTTTTCACAACCCTCGCTGAAGCCGCAGTCATCTGCGTCAAACCTGAGTGGGTGAGTTCAGCATTTTTTTCGCCAGGTTAGAGAAACCGCTTCCCTACTCCCCTGTGTTGGGTTAGGGAACACTTCGGTTGTACTTCGCTGTTCTAATGTCCTTCAAGTCATCCTTCTTGACAGGTTCTTAAACAATTTTGATTAGATCCAAGATGAATTCGAGTAAACTTCGTCAACTTCTCGTTAGGGGAAAAATCGTCTCTAACTCTCACCCTTGTTTCTCGCTTGAACAACTCGGAATCATACGCCGAAATGGGCCCGTCGCCTTTTCTAGTCAAGCGTTACATGATTGTAATCGGTGGAGAACGTTTTTGAGTCCAAGAAAGTTTTTTGTCGACACCACCAACAAGCCTACACTACACAACTCAATGCTCAGACCCATCATGTCATCAGCTTCGAGCGATACAACATACTCCACTTCTTGGGGTACACCAACTGTCATAAAATGGTCAAGTGTGCTAGAACTGTGATCAAAGCAGTAGAAATGAAACAAAACACCTGGTGGGTGCAATGATTGCAGTTTCTCGTTTTGTCGATGTATTACAATGTCATGCTCAAGGTGAAGCGATTGCATTCTACGTTCCTTCAAAGAGATACGAAGGCATTCGTGCAGTCATTGGTCATAGTAGCGTGTATTTCAACATTTTCTACGTCAGAGTACAAGCAGATTGTGTAAAGTAGTTAAAGCAACTAGAACTGATGACAGGTGTGAAACATCGGTGATTGAAATGGATAGTAAGCATACGTTTCATATGGGATTAGTGTGAGTATGATTCAACAACAATCACATTTATAGATAAGAAATTAGACAAACAACATTCGACCACCAATAAAAGTCATTGAGAATACACAGAAAACAGGGCCGATTTCCAATGGTTCAAACAGCCCCCACATGCCCAGTGGTTATTTCCAACAGACAAGATTATTTATTCAAACAATACACAGAATCAAAATTATGATAATAGACAATGATACAAGTGGTGCATAGCAACAAAAGATGAAAAACGACAACAAAAAATGCGTGCGGAAATATGGATTTTCAATAGCTTACAATGGCTCGCCTGAGTTGGCAGCATCTGCTTCAACACTGCGCATCGCCCTTGTCGCAGTATCCACCAAGCTCGGCCAATCCATTTCTTGGGCATCTGGTAAGAGTAAAGCTTTGGTTTGATTTACCAGTCCCTTACTGGCTCTGGGCGACAATCTACAACACCTAGATGAATTAATAAAAGGGTCTTTCGTGCGTTAATACATCATAGAATTCTTACAGCTGAATTTACCTGTCGTCTTTAGACAATTTCTCTCCAAGTGCAGGACTAGAAGCTGTGGATGCGTTGGAGATGACAGTAGCAGGTCGGGCCATCGTTACGATCGTCTCCTTTTCTTTTGTAGGAGGACTGTGAGATCTTAGGCTGAGGGTAGAGAGATTTTCCCGAGACCGGGATATGTTCCCAACCTCTGGAAGACTTCCACTGGATATCTTACCGTACAACAAGTTGTTATTCTGTTGACAATAAATTAATATTATAGGACGTCAGTTTCTGTGGGGATTTGAATAAATCAGTGGAAACATTAGTCAAGTATTTATTTGAGCATCTTCAAGAATTTGCTAGCGCACAAAACAGTGGTCTCTCATGAAGACGAAACGAAACAATTACGATGCCAAGACGTGCGTCACACTAACTGAAGTGCTACAATGGTCTGTGTGAATTCACAAAGTTCTACGATCTTTCAAAATTCAATATAGTATATGTTACATTCTGCAATGAATCAAGTGAATATAACAAACATTCATAACTAACCTTGAATTGCTGCGGTGAAGGGACCCCATTGTCCTGAGGTATGTAGTCGGGATGAATCAACTTTAGTAGGTCTTGTTGTAGTGTACTGGTTTGGAGGTTAGCTGAGCTACGCTGAGACCTAGAACTAACTCCTGCTCGCAGCCTTGAACTAACGCTATCTTTGCTTCTAGGCGAGCTTTCGGCGTCACTGCTCTTTTGAGCTCTTCTGGTCGAGGGCGATCCGTTCGTTGAGAGATCACCTGTCAAAGTGATTTATGCTTTTGCTTCAAAGACTATACTGGATGAAGCAAATGAGCTAACACCCAAATGTTAGATTGCTGAGTCAGAATTTGTCAAGAGAGCGAGGTCAAAGATTGGGCATTCAGTACAACATAACACAGTACCTACTTTATGCGTTAGTTTTGTGAGAAAGTGAATACAGAATTGTGTTAATGTTATATATAATACGAGTATGTGAAAGTGGGAACGATTGAATTCAATAACTTGAAAAGAAATTCTGCCTCAACAATATTATCAAGTACGTCATATTGCTCGCACACAATTAGTAGCAAGACAGTGATTTAACAGAGTTGCATTCTCGTGTTAGCCTTGAGAGTAAATGAGAAACAAAGATTAGGTTACATACACACATCAGACGACAGAAAAAAACACACCACAAACTTTTCATAAATCGCTACTGGGCAGTGGGGGCTGTGCATGGAATGTGACGACATTATTCAAACAGATAGACAACAAAATAATGTGACTGGTGTTACGTGTGTTACCTTCGCTGAGAGCTGAAAAGATTCGATCGCTGGAGCTGCTAATGTCTGAGTGGCCGTCGCTGAGCGGCCTCGAGTTGCTGCCTTCTGAACCTCGTTCGCTGTCCGCACTTTGTCCGCCATAGTCCTGCATGCCAACCTTGAGCTTTATAAGAAATATTGAGGCAATAAAGAGGAGGAAATACTGTTATGGATGGCAAACATGGCATTTGTGAGTCATCGACGAATGCACCCAAATACGGTTTCCTTCAGTTTTCAGAACCACCTGCCGATTGGTTGTAGGTATGTGACTTCCAGTCTAATCCCAGCCTGTCCACTGATATAACAAGATTTATATACGTCATTCTACACGCAAATCAAAAGCGTAGAACTCAGCAATGAAACAGTTTTGCCTCATAATGAAACGTTCAACTCAAGTGGTTCTGAAAATGCCAAGCTCCTCGCAGTCTCAAGGTATCGTTTGAAATACGTGGGTGCAAACGTTTAGCTCTTGAGCCTGATATTTAAGCCTTGAAACAGGTGGAAAGATTTCCTAGACTCAAAGTAGACAATACGTAGCTACACAGAGTGGAGCAGCATAAATTCCTTATTTCGTAACGCAATAAAACAAGAATTACTCAAGATATCGTTAGTCCCATAACAGAGCCTGGTAGTTCACAAGCTCACCGCTGGAGGCGCTACTGTCGCCCCAGAGGGAATTAGTCCTACAGCTCCTACAGAGGCGACACTATCGCTTCTCACTTCATTAGTTCATCATAATTAGTTCCACCACTCCTAATAGTCTCTCCCATTTAGTTGAATTAAATAAATAAATGTTCAATAATGCAAGTAGTTTATGGGATCCATAACCAGTTATAGATCGAAATAGATGCCGAGCCGCACCTGCCGGCCCCTTCAATAAATAGTCCCTTATATCAACATGATCCATTTTTTTTACTATCCATACGTTCTGATATCTTGTAATCAGTCCTCTCTGATAACTCGCCCTGTTCGGTTATCTCTCGTGTTCCATATCTGTATCCAAAAACACCCTTTCAATTATTGATGTAATAAAGTTATATTGTTCGTGATTAGTTCGGTGTTCTTCTGTTCTATCCCCGCGGTCAAACACTCGGGACTTCGGATGACCCCACAAAAAGAAGTTGCAAATTGGGTGATCGTGGTGTCCACTCCAAATCGCCTCTGAGTGAGGTGGGGCCCTGTGGGAAGTAGTCAACAAGACCAACCCACTACCAGCCATCAACACCATAGCAGTGTGAGCGGTCATTCCGTCCTGTTGGAACTTAGGTCCAGTTCATCAAGTTGGGGGACAAAAAACCCCTCTAACGGTCAGGATTAACCGTAAACGACCGCCCGTCATCTTCAAAAAACCGCGGTCCAATAATCCCAACTGAGTGTCTATGCTTATTTCAAATAAGGAAATTATGCTGCCCCACCCTATATTTCTTTAAATTGGAATCGACGAATCAAACAAAGTGCAGACATGTAGATTACAAATCATTAATTACTATTACAGTTCATAGCAAAATATAGGCATTAAGGCAACCAACTATTTTAGAACAGTACGACCTGATGTTTGTATGAAGAAAAAATCCAACTCAACAAACCTGTGTGACATAAACGTCCTGAGATCGGTTGAGTGGCCGCATTGCTTCCTTGGCAGACTTCACGACGCATGTCACTTTCTCACCCACCTGGTAGTCGTGCTGAGGAGTTTCGTGAAGTGAATATCCATTGATCTGCAACCCAGAAAATGCCATAAGAATCAGTTCGTCATATACACTCATCAACTTTGACTTATCTACAATAGGAAACGGAAGACAAATCAGGAACATTCTCAGTTCAGGTAAGTTAAATTGCAAGAAGGTTAGTACTACTAAATTATTTTACATGGTACATCAAAGGTTCTTTATTGCTATTTGGATCAGACTCGAAAGGTGAAAATGAAAGTAGTTTTTATTCAAAATAGGATGAAGTTTCAAGACAAAAATACTACCAAGGATGTAAGACAAACCAACTACGTGATGAATAACTATCCAACGAACAACATGTACGATTATTCAGAATTGAAGCGCAATGAAGCATACAGGGAACCGAGAAGTAGAATAAATATAACATACAGAAATCAAGGCACAACATATAACTACTGTTTCAAGCACTCTATGAAGGTTTTGAGGTTCGGCTATAGATTGAAAGTGAATTACTTTGGGGGAATTCGGGTGATCATAGCTGGTATGACGGACAGGCAGAGGAGGAGGCGTCGAACCGCTGTCTCCGCCCATCCCGCACTCTGAAACGTCATACCACCGCTCTTCCGCTGACTGGCTACTCGATAAAGTTCCCTAGAAAAACGGTCTAATGAGAAGCAAATACAAGAGCCAATCCACCTTTATGAAAATGTGCAGTCGACAATTCCAAAGACCGTACCAGATTCTACCCTAACTACATTGGCCGCCCAGCGGCTGTTCCCAAACGGTAGAGCTAGACGAGTGTATTCGAATGTATAGTGACTTTTACGGGAATCTCTTAAATATGCTTACTTCGTTGTTGTTAAAACGATCGGTGCTTGCCGAACTCTTGCAACTGCTGCCAGTACCATAGCCAGAGCTGTTGCTCGACCTAGGTGGAGAAAAACTTCGTTCATACCTGTTCAAAATTAATAATGTAGGAATTCAATAATCTAAAGGTTAAAAATTATTAATTGTGTTAATGATTAGTAACAAAAAAGTAAATAAACCTCTTCCGGACGCTTGACGTCACCGCTTGTTGCCTCACGCCTTTAGTGAGTTGGGAGCCATTGTTATTGTTCTCGAAATCTCCTTCTAGTATGGTGTTGTACTTGCAGTTCTGGAGAGTACATCCCCTACGATCAAAATCCACAAATCGTTGTTCAAATGAGATTAACAGTATTTGGGTAAGTCAGCGTGTGAATAGATCTTGAAAGAGGGTGCATACCTTCTTGGAACGCCTTCTGAAAGGGGTGGGATGACGGTCACAGTTACAGCCACAGATGTTTTGAGAAGATCGACCATTTGATCATGCGTGAGAGTAGATACAGCAACCTTGCAAATCTGATGAAAGAAAAAATACATAATTGAAAGGGTGTATAATACCAAATATAAGATATTTTACAACTCATCAGTAATTTGCTCCTACCTCAACAAGACGAGCACCTTGGCGCAGTCCTGCAGTCCATGCAAGCCCGTTGAGTTCCACTTGGGTAACCACACCATCCGGCTGGACATGGAATCTGAAAGTTATTGAAACATATAAACACCACTTCTACTAGAACAAAGTGTACACATACTCTCCTGATAGACCAAACGGTAAGCTAACTAAGTACCTTTCAGTCCAAGGGCTACTGTAATAGAATCGTAATTTTCGTTACTGTACGGAAGGTATTCATAATTTCAAGCGAATCACTATTAGATAGTGGAGCAGTTTACCCAAGCTGGCCTAGAGGATTTCGTTTCAGAGACAATTCTTGAGCTGAAGATGCGCTTGTGACAGCTCGTAATCGAACGACAACTTCCATCAGCTCATCCCGGTCACCACCTTCCCTCATGTGCACCGTGACGCACTCTCCTTGGTGATAATACAATCGCAAACTGGAAAAATGAGGTAAGAATTTGTCTCTTAATAATGATAGATGTCTACCTGCATATGCCAAGTACTTTCGAATAAATGTGGACATTCAAGATGAAATAGAAACAGTTTTGCAAAATTCTTGTAGAATTAACGTACAGTCTAGGGGAATCCGCGGTCACAACCAAATTGAGTACTGGAGGTGAAAGCTCTCGATATGAGGACATATAGTATATTCTCTTGTCAGCCTACTTGGACGAGACGTGTCCAGAAAGTAAGTGTACTCAATTTTTGTAGGCTTCAAACAATGTAATGAAAAATAAATATGTGGTTGGCCCATTAGAGCCCACGGGATCCACATGGGTACACAACGACAACATTCTTGAAACAGTTGCACCTGCGCC
Organism: Stenodema calcarata; assembly: GCA_963920205.1. NCBI lineage: Eukaryota > Metazoa > Arthropoda > Insecta > Hemiptera > Miridae > Stenodema > Stenodema calcarata. The sequence goes on along the minus strand of OY986051.1, from coordinate 4,680,444 downwards.
CAGGGGGATCGCAGAGGCGTTTGGTTCTTGAAAGAAAAAAGGTTCTTGCAGTTGCATGCGGTCAAAGATAAGTGTCTCATGCGACCTGGACCAGCTGCGTTCATTACCCCGCAAGGAGCTCATTTTTCAGTTCAATTGTGGCAAAGTCTATGTTTCTTGAGTACAGAGTTGGTAATTTATAGTTAGAGACACTTTCAATTCAGATGTGAAGCAACGGATAGGTTCCAAGCACTTGTTTCTGTAGCCGTACCCAAATGGAACCCATGGGCCCTAGAAGTAGTTTCGCCCTTCACTATACCCTCCTTACCTGCCTACGTTCTATTCATCTTTCCACTTCAAGTAACACTGGAAACTCTTTTATCTGGTGATGTGACTACTTCTGATTCAATTTATGTAGAACCTCTACGAGTCAGTTGCCTCACGGACGAAGAGTCAGGAGGCAAAGATGAGGGTGGGGATTTTTCAAAATGTTGATGTTTAGACAGCATAACAAGAAAAATTCACAACTTGACTTCCGGAGATGTTTGGTGCAGTATTAACAGCTTTCGGAACTTCGACATTGAGGCAGGACCGGTAAGTGTTCCAATCGCCTTCCGAACGAGGACCATTAAAGACATCCGTTTTGATGGCCGAGGACAACACATAAGATGCGCATACGAACATGGTGACAGTAAAGTGAAAACTATTTGCAGGAAATGCAATGTCGGCTTATGTTTGCCTCACGTTTACGTGTTTCATCAGAAAGGAAACACTAACTTTCAGAAAATATTATATTTTCTCGACATTCATTCATTTATATTCTCTTTTTTCAACGATTTAACGGAACTGTAGCCTCAGTGCAAAAGCCTGTATGTACAAAAATCAAAAATGTTCAGGAAACGATACAAACTGTTTTCCAACAGTAACTGTAACCAACTTACAGGTTACTACAACATCCATTGGGGAGAAATAAAGCGCTGCAGCTACATTCTGTCCCTATCAGCGTGTGCACAAGGCCCAAATTCACCAGTGAAGGTCAAAACCTTATTTTTCGAATCAATTGTACTTACAGGCTTTTCCACGTGGGACCCTGTTTTTGAAGCTGTTTTGGGACCAAGCAGTTTATGAAATCCAAGTGTTTCTGTGATTGTTTTGCGCAACCGAGACCTTAACAGTTGCACAAATGTCGTCAGTCAAAATCGACGGCCTCCCACTCCTCAGATGATGATGATGGAGATTCGTACGGCCATTTTTAAACTCCCTACGCCACTTGTACGCGCTGCTACCATTCATATGGCCTACGTTATAGACGGTGTTAACACGTGTTAAACGTGTTAATCACAACAAGGTAACGGATAACAGCGCGGATTTCGCACTTGTCGGCAGACTCGATCGACATGCTTAACAAGAAACATTCGTGCGAATATGACAGAGTAGCCAACATAAGTAAAAACCTACGATCGTGAGAGCCTCAGTACACTTACGTTCTGGACACTCCCCATATCCTACCCTATCATCGAATGCACTAGACCTACTAGCGACAAGAGGTTCTTTCAGAAGAAATTTAATGTCTACGTCTATTGGAAACTAGTGGACCTTTAGATTTGATACATACCTATTAGTGTTGGTTGACCAACCAAGTATGGATTTACAAGGAGTGACATATATGATCTCTCTAGTGGTTTCTTCGATCAGCACCAGAGAATCGGATGATACTGCGAGGAAACATTCAACCTGTGTAGACTGGCTGCAGTCGTCCAAAACCACTTGCCAGCAAACCGCTCCGCATTGAGCCTCATCTGGGAGGAATCGAGGCCTCCACCTTTCTTTCTTTTTGCTACTGAAGGACAGCATTGCTGAAAATTACGATTTCACATTAACTATGTATATTCTAGCCACAGTCCAAATCGAATTAATTCCACAGCGCGGAATTGGGAAGTAGATTGGGGGGATGTTTGTATTCTAGACTTACAAAATTTCTGGTTAGTTTCTATAGCAGTCATGGTCGTGTAGTTGGCGACCAAATCCTTCAAGTACTCCTGCCGTGTCCGGGTGGCCATTGTGACAAACTTTTCACTTTGGTGGGCGGCGTTTTCTGCATTAATGACTGAAACAGCAATCAATTCAGTTACGTTCATCTACAAACCCGTTTGCAATGATTGGTAGATCTTATCTGAGACGTTCTTACCTTTGGCAAGCAGGAATTCAGCAAACCCCTTGGATTTGGGGAAGAGTGCGCCTTCAGGAATTGGAGGGCCGAACGCTGGAACCTCCTTGGATCGAGTTACGGAAACCCTGAGGCAAAAAGTTCCGACATTTCATTGATTGGAAATTTGATCAAATCAGATGAATAGTAGTAGACTTATGAAACCATTTCATTGGACTAACCTGTAATGCGTGTTGTCTGTACAGGGATTCACAGCTTTCACAATAATAAAAACGTGTTGAAACTGAGATCGTATGACTTTAGGAGTGAAGGGCTGAGCTCCTGGTTCTTGGAACACTATGGTGACTATGTCATTGCCAATATGCCGCTTTCTCAACAACTAAAAAACAAAAATCATATAAATATTCATAAAATACATAATACACGTAAGCAAAGGACAACAAGCACGTTACATAAAATTCGATCTAGAATTGAAAAGAAAGAATTCTGAGAAACTAACCTGTTGTCGGTTGTTGGGTGTGAACGGCAGCAACGTGGAAACATGGAACATGATTTCACAATCCTGATACTGAGCGTAAACTGAGAATAGACCAGTGGAATCAGCTGAAACAAGCGGTAAACGTAAGATGTGGAACTGTCGTTGCATTCAAAAACACACAATTGCCAATCTTGAGTTGGAAATTTCGATTTTTTTTAAACATAGCGAGTTTATCATTCGAGTTACAGTATCTAAGGCCATCTTTCAAGAGAACGCCAAAAATCCATGCGCAGAGGAATTACCGTGAAGCAACCACTAATTACAGCCTTACAGAGCAAGTGACGTTACAGCTGAAGTACGGGTACGAGCATTTTTTTGCCACTAATTAGAAACTCATCATTCACACCATTCTTTTAGAAAACTCACACTGCCATTACACAAAACAAAAATCCACAGTCATGCAGCATGGCTATAAGAGCAAATTTTCGAAGCAATAACTGGTTTCATGTAAAATGAGTCAATTTTACTGGTTTTATAACAAATTTAGTTTCTTTTTTTGCCGAGTAACACCTCAGTTTATAGATTTTCCATCGCTGAACACGAAGGTGAAGTCAGAATTGCGATATCTCATTCCGTTCTCCAACTGGAGCACTTTGAAGATGAAGAAACGTGGTAGTTACTTGAGATGTTCTTTACGGTTTATCTACTCTAATATGATAACTGAATGAAATAACGCAATAATGACTTCACCATCATGTTTAGCGTTGAAAAATCTATAAACTGAGGTGTTACTCGGCGAAAAATGGAGACAAAATTTGCCATAAAACCAGTTATTCCTTCGAAAATTTGCTCTTATAGCCATGATGCATGACCGGATTTTTTCCTAGATAATTGATGAGCATACGAATGAAAATTTTATTACATTGATTTGATTAAGTCAATGACCTTGGTACAGGGTATGTAAACTCGAGACAGGGAGATGAGTGTGATTTCAAAACTACCAATTAGTACGAGTTAAGAACGACAAAATGATGAACAACGACTTACTTCTATTGTCAAGGCCTGCCTTATACTTGTCGAAACCTTTTAACCTAACTCGCTCTCCAATTGATTCGAGAAACTCATCAAACGCGGGGCCGGCGTCGTGGTTATTGTACATCTGCTCTTCAGTGGACTGGCCGGCTTTGCAGTACATCACGCCGACTTTGTACAGTTTGGACAACCCTTGTTCGTCGAGTTTCAACAGAGAGTCCTCCGTCTGCAGCCCGCTGGTGCCCAGCCTCAAACTAGAAGTGAATAAGGTGGATAATTAGTTTAGTTCGCTGTTCAATAAACAAAAATTGTATAGATGGACAAAAGAAACGATGAGACACAAGTCTCAAGTACGTATTAGATGGACTTACATGGACGAAACATAAGATATTATTAGCTTAGACGTGTCTCAGGTCTTATCGTCTTTTAATGATTATAACAGTGTTTTCACTATAAACTCACCAAGATATCTGCACTTCTGGGGCGCAATACTCGATTACTTCTTTGGTGTTGACGGTTTTTGTAGAACTGGAAGGTTTGAGATTGGGTATGGCATCTTCCATTACAGAACCCCTCAGCGTTAACAACTGCAATTGAAAATATCCCCTTAGAATGACTTTCCACGTCATTTACTGATGGCGCGACAAGTTCCAATCAAAACCAATAAACGTACCTCACTGGTCCTAACGAGAAGTCGGTAGCGGTAAATATGGGAAGTGGCGTTGGGCGTTTTCTCAACTTTCTCCTTGCGTATACTAACAGCGACTGGACCAAGATTATCGTCCATACCGAACCAATTTTGATGTTCTGTGGAAGTAAATAAGATCAACTTGAAATGAAACTGTGGAAACTAGAAGGCAATTAACATTAACACTATACAATTAAACTTATTTCTTCATTAACTTCCCACTCAAGTTCCACTCAGAAAATTTTAAAATTGCCATCAAGCGGATGGATATTTATTTTATACAGGCACTTGGCTTTTTGCCATTTCTTTTTCACACAAACATGGCTGATTAGATAAAACAGAATGAGAGGGGAAGATTTCTTGAGCTCTTGCAACAAAAATATATTATAGTCTTTGAGGATGTGTCAAGTGCCATTTTGATTTTTTCTTGGAATATATACACGAAAATTATATGATGACAATCACCAGAATGACCTATTGTTGTGAGTCCTTCCATTCGTCGTTTAACGAGGACTTCAACTCTCCCCATCCAGACCTTTTTCTATTTTTCGACGAAATTGTTCAAATTCAAGCGGACATCTACCCAAAATCGCACCCTCTGGAGGACACCCACCATCCACGACTCAAAGTCCAGAAAGCACAGCGTTGGGGAGAGACGTGGCAACGAAATCTCCATGTATAAATTAGTGAACATTTTATCGTTCAAGTTACGACCGCACTATTCGATCGAATTATAACAATACTGGCCATTGACCTCCGTGACCATTGACTACTGATCTACATCTGATGAAAAACCACAAATTTTTAACCACACCTGCATACACATGTAGTCAGTCCTAAGTCTGTAAGTGGGAAGGAACTTTTGTGGTTTTTGTCGGATGCGTAACGTACGATAACTTTGTAGCGGTGCGTATGGAGGCACCAGTTGCATAAGGTGGTTTTCCTACGGGTGCGTATTGTCGGAGTTTTTCAGGCCGGGGTGCGTAACGTCGAACTCCCGTCAGGGTTACCGCTAGCCAGAGCCAACGAAATCAAACTAACAACAATTTAGTTTTCAACAATACTATCAGAACTATTGATAGTTTTTCAATTTATAGTTAGAACCCTTGTCAATTCCTCATGTATTAATGGAATAAGGAACCAAATAACTCATCAACAAAGAATAAGAAAGATAACGTTAATTACCTTGTTGGTAGAAATATTTCCTGTAGTACAGAGCCCCCTGATCAATTACTTCGATCGGTCGATTCGTCGAGTTGTATGGACAGGCGGGCTCTACCCAGTGCGTTTCCGCGGGCGGGAATTCGAGAACGGAAACTCCACAGGCGAGCACAGGCCGGTGTAGAGGGCCGCGCTGCGTTTTGCGCTTCCCTCTCATCAGCCCGACCATCCGCTCCTCCTCACCGCCGATCTCATTGCGGAAGAAAGGGCAGCTGTGGGAAAATGCATTGGGTTAAGCAAGGTTTAAATGAGAGTTAAAAGTACCTCTCCGGAAAAAATGGCCACCCACCACCCTCTACCGTTATCAGCTGGCAGAATTCTGGATATCCGGGCAGCCGCACGCCTGTGAAATCTGCTCAAGCAGCTTTCAAAACTTCCATGAAATCTTACCGGGCATAAGCCCAAAGGTGGATAGACATTTCTTTAGGTCGTGAAAGAGGTGTCCAACGACACTGTACCACAGAACATGTCAAGTTTGCAGTAATTATAATAGCAGAGCAATGGTAATACTCGCAATGTCAGACAAACAACTTGCCTTTCGAGGAGATCATTGGTAAGACCATCTCCAAGGTCTTCCTCGGTAACGCTATCAGGAGTTGTGGATCGAGCGGCAAGCGTTGAAGCAGCAGACGCACCCGTCGTCGTGTTCCTGCGCCGTGACAACAAGCTCCGGAGACGAGCAGCATAGCCCAGGTTCGCCCCAATGGAGCGGCAGTCGTAATGAGCGAATCCCCTTCGCCTCAAGCAACCATTCTCCAGGTTAGGACTCCCCTCGTCCATTGTCAAGCTTCTAATGCAATCTGCCGCCACTTTTGATAGTGTAATGATTACTGAAACACAAATCAACAACCTATCATCATGATGAAAGCCAAAGAAACGTAAAACTACTCGTACCTGCAAATAGAGTTTTCTTATTGGTCTATTTTTTTTTTTTTTTTTACTCGGGCAAGAGCCCAATTACAGTATAGAGAAAAGAAATGACTCATTGTCTAATAACAGAAACACCACAATAATTTCACTTCTTACAAAACTAATACAGTAAGTAAAAAACCAAAACTCGAAGCTTAAATTAATAATCTCCCCCGTTAGTATAATATGATTAATGGAAAAATTCGTTGAGCACAAGTCTATTCTAATCAACCCAACATGAAAAACAAAACCGTAAAAATCATGCAACTGCCACATTGACAACATTTGAAGAGTTGACAGCAAGATTCCAGTGCTAATAATCAAACATCCAAATGGACCACGTCCAAGACAACAGTTTTAAGTACGAAAAATTACTGCTGTAACTAGATTATCGCGCAAATATGCACATGTAAATATCTAAACAGGAAAAAACATCAAGGATTCATTTCCTCATAGCCAGAATCCCAGAAATAGATAGCTTGTTCTTTTCCTGAACCTGAAGTCTGAAAAATCCCAATTCTTCTACTTATTTAATGGTGGTTTAATGTGAGATTTAAAATGTTTCACTCTTTACCTTAATTAGTAGTAGTAACTACGTTCTGAATAGACGGCCAGAGCATCAGAGATCACCGGCACCTCTTTTTGGACATTACTTGTAGGTTATGTTCGAATTTGTCCATCATGTTCTCCTAGCCTGAAAAATGTAAAATTAAACAAGAATGAAACAAATATACAAGTGACTGAATAAAATAACATATCAATCAAAATTTGATTAATGCATCCTGTAAGTAATCTATTTCCCAGTGAATGAGACCTCGATCTACCAAATTGGCTCAAACACATACACGCAGGAAGTATTAGGTTTACATGAATTGAAATTTCACATACACTATCATTTCCAACCTTCGGCCACAATGAAACATGAAAGTTAATGTTGTGGTCATGTCTAATAGTGCACTTCAAAAGGTGACGGGATGATCCAAGGACAGGAAAAGGTAAAGAAAACTAGTATACCTAGTCAATCACCCAGAACGTCGTCCAACGTTTATTTGGATACAAGTGAAATGTTCAGCAAGGAGCTTAGGAATTAGGTGGATATTCTCGTAATTGAAGACTCACAGGGGTTTTAGACGATCCGCGATCTTGTTGTCCGATTTCTCACGTGCCACATCCCTGGGAGCTACCACGCCCGAATCATTAATTAAAAAACGGTTACCAAACTCCTAGCGGCCAGCTAAAGAATCGAAGGGCATTTGCATAGGGAGCGTAGGTATTGGTCAGTGAAATCCGCCCTATTCCCGTCGGGCCTATTTACGCAATGTTAGTGATGACAACGGTGAGCGTCTTCGGGATTATGCTATTATCTTGATGAAATATCCTCGTCCTATAACATCGTCCTACTTTGAGTGGAATCCAATTCTCATGTCGGATCCGAGACTCAAAACTATACGAAGGTAATCTTGAAATGACCAGAATGATTTTTATATTCGTCGGAACTAATGTTGAGGGAATGTAGAAACAGAGATACTAACATAACGGAACAACTTGATGGCCGGAAGTGGAGGATTAGACGCGAGTCACAAAACGACGATTCACCCGCCAATGTTTGATAAGGCCGTAGAAGCGTGGATTATCAGGAACGAAAATTAGAATTTAAACTGATCTGAGTCAAAATGAAGGCAGTGCGATACATATCCCGAAGTGAATGTTTCCACAAGGGTGAATCTACAGTAATCAAACGACCTACAGATACAAGTGAAACTTAGGCGAGGAGTGCTGTTATAGGATGGAGAAGGGATTCCATACATTTCAGTGAACGATCAAACAAGCTAAATGCATCCCGCTCGTCCATAACAAGAATCACGACCATAGCGAAGGAATGCTCACATGGCTCTTATCAAAGCATAAAGAAGGGATGCAATGATAGGTACCTACCCATTGTTTATCACAATGATGTCATCATAACCTGATCGACCTAATATTCAAGACAGTGTGAAACTAATAACGTGCGCCAATGCAAGGCACAACGATCAGAGAACAAATTACGTAGAATTACCAAACGCGCTTCATGAAGTTTATGTCTCCCGACCTTCGACAAAGCGGTAGAAGAAATATACAAGATGAGTGAAAGTCATTGAGTTGCGTCCTTACATTCAGTCGGATAGGGTCAGAAGAATGAAAGGTTAGATGGTCATTCTTAATATTATTAATACAATTATTGCGACGTTTCGAGCCAGTACCGCACGAGAGGAGTAAACCTTGAATGGCAGTTTTGATAACAGTATTAGTTGATGATGTATTTCTGGCATTGCATTATTATTTAGGTTTTGTAACAGACTATTAATGTTGATTGGTTCATTTCCCTCCTTCAGAAAATAACTCCAACGATAAGTGTTTTCCTCACGCTATCAATTTACAATTTACACTGACGGTAATTTTGCCATATCAAATCTAACACCAACCTACTAGTACTAAAATCACGGGTTTTCTACCTGTCAGGTTTGCTCTCCCACGATAAGGACCCTAAACGTCGCAATATTTGACAACAAAAGGAGTTTTCTTTTGTTCTTCTGTCCTCATCCATACTAAACGAAATCCTATACTTCTCTTCTGTCCTCATCCTATACCGGAATTTAAAAAGTGCAAAGATTATTTATTACTCGGATTCTATATACTTTGAAATTAGATTTTGGTATAATAAATTGTCGGAAATTCGAGTTTAGAATTTTTGGACCAAGAACAAAAGATTCCTTTTCTTCGAAAATTCGCTAACAGCGATCATAGGTACCTACTACTAGTGTTTCTGTCGAGAAATGTGCAAAACGAACAAAATGACGTTACTGAATGCCTGAAGTAGCTCATTTGGTATATATAGTATACTCACCCACCTGACAGATGTGGGTAATCTTGAAGTCACTGTGATCTCTTGTCACATATTCTGCAAGGGCAGTGGGTCTTGTCCTACTTTATAAGTGCCGTTGGAAGCCAGAGCGCTAACTATTGTGCGACAAGAAAAGACCTTCCCAGCCTAGTTAGGAGCGAGGCATTATTTAGGATTGGATTGTGAAAATGGATTTAGAACAACCCGGCGCCCAGACCGGTCAGCTACATAAACTGATGATCGATGCATTTTCAATAGATTTATAAAAATGACATAACGGAGTCAAATACACGAAATGCCAAGGTCCCTCAGCGACTATGTCCACGCAGATGATTAGCCGTCAATGCTTCATGTTCAGGACAGGATGAATTTCCTGCCAAGCATCCGAACTAGGTGGTGCGGTGGGCGTATAGGAGTGCCATTGTTTCACGGCACGAGGGCCGACCGGGGGCCCTCGTTTTCACTCAAACAACATAAGAACGCTCTCATGCGTTCAATCAGCCCAACATTTACCGGCAGGGTCCTCTCAACTGCACCTCATTGTTCCCAGTGTAGTTTTTCAGGAAATCAACCCGAGTCAATCTCCGCATTAGGTCGAATGAAAAAGCCGCGGCAGATAACAATTGGTCACCGGATACTCCTAGAAAACCGCCAGATAACAGACAGTAATATTATTGATTAGTTTCCTGCCGGCTCGTTTTATCACTATAATTATTGTCCAAGATCATTTCATTCAGATAGTTATTATCGCCATTTCTCGATATGAAGTTAAATAACGTCAAACTAGTAAAAATGACACTTCCAAACAAATGTGCAGTTTATCATACAGCCTGGCTGGAATCTCTAGACGGGGCAATGCAAATTCATTCATGTCAGATATTTTTTAACATGAATAATGTTTTTGCGGTGGCCTACCAGAGTTGAAAAGCGTAACGAAGTTTAAGTCACGAAATTATGTCACGAAGATTTTTAATGATTTTCACGTACAACCGAGCCGTTTCTAGGGAAATGAAACTTCTTTAGTTTTCAACGGACAAAAATCGTTCTCCATTCGTTGGAAAGCCTTTAATTTATGCATAAATTATATACTGCCAAAACCGCTGTAAATATCGAAGAAGCTGAGATACAGCCATGAGAAAATAAAACTGTAAACAACATTCTAATAAATTTTCTGCACATTTCTTAATATTTTCCATACAGACAAAGAAAAGGGATAAGGAAAAGGGGAAACGGGACGCAAAAACATTATTCATGTTTTGCATAGCAAATACCTCGTTCTATACAAAGTATAGAAGAGAAAAGATCCGGGGGGTCCAGGGGGGCTTGCCCCCCTGGCGAGGCGCGAAGCGCCGAGTTTTATTATTGACAATAATTGCAGCATCACAATCTAGTTTACAGAACTAATAAGTGATTTTCGCCTCTCAAATTTTCATATCTTCAATAATGAAGCTTACTCCCCCCTCCCCGCTAAATTTGAGGGTTTACGTTCAAGATACGTAGATTCCAAAAATCGATTGAAAAAACAAAATCCGTCCGTCCGCCGTACGCTTCCTTTTGCCCAGTGAGCGTTGTGCTAAATTTTCGAAATTTGGTCACAACGAAAGCTTCAAACGGAACGGTATAGTTTTTAGTTCACACTTGAATAGAGTTTGGTTTTTAGAATTTGTTTAGACCATCCGGAGCTTTGTACGACCAGGGCTCAAAGTTGGAGCAGATCAAAAGTCGTCAACATGAGGGTTAATCATGCAGCAGCCTGCCGGGTCAATGTTCGCACTGGCCCAGCTGATTCGAACAGCACATGGTTTTCAGATAAGGAGTTAATTAATAATAATTTACACTATCTGATAATAATTAATCACAATTCATAATAATACTAACTCTGTCATTTATTGATGTAGAAAGGAGGGTGATCTGCACAAAGAAGATAATAAACCGTTGTCAAGAATTTGCAGAGTTTTTAATCTTCTCTGTAGGTGATCAACAGTAGACTGAGGGCCTCTTCATAGATGTGCTTTTGAAGCCTCTGCCGATGGGCTGTTGTAAATAGTAGTATTTCGGCTTGCGCCATTTCCACTCTAAGATCTCGGTGGATGTTATCGTTGCGGATTTACCAGGGAGCACTGACGATGTTCCTGAGCACTTTGTTCAGACATTTTATGTATGATTTCTACGTTACATTTGGCTGCACATCCCCAGAGCTGACACCCATAAGTCCATACAGGTTTGAGGATTTGTTTAGAGCGTAAATTTTCTCTCAACGGGCAAAACTGAATGACGTCCCAAAAGCCAGTATAATTTCCTGGGTATGAGACGTAATTCCTCGCTCTTTTACTTGAATGTTTTTTCCTGAATCCGGATTGGTGGGACCGAATCAAGTTCTTGTGTTCATTGTAAGGAATTAGCCTCATGTTTAACAATTTCTCGAACAATTTGGACATTACTGGCAGCAGTGATATTAGTCTTAGGATGTTCTATCGTCGACTGGTTTACCTGTTTAGGGTATCATAATTACTTCAGCCGTTTCCCATTATGTCAGATATGGAGAAATGAGTGGCTCTGGTACTGTCCTCACTGAGATCTGATCACATTAATACATTAATAACCTAGTTCCAACCTAATTTAGAGTTTCTGGCTGTTGTAATATAGAAAATTACGCAAAAAAAAGTAGGACAAATGTAGTGGGGCCTTGGAATAATAAAATAACAACAGTACCTTTGCAATTCAACCTAGACAAAGTAGTTCCCTCTTACTTGAAATACATGTTTATATTTTGGGATGACTTTGAGTGAAAAGGCCGGATATGTACATAATCGTACGTGGCCCAGTCCTTAACTACCCTCAAATGTGGGCGGGGTCGTGATAAATAGATCGTGAGACCTGCCCACTTTTTTAGAAATCTCCAGTTGGAGATGAGTCACTTGTCAGGAGACATGTCCTTCAAGCATCAACGCTGCGAAAAAACGTATACTCGTATTTTACTGAATCGACAAGATATGTAGATACTAAAGGATTTGGTATGTTGTTGAATAGATGGTTTGCGCCTACTTAGAGATCAGGCACCGTTCTTATGACCCAACAACACTTAATAAAAAATTCAGCCATCAGACCAAGAAATCAGAGTGAATCTTAGTAGAGTTTTCCTATCATGATTCCGATATACTTCCACAGAACATCAGTACTATGAGTGTGAATCTTCATCATTTTCACAGTAACTTCAGTGGACCACAAGATGATTATCCAAAAAGTCCTTACTAGGATTTGGTATTTTGTTGAATAGGAGGAGGTTTGCGAATATTCAGAGATCAGGCACCGTTCTTATGGCCAAACAACACGTACTAAACAATTCAACCGACAGACCAAGAAATCAGAGTGAATCTTGATAGACTTTTTCCTATCATGATCCCGATATACGAACAGAATGTGAATCTTCATTATTTTCACAGTTGTGGTCTCCATTCAGTAGACCACAAGATGATTATCCAAACATTCCATACTATTCGGTATCAACACAGTTTGTTCAGACTTCATACGTTTGTGGTGGGGAACAAACCATTGTATTATTGCTCGAATTTCCATTCAAACTTCTTTACACAAGAACATTCCAAGTCTGTGTTCAAACAAATCAGTTCTTACATTTCAACGTTTCCCTGATTCTAATCCATTACAGTTCAACCAACAGCATTACGTGGAAAACTCGGAAAAATTTCATTATTAAAGAGTTATTATTATTAGGAACCTGTCAGGTTTTCACATTCAAATGGTTTTCTCATCAAATTCAAACCCAAAACGGGGCTGGCAACCTCCAAGACTCATTCCAGGGCTAGGCGATTCTAACGACAACATTCCCGATTAACTTCACATTACTGGAGGATTTCCAATTTGAAATTCGAGAGAAATTTGAACTTGTCTAGTTCGGTGATCCCAAATTATTATTGGAACCACACACCTTAAATTAGAAGGCGATGTCTTTTCAGTCACCGTGACATATAAAATCACCTTGAAATGGCGTAATTTCAAAATTGGAAACCCTCCAGAAATGAAAACGTAGTTCTAGTCAGCCGCAGAACAGACCATTTCCGTTTGAAGGACCGATTCGACTTCTTGTAGACTCTCGTAGTACCCTGTATGTATAGAACTCGAAATGCATCTGGACGTCCAAGATCATAAAATCTAGATTCTACAAACGCTATTTCGCTATTCTACAGCGTTTACACTTTATCCAGTTTATAAACAGTAACGCAAGAATTTGAGAAACGATTAATTATAAACTAAAATTGTTGTTTCTCGTAAGACTCGACAGGAAAAAAACTATATTTTGATAGAGATGTTTCATTATTGTCCACACGAACCTGATTCAACGGAAACAATAGGGAAAAAAACACCATATTGCACAATGATGGCGGAAAAATACTAAATATATGATATGAAAGGAATCTTCAGGGCTCCTCAGGGCCCTCACAAGAACAGGGTTCTCAGTACAGTCATGAAGTATCAAACATTGAGATGAATCATTTAAAAAGCAAAGTACTTGAAGATTCATGAAAGGTGAGAGCTGATGAGCAAAAACAGTTGATGACTGTTTGACGCTATGAATGATTGAATTGTAAGATGGTAGTTCAATAATTCATGTCAACAATGACTAAATGATACCATTATCTAAACGTGAGATTTTTGGAATCTTGTACTTGTGGGATCTACGTATCTTCAAACGTAAACCCTCAAATTGGGGGAAGGAGTTAATTTTCTTCTTGGGCGGTTCCATTGGTTCCTTATTGAATCCTACTGGAAGAATCTTCAGGGCTTCTCAGGGCCCTCATTTGACCTAATATATTATATTGCTCTCACTCAGCCAACCAAACCTCCATGAATGTACATAGAACCACATCATTACTTGTTTTATCATTGCATGTTTCATTTCATGATTTTTTTATTATTTTTTTGTGTGTTTTTCACGTATAGCTACTGTTTATAACCACGTACAAAACGAATGCAACAGCCCTCTTGTTGTTCAATGTTGGCCTGAAGATCGTCTACAAATAGAGCGAAATGTTGAGTTTGAAGATGGTTATAAAATCACTCATCCCAGGTCGATTCAGGTAGTTATAAAATCAGCCTTGAGATGTCAACTTGAAATTGTGATTATAAAGTTATCATTATGTGCGAGATTGGAGAATCAAGTTGTTTGTTTCAATTTGTACTGTTTTAGATTTCCCTTTGGTCGCTGTCTGAATGGTGATTGCACTGCCTATTCACCCGTGTTCTACGCCAGATTATGAAATCGGCATAACGAACCATCGAGATTCGCCTGTACGAGCACGCAGATGAGAATACTGAACCACGCGTATATACACCGCACGATATAAGAAGTCGAAACTGGAAGTGTAAGAGAGGGGTTGAAAGATGAAAGAAGTCTTGATTTTAGTACGTTGGAGCGGAGACGGTCTCGTGCCCTTCAAAGGGGGCACCCTCCGGAATGACAAAGGTACAAGCAACAGCAGATGCAGCCGATTTTCTGACCTTGAAGATTCAGTATGAAAGGGGCCATCTCGGCCACAATAGACATCGCATAACTCATCTGCCAAGATCCAGTTCACGTTTCATGCCCGAAGTGAATTTGTGAAACGCCACGAAAATTTCAAGTTTAAATAGAAATCTACGGTTCGGCTTTTATTTGGAAACTATCGGAAATACGGCATTGCGTACCCAACAAAAATTACTACGTCAGAGGGAACAAAAAAACGTCACGATCGCCCCTTTGTGCGGGGTTGTAATACCTCTACACATTTCCAACGTTTGTGGGCACTAACGGAAACAACAGTTGACGCGCTTCTTCATACAAAAGCAGAAATGGGCGTATTCACATTCATAAATATGAATATGAATACGAACACTATTCATAATTTGGGAAATTTGAATATGAATACGAATACAGATATGAATATGAATAAAAATACGGACATGAATATGAATACGAATAAAGCCACAATCACATCTTTTTGTGAATTTTCCCAAAAATTCACTTTTTTGTGAATTTTAGAGAAATTCTAGTTATTCCACATAAGTTCTACAAAAATTTACATTTTTTAGTGAAGTTTATAGAATAATTTTGCCATAATATAGTGGAATTCATCAATATAATATATTGATGAATCCCACTAACATTCCTTTAAGCTTTCCACTAACTCCTTTTTACCGTAAATTTGACTACTTTTTTATTTATTTGGTTTATTTATTTATTTTTCAAGTACTGAGTACAGAAATGAAAATTTTTTCCAAATAGATTCCAGTGCAATTCACATTTTTGCAAAATTCATCCATGAATGGCTCAATTATTTATAAAATTCACAAAAAAGATGAGTATTTTCAGAAAATTTACACAAAAAAGATGTGAATTGAGGGATAACTCGCACGAAAAATGTGAATTTTTATAGAATTTAATTATGTGGAATAAACTTGAATTTCAATAAAAATCATTGTAAAATAGGAAAATTTGAGTGACATTCTCAAAAAAATTGAATTTTTGGGAAAACTCACAAAAAGATGTGATTATGGCTTTATTCTTAGTCATATTCGTATTTTCTAAATTATGAATTTTAGTCGTATGAATATTTATGAATACGAATAGGCCCATCTCTGCAATGAAGGTGCTCGAGCACGGTCAAGCAAGTTTGGCAAACTCCAGCGTCCACGTAAGACCAAGTTTTCTCGTCAACTTACGATAAATAATTGCAATCGGATAAACAAGATAGATGTTGTGGAGGTCAGTAAGATCACAGACGTGTAAATTCAATCAAGTTAGAGTCCGAATAGACATGAAACATGAGTGAATGAGTCGACTGAATAAGCATGTTCGCTATGATATGAATACTGCATCTTGGAGCCACAATGGATCTCCGTCTCTAGCGTGCTGTGTATGTTCATATATTATTCAATCGAACGAATCATAGACGACGAAATCATGTTACAATATCAATAAGTTCCAAACACAAAGTGGTAAACTGATCATTATCGTTTTGGAGTAGATAATCTGAGGAACCCAACATACATAAAAACATGCCAAAGAACGAGCCTCAGTTCCATACAAAAGCTTGAAGCCAAACATCTGTGTTCATATCAATTTTCCGACGTATTTACATGCCTAGGGATCGTCAAAGCAGCCAAATCAAGACTACAGAACCGAGCGGAAAAAAATGTAGGAAAACGTTAGTAATTGAAAAACCAGTATTTACCACTACACCAATTTCCTCTGTCCCCATAGTTTCCCTCGATATTGTCAAATATATATACGGAGGAGAGAACATTCCCCGATGTCGCTCAATCGTCTCAGATACCTATTGGATGAGTTCGGGTCGTGATGAAAGGGAGCGACGTTCCAGATAACTTATCTAAAAATAAATCAAAATCCATCGGACGCAACCGTGAAAATCGGTCTTCAACAGCTCAAAGACCATTCGGGTCACTTGGCTAGAACTTGAATTTATATCCCTGAAATATTCATCGGATGGTCTCGGGTGACCACGATTATAACATGACAAGTTCATAACGTTTTCCCCAGTAACGCACGTTTTCTTTGTCTATGTGTATATTATACTTAATAACGATTTGTAAGTGGGATCGTGATTATGTTATTCGGTGATAAATTGATTGAAAGCCTGCATGGCCTGGTACTTTAGATAAGGATCAACGTACTTCCGTTAAAATAATAACCAATTGTAGGAGGCAATACAACATTTTTCGTACTTCATTTCATTGCCCATTTCTGATGAGGTAAAAGTATAGTATACCGTACTCAGCCCCGATTTTGTTTCACTATTTAAGTATGTTACTTTTACGATTTTAGTACGATTAGGTGGACATACACATCACATAGACTGGTAAAAAATCTACTAATCTGTTGATTGGGCAAACTTATCCATTTGATCTATATGTCCAACTAATCTGTAATATAGATTATAGACTTATAGATCACTAACTACATAGATTAGTACCATAATAGACCTGTCTAATACCGCACCTATCGCCCCACACCCCAGGGAGGATTCAGACTGATTATTAAGGTAAGGTAGTCTTTGAGGGCATTAATTCTGATTTACTTAAACATTAATTTAGGTCGTACGAGTAACATACTAAAATAGTTTTTAAAAAATCGGGGCTGAGTACGTTATAACTACTAAGTATACTTTATTACCATAATAATAACGAATTAGAATAATTTGGCATTGTAGGAGGCAATAAAAAATGTTTCGTATTTCATTGCATTGCCTACTTATGATACCATAATGATTGAAATCAATAATTCTTATAGAATAACCACTCAACTACTAGTCAAAAATCATGGACGATGAGGAAGTAAGGTCAATCGCAGTCATCACCATATATTAGTATGACTAATATACCTGGTCTAGGGGATCTAGGGTATGGAAGTAGACAACGAAGTGTAGGTGAATCTTAATAAATAAAAGATAAGAATCCTCCGTTACGCTCTAGATGTTGGAGAACTGTGATCCACTTGATAGGTCAGAATATTAATTCATTCCATTCGACTTACCTCGGTAGAGGTTAGAAAGCGTACACTGAAGAACTGGGTTTCGTATGATTTCTATTACTGGTCAAAACACGATACGACCTCAAGTTGCTGAAGGTGAAAACTTACAACTTACGAGGGTATTAGGGTCATAAGAAGACATGTGAATGACTTACCACATCAGCGAACGTCGATGAACGGGAAAACTGCCCCGTGACCAAACGATGAAACGGAACCTCTCTCCGTGTAAAATCCTTCCACTAAAACCGCCGATCTGTATCCCGAAAAGTTTTCAAACTCAAAGTTATCGTCACCAATACGTGGGAGTGATTAATATGAAAAAAGTGCGTAGGTAAAACGAGCAGGGGCATAACATAACAGTGATGTGTTGAAGGAAGAGAAGGTGGGGTGAATCCTAATTACTGGCTTCCTTCCCAGCCACCACTGTTCATGCACTTGGTTGCTCATTAGTCACACAATTTCCAGCATCTTTCCGTAACTGATTCAAATCGAAGCGATAAAACTAGTCCGGTGTTGAGACAACGGAGGTCGGCACTTGGGAAGAACACACAACGGACGATCCAACAAACAAAACACTGGACTTCTTTTCCAAGATGGCAAAATCAACAGAATCCAAAGGACCGAAGTATCAGAACGACTTCACAAGGTCTGGCTCAAGACGCGGCTCGATTAGTCACTACTCTTTATTCGTCGTAACTACGCGGATATAAAACTGACAACAACGGAAACGAGATAATTTCGAATTTTCACTAACAAACAGAAAACAACGGATTGGCGAGCCCACTCGGAAGCCCAAGTTTCAAAACGACCGTAAAAAAAAAACTCCGTGAACGTGAGGGTGCGCCTGGTATGCACTGAATTCAGGATCCGAACTTCTGATTCCGAACGAGAACACGGAACAACAGACAACACTGGGATGTCTCCTGAGCCTGGTCAGCGTTCCCCCTTCCCACCTAATGACGTCATCATTGTAGTGCGACCTAGTAGAATTTAAACAACCCACCAAAATGTAAATAAACAACGGCCAATTCTCAAAGAGTCGGATGTTCTAGAGAAATTCATTCTTCAAATTTATTTGAAACGTGGAACCTGTTGTGCTTTTGTTGAATATCAGTGGTCCCAGTTCTAATGGATGGTAATGACTACATGGATACTATACTTCACTTACTCCGGTTTAGTCAACCTGCCAGGACTTTGCAGCGCTAAAAGCGTTTGCGGGTCTGTAGCTTTTGATAAAGAGAAACAAAACTTTATTTCTTCTTAATTAGCCCAGTGAATGTAGTCATCAAACTTTGAACATTTTTATATTTTGTTAAAACATTTAGGTAGGAAGTACCTAAATTGGCAACCCTGAAAACTGTGTACTAACTTTGTGGTGCTTGGAAAACCGCAAAAGTTTAGCACTAGTTTTAGTTTTTGGCCAAAAAAGTAGTTACGCAGCCTCTTGGCGAAAAACGTTATACAATCCTTTTTTAAAGTATATAAAAATCCTTACAATTTCAGTGGTAGTACAACTCCGTAGACCAAGTAGGCCAGTTTTTCCGAAACATTTAAATTTTATATTACAGTAATTTTTCAAGTCTCGTACTTACTGGCCAAAACTGGTCCAACCAAAAAGTCGTGAGAGAAGGATTACCTAGAAGAAAATTTAATTCACTTTAATTTAAGATCAGAATGGTGCTTCTAGATCAAATGGTTTTCTCAAAAACTGAAAAGCGGGTAACTGGTATTACCCAACTGTCCTGAAATGTGCACGGCGTCATGAAGAGAGATATTTTATATCACTTTACTTTCTTAATAGCGTTAAATTCTGCGTCGATGAACCCCAGAAACGCGTTCAAAGATTGGCTAACCTGTGGTAAGTCCCACGTCTCACTGAAAACACGTTTGTCGTTCTCTTTTGGCTATAGCTAAGAAAGATAATCTACTCCCTTCAAATACCCATGCCAGTACGATTACAAATCCTCACTGTTGTGAAATTTAAGTTTACTGGGGCACTTTTGGTTTATTATCTTCAATAATGAACCATTGGAATCGCCCAAAGAAAAATTTTTTTTAACCCCCCCTCAAAATTTGTTGGTTTACGTTTCAAGATACGTAGATTCAGAAAATCGAATAAAAAAAAACTCTGCAAATTCTTGACACAACGGTTTATTATCTTCCTTGTGCAGATCACCCTTCTGTCTATACCAGACTGTGTTGCAAATCGGCACCATACCATATTCTCACCGTACTCATACCATTTCTTTCCTATCATACCGTACTGTACTATACTAAATCATACATTTTTTTTTTTTTTTATAAAGCATTTATTCTTTCATAATTTCGTCATAACACAATATACATTTCATAAGCCAAATGCAACAGCTCCCTTTAAGATAAATCTTGTGCTGGGAACTGGAGCGTCTTAACCCTAGTTACAATTTCCTTAACCTGGTAATTAGCAATATTATTGTAATACAGTTTCCAGATAGTACATAAAAATGTTCATAACTTCAGTTTAGAATAGATACAGTAATCATAATAACATATTTGATTTTTATTTTTTATTTTTTAAACACTGTAGGCTAACAAAAATATTTTCTATTAAAGTATACTAAAATAATACACCTTGATTAATTTTTTAAATACGTGCAAAGGTAGTTTTTCTTGTTTCACAAGGTCATGTGGAAGTAAGTTATATAATATTATCCCTTTGTGAAAATATAGTCTTTGAGCTGCTGTAGTTTTCAGTTTAAAAGCTTTCAGCGTTACTTTGCCCGCGCTCCGTGTGCCAACCTCAACCCTTTCTAATTTATTTTCTATATATTTTTTGTGAGTATAAATCAAAGTGGTTTTCTCTATTAGATTAAAAATGTCAATAACTTTAAATTCTCGAAATAATAAATTAGTAGGAAAGGTTCTCTTTTTTTTTAGTAAAATTTTTATTAGAGTTTTTTGTATAATTGAAACAGGTTGGATTTTGGTTTTATAGGCTGAACCCCACACCGGCAACGCATAAATAAGTAGCGACTGAACTATAGCGTAATAAAATTGCCTTTTTAATTTTATGCCCATGAAGTTTACTCCTCTACAAATTGGTATTAACTGTCTAAGCTTTGTTGATAAAATTTTTATATGCTTCTCCCAAGTTAGGCACTGATCTATTACCACTCCAAGATACTTAGTTTCTCTTACTTGTTCTATAGCTGGACATTTACAATTTTCTTTACATACAATAATATACCATACCATAGTCATACCATGTCGTACCAAAATTCGTTTTGAACCCCTTCCCCTTGACGCTCGTGCGTCATAGCTTCTGACACACTAGTTGGTCTCCTGCCAGCCGTCTTACGTCATACGCTCGTGCGTCATAGGCTCTGACGTACTTGTTGGCAACCTGCCAGCCGTCTTACGTCATACGCTCGTGCGTCATAGGCTCTGACGCACTAGTTAGCCTCCTGCTAGCCGTCTTACGTCATACGCTCGTGCGTCATAGGCTCTGACGCACTAGTTAGCCTCCTGCTAGCCGTCTTACGTCATACGCTCGTGCGTCATAGGCTCTGACGCACTAGTGGCCTCTTGCCAGCCGTCTTACGGCATACGCTCGTGCGTCATAGGCTCTGACGTACTTGTTGGCCTCCTGCCAGCCGTCTTACGTCATACGCTCGTGCGTCATAGGCTATGACGTACTTGTTGGCCTCTTGCCAGCCGTCTTACGCTCGTGCGTCATAGGCTCTGACGTACTTGTTGGCCTCCTGCCAGCCGTCTTACGTCATACGCTCGTGCGTCATAGGCTCTGACGTACTTGTTGGCCTCCTGCCAGCCGTCTTACGTCATACGCTCGTGCGTCATAGGCTATGACGTACTTGTTGGCCTCTTGCCAGCCGTCTTACGTCATACGCTCGTGCGTCATAGGCTCTGACGTAATGGCCCGCCGGTCGCTTGTGTTCTGACGTGATCTGAGGGAAAGGGTGAATCAAGGGAACAAATTTTTCCCGTTTCATTCATGTGCCAAAGCAAAGACATGAAAATGTCAAAAAAATATGTAAATAGGTACCTAAGCCCAACTGTAATGTCAATTTTCTGACAATGAGTTTTCGACTATTGTTTTCATACCTTTTTACTTAAGTACTTATTGCAATTTGAGACTGATAATGAGCTGTTTGCAAATAAAAAGTCTGATAACTACTTTATTACATCTTATTAATCTATTTTCAAGTTCCGATTCACAGTTGAATGTATTTTATTTAGATGTCGTAAAATTCGAAAACGATGGAATGACGAAACCTGTCGACTACTGACTCAAGTGATACTGTCGACTTCTAACACATGTAGGTCGACTACTAGTGCAAAACCATGTCGACTGTTGAAGAAAATGTTGGTCACTGGTATCGACTACTACCTAGAGCATTGGGATTTTTTACAAAACTTGTTTTTCCCTTTTCAAACCATGTTGAATAATATTTCCCGCTGCCAGGTCTTTTAGGGAAGGATCTTGGGTACACAATGAACAGGTTTGCAATGAGAAATAGTTGATAATAATAATTAATCTAACATTTAGGATCTAGACATTTAGACCTAGTGATCTAGACAGAAGGGTGATCTGTGCAAAGAAGATAATGAACCGTTGTGTCAAGAATTTGCAGATCACCCTTCTGTCTAGATCACTAGTTCTAAATGTCTAGATCCTAAAATTTAGATTAATTTAGATTAACATTTAATGTTAGATTAATTATTATTATGAAGTATCACTAATTATTAATAAGTTTATCAAGTAGATACCTAGCAAAAATTATAATAATTTATTGTTAAATGTTAATAATTTGTATTTAATTAATACGATATAATTCTAGGGTTTTTAATACTTTTTAATTTTTCTATAAAAGAAGTATGTACCTACCTACCAACAAACATTCGAAATTACCTTCATTTCCGTAGCACGAAACGTACCTCAGAACAACAAACTCGACATCACTAAAATGTTCTAAACAGCTAGTTAGTATGAAAATCGAGTCGACCTGTATTTAATCGACCTGTATTTCAACCGTTTGATTCAAGATCGCGTCGACAGGCTCAACCTTTGAGCCGTCATTGTGAACGAACGGCTGGTCGTACAAAGCTGCGGATGGTCTTAAAAAATTCTACGGAACAAACTCTATCTAAATATGAAATAAACCTACCTACTGAAAATTATTATAATTTATTGTTAGGTATTGATAATTCGTATTTATTATTAATAATAATTATTATTAATTATGATTAATTAATAAGATATAATTCTGGGGTTTTTAATACTACGTCGGTAATCATTTTTCTATAAAAGAAGTACCTACCAACAAACATTCGAAATTACCTTCATTTCCGTAGCACGAAACGCACCTCAGAACAACAAACTCGACATCACTTAAGCCATATGATGTTCCAAAGAGCTTGTTAGTATGAAAATGGACCTGTATTTCAACAGTTTGATTCACGATCGGGTTGTGAGGCACAATCTTTGAGCCGTCATTGTGAACGAACGGCTGGTCGTACAAAGCTGCAGATGGTCTTAAAAAATTCTACGGAACAAACTCTATCTAAATATGAAATAAAAAACATACCGTTTGATGGGAATTTTTCGAGATATGGAATTTTCAACATTTCAAAATTCGTTTTGAACCCCTTCCCCTTGACCTAGGGTTATGAAAAGTTTCGTGGATCATTGTGGGGCTGGTCCAAACCCAGAAACCAAATTTCGTAATTTTAACTCAACGCTAACTGGGCAAAGTGCCTCGGACGGCGGACGGCGTACGGCGGACGGACGGATTTTTTTTTATTCGATTTTCTGAATCTACGTATCTTGAAACGTAAACCAACAAATTTTGAGGGGGGGTTAAAATTTTTTTTTCTTTGGGCGATTCCAATGGTTCATTATCGAGGATAATAAACCAAAATCCGTCCGTACGCCGTCCGCCGTCCGCGCCACTTTGCCCAGTTAGCGTTGAGTTAAAATTACGAAATTTTTTTTATGGGTTTCGACCAACCCCACAATGGTCCTAGAAACTTTTCATAACCCTAGGTCAAGGGGAAGGGGTTCAAAACGAATTTTGAAAATTTGAAAATCTCATATCTCGAAAAATTCATATAGAACGGTATGTTTTTTATTTCATATTTAGATAGAGTTTGTTCCGTAGAATTTTTTAAGACCATCCGCAGCTTTGTACGACCGTCCGTTCGTTCACAATGAGGGCTCAAAGATTGTGCCTCACAACACGATCGTGTATCAAACTGTTGAAATACAGGTCCATTTTCATACTAACAAGCTCTTTTGAACATCATATCGATGTCGAGTTTGTTGTTCTGAGGTGCGTTTCGTGCTGCGGAAATGAAGGTAATTTCGAATGTTTGTTGGTAGGTACTTCTTTTATAGAAAAATTATTACCGACGTAGTATTAAAAACCCCAGAATTATATCGTATTAATTAATCATAATTAATAATAATTATTATTAATAATAAATACGATTTATTAATACCTAACAATAAATTATAATAATTTTCAGTAGGTACTTGATAAAATTGTTAATAATTAGTGATAATTGATAATAATAATTAATCTAACATTTAGGATCTAGACATTTAGACCTAGTGATCTAGACAGAAGGGTGATCTGTACAAAGAAGATAATGAACCGTTGTGTCAAGAATTTGCAGAGTTTTCGCTATAGCTCCGAAAATGTTTATACGATCCAAAATGTGTATATTTATGTCAAATATGACGATTTTGACATGTGACGTGGGTATTTTCCGGGGTTGAATCAAAAATTCATATATCGAGGGTGAAGTGGCAACAAGGCCTACCTCAAATGGGGCTGTACAACATGACCTAAGGGAACTGCTGCGTTTTTTGTAAATTTAAATTGTCTGTGTATATAGTGAAATAAAGGAGTTGATTTAACGCTCCTCAAGTACCTACAGCATAATACTATGATAAAATCTATTCATGATGCAGTGGACATTTCATGTCAGTTGGGTCCAGAATACTGGTTTCCCGTTATTGGTGGTTTATGATGAAACCATTCGGTCTAGAAGCACCATTCTGATCTCAAATTAAAGTGTATTCAAATCCTCCTCCCTTCACTTTTCTGTAGGACCAGTAGTTTGGCCGGTACGAGGCTAGGGAAATTACTAACATAAAACTGGCACTTTTTGGAAAAATGGCCTTTGTTTGCTGAGCTCTATCTCGGGTTCTAATAATTAGAACAAATTATTTGTCTACGGAGTTTTACTACCACTGAAATGGTAGAGAATTTCATAATATGAAATACTTTAAAAAAGGAAGTTAGGTAGGTATATATACTTTTTGCGCCAAGAGTATATATACGTTTTAGGGCAAAAACTAAAACGAGTGCAAAAATTTGCTGTTTTCCGAGCACCACGAAGTTATCACAAGGTTGTCAGGGTTGCAAATTTAGGTATATACTACTAGGGGTCCTAAAAATATTTAAAAATCGTAGATACAAACACATATGCAAAGTTTGATGTCTTTATTGACTGGGGTGCTCGTGGGGTTAGTGGGGCGGTAGTTCAAATTAGGCCATCGTTCAACAGACATCATCATACTTTGATCTCAGTTTCATGCGATAGAGGACGAGGTATGACCTGAGTGTCTCATATGTCTCATTTAATCTACACTCCACTCACACCCACAAGCGCCATCGAAAGACTGGTGAAATTTTCTAAGCAGATCATAATGATCATAAGTAGTATCATTATTATCTGCTTATTATGCTAAGTTTGCCGTTTTTTGTGTCTACAATGACTGCGCTATAATGGCATGATATTATCAATGTGATCCTCCATAATATAATATATTACGAGTATATTAACTTCAAATCATTTTTCACAACATTGGCCAGCGCTAATTTTTGGTTTATTATCTTCGATAATGAACCATTGGAATCGCCCAAAGAAAAAAAATTTTAACCCCCCCTCAAAATTTGTTGGTTTACGTTTCAAGATACGTAGATTCAGAAAATCGAATAAAAAAAAATCCGTCCGTCCGCCGTACGCCGTCCGTGGCACTTTGCCCAGTTAGCGTTGAGCTAAAATTACGAAATTTGGTTTCTGGGTTTGGACCAGCCCCACAATGATCCTCGAAACTTTTCATAACCCTAGGTCAAGGGGAAGGGGTTCAAAACGAACTTTGAAATTTCGACAATGTCATATCTCTAAATATTCTCATGAAACGGTGTAATTTTTAGTTCACTTTTGAATGACCTGAAAAATTACGAATCTTTTAAGACCAATTGGATTTTTGTGCGACCAGCCGTTCGTTCACAGTAACCGCGCAAAGGTTTAGGAAAAACACTAAACTTTCGCGTCGAAAACGGCCCTTATGTGACCCAACCCCCAGACGCCCAGAATAAAACTACCTTTTTTCATCTTCCCGGTAAACTACAGTCTACAAATTTTAACCGTGAGTCGGGGATAGACCACATTACAATATTCACTCGGTTTCTCATGTGTAAAATTGTTTAAATAATACCTTTTTGTAATAATACAAATTAAATTTTGATGATGATCTATTGACTTGAATTTTAAAAATAGTTCAGAACCGGATCACAATGCAATATTCACTCGGTTTCTTGTCTGTAAACTTGTTTAAATAATACCTATTTGTTTAAACAAATTAAATTTTGATGATGAGCTAGATACTTGAAATTTTAAATATAGGTCAGAAATGGATGACATTTCAATATTCACTCGGTTTGTATGACATGGTATGAGTATGGTATATTATTGTATGTATTATTTGGTATAGTACAGTATCGTATGATAGGAAAGAAATTCGTATGGTATGGTATGAGTACGGTGAGAATATGGTATGGTGCCGATTTGCAACACAGTCTGGTATAGACAGAAGGGTGATCTGCACAAGGAAGATAATAAACCGTTGTGTCAAGAATTTGCAGAGTTTTTTGGTTCAAATATTTGTCTTGTCTTATACGTTGAACGTGAGGGGAAAAGACCTCATCTGCTTATGGGTCGACAGAGTGGATAACATTTTCGTGAGATAGTACTTTTTATAAGATTGGTTGGTACCATGGAAGAAAGAAGAGCGGCTACTTCTCCAGAGCGGCCACTTCTCCCTTCTTCCATGGGTTGGCACGAACAGAGGAATTATTTGCGTTAGATATCCCAGTTGAAGAGGTCCAAAAAATTTGAAGTTCTTACCTTCTAGATTACTTGTAACAAACTTGTAACATTTATGTATTAACAATCAACAACTGCATAATTATAGGCTAACCAATAGTTGTATTGATTCATAAGATGAACTTGATCCGGTTTTACAAGTAGATACGTACTACAGGAGCCTAAGCCCTTCTCTCGATATAGGTACCAGTATTCCATCCGAATGATCACACATGGATCACTATGGAGAGAATAAACCAGCAGGCTTATACTGCCTTCACAGTTATGAAGTTGTAAGTGCTATAAGCTGAGAGATATTTTTTAACAAATTCGGAATTTCATCATAGTATTCGTGTAAGGTACTGGTACAACCTTTCATCCGCTTAATGAGACTATTGGAGATTCAACGAGTAGGAACCGGAGAGAGTATGATTTTATAAATAGGCTTGAAGTATACTTTTTTATTCCTACCGACAATTTACACAGTAGGACATCATTTTCGATGAGCAATAAGTCTAGAAATATTGGCGTTGATGTTTGGTAAATCCTTCATCGTCCGTACAGCTAACTGTAAAAGAACAACATACAAGGAATGAAAATAGGGAATTTCACATCTCAGAAGAATGGTAGAGTTGGTATGTGTAGATGATGCATTGGGAACGCGTTATTCATGTCCCTTTGATTGTATTTTCACAGATGTCACCAGGTAGTGGCAAACACTTATTTCAGACATGCTTAACATAAGCTAAGAATGGATCATCACCATCACAGTAGGTACTGTCGGAAGAGCGCCAATTCAGGTCGTTCTTCGCACACGGTGAGCTTAGAGGCGATTTAGGTTTGACAAAAATGGCGACAAAAACTGTTATAGAGGATTTGTTTGGCATGGGTCACAGAATATAATCCCGTTGGAATTGACCAAAAAACCTATAAAATACATATAAGGTATGTAAATTATGTCGCGCCTTCCCTAGGATATGCTGCCCTCAGCAGCCGAGGTTATATAACGAACCGAGCGCTAGGCAGAGTCAGTCTCGTGAACGTTGTCCTTGCGTACAGTTGTCTCTGTGAAGTTATTGTCCGTTAACCATCAAATTAATGATTTTCTGTGTCCGAATAAAATAATTCTTTTTAAAAAGCCTTTCTATTCGGCCAGAATTCTAAGTTGTATGTAGTACCTATAAGTATCTATAAGACGTGATCCGCTCGAAGATGCAAAAAAACGGTTTTTTTCTTTTAAACTCAAATTTGTCCACTTTACTCCATTCAATTTTAACTTTTGAACCTCATTTTCGGAATCAACGTTCAATTTTCTATAAGATTAGTTTACTTCTTGAGAAGAAGCATCTAATGACCATAACTGCAGCTCAAACATAGACGAATTTGAAAAAAATTAAAATTCTGAAAATTTGTAGAACGTTACTACTCTTCCAAAGAGAATCCTGGAAACTGGCAAATCTCAGGAGAACTTCTTCTTTCAACAAGCTTTTCAACGATATGGTCAACTTTGGATTATCTTGTTCCTTCGCTCGACAATTTAAGTTTAAATGCAAAAAAGTTAGGGAAATTAAAAGGGAGCGGAAGAGTTCGGGATTGGCTAACCTAAAATGTTACCCCGTGGATTAGTAGAAGCGGTGTGTTCAACTGGCCCACAGGTCTCTGGACCTCACAACAATGGCATTTTCTGTTTGTGGATTGTTTATGCTACAAATGTACAAGATGTAGAAGATGTAAAGAGAAAGCGGCAAGCGTGACAGTACTAATCTTCTTTTTGGAAGATTAGTAACGTTCTACAATTTTGCAGAAAAATTGTTTTCCCAATCGTCTACGTTTGAACTGCTGTTATGGTCATTAGATGGTACTTCTCAAGAATTAAAGTAAACTAATCTTATAGAAAATTGAACGTTGATTCCGAAAGTGTGGCCAAAAGTTAAAATTGAATGGAGTAAATTTGAGTTTAAAAGAAAAAAACGTGGATTTTCAGAAAAAAAAAACTTTAAAAGATCATATCTCGAGAACTGATTGAGATATGCACTTGGAGGCATTTCACTCCATTTTTGATGTAGTTTTACGTTAAAAAAAATGTCTTCCATCTACGAGTGGATCACGTTTAGTAGAATCTGATACTACATACATAGGAGATTACTGTCTTTGACGTTTCGATTCTAATTCCAACGTGATTATATTCTATGAACCATGCCAAATAAATCCTCTATACCATTATTTACAAAAGTAAATCGCCTTTAAGCGCACCTTTAACCGTGACCGGGCCAATTAAAAGTGTACCAACGAACAGGGAGACTTGTCCCGCGTGGGAACTAGGTATTAGGTATTTCTTTCAATCGAAAACTGACGAATTGTTATGATTAATAAATAATTAGTCCACGGGACTTCACTCTTGGTAAAGGAGGACAAATGGTTTGATTGATTACTTGCACTATGATATAGCATTTTCCAGTTGAATTAAACCTTTTGCCAAAAGAATTAAACCTTTTCCCAATACAATTAAACTTTTTCCCAAAATAATTAAACATTTTTCCAAAATAATCAAACCTCACAAATGAAGAGGGTGCAATAGAAAATAAATGAAGTAGTATTAGGCCGCCGAAAAGAGCACATTCTTACTGAAGTAATTGCAACAAGTACAGATACAGTAACCCCCCATGACTGCGCGAACTACATCACAGACATGTTTCTACTGTTGCCCGCTGCGGCGAATGGAGAACCGCTGCATTAACAACTGTAGGTACCTAGCTTCATTATTCATTGACCCTTCCTTATTCGTTCACGCCTTTGTTGTTCACTTTTCTGCAATTCCTTATTTTCCGGCAAGAGGTTTAATTATTTTGGGAAAAGGTTCAATTCAATTGGGAAAAGGTTTAATTCAACTAGAGAATGCTACCTATATATCGAGGGTCTCATGGCAACACCCCACATCGTCACTTTTGGCCGAAATGAGTTAGGCATACCATTTGAAGAGTCTTCTCCCGGCGGATCGATCTAACTAAGTATAAGTTAGGTACCTAAGTGTTAGATAAAACTAAATCCACGATTGTGGGGAGTTGCCGTGAGGCCCTCGATATAGCATTTCCAAGTCAAATTCGAGATTTTCCAAACCAAACTCAAGATTTTCCAAACCAAATTCAAGATTCTCTACTGTTAACAGCACAGATGATGTCAATTACGTCATGGACATGATGATGAAGCTTCCTGACGCTATAGCTGGCAATGACTTCCATTAACATTTTTTGTAAGCAAGGTTGTTCTGGTAAGTAAAAGGTTGTTGTATTAATTGATTGGATTGTTGGGGCCTAACAACTTTTGTTTCTTATCCACCAAGGAGAGCATCCTAATTATTCTTTTATACTATAGAATAAATAACGGAACTATTTGTTAACACGGGATAACAAGATTGTATTTTTTGTGTGATCACTCAAAACAAAACTTTTTGACCAAAACACAACCACTTCAACATGCTGGAAAATCACGTGATCAGCGCCTCATGTAGTTACCACTACAATACTAAATATAATATATTTATTTAGTGAGAATAAAGCAGAGAAATAAACCATATATTATAATATTATTATTATTATGGTTTATTTCTCTGCTTTACTCTCACGTACCACATCTCAAATCACGGTACAAACATTATGGCTCATTAAAATGTACTCAAATAAATTGGTTTGAAAAAATCTTGAGTGTGGTTTGGAAAATCTTGAATTTGGTTTGGAAAATCTTGAATTTGATTTGGAAATGCTGTATATTGACGACCTGAGTAGCGATTACCTCAATTTTGTTGACCAAATCGATTTCTCCCGCATACGTGACGAAATTTGCGACATTACAGTCTTTTGGGCTGCCGTACCTCCCAACTCGACCACATCTATGAATGTAGTCCACCATGTAATTCGGAAAGTCGTAATTGATTACCAATTTAACCTGCAAATAATAATTTCATTGTAGACAATGACAAATTGCCGACTGGAGCATGAATATACACTATGAATTAAAATTCACTTATGAAAATATTCACTTATGAATTATACCACACCGTTTATAGGTGATTCTCAGTTTATAATCGCTGTCCTTCATTAATAAAAAAATGGCAGTGCAACTTTTCCTAACATTTGTTTTTGCGGTGTCAGTGATGTTACTTATCGCAATAATGTTTTGTACGTTTTTCGTCATTTTAAATGCCTATAATTGATCCAGATATACCTCAAATCAACTTCACTTGCCAAGGGGACGTTCAGTACGATGTTGGAACCAGAGGAAGCAGGAGCACTTCTTGTGCTTGCTCTTCTGCACGAAGAAAATGAAAACAGAAGGAGTTCAGTAGTGATATGAAGTGGTGTACCAATATAGGCTGCGTAAATAAAAGGCTTCGCAAACTTATCTTTATATTTTCCCGCTTAAAAAGAATATTAAAATTGAAATTAATGAAATTGCTTTATTATGCATTGGTGCAATCTGTACTTCTTTACGGTCACCCGGCTTGGGGTGGAGCATATAACTCTACACTCAACCCTCTGATCACTACCTAAAAAATTTTGCTTAGAATTGTTAGTGGAAGCGAATTTGCAGCGCGCACAGAACCAATTTTTAAATCCTTGCAAATCTTAAATTTTAATCAATTACTAGAAATGAATAATGTAAAACAAATATTAAAAGAACACCTGTTTATTCATCCGCAACATAATATAGCCACACGATACAAAGACAGCAAATCCATTTTCCTCCCATTATTTCGCACGACAGCAGCGCAAAACTGTTATTGTTATCAAGGCATTTTGTCGTTTAATAAGCTACCTAGATCATTAAAAATCACATTGTTGGAGAAACCAATGAACTGTTGTACGGTTTTAAAGAAATATTTCCTGTCCAGCGGAGTTCTACCTGTTCTAAGTCGGCAATGTCCGTAAATGTGTGTGGGTGGCGTTTTTGTCTTGGGGATTGGCTGGTTTCGTGGTCCGTTGGCTCGGGCGGTGATGGGGGGATTTTTCATTAAATGAGGAGTTTCCTCGTTGTTGCTTGGGTTGGCGGATTGCGGGACTGGTTGGTGCTTGGGGCGGGGGTGTTGTTCATGCATATTTGCATTAAATTTTAATGTAATATTTTGTTTTTAATTTTTCAATAGAATAAGGTACCAACTGAGCCTAACCAACTCATCTCCCTAGCGCGGGCTTGTTGCCCATATTGGGAGATTATATTTCATTACATTTCATTATATTTCATTAGATTATATTTGTAGAAGAAATAAATTAATTTTCATTTCATTTTTCACGTCGAACAATGTGGCTTCATCCGATTTCTCAAAATCGGGAAATGGGGGCTTTTGCGGTTTTACATCCTCAGCTACTTTCCCACGAGGAAAAGTTCTTCAACTATTTCCGCATGTCACGAAATTCATTTGAAGAGCTACAACCCAGGATTCAGAAAGAAGATGCCACTATGAGACAGGCTATACCATCGCAAGAGAGACTTGCCATTACACTGAGGTAAGTGAGGAAGTATTCTAATAGGTTGACTAAACTAGGCGTCTGGTGTGAAGAGTTCATTGCAGGTAGCGTCTCTTGAGTTGATTCAAACAGTTAAATCATATTTTCTGTCAATATCCAACTTACGTTTCAAATGGGATGGGAGAATTTGGTTAGGTATTATTTTTGGTTTATTGGCTGGGGATGCACATGCTCCTATCAGTAGCCGCCACTGCAAGTGTGTATCCTTCATACGTCTCATTGTTATGGGTTTGAGAATCAATGCGTAATGAACTAATTATCAATTTGATCAGCACATGTGGGGATAGAGATTCAAGAACCTTACGTAATGCATGATCAAGTTTCAATAAGAGTTGATTAGGCTCCAAACTGCCGAAGGTTGAAATCAATTTCTCATTGTCCAGGCGATTTGGTATCTCATTGCTGTGGCCACTACAAATGCCACAACCGTAAGGAAAGACTATACCAATAAGAAAAATGCTTCAAATTTGAAGTAACTCGGTACTAAAATGCTTCCTGCACTTTCCTACTCAATGTTCTCTGTTAGAAGTTGGAATAGGGAAAGATAGAGTGGAAAGAAATTTCGCAATTGATTTCAATGCTTCCCAGGTTTACGGTCAAACGTTCTATAAATAATGATTATTTAAGAGTAATTAATTATTAAGAGTAATATTACTAAGCAAGTACTTATTATTAAGCAGTAGGTACTTAGTTATCAAGAGTAGTACTGCTGCAATGATTTTGAAAAGTAAAAATGAAGTACGAATCGTAATATTGTCTCTTTCAGTCTTCTTCTTCTTGCTACGCCATCTCCATACGAAGGTCGGCGATCCATTCGGCAGTTTTCTCGCGGGAAGTGGCTCCTCTGAAGATGTCGACAGACGTAATCCCGATCCATCGACGAAGGTCTTTCATCCAAGAGTGCAGCCTTCTCCCTATGGACCTCTTCCCGGCAATCTTCCCCTGGATGATGAGTCTCAGCAACTCATACTTATCACCCCGCATCACGTGACCAAAATATCTCGTTTTCCGCTCTTTAAACGTCAGAAGCAGCTCCCTCTGTTTGCCCATTTTTGCCAAGACCTCTTCATTGGTAACCTTCTGTACCCAGGAGATTCGGAGCATGCGACGATAAAAATACTACTCCAGTGCATTCATCCTCTCCTCCAAGACGGGATCAAGTGTCCAGCTCTCGCAGCCATACAGAAACACCGAGAATATATAACACCTCAGCATCCTGACCCGCAGGCTCAAACTGAGTCTCTTTCATTACAGACAAAAAATCACGAGGACAGAAGCAGAAGAAGAAAAGAGAAGCGGAAAGTAAGAGATTGTCGTAGTCTACGAAATTTAAAAACTCATTTGTGTGGATAGAAATGAAATTCATGCGTGATGGCTCATCACAGTGCCTCTAGAATGATTCCTAAAAATATACAGAAAAATTTAGAATTTTAGGAGTGCAAAAAAAAATATTGAAATTCCAAACCTTCGACTGGCCCTTAAACTGAGAATCACCATTGATACGAGTACTACACTTACTACACTGTACTACACTTACGTTGCTCGTGTCCAAACCTCTTGACGCGATATCTGTACACGACAGTACAGGTATTTCTCCGTTCTTGAACATCTCGAATTTCCCTAGCCTCACTGCAGCAGGCATTTCCCCATTCAAATTGCAAATGGGAACGCCATTTTCATGGAGCATGAGAGCAATCCAATCGCACGTCTTGGCTTTGTTGCTGTAACGTGAAAACCACCAATCAACACATGTACAAGTTCAACTGCAATGATTTCCTGGTTTATTTCTCCAATTGAAGTTTCTCTTAGTCTTCGAATACATCAAAGTTACCTGAATATTAAAGTGGGTTCATTTTTTCGCACCGCCTGCTTCACCAACTGAAGGAGTTTTGGCGGCTTTTGCGTTAGCCCAAGACGGTAGAAGGTTTGAGGCACGTGCGGTAGAACTCGGTGAAGTTTGGGAGAAGTAATTTTCTTCAGTGAATCAGGCTGAAGGAAGTCATTGAAGTGCATTAGAGATAGAAAGATTGGATCAAATTCAATTAATACTTATTTAAAATATTCGAGTGGCCTTACTTCTATGTAATCTTCAAGAATCGTATATACACTTGTAGGTATCGTTGCTGACACTAGCGTGAGTTGGCATCCATCAGCCGTCTTGCGTGGGTCGTTTTTGTAAGATATCTATAAAATACAAAAGAAAAGTAGAGTCAAAATCATCCTTTCCAGTAGGTAATAGATTTGTACAAGTAGTAATAATCCGATATTGAAGAGTTGTGGGTGCATTCACCATTGCCACAGACATCCTCCTTGAGTAGTGAGTAGTGATGGCCCGTTCCACCGGTTTCATGGATCGGAACGGTTCGCTCCATCGATCCTGATCTCGAGTCAGGTTTATCAGAGGTATTTGTTCCGATCCATGGTGGGATCGGGTATTTCTCTCTCTCCCCCCCCCCCCCCCGCCGATCAAAAGTATTCGTTCCGATCCAGGATGTGATCGGGTATTTTTTTCGTTACGATCCGCTATCGATTCCGAGTCAGGTTTTCCCCCAGATCAGAGGTATTCGTTACGATCCTGGGTGGGATCAAGTATTTTTCCGTTACGATCCGGTATCGATCCTGATCCAAGTCAGGTTTTCCCCCCAGACCAGATGTATCCCTATCCGTTCCGGATCCGTTTTTGAATCGTTCCACTGTATTTCTCCCGATCGCACTCTGCCCCTTCCTCGCCTCCTCAACAGACTATACTAAAGTTTCCATTTTTCCAACAATAAAGTATAATTCGATGGTGGGTCAGACAAGTAGGAAATTAATCAATAAAATATTTAACTAAACGCCAAGTAACACCTTCCAACTATTTATTGGCCGCCAGGGTTCCCACAATCTCGCCAATATTCACTGCCCTTGTATTCATGTAGTGTGGAATATTTATTGAAATCTTCTAATATTGCAGAAGCATAGCGTGGGGGGTTCTTTATATAATTTGCCTATTATGTTTCTAAAATACATTCGATATTGCGAAGGCGTACTCCGGCTGACGGACGCCCAAAGCCTGTTGATTCTTTTAAAACAATGTTAATGCCAATATAATAATATAGGTAAATAAAGCATATTCATTCATTCATTCACAGAAGACCCCCCTCGTCGCGCTATAATCTGATAAAAACATCAAAATCCTCCTTCAACTGCTTGAGATCACCTTATTCGCTTGAAATCTCGTAATCCCTTGATATCTCAATGACGTCTGATATGGCGTTGTACTTCCTCCTCCCTAATTCCACCACCCTACTCACATCCCACCCTCTCCATACTCTCTACTCCCCCCTCAGCATTCCTCCCTCCACCTCCCCCATACTCTCTACTCCCCCCTTCACCATACTCTCTACTTCCCCTTCCACCATACTCTCTACTCCCCCCCTCAGCATTCCTCCCTCCACCATACTCTCTACTCCACATTCCCCATACTCTCTACACCCCCCTCAGCGTTCCACTCCCCCCTCCACCCACCCTCTCCTCCTCGCCACGCCACTCCTCCCTCCACCCACGACAAGAAACTATGGTGAAATCTGAATTGCGACATCCCATTCCGTTATATCGTCCTGTCCTGAGGGGGTTTTTGGGGTGTTGTGGCAGGGGGGGGGGGGTAGTTTTACCCATAAATTCCAAAAATGAAACGGTCTGTCAGGTGACACCTCATTTTAAAGGTTTATACACCCTGAATAAGATTATTAAGTCAGAATTTTGCTATATATTATTCCGCTCTCAAACTGGTGCACTTTGAAGATGAAGAAACGTGGTTGATACTATAGATATTCTTCATGGACATCGTGTTCTTTAATAAAGACATTTTACATAAAACCAATTATTTCTTCGAAAATTCGCTCTTATAGCCATGCTGCATGACTGTGGAGTTTTTTTCATTGGTCGATTCCAATGGTTCATTATCGAAGAAATCAAAACGACATGCGACATTACGAAGAGGTAGCTACGAAGCGGTCTATAGTTTTATAGATAACTTGAACCGCTCGTAGTTGTGTTACTACTTTTTTTACCCACATTTTTTCATCCTGTGCAGCTGACCTGCCACTGAGGGTACGTGCGTCTGGTTAACATGAAACTTTTCTATAAAATCGGACGATTCCAACGAGCGGTGAACGATTACCGCGGGATGTACACAGACGGAGTTACAATTGAATCGGTGAATGTTTTGTGGACATTCGTTTTTTTGCATTTTTCCTCGGTTCTACATCACCACCTCAACATGCGGAAATGAGCAGCACCTTATTGCGCACCTAGAATACCTACTGTTCATCAACAATTTCTATAACAGTTACTGTGTTTCCATACTTGGCTATTGTTTAAAAAAAACTCAATACATCGATTTCATAAAAGAAATTTTTATAGCAGCAAATGCATAATTATTTATTTACTTGTCTCTTCAGTGGCGGACACTGAAATCCTAGTGTAGTAACGACCTCCTCTCGGTCGAAGTCGCTAGTTGCTAAGTAGGGAAATAAAATTACTCATTTTAGTTTAAGGACGAAAAATGAGCCCGATGATGAACAAAAGTATTTTAGCGTACTTATTAACCTTAAGAAAGTACAAATCATCAAAAAGAAGTACAATACTTCTACAAAAAGTACGGTTGGCAACCCTGCTTCCCAGGGGTTGCCAGCATTCTTATAGGAAATGTTATGCACATTCCATAAATATACCTTGTATTAAAATATTCAAGATGATAATTTTCACCTAACCCCCCCCCCCCCCCCCCCCCAACACGTTTTTTTACTCTGCTGCCTGTTTCATTGATGGAACTATGCACATAGGTAAACATTTTTCTGTTATTTAATCAGAATCAATATCTTCATGTTCACACAATAGCAATTTTGCCTCTTCCTCCAGTTCTATGGTTGAATGTTTCCATTCAGACTTCATCAATGAAATATGGGGATCTGATGAAACAGATTGTGAAAAACTCTGCAAATTCTTGACACAACGGTTCATTATCTTCTTTGTACAGATCACCCTTCTGTCTAGATCACTAGGTCTAAATGTCTAGATCCTAAATGTTAGATTAATTATAATTATCAATTATCACTAATTATTAACAATTTTATCAAGTACCTAGTGAAAATTATTATAATTTATTGTTAGGTATTAATAATTCGTATTTATTATTAATAATAATTATTATTAATTATGATTAATTAATACGATATAATTCTGGGGTTTTTAATACTACGTCGGTCATAATTTT
This sequence comes from Stenodema calcarata, assembly GCA_963920205.1. Taxonomy (NCBI): domain Eukaryota; kingdom Metazoa; phylum Arthropoda; class Insecta; order Hemiptera; family Miridae; genus Stenodema; species Stenodema calcarata. Next base: position 4,642,609 of record OY986051.1, on the reverse strand, counting down.
TCTATAAAAGAAGTACCTACCAACAAACATTCGAAATTACCTTCATTTCCGTAGCACGAAACGCACCTCAGAACAACAAACTCGACATCTCTTAAGCCATATGATGTTCCAAAGAGGTTGTTAGTATGAAAATGGACCTGTATTTCAACAGTTTGATACACGATCGTGTTGTGAGGCACAATCTTTGAGCCCTCATTGTGAACGAACGGCTGGTCGTATAAAGCTGCGGATGGTCTTAAAAAATTCTACGGAACAAACTCTATCTAAATATGAAATAAAAAACATACCGTTCTATATGAATTTTTCGAGATATGGAATTTTCAAAATTTCAAAATTCGTTTTGAACCCCTTACCCTTGACCTAGGGTTATGAAAAGTTTCGAGGACCATTGTGGGGCTGGTCCAAACCCAGAAACCAAATTTCGTAATTTTAGCTCAACGCTAACTGGGCAAAGTGGCGCGGACGGCGGACGGCGTACGGCGGACGGCGTACGGCGTACGGCGTACGGCGGACGGACGGATTTTTTTTTATTCGATTTTCTGAATCTACGTATCTTGAAACGTAAACCAACAAATTTTGAGGGGGGGTTAAAATTTTTTTTTCTTTGGGCGATTCCAATGGTTCATTATCGAAGATAATAAACCAAAATGTCTTCATTTGCTGCTTTTTTGAGAACTTTCGTGTGTTGGAGGTTCGAAATCTGTTAAAATCCTTATTGCGCGATTTCTGGGCCTCCTAGGACATTAAACCAATCGGCAACATCATGGAATTTAAAATGGACCTGCTATGAACCAATTACACGGTTCTACTGAGGAAGGCATAATATACTGGTCAGCTGTACTTCGTAACAAATAGTCTTCCAGTTTCGAAAACCATGAGTTCGCACTCATTTACGTCCATGTTAAACAGTGGAATGAAGAATGGGTCGACAACAGGTGTAATTATCATGTCATTTAAGGAAAGTTGTCAAGAGGAAGGGGGTTCCGTAGTGCTAAGAGGTTTTACATTTGTAATTCTTGTATGGTAAATTGTATGGGAAATTTGCCTTTCTACAATAACTTGTTCTATTGTTGAACTAATAATTTGTTCTATTGTTACTAACCTTCATTCTCCTCAGTAGCTTCGAAACTAACTCATTGAACGAATCGTCCATCATAGTATCAGACTCATCCAAAACAACGTGTTTCACGCCCTTTAAATCGTATATACCTGCACAGAAATTGGGAAAGAGCTAACAATATTCATTCATTCAAGCCCTAATCAGCTCACCAAATACAGGGAAGCGAGGAGTACTTAGATCAATGAATCAGGGCAGAAAAGTAATAGCTTCGTTTCCTGAGGAACCTCAGTGCGCCCCGCGCGTGCGCAGAAGCCGTTTTCCGCCGATATTTAGATGGCAGTGGACCCCAAAGCCGTCTCCTGTGTCCTCAAATAAAATCTGTGTTTCCTGTAGCTGTAGTGCATGCCCCGGGGTCGCCCCGTCGAGAGAGCAGGGTCGACCCAGGACTCCGCCACTGCCTTTTTGATAATTTTCCGAAACCCCATATAACCTACATCCGCGGAGATAACCTGTTGCTTGCTATGGTTTGTATTGCTTGCTTGCTATGCTAAACCTCCTGATAAGAGTCGTGCGAATACGGCCCTGAACATGCCCCTGCCTGTGAGCGGAACCCAGAACAAGCCCAGGGCACCAATCGTAGAAACCCAAAGAAAATCTGCCCCTACTCGGGGAAAACCTGGGGCTCCTCAGGAAACGAAGCAAATAACACGAGCAAAGGACTACCATATTTACCAACTGTGCAAAGCTTGCTGATTACTCCGGGCGTGCTGATCTGTATATCGACATCTCGAAAATCAGGATTCAACATCATTCTTTTAGTCCGTCCGCCGAGCAAGGTGTTGCAAGAGAAGGGCAGTTGATTAGACAGTAGTTTGGCAACACTCTGGAACGTATGCAGAAGATGGTGAATATTTGATGTATTGCAAGAAGCCTCAATATCTCCTGTGACAAACTTAATTTCAAGCCAGCAACGACAATCTCGATCAAATTACGTGCTATTCGTGCAAAGACACTTCTGGATTATACAAACCAACCCCAATCTGTAAGGCCAACTCTCGACTAGGGCACATGATCACAGCAAGAGGCGAATTAGGTGGCCGATCCTTCAACTCATTGTTCCACTTCATAACTTGCTGAATAATAGGAACTAGGTAAGCCAAGGTCTTCCCACATCCCGTTTCTGCTGCGATCATAGCATTACTTCCACCAAGAATTACGGGTATACTCTTTTCCTGAAACACAAAGCATGGTGTATGTATGTTGTATGTTATCCTTGATGTTCTGAGAAGTAATTAGATTCAGTGATAGAATTGTAATTATGGTTACTTGAATGAGAGTAGGACGAAGTATGTTGATGGTCTTGAGAGCATCCACAATATTGAGATCCAGGTCAAGATTGTCGAATGATGTTGACTCTCCAAGAAAGTAATCATTCATATCCATATCCTGAAAAACGCAATGCGTTCAACGATATTAGTATATCCAGGCTCAAAAAGTGTGTATAAAAAGAGTTGAAACCAAACCGAATTTAGGAGACGAAATGTAGGTGGCAAAATTTCAGTTTTTGCTTCCTAGTGTGATTGTCATTTGTGTTGATTCTCTGTATTGCACAATAGGCCTTACAATTTGGCGCAGTTTCAAATAGGCCAACAATCAGTTTCCGACCAGCATGACGTTTTCTGCTCGCAGGAATTCGTAATGCATATTAGAATATTCTTGGCTCTTGATTCCAAACGGCAAAGGTGACTTGTACAAGTTAGCAGCCTAGAGAGCATCCCAGCGATGGAAGTGATGCGAGTCGTGGAGGGAGTGTCAGTTTGTTCAGATCTGACAGCTATTGTACCGAATCGTATATTTGTTGATGATGAAACATTCAGTGCTCTAACCCACACCTTATCACCCACATCAAAGTTCTAAATAGGCTATTCCTCGCCCTATCGTGCTTAGCCGCTCTGATTGTGGCAAGGCTCTGACAATCATCAGCAGCTTTTTGACAGTACCTGGCAATGTCATCCGATGGTTTGTTAGCATTATGGTAAGCTCGTAAACGCGGGTCTTAGTCCCCCCCCCCCCCTTGGTAGAAGGATTAGAGGGGGGATCATCATTATTTCCACTGCAGTCAACAGCTCACTCCATTTATGGTGTACTTCAACAAATAAGGCTGCTCTCATGCATTGGGCGAGCGTGCCCATATAGCGTTCAGCAGGGTTGGCAGCTGGATGTCTGATGAAGGTATTCACAAACTTGACCCCAGCCTGTCTCAACTTGGTGAGCCAGAGTAAACTTCTGAACTGGGTGCCACTGTCAGCGAGAACAGCCTCGATAGAGCCATAATTGGGAACATAATCGAGAAAAATGCAATCCAACACAGCCGTACCTGAAGCATTTATGAGGTACAATCCTTTCCAAAACATTGAGGCCTAGCAAAATAGTATCGGTTGAACATGTTTGATTAATCAATAAGGTGTGCGCACGTTGTTTTTTTTTTTTTTTTTTTCTTTTTAAAGAAGATGCTTTATAAAAGGCAAAAATTGACCTCATGCGCCAAAATGACCTTCTTTTGAATTTATAGAAAAGAAACCAGCAAGGTGATTGACTGACGCTTTCAGGAGTACCAATGTACTTAAACTTCTTGAGACAACAAAGTCCTCGCTCCAAGCGGCCATTTTCAAGCTGGTTTACAGCTGTGTTGCTTGACAAAGAAATATTTCAAACGCTCGCTTCCTTCTTGTGAATTTTTAGCTTTTAAGCTAAAAACCAGAATGAGTTTTGACCTGACAATTGGTTCTTAAGGGGTTTTTAAGGGCGCTAAAAACGAATTTGTGGTCAAAAATGCGAATTTCCGACCCATGCGCACACCCTATTCCGTCAGGTTTTCCTTAGTTTTCAAACATCGTCTGCCTCCCTACAAATGTTTTCTCACGAATTATTTTTTAACAATTTGACTGGCTCTTGTTGCATAGAGACGGGTCTCAACTTCACCAATAAGTTAGTGACTCACATGCCAATTATGTGATCCATTCATTTGCCCAAATTGGCAGGGAATATTTACACTCCCCACATTGAAAACGTGGTGCGTAATCAGAGCATAGAGTCGCAGTGATGAATAAGTCGAGAAACTAGCTGTTGATGTTTCCAGTTTATCCCGACGTAAATATTACATATTGCAAATATTTAAAAGGTATTCTTACATTCTCGTACAGTCGAATGATGAAGTGGTCTCCTTTGGATTTATTATGATTCCATCCCTTAGAAGCTAATGGTACCTCCTTCATAGTGTATTTTTGATTCTTATAATGATTGAATTCAGGCCTCTGGCATTCTATGATAGCTGGAGTCTGAAATGTATTGTGAAATGATTAGAAGTAATGCAGTTTCAATAGGTACTAATGATGTAACATAAGAAGTTCGATAATGTTATGACCACAGAGGCGCTTCCTGAACTCCAATGCCCTCATGAGACTTACACATCGTAGTTTTGACCATCCCAACGAGGCTGGACCTCTACTCGTACGAGGGACGTCCGGAAAAAAAGGGGACAAATGCTGTTAAAAATAGAAAAATGCATATATTTTAATGAAATTTTCAGGATATGTTCAAAATTTAGTCCTTTATTTTTCAACATAGTCCCCAGCAAGTTCCACGCACTTCTGCATCCTAGGCACGAGCTACAACAATTGTCCCCTTTTTTTCCGGACGTCCCTCGTATATTCAATAGATCAGTAGTATAAGAATACCAATCCTGGCGCACATACTTAAACCTCTGATAAAACTTTTCACCACAAAAACATCAGAACACATTTTTTACCACAAAAACATCAGAACCAGTGACTTTTTCCATTAAGCGACTTAAATCCCTGTTAAAACTTTTTTTTATCACAAAACATCATAACCTTTTCACGGTAGTCGGCGACTTTTTTAAAAATATTTTTTCATCAGAAACTCTAGTAAACTCTAAAAATTAGGAAAAAATTTAAAATTAGGGGTCGATATTTTTGAAATTTAGCTCCCTCTGATGTTTTCACTAGAAAAAAAGAAAGGGGCTAGTTAAAAGGATGGGGAACAGGATAAATAGTATCCATAAGAATAAGTGGGTGGATAATATAAAAAATGAGGGGTTAGTTAAAAGAATAACTTTTATAATAAAATGACAACGCTTGAAATATATAAGAACGCCGTTAAAAAATCAAACTACTCATCTTTCAAGGATATTGAGAAAGGGACTTATACCATCTTGGAAAATTTTATAAAAGACACTGAATATGGAGAAACAGTGGTAGTAAAAATTGCCTATGATGACGACGAGATATGCTTGTTTTTGCCTAAAAGAATATCAGGGCGACTTGTTAATCACGTTAGAAATAATCCAGAAAGTCACCCTGAAAAACTTATTTATAAAGGAACTGATAGAAAGACAAATGCTTTTCTTATTGATTTTGCGTAAATATTATAATTGTTTTTCATAGCGTTTTAAGGGTAAATTTACCCTTAAAACAATAATATTATACTAAGTTGTTTTCCAAGACAAAAGAAAATGAGGGGTTAGTTAAAAGAAAGAAAATAATAATAAAATATAAGATGAAAAACAAAATAGTATTACCAACTGAAATTTACATGGAAATCCGAGATAGAATAACCCATCCGGTTGATCATATCAACTTTTGTCAAGCAATGAACATTTCAGTAAATATAGATTTTCTTTCTGGTACTACTTCGTGGTACTCAAAAGTAACTGAAGAGACATTAAGAGATTATGAAAACATTATCCATTGGGATATAATTTCTTATAACAGAAAACTCTCTGAAAATTTTATTGAAGAGTTTCAAGATAAAGTACATTGGAGCCTGATCTCCAGGTATCAAAATCTTACTGAAAATTTCATTCGAGAGTTTAAAGATAAAGTTAATTGGGAATTTATTTCACTTAGCCAAACACTATCTGAAGACTTCATCAGAGAATTACAAAACGAAGTTGATTGGGGACGTATTTCAATTACCCAAACACTATCTGAAGACTTCATCAGAGAATTTCAAAACGAAGTTGATTGGGATTTAATTTCTTATAAGAGAGAACTCTCTGAAAATTTCATTCGAGAGTTTCAAGATAAAGTTAATTGGGAACATATTTCACTTAGCCAAACACTATCTGAAGACTTCATCAGAGAATTTCAAAACGAAGTTGATTGGGTACGTATTTCATCTAACCAAAAACTATCTGAGAATTTCATTCGTGAATTCAAGGATAAAGTTAATTGGGGATATATTTCATCTCACCAAAAACTATCTGAAGACTTCATCAGAGAATTTCAAAACGAAGTTGATTGGGTACGTATTTCATCTAACCAAAAACTATCTGAGAATTTCATTCGTGAATTCAAGGATAAAGTTAATTGGGGATATATTTCATCTCACCAAAAACTATCTGAAGAATTCATTCGAGAGTTCCAGAATGAAATAGACTGCAATTATATTTACAATTACCAAAATTTAAGTGATGCATTCATTTGCGCAATCTGTCGGACTGTTGGACTAATTCTGTCATGAACCAGTTGCGTAACTCATCACCGATATGGCTCAAGGATAACAGAGACGATCTGCGGATTTTATCAGTTATCTTTTAGAAGCGGTCCGCACTGCACACAACGTTTCAACCTAAATATTTGTGGCTTGCTATTGTTGAAGATTCAGGCTTTTATTTGGAACTTCAGAGTTACAAAACGTACCATAGTGAGTGTAACAGTTCTACGAGTGGAATCCATGTTACTGGAATAGTAGAGATCGTACAAAAACTCTAATCAAAGTGTTTTGCGGCTGGAATTCCAGCCGCAAAATTTCATACTAAATAAAAGTCGGTAACAATGGAGATGTAGAAAAGAAGATATCAGGAACTTATATCTGTAAAGAACTAATACTCGATATGGCTTCCTGGATAAGTCCCTCATTCTATTTAAAGTGTAACGACATTGTTCTCATACATTTCGAACGAGAGTAATCAGAAGGTCGTGTTCTCCCACCCCCAAGCGCTCCTTCAGGAACGGCTTATCTGAATACGAAATCGGAACGATGTGACGTGAACGGTTGTTTATCTGTCAGCAAAAAGCGGTCTCCCCCACCCAAAGCGCTCCTACAAGAGCGGTCCTAGTTATTCTTTTATGAAACTACTCGATGTAAAATAAAATGTTTATTATAAATGCTGGAGTTGATTATGAGACATTGATTATCCTTGGAGCTCTCTCATGGTTCTTTCATGTGTCTGATATATTTTTTATTGAGTGTTTGGGCTGGTAGGTAGTAGGTATTACTTGCCCCAACAGAGTGCTCACCATGATGGCTGGTGGGAGCCGTTGTTCGGCTGTCCAACCTGTTCCCCCGTCCCAGCTCGTTGATAAAGACCGATTGTTATCACTTACCAAGTTGTTGCACTGTTATCATTATTATAATACACACCGTTTGTTTTATCGAGTTTCATCCGTTCTCGTGTGAAATAAAAAGAGTTGTTATCCGGTGTTTATTACGCGTGATTATTTCGTTTACCCGTTCAAACATTTTGGTGCCGTAAACCCGCGGATTGTGGTTAATGTCGAGCGTGTCCGAATTTAACCTAGTTTACCTCGCGACTTTGTTTACATCGGGTTTTTTCCATTTACCGTTTTACCGTTTTACCGTCGTTTTTCCCCGTTTTTCGCGTTCTACCGTCCAATAATGCCGCCAAAAGGAATTAAGAAGCGTAGATCCCGTCAATCGGACCCGGATTTTCCGCCGGACGATGCGGTTGTTCAATCGGTTCATCCAGTTTCATCTTCGTATGATGTCGTCAAGAATAAGTCTATTCAACTTGATCCCGCCGTTTTTGATCTGCTGAGTGCCCCTCAGCAAGACCTGTTGAAGAACATCAGACGTTGGTCAATCAGGGCTAATGCAGTTCTAGAACGACAACCGGTGGGTGCGCTGGCGGAGTCTATCAAGGACGATTTCCGTCGAGGAAGAATGTTCCTCGATGCCGTTGAGGAGGCTCAGTTCGATCAGCAGATCGAGGAAAATCTGCTTAATCAGGTAACTTCTGTTGTTGTAAGTTTGGCTGAGCGCGTCCCCGTTGAAATTAATCCAGCTAGCGCTAAGAAAGAGGTTGATGACGAAGTTGTGCTCAGTCATGAACACGCTTACGCTCAGATTAAAATGATGAATCAGCTGCTCACAACCGTCCCGTTATTTGAAGGTCAAATCTCCCGCTTTGCGGAGTTTAGGAAACTGTTTGATGGTGCAGTTCATAACATGAAGCACATACCCGATGAAATTAAATTTGAAAAACTGTTGAGCAAGCTTTCTCCCGATCTCCGATCATCATTTGCCGGTAGCAGCTATCAGCAGGCTTATGACGCCCTGGTAGCGGAAAATACCTCAAAATACCGTTTGGCTCGTTCAGTATTTGCGCAGCGCATACATGTACCCCGTTTGGAAAGGCCCAACGTTGCTGACTTGGAACATTTCCACAACGATGCTCGTTCATGGGTAGGATCAATGCTCGACCTCCCCACTCCCAATCTTCGGGACTACTTATTGTTTGAAGCCCTGTTTTTTTCCCTATCCGCTGAGCTCAAAGAGAAGTTCAACCGGGAGGTGATGGAACAAATGGATGCCATCCCCTCTCACTCTGATCTGCTTCGGTTTATTGGAAAGGAGCTAAGGATAGCTCGACTGGTCCCAGAGGAGAAGCAGGGGAATAAAAAAGCTCCAACCACTGTTCAGAGAGCCCGTTCACCCTCACCATCCGGGTTGTCAGCCCTTCTAGCCACCAGTTCCACTCCACGACCGTCACCCGCTTCAAGACCCGTTCAAGAAGAAGAAAAGATGGCCATGATGTCCCTTTGTTCCAGCCGTTCGCCCCCCAGTCCCCCCATAGAAACATCAGCCTCGTTATGAAGGTACGACGGCGCTCAGCCGGTTCCTTCCAAGGTATCATTGGTGAGCGCTACTGCCAAGAGCCCATTACCCGTTAAGTCTTCAACTGTTAAGAATTCAGCTGTTCGACGTCAACTTGTAGGTAATGTTAGGCGCATGTTAGCACCTAGGAATAATTTCAGGGGCCTGTTTCCTGGGATTGAGTCATCCAAATTAGGCGTAGCTGGCTCATCCCAACCCGTTAGTAAAATTGACGTCACCCATAAGTCCTGTTTAAAATTATCTCGTTTTGGGCTCACCCCTACTGCTGTAGTCCCCCTTTCCTCCTGTAGAGGGGAAATAATTAAATTCAGAGCTTTGATTGACTCAGGAAGTGAAGTCAATATTGTTTCCCCGTTAGTAGTGAAGAAGTTAGGACTCCGTTTGATTCCCATGAAGGGCAGTTTACAGGGAATTGGGAGTTCTTCAAACCCCATTCACAGTTCCGTTACTGCTCAGCTTCACACACGTTCTGGTAGGGTAATTCCTTTTGAAGCGCTCGTTATGGAGAGCCCCCTTTCGCCGTTGCCCAGCCGTAGTTGGAACCCTGCTTTATGGTCAAATATCACATCCATGGAACCCCACCTTGCTGACCCACAGTTTCACACTGCTCACTATGTTCAGGCTATTCTCGGAGCTGACATTTTTTCCCAATTGCTTCCCCGTTCCTCTGAGGTTGGTCTATGGGAGACTGACTTGGGAACTCTGGTTACTGGTGCCACTCCACCCGTCTGTAAAAAGTCCGTTCAATTCAGCCGTTATGCGCATCAAATGAAATACTCCAGTGAAGCGCCAGTTAACGAGATAGAGCCCCACCCCTTCCTTGTTCAAGCTAGATTACAGGCCGCTTATCCCTGCTTACAGGGACCCCATGTTTTCACTGTTCCTAAATTCTTGCCTAAGGACTACCACTCGCAAGTTCTTAAGGAGCTCTCTACCGTTTTGGAGGTAGTAGCTGCCAATCCTAAACCCCAACGGAAGCCGTTTCCCCGGTTCCCGTTCAGCAAGCAAAATGTTAAGTCTACTGTTAGTCAAGTTAAGCCCAATCACTCAACCCCTGTTCGAAATCTATTTTCTGTAGCTCCACCCATGGAACTTGTTAAGAACCCAATTAGTTTGTTCCAGCTCGCAGCCCATGTCTGCACGTCTGATTTCCAATTGGTATCTCCCAGTGTGGTGTGTTTCCCAATCAAAGATGAAGTTATACCTGCACCTACCAATGAAGTTTCTGTTAAGGTAGCAGCTGTTCCCGTTTCCACTGATGATCTGTTACGCCAGATGTTTGAAATTGAGTCTGTTGAACCCGTCTCCCCTTGGACGCCTGAGGATCATCAGGCTGAAAACCGTTTTTTGGAATCAGTTAGTAGAGATAAGTTTGGTCGCTACACTGTTGCTCTTCCGTTGTCTGAGTCTCCCACTGCTCTGGGTGAGTCCAGACACATTGCTTTAAGACAATTGTATAGGTTGGAAGCCAGACTAAAACGTAACCCTGTTTTAGCCACTGCTTACCGTTCGTTCATGGAAGAATATACCCAATTGGGACATATGAGGCTGTTAAGCTCAGAAGAAATCCCCCGTTCCCCCAATTATTACATTCCTCATCATTCTGTTCATCGTGAAGGTGATCCTGTTGAAAAAATCCGCGTAGTGTTCAATGCGTCTCAGCGCACTTCCAATGGCCGGTCTTTGAATGAAATTCTGCTAGTCGGACCAAAAATGCAACCTGATATATCCGTTATGGTAACCCGTTTCCGCTCTTTCCGCTATGTTTTTATATCTGATATACGACAAATGTTCAGGCAGATTCAACATCCGATTGAGGATCAGAACCTGTTAAGAATAGTTTGGCGCAACTCCCCCGATCAACCTGTTCAAGATTTCGCCCTCACAACTGTTACATACGGAACTGCTTCAGCCCCCTTCCTAGCTAACCGGGTCATCCGCCACTTAGCGGATGGAAATGAGGAAAGTTACCCAATTGCTTCCAAATTGTTGAAGGAAAATACGTACATTGACGATGTACATGGTGGGGGGAGTACCCTGCACTCAGCGTTAGAAGCTAGGGATGAACTGTTATCACTGTTAGCTACTGCTGGGTTAGAGCTCCGTAAGTGGGCCTCTAATTCTGATCAGTTGCTTTCTGGTATTCCAGAAGAGCACCGGCTTGCCCCCTCTGCTCCTGTTTGTCTGACCTCCGATGATGAAAGGCCATTGAAAATGTTGGGAATCTCCTGGAACCCTACCACTGATGAGTTCTACTTTAAGGTTCCCGTTTCTCTTACCGTTCACACCAAGAGAGAGTTAGCTAGTCAAGTTGGAAGGATCTACGATCCCGCTGGGTGGATTATGCCAGTTTCTGTTCAAGCTCGTTTCATTCAAAGGGAGATTTGTCGTTCAAAGTATGATTGGGACGATCCGTTACCAGGTTCATTTGTTCATGATTGGGCTGCCCTTGCTGATACCCTCAATTTGCTTCAGTCTGTTTCCATCCCTCGTCACATACGAGTGGATGCCCCCGTTCAATGGTTAGTAGGATTTGCTGATGCCTCGGAAAAGGCCTATGCTGCCACAGTTTATCATGTATCTCAGATGAACAGTGAATTTGCTGCCCGTTTAATTTTGGCTCGAGCAAAAATCGCTCCAATGAAGCCTCAGTCAATTCCCCGATTAGAACTGCTAGCGGCGGAACTATTGGGTAAAACCATGACTCGTGTCCGTTCCGAATATCCTTCTGTTCCCAATTCTGCAATAATTGCCTGTTCTGATAGCACAGTTGCCCTATCCTGGCTCACCGCTGACCCCGCTCCCGTTTGGAAGGTATTTGTGGGTAACAGGGTTGCTCGAACCCTGTCCCACTTGCCCAAAGAGCACTGGTTCCATGTCCGTTCTGCTGACAACCCCGCTGATGTTGCCTCCCGTGGAGCCAAACCTGATCAGTTAGTGAACTGTTCCTTGTGGTGGAATGGTCCAGATTGGTTGGCTTCCGACCGTTCCTTGTGGCCAGTGAGGAGGATTCGCCCTGATTTGAAACCCGATTCTGTTTCAAGTGAAATCAGAGCTTCATCGAGAGTAATAGCTGCAACTATTGTTGAGACTCCGTTTGAAGCCCGTTTTAGCTCTTATACTGTTTTGCGTCGAGTTACTGCTTGGATAATCCGCTTTATTAATAATTGTAAAATCCGCCGTTCCTGTTTGCTATCTCAGACTAGACCACCGTTAAGCACATCTGAGCTTCAGAAAGCCGATTCAGTTCTAGTTCGCCGTTCTCAAGGTCGCAGCTTGTCTGAGATCCAAGAAGCCACCATTAAAGGAGCTAAACCAACTAAACTGATGAAACAGTTGGCTATATTTTCCGATTCTGAAGGCACTCTCCGAGTAGGGGGTCGCTTATCAAATATGCCTGGGTCATTTGAGACACAGCACCCCGCTTTGCTTAAACCTTCTGATTTACTGGTACCGCTGCTCATCCGTTACGCGCACACTACATGCATGCATGTTGGGCCCAGAGCCACGCTGGCCCACCTGCGTACCCGATACTGGGTGATTGATGGGAGAAATGCCGTTAATCGTGTTTTAGCTGGGTGTACCCGTTGTTTTTCAATTAAACCGAGACCGTTTCAGCCCATGATGGGTCAGCTGCCTGAGGCCCGAGTCACCCGTGCCTTTGCCTTTGAGCAGGTTGGAGTTGATTTTTGTGGCCCGTTCACTGTTTCTATTGCCGGTCTTCGAGGAGCTCGAGCCGTTGAGGTTTACCTTGCCGTTTTTGTTTGTTTCACAACCAAAGCCGTCCATCTTGAAGTTGTTATGGATCTTAGTACCGATGGGTTTCTCCAATGCTTGGAGCGGTTTATGGGTCGCCGAGGCGTTCCTTCAGCTATTTGGAGCGACAATGGTCGTAATTTCCTGGGGTCATCCAACTTACTCAACCAAATCCGTTCTGCTAGCCCCCTTGATCATGTAGTAGCTGAACGACTCGCTAACCGAGGGGTGGAATGGAAATTCATTCCACCTAGGGCACCGCATTTTGGTGGGTTATGGGAGGCTGCCGTTAAGTCTGCTAAACGACTGTTGAAGGTCAATTTAAGAGACCAAACCACCACGCTTCAAACGTTCAGCACCGTTGCCATTAGGATTGAGGCCATTCTTAACAGCCGCCCGTTAGTTCACCAATCCTCCTCACCAGATGACATACTGGTACTTACCCCTGCTCATTTTCTCGTTCAACGCCCGCTTACTGCTTTACCTGAGAGCAATGTGTTTGACTTCAGCTCCCGATTAGCTCCTAAGTGGAAGTTTGTTTCTAATCTGGTAAGTCAATTCTGGAAGAAGTGGCACTCTGAGTACCTGTTAGACCTCCAGACCCGATCTAAGTGGAATACCCCTGATCGCCCTGCTACAGTGGGGGATGTAGTGTTGATTAAGGAAGACAATATTCCTCCTCTGTCATGGCCCATGGGTGTGATAGTGGACCTGATTCCTGGTAAAGATGGTGTAACCCGTGTAGCTAGAGTCCGGTCTGGTACTGGGGAGAAACTCCGCCCGTTAGTCAAGCTCTGCCCGCTACCAAAGGACTGTTAGTGCCCGTTTCTTAAATTTGTTAGAATGAGTGCCTCATTGTGGGGGGAGGATGTTTGGGCTGGTAGGTAGTAGGTATTACTTGCCCCAACAGAGTGCTCACCATGATGGCTGGTGGGAGCCGTTGTTCGGCTGTCCAACCTGTTCCCCCGTCCCAGCTCGTTGATAAAGACCGATTGTTATCACTTACCAAGTTGTTGCACTGTTATCATTATTATAATACACACCGTTTGTTTTATCGAGTTTCATCCGTTCTCGTGTGAAATAAAAAGAGTTGTTATCCGGTGTTTATTACGCGTGATTATTTCGTTTACCCGTTCAAACATTGAGAATGTTCCCAATAAAAAATTGTTATTTATATTGTTTATCCTTTTTTTTCCTCCTCCTTTTTTATTTAGTATTTTAAAATTTAGTGAGTTGTAATTCCTCAGGATAAAAAGTTCCTAGGATTTCCTCTCCACTTAAATCTTTTATTTTATAAGTAACTGGACTCGTTTCTAAAATCTCACTTATTTCAAAAATCTCTTTCGTCCAATTTGTTTTGTATTTGTTTGCAAAAGTTTTCTTTGATATCGTAATTCTCACACGATTTCCAATTTTAAATTTCTTTTTTACATTTTTTCCACTCTTTTTAAATAAATATCTCAGAATTTCATTTTCGTTTCTCGCATCGACTTGAGCAGGTGTCATTCCAATGGATCGATGAACGTCTTGTTTGTTGTACTCATTAACTAATTCCTGTAAAATATCGATCCATTTTTTATTTCCATTCACCTCGAATCGAATTTTCATTTTCTGATTCAAAGTTCTGTTGAATCTTTCGATGATTGCAGATTTTTCTAAATTTTCCGTGTGATACATTTTAATTTTATACTCGTCTAAAAGTTCTTTGAAAAGTCTATTTTCAAATTCTAAACCTTTGTCCGTGTGAAGGAGTTTAGGAGTAGAATGATTATGAGATTTTACATTTTCCAAAACTCCTTTGAAAGCTTTTGAAACTACCATTCCGTTTTTCTTTTTCAATGGAACTGACCAAACGTACTTTGAAAAAGTATCAATGATATTCAACATGTAACCGAACCCCTTGTTTTCATTCTCGTATTGTTTCATTATAATCAAGTCCGCGGCCCAAAGATCATCTTTTCCATGAGTAACAATTTTCCTTTTCTGAAATTTCTTTCTAACGGGTTTATGTAATTCCTTCGCAAATTCCAACTTTTCGTTTTCAGATAAATTTATAACTTCAGTTTCAGGAACTACGTTAGTTTCCTCATTCGGATTTTTTATGAATTTACTTTTATTAGTTTTACATTTCACACATTTAGCAGCAATTCTCCACCTTCCGTTCACGGTTTGTACAATTTCCGCGTTTATATTTTTTGTTTGTTTTTTGCATTTATGGCAATAAATTTCATCCTCCATGTTTTATTTAAGGAAACTTTTTTTTAATGGAGTAAACTCCATTAAAAATATACATTCTTACTTTAGTTTTAAATACGGGACCCGTCGAATCGACGGGTCCCATTAAAGGTAATACGGAGCCCATCAGTTTACATTTCTATTAAAGGTGGGGGCGAATCACCCTCCCCTTTAACGTTAAAGGCGGAATACAAGTCGAGAACATTTAAAAATTTCTTTTAAAACTCTTAAATAGGGGTAGCGAATCGCTACCCCTATTTAACGTTAAAGTCGAATACGGGGTTTTAAGCAAGTTCTTGTGTTATCGTATTTTTGACTGGATTGTAAACGAAGCTCGAACCACTGACTAAAACAACGTAGCACGTTGTTCCTTCTGAACCACCTGAAGGTGCTGCTACCGCTTTATTGAATTCTACGTGTAAAATGATGTTGCTTTTACCACCGGAAATACTTTTAGGTTGATCCGTTAAATCTATACTGAAAATCGGATAATCTCTGTTGAAAAATTCGGGTTCATGATACGGTAAATTGTCTTGAGAGTTTGTTAACTTTTTGTAATCTAAATACGCGGAATAAGCTAAACAAAAATCATTTTCGTCGAAATCCAAATTGTAATTTTCCTCGGGATATCTTTTTCCACCGACTTCCAACCAGTAATTCCTAACATCTTTATGAACAAATTTAGCATTATCTTTCGTCTGATCATTGAGTACATCGGTTTGAAAAACTATGAAACACCAGAGAGGATTATAAACGTTTCTATAAATGTTAGTTACATCGAACATCAACGTTTTTCCGGAAACGTTTTTATGTTCTATGCATTGCCAACTTTTAAATCGAAGTTGGTAAGGGATGTTTTTCAAATCTGTAATCAAATTTACTTTAGATTCGTTATCGTATTCAATTACTGGAACTCTCAAAACGAAAGAAGTTATTTCTATTTTTCCATCATGTGGAAGCGGAGTTGCTGTATCTTTTTTATATCGAAATATCACGTTATTATCACTATTTCGAATAAAAGTAATTTCAAATCCCCCCTTGTAAATAGGAACTGTTAAATCTTTGAAAAATCCTAATCCTAAATCTCCCAAACAGCCAACAGCACTAAAATTCCCTCCTCCGATAGCTTTTGAATTGAACCCCGAATTGATTACGTTTCCATTATAATTTTTTGGACCCGAATGACATACATAACCCTGAACCGTGCTAGCAATCCCCGGGTTTTCAATTTCATCGACTACGACATTATGTTTTTTCACTTCTATGTTGGAAAATAAGTTTGCAACGAAATTATCAACAAGTCTTACATCCATGTTTTCACTTTTATATGGTTTCGTAGAATCGATTGAAACACATTTACCAGAAATGTAATATTCTACATCTTTGCAAATAAATTCGTCATAGAGTTCTATTTTGAAAGTAGTCCTTTTGTTTTCGGCATTTAAATTCAAAGTCGATGAAGGATTGAAAGTTTGGAATTGTTTTCGTACAATACCATCTTCATATTTATCAAAAACCTTTTTACATTGATGCATTCTTTTATTATAGTAAACATAATTTTTTTTTTATTTAGGTACTATGAAAAAAAATTTTTTTTTATTTAGGTACTATGAAAAATTTTTTTATGAGATTTTCTCATAAAAAATACAACTCACTATAATAGCTAAATTTAAACATTTTTTCTAATCGCGCTTATAATTTCCGCTTTCCCCAATTCTTTTCCCTTTTCTAAAAGTTTTGCTTTTTCCGTATCATTATTTTTATAACCGTTCAAAATGTTGGTTTTCATATCGTTGTAATTTTTAATTTCTTGTTCAATATTGGAAAATTCCTCATCTGAAATTTTCCCATCTTTCAAAGCATTCGTGAATTTTTCCTCTATAGAATTTAATTTTGTTTTCGACAAAAGTTCGATATCCGAATGTTTTTTAATTTTGTTTCCTACATAACCGGCTGAAGTTCTCAGGATTGCGGAAAATGTTGTTAATCCTGCTGAAATTGGAACTCCAAAAGGAATTGCTACAGGGAGAGTGATGCAAACACCAATCATCCCCAGTTCGGTTAATGTAAAGAAACACTCTATTCCGAAAAATGTTTTCGATAATTTGCAGTATTTTTTCTTCAAATTTCCCCGTGTTTTCATTTCGTTTTCTAAAAATTCGTATTGTTTCATAATGCGATTTATTCTATAATCGTTGGAATTAAATTCCGGAGTCGGAATCTGAGGATAAATGTTTTTGTAAAACGTAGTATATTGTATATCGTTTTCAACTGCAGGAGCAGACGGATTTTCATCAATGTTGTTCATCTTATTTATTATATAAAAAAAAAAAATTAATTACTTTTCAGCAACAAGTAAGCTTTAATATCGTTGAATTGAATCGGTTCGTTATTTCCCATGGTTGTTGATAATTTTATCATTTTTATTTCTTTCAGTCCTTTTCTTAGTGGAATGAAAACTATATTATTTGGTTTTTCCGCGTAAATAGTATTAGGTGGTAGTGAGTTTTCTAGGAAAGAAACATGTAGTAACTCATGTTCAACGTGCAAATGTGGGTGTTCCTCGTGATTAGTAAAGCTGTATTCCGTAATGTTACAATGCCATTCGATTATTTTGCCCGAAAATACGAGTTGAGTAGGATTGATATCCGACACGTAGTTGGTGTTCTTTTTGAATAAAATATCGGAACCTGAACAAGCTTTCAATTGGAATAAGTCACAAAAGTTACCTTCATTTATAATCCACATATCCATGGGAAAGTTAGCAGTAATTCTGTACGTACCGTCGGTTAGGCGCTCGAGATAGAATTTTAAGCTATTCGGAACAATTTTTCGTATTTCTCGTTGTATTTCATTCACCTGGTTCTCGGGATACTTTTTCAAAGTGTCTGAAAAATCTTTCGATAATAAAATGTTATGGAAACTAGTCAAATGACTAATCAACATGGCTTTGAACGAACCTATTGTGAATTCACCATCAAGTTCACACTGATGATTTTGCAGCTTATCGGGTAAAGGAAATACGAATGACAACTTGAAGTTTTTTATCTCAAACGTTTTCCTAGTTGTAAACAACAATGCCGACACACCCAACTGATACTCTTTATTAGGATCGAGTTGAATTGGTCTTTCAAACCTTAGTGTATCTCCAGAAATTTTTATAAACATTATTTATTATATAATAAATAAATAAAAAAAAAATGAATCCAAAATATAACAAAAGCTATATCATAAAACCTACACCGTTTGACCCGATTAGCAAGAGAGATGGTTTACTGCCACTTCCAATTAGGTGTTTAATAATTGGTACGAGTGGATGTGGAAAAACTACATTGTTGTACAACCTCATTACAGAACCATGGGGTATTCCCTTTGAAAACTTTTATGTTTTTTCTAAATCATTAGAACAAAAAGTTTATAAAGGCTTGAGAAAAGCTTACGAAAAACTAACTGATAAAATTGGAAAGGAAATTGCTCATTTCTATAGTAGCTGTGATGAATTAATCGGTCTAGATGAATGCCAACCGAACAGTTTGATAGTTTTCGATGATTGTGTGAATGAACAACAACAGCAAATTATAAAGGATTACTATGTAAGAGGTAGGCATAAAAACATTTCGTGCATTTATTTGACTCAATCCTATACTAAAGTTGATAAACAGTTGATTAGAAATAACGTGAATTTTCTTTGTATTTTTAAACAGAGCAATGCTTACATTAAAATAATTTATGATGAGTATGTAGGATCGGATTTTACTTTTGAACGGTTCAAAGAAATTTGTGGTGAATGTTGGAAGGATACATTTGGTTTTCTAACGATAGACGCAACACTAAAAAAAGAGAGTGGACGATACGGAAAGAATTTCCAGCTAGAAATAACTAAATAAGCATTAACCAAATGTGTATATAATAGATCTTGATCTATTATATTTTTTATGTACGTTCGGTGAATCGTCAAAATTAACGCTCAACGCTCAACGCTTAACGCTTAACGCTTAACGCCTACCGTTCAACGCCTACCGTTCAACGCCTACCGTTCAACGCCTACCGTTCATCGCCTACCGTTCATCGCCTACCGTTCAACGCCTACCGTTCAACGCCTACCGTTCAACGCCTACCGTTCGGTGAATCGTTAAAAAAATATATTCTATAATAAATGATTGATGAAACATTAAAAAAATTAGATGCAAAATATAAAAATGCTTCAAAAGGCAAACCAAAAGATAAAAACCAAAAACTTCAAGAAACTGTTGAGAGTAAATCTGAAAAGATAGTTCGAAATACTTTTAGGAAACCTAAAGAAATGACTGTCAATGAAGCCAATAAAATTCGAGAAAAAGAACAAGAGTTGAGACGTGCTTTCCGAGAAGCAAGAGTAGATAAATTTAACGATAGAGAAACTCAGGAAAAGACGTTCGCACCCATCACTGAAAAATTAGTTGAATTGAAAAATGCAGTGAAACAAACTGATGAAGATATAAAGAAGTTGGAAATCGTACCATACACGCAACAGCCAATGACAAGTAGTTCTCCTAGAAAGAAAGTTGTAACTTTTGGACCAACTAACACATTCGAAATAAATCCTACTGAAACCTACGATATTGCTGGCGAAACTATGACTGAACCAGCTAGTAACGTTCTCTCCTCAATAGTAGACATGGTAGATCTAAATGAGTATCCATCCAGTAGTGTAGGGCCAAAAGGAATTGGTTCAATTGCGAGACTTTACATCAGACAGGGTGATAAACAATTTGGCATCTGGGGAAAAGAGGACAAAATTTACATCGGAGACAAACAAATTCGAGTAAATGAAGACGATCTCATAATTCAAAATGTAAAATATAGAGGAACTCATGGATTATGGTGTTTGTTAACTGATCCTCTAGGACCTGATCCTGATAAATACACTCAAGAGGATTTGAAAACTTACAAGAAAATTCTCATTCAAACGAATTCTCTATACCAAAAGAACGATCCAACTACGGGATTACCAAAGTCAAGTAAGGGGAAAAAGTACAGAGAGTTGATTGCTCCTATTTGGAAGGAATTGAAGGCAGGTAAATCGGGATCTGGATTGATCGAGTATACGGAAAATCCTGTGGAATATAAATACATCGATAATTTACAACAGTTGCAACAGCGTTTGTACTATTTGTACGCACAAGAACGAGCCGGTAATAACAATTTTCACAATGAAAAATTAGGAATTGTAAAGTTTATAAACGATCAGTTGGAAAAAAACTTAGATAATTCCAAAGGAATAGAATATCTGTTGAAAGTTGTCAACAGTTTACCGAAAGGAATCATCAAGAACGGATCTGGAGTTTTAAATACATTGTTGAACAAACTTGATGGTTTTGCACCCGAAATGCATTTACCTGGATACAACTACTGCGGTCCATTTACAAAACTAGATAAACGATTGAAAAGAGGAGATCCGGGAATTAATAAATTGGACGAAGGCTGTAAGCAACACGATATATCTTACAGAGATCATACAGACACCAAAGAAAGACATGTGGCAGATAAAGCACTAGAGGAAGTAGCAAAAGAAAGAATGCACTCGAGTGATGCGAGTTGGAAAGAAAAAACCGATGCAACTGCAGTGAGAGTTGCAATGAGGAGTAAACGATTCTTTGGTATGGGAGTTCGTTATTAAAAAAAAAATTTTTTTTTACTATAATAAATAACTATGATCATGAAAAAGGTAGATTTAACCGAAAATCAAATAGCCAAAATACAAGCCGCTTACAAAAAGCGTAGAAGTGTTACAATTCTTTTTACAGCGAAACAAATTTCGGGAAACGGAAAACATAAAATCAGTCTGTGGGAAACTCAATCGAAAGCATTTGAAAAAGCTAAAGAAAAAAAGAAAGGAATTACGTTAACTTTGGATTACGAACAACTACATTTGAATCACAAGGGTGGATTCCTACCACTGATATTTGCAGCAATGGGAGCAGCTGGAGCGTTAATGGGAGGAGGTGCAGCAGTAGCATCTTCAGTAATAGATTCTAAACATAAAGCCGCTGAAGAAGCCGAAATAAAACGTCATAATCTCGAGATGGAAAAACTAGCTAAAAATGCAAAAAGCCTAAGTATTGGGGCCGGTTTAAAAAAAAGAAAAAAACGGAAAACTACCAACCCTTGAGTAATTTAGATTTAACTCGTTTCGTGAAAATTTTTAAAATAAAACATTTCCGAGGTGTTTTCATGAAGGATGAACTCCCCGATCGACCTAAACCTGTTGAATGTGGAATTATTAATTTGGAAAATTCTTATCAAAATGGTAGTCACTGGACTTGTTACTTTAAAAAATCTGAAAAAGAAAAGTATTATTTCGATTCCTATGGAAACGCATCACCCCCTAAGGAGTTGGTAAAATACTTGGAAAATAAAAAAATTCGTTACAATTCCGAACAAATTCAAAAGTATAACGATCCTCCAATTTGCGGTCATCTGTCTTTGATAGTGTTAAAAGAACTTTCAAACGGAAAAGACTATGAAACTGTTTTAAAAACATGCAAAGGGATATTGAATTCTGAAAAAACTTGGTCTTAGTATAATATTGTTATTTTAATGGAAAATTTCCATTAAAACGTTTTTATGAGGGGTAAGTTAAAAGGAACTCTCCAATAATAGACAAAAGAAAAAGGTGGCGTCGATTCGACGCCACCTTTAAGAATTCAAAAAAATGAGAGGTTAGTTAAAGAATATATTCTATAATAAAATGTACGATAGAAGACATTGTAAAAAGTGCGACGTTAGCATTACTTATAAAAACTGGGCTAGACATTTAAAGTCAAAGAGCCATGGAAAAAACGACCCGGACCGGACAATGGATATCAGAAAACCTAAAAATGCGAAACCAGTATTTGTAAATCCGAGGAAATTGCACAAAGTATTTAATTTTTGGGAAAAAGTATTTGAAAAAAGCAAAGAACCTAGAAAAGCGAAATCAGTATTTGTAATACCGAGAAAATTGCACAAAGTATTTAAGTTCAGTGAAAAAGTATTTGAAAAAAACAAAGAACCGAAAACGGAAGTTATAGAAAAGGAAACTGCGTTTAAATCTAGATTGGTGACTTACGATATTAAAAATACGAAAGGATTTAAAGATGCTTCCAAATTTCTGAACAGTATTGAAAGGACCGTAACAGGTTTACTCAAATGGAAACTTAGAGAAATGAAACTAAAAGTTAATGTAGTTTTAATCGCAGAGTTTAAAAAAGGAACTAACAAAAATAACATGGAGTATCAGGAACTCAATTTCAAAACTAAAAACGTAATAATATTACAGTCGGCAGAAGTACCAAATTGTTACGATGAAATGAAACAGAAAATTCTAAATGAAATGGAATCGTTCGAAATTAAAGGATCTCAATGGCAACTTCATAAAATCAAACATCTGGAACTGAACGTTAACAAGTACATTCCTTTGAGAGGATCGTCTTACATTAAACTCCCTGATTTTCTACAAAGTAGAAAAGCAATTATAAATGTACAAAATAAAGATAATAAATGTTTCCTATGGGCTGTTCTTTCGGCTTTACATCCTGCAGACCGCGATTCTGATAGAATAGGAAAGTACATAACATGGGAACATGAGTTTGACGAAGCGTTGAAAGATATCAGTTTTCCTATGAAACTTATCGATGTGAAAAAGTTTGAGAAAAGAACTGGGATTTCCATTAATGTTTACTGTCTGAATGAAGGAAATACTATAGTACCCTTGGAAATAACGAAAGATGAAAAGGAAAGACACATTGACTTGTTGTACTTGAAAAACAAGGAAACTGAACATTATTGTTGGATCAAGAATCTTTGGAAACTGGTTGGCCATAGTCAAATGTCAAAGGATGGACACAAAAGATTTTTATGTAAAATGTGTTTGAATAGCTTTGGAACTCAGGTTAAATTAAACGAACATAAAGAATATTGTGGACTTCATAAAGCTGTTAAAGTAGAACTACCAGAGCCTTATGATAACATTTTACAATTTGAAAATTATAGACACTCTTTAAAAGTACCTTTTACAATTTATGCAGATTTTGAATGTACGTTACAAAAGATTGATACCTGCAAACCAAATCCCGATGAATGTTATACAAATGCCATTCAAAAACATGAACCGTACAGTTTTGTTTACTACATGAAAAATTCCGAAGATGATAGTAGGAAAGACTATGTAGACGATTATAAACTTGTACAATATTCTGGGCAGGATGTGGTAAAAGTATTTTATGAAAAAATAAAAAAGGATGCCATAATGGTGGCGAAACAATACTATGACATTAATATTCCCATGACAAATTTAACCGAAGAACAACAAAGAGAATACGATAGTGCTGAGAGTTGCCATATTTGTGAAAGAAAATTTAATGAACTTCCACCTATAATTGAAAATAGACATGATGTACTGAGAAAAACAATTAAACACTTTATCGATAACAAAAATGATGTTAAAGCAGATGAATATATTGAACAATTAGAAGTTTCGAAGGAAAATATACCTGATAATTGTATAAAAGTACGGGATCACTCACATTTGACTGGAATGTACAGAGGAGCGGCTCATTCGATTTGTAATTTAGAATATACAAATCCAAAGTTTATTCCAGTATTTTTCCATAATCTTTCTGGCTACGATGCACATCTATTTATTAAAGAATTTGAAAAAGATAATTACGATATTAAACTTTTACCACAAAGTGAAGAGAAGTACATTTCCTTTTCTAAAATGGTAGCTTATGAAAGTGATGAACTCGATAAAAATGGCAACAAAAAGAAAAAGACTATAGAATTGAGATTCATAGATTCTTTTAAGTTTCTTTCTGCTTCTTTAGATTCTTTAGCTAAAAGTTTAACTAAAAATCAATTTAGGGAAATAAGAAAGTATTTCCCAAAAGAACATCTCGAACTAATTACTAGAAAATTAGCTTATCCATATGAGTATATGGATTCTGTTGAAAAATATCGAGAAACTATCCTTCCACCTATAGAGAAATTCTACAGTGAACTCACTGGAGAAAATGTTAAAGAAAATGATTATAAAAATGCTCTAGAAATTTGGTCTACATTCAACATTAAAAATTTGGGGGAATTTACAGAACTTTACAATAAAATTGATGTTCTTTTGTTGGCAGATATCATGGAAAACTTTAGAAAAATATCTTTAGAAAAATATAAATTAGATCCCGCTTGGTACTATACAACACCAGGTTTCGCTTGGGATTGCATGTTGAGAATGACCAAACAAAAGATTGAATTGTTAACGGATTATGATAAGTTTTTACTCATAGAAAATGGAATAAGAGGTGGAATTTCTCAATGTTCAAAACGATACGCGAAAGCCAATAATAAATATATGGGAGATCAATTCAACAAAGAAAAAGAATCTGTTTTCATTGAATACTTGGATGCAAATAATCTTTACGGTTGGGCGATGAGTAAATTTTTACCTTATGGAAATTTTGAATGGAAAACGGATCTAGATAATTTCGATATACAATCCATTCCTGATGATTCGCCCAAGGGCTATATTTTAGAAGTTGATTTAAAATATCCTCAAGAACTCCACGATTTACACTCTGATTTTCCTTTAGCCCCTGAAAATAACTATGAAAATGAAAAACTACCAAAACTTTTAAACACGTTGTATGATAAGAAAAAATACGTTATCCATTACATTACGTTAAAACAGTATTTACAACTAGGAATGAAATTAGAAAAAATTCATAAGGTTTTAGAATTTGACCAAAGTGCTTGGTTAAAAAGCTATATTGATTACAATACAAATCTTAGAGCAAAAGCCGAAACACCATTCGAAAAAGACTTTTTTAAACTTATGAACAATAGTGTATTTGGGAGGACAATGATGAATGTGCGTAAACATGTGGATATTAGGCTTTGTTCTGATGGATTGAAATTGGAAAAACTAATTTCAAAACCAAACTTTAAAGGTAGAACTATTTTTTCCGAAAACTTAGCGGCTGTACACATGGAAAAAGTAAATATCACATTTAAACAACCAATTTTCATTGGTATGAGTATTCTAGACATTTCCAAAACTTGTATGTATGATTTTTATTACAACACGGTTAAAAAACAATATAAAAGTGATGTAAATTTATTATACGGAGATACAGATAGTTTAATGATGGAAATAAAAACGGATGATTTTTATAATGATATGAAAAATATGTTGGATCATTTCGATACTTCCGACTACCCAAAAAATAATGTTTACAACGTTCCACAAGTTAATAAAAAAGTGTTGGGGAAATTTAAAGATGAGGTAGAAGGTAAGATTATAGATGAGTTTATTGGACTTCGTCCAAAGTGCTACGCTTTTAAAATATTCGAAACTAATGATGTGAAGAAAAAATCTAAAGGAGTAAAGAAAAATGTCGTTGATAAAGGTTTAAGTTTTGAGGATTATAAAAGATGTTTATTCTTTAAAGAATCAAACTATCAGAAACAGATATTATTCCAATCGAAAAAACACGATGTGTCCACAGTACAACAGAATAAGAAAGCTCTTTCCGCTCATGATGATAAAAGATTTATATTGGAAAATGGCATAGATACTTTGGCTTGGGGGCACTATGAAATAAACATAAGTAGAGACAAGTTTAAAACACACCTTGAAGAAATAATAAAAGAAAATGGAAAATGAAATAGAGGGGTTAGTTAAAAGAATATATTCTATAATAAATAAAGAGATATGGTTTTAAACGACGAGGCATTAGATATATGTGATGAACATGGAGGTTTCTGGAAGTTTGTAAAGACACCTGAATTTCGATTTTATGATAGAAACTGTGACGCACTAGACGAGATTCAACGTGCATTGAGGGAGTATAGACTTTCTAAACGGTTGTTAAAAGAACGTTTATTGGGCGTCGATGGTAAACCACCGCTCCGTACAAAGGAGGAAATAAAGGTTTTTCTTAATGAAGATAAGATTAAGGTTCCTAAAAATGCTACTGAAGATCAACTTAGAAAATTGTATTATAATGAGGTTAAAGCCGAACTGAAGAAGGCGTTTGAGTTTCAGTTTCGATACTGTTGCTAAAAGCTCAGGATGTTTGGAATATGAAGGAGATTTTATTTTCAATGTGTTTTAATGAGGATTCCTCATTAAAACGAACAATTAGATCAAGGTAATTTTATATCGACAATATTACCATCGTCCACAATTATATTTTTAGTAGGGATCATGTTTAAAAAAATCTTTACGTTCAACTCTTGTAGAAATTTCTTATCTCGTTTATTACGAATGACATAATTCTCCAACATTGTTTCGTCGATTTTCCTTTTACTTTTCCTTTTACATTTCACGTCTTTTACCGGTTCTTCAGACATTGTTTTTTTAATGGTATTTACGAATTTTTCAACCCCTACATTTTTCAACTGTGTTTTAAAATTTAAAATTTTATCAGTGGAGATTTTTCCGTATACTAGTTGTTCAATAAACCTGTACACTTTCATATCTCTATCTCTATCGATATATGCGAAACATTCAATGAATTCGATATGCTTAAGTGAAAATTGTAAATATGGATGAGTCATTTTTATTGAAGAGATCCTTTTTTTAGACCCGGTAATTTACCGGGTCTTGGAAAACAACTTAGTATAAATTATTGTTTTAAGGGTAAATTTACCCTTAAAACGCTATGAAAAACAATTATAATATTTACGCAAAATCAATAAGAAAAGCATTTGTCTTTTTGTCAGTTCCTTTATAAATAAGTTTTTCAGGGTGACTTCCTGGATTATTTCTAACGTGATTAACAAGTCGCCCTGATATTCTTTTAGGCAAAAACAAGCATATCTCGTCGTCATCATAGGCAATTTTTACTACCACTGTTTCTCCATATTCAGTGTCTTTTATAAAATTTTCCAAGATGGTATAAGTCCCTTTCTCAATATCCTTGAAAGATGAGTAGTTTGATTTTTTAACGGCGTTCTTATATATTTCAAGCGTTGTCATTTTATTATAAAAGTTATTCTTTTAACTAACCCCTCATTTTTTATATTATCCACCCACTTATTCTTATGGATACTATTTATCCTGTTCCCCATCCTTTTAACTAGCCCCTTTCTTTTTTTCTAGTGAAAACATCAGAGGGAGCTAAATTTCAAAAATATCGACCCCTAATTTTAAATTTTTTCCTAATTTTTAGAGTTTACTAGAGTTTCTGATGAAAAAATATTTTTAAAAAAGTCGCCGACTACCGTGAAAAGGTTATGATGTTTTGTGATAAAAAAAAGTTTTAACAGGGATTTAAGTCGCTTAATGGAAAAAGTCACTGGTTCTGATGTTTTTGTGGTAAAAAATGTGTTCTGATGTTTTTGTGGTGAAAAGTTTTATCAGAGGTTTAAGTATGTGCGCCAGGATTGGTATTCTTATACTACTTAGATCTTTTGTTAGCATTCTGTTTTCAACCTCTACGCCAAACATGATAATCAATATCTTAGCAAACAAGAAACTTCTCAGGTGCAACGGGTGAAATTTCCAAGCCCAGCGTTCCTCCCAGATAAAATGCATCCATTAAAACTAGAAATGCCCAGAATAACATACTTTAAATGGGGAATTTAGTCAATTTTTTCTTCCGAAAGTACAACCTAGGTCCTAGGGGAATAACGAAAATGATGGTTAGCTGCCTGACAAGTCTTCCCAAATATTTAGGGAATATAGAGAGGCTGGCCGCGTTTGAAAAAGAGCAAGAAGACCATATGACGTCACAAACAGGAATAAGTTCCATCTGGTCCAGGCTTTTCTCATCGGCCGACGTCCCAATTGATGTGCAGTTCAGGGTCTTTGATGCGGTGACATTGGCGACTGTGTGCTATGGTGCACAATTCTGGGGATTTACCGCCTATGAGGAAGTGGAATAAATTAAACGATTTTTCCTTAAAACCCTACAGAGACTGCCAAGAAACTCTCCTAATTACATTGTGTACAATGAAATGAAGCAGAGCTCAGTTTTCTTGTCCACTCTGGAGCTAAATGGGGATTACCTGTTGAGGGTCCTTAAGTTGCCGGATGATCGATTTGCCAAGATTACAGCTCTCGAGGTGGTGAGAAGGCAGACCGGATGGGCCGAGATCTGAAGGGGTATGATATGAGCGATATTCAGATGTACCTCATGGCAGCCCTTTTGACCCGGTGTGCTTTGGTTCTCTGTCTAAGGCAGTCTTGGAGGGCCAGAAGAGGAGTTTTATGGACTAAATCAGGGAAAGGGCGAATAATGCACAGTACCACTTGCTGTACCGCCACCTTGATGTAGACTACGTGAAGCCATTACCTTTATACCAATCTATGGTGGTTCTAAAGTGCCGAGGTGAGCTCCTGGACCTGAACTTCCAACCCTGGATTCAGAACCGGATTTATCTGTGTCCGCTGTGCAACCTCCGCGCTGATGAGACGGTCGAGCACTTCCTGGCTGAGTGCCCCATCCTCGGCTATGCACGCATTAGAAGTTTTGGAAGAGCTACGCTGAGCAGGAGGGAGTTGTTGGCGATCCTTAACGGCCCGGATTGGACGGCATTATGTGTCTATGTGTATATTTTAGTCCTGGAGCTATAGAGAATTTCTGACATCAGAATTCAACTATAACTCTTAAGCAGATCGGGTCTGATTGTTTTCTTCTGATTCGCTGGCAACAGGTCCTCAGTCCTTCTTGTTATTTGCACTACTTTGCGTTATGTTCATGCCTAATTGACTCCAACCCTTGGTTCCCCCGCATATCAAAGTTCTAAAATTATGTGCTTATTTGTATTTATATATTTATTTATTATGTATATCTTCGTTTCTTACACCAAGTACTCTCCTTTTATTATTGATATTTTGTTTATTGATCTCCTTATCAGTACTGTGAGACAGAACGCCCACTGATGGTCTTGTAGACCAAAGCGTTTCATGTAAGCTAATTACTGAACTAATATTATGTCAATAAACATGTTTTTCATTCATTCAACAGGACGAAACAAGACCATAATATGGTCATATTATGACGTCACGAAACCCCCGTCTCTGAAGCTCAGCGATGTCAGCGCCCCAAGCGGGGGTTTCTTCATGTTTTTGTGACGTCATAGGCGTTTTTCAAGTTTTCTCCTCGAGTAAATTTTTCAAAATGAATATATTCGATATATCGCTGGCGATACACGTTACTCTATGGCCGTACTAAGTAACAGGAGTATTATATTCGGAATCGACAATTGACGAAAATTCCCCATTAACGAAACCCAACCACTTCTCAACTGAGGTGGAATGTACATGAGAAAGACCCGTTGAACTTTTCAAGTTCAAGAGTTTCATGATCATGTTACAAGCTAGTTACTAAATCCAATTGAAACACGATTGTGACTCACATCATTCAAACAACTCAGTCCAGAGATTCAAACTGTTCAATTTGGTTAATCTATGCAACTGCAGTAAAATGCCAGATTATCACAATTACTGCATGTACAAACAAAAAAAAATTCAAAAAGTTGAGTAGCAAAATAAATACTGCTTAGCAATGCGCTGCTGCTGCTTCAGTTACCGTCCGTTACTTTCAAACCAGTTTGGGTTAATCTTCCATATTGTACAAATTCTGGCACTGTTCGGAACTGCTCTGTGCACCATGTCTATCCAAGTATCATCAAGTACCTACCTATATGAGTACACTGGAACCTGGTTGTAATAATTATTACCTACTGAGGTTATTGACAGAACACTGAGATTTGTTTTGAAAATGAGCAGGCTCTAAAAACGGTATGGTTACATAGATTAACCATCCTACCTATATGGGTCATTTTCCCAGAAAGGGCCAAACGCTGTCCCCAAAGGATTCTAAACCCTCCTTACTGATTTGGTACATTTAAAATAACTCTAATTATGCTATTACATTTTCTAACTGGACACAAGAGAGATTTAATATGATAATATGAATATTACACTGTTAAATTTTAATATGAACAGTCAAAATGTCCTTCCCCCGCCATGTCCCCACTTGAATTTCCTAACTTCATGTTCTTCTTCACAACCATTACTCATGCTTTTTGAACTTTCCAAGATTTCGTGCTGTTCAAAAATATATCAAGATTCAAATGCGAGGTTTGTTATATTTTTAGGAATGAATGAATTAAATTAGCAGGATGGAAAATGCTTGTCCTCAGGTTTTGTGTCTTTCCCCCGCCAACGTCGTTTTTTCGTATTTTGGTGGCTTCTAACCTATATCAGCCGACTGCGGTGCCCCTCTAAAGTGGGGAAACATCCCCGGTAACGGAGCGTCCAGCCACCAATTGTTTTTAGTGGCAGTAGATCAGTCAGAGTGAAAATGTGTGTCTGGCGGCGTGAGGCCACATGCAACCTGTGTCTTTCCCTCGCCTGCATTAACTTGGTAAGTAATTGCTCCTAATTTTTTTTCTTTGCTTTCTACTGATAGAGCTCATTGAGACGTTTCCAACGGTATATCATTTTGTGAAAACAGCATATTGTGTGTGTAAATCATGAGAAGAAACTGGTTGGTCATACAGCAACTGGTGTCTTTCCCCCGCCCACCAGAGTAGTCGGAGGGAAGACATAGCCTGCGGGGGAAAGACAAATATTCAAACCTTCTGTCTGATGATTTATACACCATCATTATCACGACCTCAATTGCGTACTCAACTATTAGATATTACCGGAATAGTAAAGTACCTACCTAGGTGGTTGACTTTTTTTTTCTTTTTTTTTTTTCGTCGTCGTTTTTTTTTTTGAGTCGTTTCTCTTGAACTTCTCTACAACTTCTTTTTCCCTTCAAGACACTCGTTTTTGCTACTTAATGAATAAGTCAATAAATGAAAAAAAAAAAATTTTTTGTAAATATTCAACGAATTTTCATTTATTTAACATTTAGTTGGTCCCACCCAGGTAGGTACCTATTTTCACTTAATTTGAATTAGCTAAGACCCGATTTTTTCTCTCGCAGTCCCAAAACATGGAAGATACTTTTAGAACCATTTCCTGTGGCTGTGGGCAGGCGCGATCTTCAGCACAATAACTGCCCTGATACGCAGAATGAAAACTCTGCTTAATATAGCGCAGTTAAATCTGTGCCGGCAATAGCAATGACGAGTTCTTTATCCAGCTAAATGCTGTTAAATTCTACTCCAACGCTTTCCTGATGATCTTGTTGAAATCGCTCTTTTTTTCATTATGGCTCATTTTTTGACAGATTTTTGAAGATGGCCCCAAAGAAGAGTGTTACTGATGAAGAGAGAAAGCGAAAGAAGAATGAACGAGATCGGGCTTGGTATGCGATGTATAAGGATGATCCTGTGAACGCGTTGGAAATGAAGGCGAAAGATAGGGAAAAATACAAGAAAAAGAAGGAGAAAATGAAGAGGGTTTCTGAAATTACTGACAGGGAAAAACGAATCAAGAGGAATGGCGAAATTCGAAAAGAGAATACAGGGATAAAAAAAAGGGTTACGTGTGACTGGAGGGGAAAACATTCTTGTAAACCAAACAGATACTCCTCTGGAATCAGCCATTTTGTTTGAACAGATTGAGTCCAATGCTACTCCAGGGAAAATTTTGCCTTACCAAATTTTGTCAGGGAAAAGAGAGCACAAAGAAGTCTACCTGACTACTACTTTCTGGGGTCTCACGAGAGTTTGCCATCAGCAAAAAACACTTCTACTTCAAGTAGCAAAAAAAAATAAATAAATAAATAAATCTCTGAAGAAACGCAAATCGATCACTCAGTCACCAATATTTTG
Organism: Stenodema calcarata; assembly: GCA_963920205.1. Taxonomy (NCBI): domain Eukaryota; kingdom Metazoa; phylum Arthropoda; class Insecta; order Hemiptera; family Miridae; genus Stenodema; species Stenodema calcarata. The sequence continues at coordinate 4,610,862 of OY986051.1, read as the reverse complement.
ACCGACAATGATCCAGAAATGCCGATCACGACGCTTCAAAATTTTGACACTGCGGGTTCACCACGAGACAATCAGCCTGGAGCGAAAAATGTTTGCCAAATGGACGAAACCCCGAATCAAGTCTGGATGTTATGCTCTAAAGGACTTTGTTTTTAAGTGGGGGGTGCCATCAATGAGAGGAGAAGTGGGATAACCTGTGATGGATGCCAAAACTTATCCTTCCATCTGTCTTGTATCCCTGAATCTAATCAGGTAGACCTGGAAAATTTTAATATGTTCTGATGTAAAAAATGTGATGGGCTATCATTGTGATATAGGAGTTGATGTTTGTCAATTGTCCTCATGCCAGAGGAGTACCGGTATTCGATTTTACTTATAATATTTTCAAGCCTTTTTGGATTCACATCTTGTAATATCAATTGAACTTCATAATATGTTTTCTAGTTTTGAATTCAAAGTTTCAAGTACGAATTTCACAATTTATATTTTACATTTTACTGCTCGAAGTTCTTCCCAGTTTTTGTACACGATACGAGGGATTTTGTATAATTATTTACTACGAACTTACACTTGGTTCAAAGTCAATTTTATTAGTCATTTGGAGTTTAGCTAGTTTATGTGAATACATCACTTTTTATTATTCGTTCTAAGTCGTTGAAATGTTGCCCGTGATGGGTATGCTCATAATTTTATTTACTTGAAGACTTGCTCTTTTATTGTGCTGCGCCTTAATTGGTTGTGATGAAAAATTTATGTTTATTTCTTTCTAGGAAACCGATGTTCTATTTTTCTAAGATTTGAATACAATAATTAAAAATCAAGTACTGTCAATTTTTTTCCATGAGTTTATGATTATTTGAACCCCTAGTAGCAATGGTGTCTTTCCCTCGCCACCAGTGTCTTTCCCCCGCATTCGAGTTATCTACACTTGACAGCCATATTGTCCTTCCCCCGCCTAGGGTGTCTTTCCCCCACGATTGAATTTTATATTTTCAATTTTAATTAATTAATGAACCCTGCTCTTGTATGTTCTTGCATTGTAGTTCAATCAGTGATTTGTAAAGAGCAACTATGATTTTTTCCGTAACGTTTTTCGATATTTTTAATTTCTAGAAATCAGAAGTTGAAATTCGCCCTTTCTGGGAAATTTCTGGGGTTCCTTGTTATATATAACAAGGAACCAAAATGGGTAAGAAATATCAGATTTGGATTCAGCACCGTTGGTAATACAGAATTCCAATTTAAAATATGGAATTTAAGAGTAGTTGAGCGGGGACAGGGTAAAGAAAATGGACGGTGCCTATTTACAGAGCAGCAGACGAACTAAACTTCTAAACGTCTAATAGACATCTATTGGTAGACGTAAACACGTCTAGTAGACACCTGCGGTAGATGTCTTTTGCTCGGTCAAATACACATCTATTCATCTAAATATGTAAATATGTAGACATATCTACAGGTAGAACTTGCGCCGTGTAGACGGCCTCTATTGACGTCTAGAATGCGTCTATCGATGTCTAGACCGCCTCTATTGACGTCTAGACGGCGCCTATCGACGTCAAGACCGGCTCTATCTACGTCTATGAAGAAGATGAAGTTTATACCAAAAATATACGTCTAGATTGGTTTAAATCAAGTCTGTAGATGAATGGAGATCACGTATACCACAGTTATATGATCTACAAGTGGACGTGGACTAGTGGACGTCTATTTTCTGTGTGGACCGCTACCAAAACATGCAACCCGAAGGTGTGGTACCTCGTAATGATTGAAAATAATACCTTGGGCGGTGTGGGTTGATCTTTGCTCTTTTTAGTATCAGAATTCACTCTTTTGCGACTTGATGCTGGTCGACTGCTCTTCACAACCTTGTCATACTTCGGTGGAGATGTAGGATTGAATAGATCTAACGGATCTTGATCCACCATAGTAGCGAATTCGACATTCCTCATCTAAGTACAACAGAAAGTAACAGACAAACCACAATAGTCATTAATCAATTACATTAATTCTAGGTAAATCAACATAAATAAAGGAGTGGATTTGTTGGGCTTTGTACTTGGAGTTGTGTAGGAATAGTATTAGGAGAGAGAATAGCACAAAATGTTTGAATTAAAACCACCCCATGTCAACTCATTCGCATTCAATTGTAAGTGTAACAACAAAATATATTACAATATATTATCACGTAGATTTGGCGTAATAAACATGACTTGAATGTGAGGAACGAGAGTGGGAATGATGCAAGAAGTCAAGAGTCTGCAATCTAAGAGTCAGTCTACGTATATCAGTAATGATTGCTTACTCACCTTTATCGTTCTTCTCAAGAGTAAGCTAACTGCTCTCATATGCATTTTGTTTGGTAGATATTACAAACCCTAAATAATTGAGAAAATAAAAATATTAACAAATCCAAGTATCATAACAAAACCAACGTGATAAGATAAGAGTGAACCGCATGTTGGTCCAAGGTGGATGTGTTTATGATAGCATTCCTCCATGACACCACCACGACAAATAATATGATCCAAATAAATATGATCCATGAGGGCACTGATAAGGTTATCAGTGGTTTTGGTCTGTCGGATATTCGATTTCTTGACTTTCTCGTATGGTTTAATCAAATTTTTTATGAATTAAACGTGAAAATAACGTTGTGTTAACAGTTTGTTAGAATTGAACCAGCTGCTGGATCCATAATGACGACTTCGAGTCACAGCAAAGAGTAAGAGTTTCGGTTTTTAAAACATTCACGGTGTGTAGGTAGGTATACATACCGAGTTGTCACCGAAGAACAAACTTATCGGTCATTTGAAATACCTACTTGATCAATTTGCAACATCTTCTTCCCCGTGCAGAGAAGTCACCTCTCATTTTCAGTACCATTTTAACGATGTGGAAAAGGAAATAGTTCTGGTTGGAGTTAGGGATGTGCGATACTGTACGATACCCGATGCTGGTATCGAGAGAGGTCTGCAATACTAGTATTGGAAACAAATGTTCGATATCTACAATACTTAGTATTGGATCTATAAAAAGAAAAGAATTAGGGACAGTTACTCGAGTGCCAATTGTTGCGACTCCAATTCGATTCCGTTCTGCGCTAAATAGGAGAATTTGAGATTTTTGAACAGCATTCCGTTTTGTCCCCCTCTCGATGAAGCTTGCCTTTCACAAAGTCTCATAAAGTAACCAATCTTGATTTTGGGGGACGGGTTTTCCCAATTGTAGTTCCTATTAATTACATAGTTTGACAATCAGATTCTGTAATTTTGTCGTAAACTACTTAAATTTTTTTCTGCGAGCACCTTAGAAAAGACCAAATTGTTCTTTTCATGTCAAGAGGACTAACATATATTATATTATGTTAGTCCTCTTGACATGAAAAGAACAATTTGGTCTTTTCTAAGGTGCTCGCAGAAAAAAATTTAAGTAGTTTACGACAAAATTACAGAATCTGATTATATTATAACCCATGTGTAGTTAATTACATTTCTGTTTCACTTAGTTAATGTCTGTTTTACTAATTGCCTACTAACCTTCCAAAGTATTCCCAAGCGTTTTTGTGCAGAAGAAAAATGTAGATTTTAAAATCTCAATATATTGGGGCGCTGTGTTTGACACCCCAGTGGTGTGGGGTTGTTCACTTGTTACTGTCAAATGTGAGTTGACTTACGCGCATTAATAAGCATTGTTCTTCTACTACTATGCTGCCTTTATTTGAATCAAGCTCCAAAAAATACCAGACGAAACTTGAGAAAAATGAATATATTCAAGTAGATTTATTTTATGTACTTATTTGGGTATTTTTTCCGATACTGTAAAAAGTACCTAATCAATACCTGTAGTAGTATCGAAAGGCTAGATTCGATACCAAAAGTACCCGGTATCGAAAGGAAGTACCCCATACTTTACCCATATCGGTAAGTATCGCACATCCCTAGTTGGAGTTGGCCACCTGATTTGAAAGTCTACGGTTTGGGGAGGGTTATCGATCGTTGCTCACAACCTTAGTGGTTATCCTGATGTTGTCGAAAGGTGGTCATTTGGTTGAAGGATTTTCAAGGTTCACCCTGAACTAGGTAAATACTATACATTGTGTATTCTGACAGTGACAGAAATGTTTCATGAATGGTTTCATGGACACAAATACCAGAAGAGTTGTGAACTTATGGACCTTCGTGAAATTCTGTTGGTTATACATACGGTAGAGGTTTAGTTTTGGCATTAGATAATATCATATATTCTCTACCGTCTTTTTTTTCAGTGTTCGAATTTCCCAGGGTGCTGTTGTTTGTATGGATTGCAAACTAGAAGGACCTATTACCATTGGGCCCCGAACTGTTATCCACCCCAAAGCGTGTATTATTGCTGAAGGAGGTCCAATAGTCATTGGCGAGAGCAATATTTTCGAAGAACAGTGCGTCATCAAGCACAAGTCAGTATGAAAGAATAAATAACGATACCCGCTATCTACAACCACTTTTTTTTTTTTTTTTTTTTTTACATATTTCAATAAAGCGTTATCGTGTCTTCCATCTGAAAAAACACAGTGCAGCATGAAATTTGATGTTTGATTACTTAGATGTTTTTCTTTAGTATTTTTGGGCAGTCGAATGCTGCTCTCAAAGCAGTGGAAATGAGTCCGATGGGGACGAACCCTTTGAGCCTGACAAAGACCATTCCCCAAAACTTTTCACCCAAGGGGAACTGGATGATTTGGTGAGAGACTTGAATCTCCCCAAAGATTCTGCGGAAGTTCTCGGATCGAAATTAAAATCTAAGAATCTATTAGCCCCAGGTGTCGTTTTCGCATGGTATCGTCACCGTGAACAGGAACTTGTCCCTTTTTTTGAAGAAAAGATTTCCATGGTTTTCTGTTGCAATATCAAGTTCGTGATGGAATTTTTTGAAATCGAATACGTACCAGCTGAATGGAGGCTATTTATAGATTCGTCAAAAGCTAGTTTGAAAGGAGTTCTCCTACATAATGGAAATAAATATGCATCGATTCCTATAGCTCATTCCGTTCATTTGAAAGAAACGTACGAGAATATGGAAACCCTTCTGACAAATATTGGATATGACACCCACAAGTGGTTGATCTGTGGTGACTTCAAAATCATCGCTATACTGCTAGGCTTACAGGGTGGCTTCACTAAAATGCCTTGTTTTTTGTGCGAATAGGACAGGAGAGCCAGAGATAAGCACTGGAACGTCAAAGTTTGGCCCAAAAGGGCACAATTGACACCAGGCTTAAAAAATATCATCAACCGTCCGTTGCTTAACCCTAAAAATGTCCTGAGAAGGGTGATCTGTTGAAAGAAGATAATGAAACATTGTGTCAAGAATTTGCAGAGTTGTTTTTATTCGATTTTCTGGAACTTTTTTTCTTTGGGAGATTCCAATGGTTCATTATCGAAGATAATAAACCAAAAATCCAGTAATGCAGCATGGCTATAAGAGCAAATTTTCGAAGAAATAATCTGTATAGGTAAATGTTTTTGTTAAAGAACATGATGTCCATGTATCAACTGCGTTTATTCATCTTCTGAGTGCCGCCCGCGACCGCTCGAAGGTGTAAAAATTGAGTTTGAATTGGGCATAAAATGCCGCCCGCGACCGCTCGAAGGTGTAAAAATTGAGTTTGAATTGGGCATAAAATGCCGCCCGCGACCGCTCGAAGGTGTAAAAATTGAGTTTGAATTGGGCATAAAATGCCGCCCGCGACCGCTCGAAGGTGTAAAAATTGAGTTTGAATTGGACATAAAATGCCGCCCGCGGGTGTTTATGAGTAATCAAGGCTGTGTGGATGAAACATGTCTAGCTCCGTCCCACCCATGTCAATATTTGAGCTCCACTTTTTCAGGTCAAAGTCCCCAACAACACCTTCTCAAATGACACTAATCTTCATCACAATATTACAACTTCCGAAATTTGACTTTTTTCGCGCTAAAATCGCTGACTTTCCCACTGTGCGACGTTTTGAAAATCGGCCTAACCTAAGATTGTCCTAAGACTTCAAACTTTAAATTCGGTCTCCTGTAAAGTTAGCTCCGAGCCATTTAAGCGGTTTTCCGCAGCGTCGCGCGTGAGGAGTGGTTTTCGGGAGCGCAGTCACAGGTAAGGGGTTCTCCGCAGCCGGACAGTCGGCAAGTGGTTGTAGATAGGGGGTATCGATAAGTCATCAGCTATGCTCAGTCATCATCATTTTAAGTTATCAAACTTTTTTCTACATTTACAGTGTTGACAGTGAGAAGAAGAATCGTCCTGTGACATTGGTCATTGGCTCCAATAACGTATTTGAAGTTGGCTGCACTGTTCTCTCCAAAGTCATTGGGGATAACAATATATTTGAAGCTAAATGTGAGGATTTTTAACTATTTGTTATTAGCTACCTACTAAAAGCGACAGTTATTAATATTATTGTGTGTTTATTGTTCATACTGTTTCTGATTTTATGTTGCTGTAGGTTACATAGGTCCTGATGTGGAGGTCGGGCATGGCTGTATAATCGGCGCTGGTGTTTCATTACAACTTCCCGAAAAACTCCCCGATAACGTGATCATCACAGGAAGCCAATACACTCGCACGATTGCTGCTGATCGACCTCCAGTGAGTTTGACTGAGCAGTTTGGTTTGTTGATTTGTCAGCTTATTAAGGGGCCTTTAGACGAGCATCAAACCTGCCGTATGGCTCGCCATCTATCCTACCCCCTTAAGGGAGAATGACAGAATTCCGTTTTTGTGATTTCAAGAAAACCGAGGTTAGGTAATTGGAATTTCTTCTGCCATCCACCCAGTTCAATTAATTCAAGCCCAACTTCTTCGATCGTGTCTCATATCTATTCCCCCAACTCATCCACTTACTGTTCAACCATGCAATTAATTACCTGACGATAATGATCAATTTTAGCGCAATTATACTGACAGAGGACGGTCTAACCTAGTATGCACTACATCGGACGACTTGAACGTATATGAACCATATAATATATGAACGTATATGAACCATGTAATATATGAACGTATATGAACCATATTATGGTACCAGGTCAGAACGTCCTATCTACAGGGAAGTTTGTTTTATGAAAAATAAGCATTAAAAAAAAGACAGGAGCACAAGACGACCAGACAGCTGACAAGTAAGAGTGTAGGAGAACGAGGACAACACAACCTATCACAACAAAACAAAAACCTATCAACAACCGTTGAAAACAGCTGGAGATGTCAGCGCCATGTTCGATTGCAGAAAACGAAGAAAATCTCCGGTTAGAAAAAACACCCTAATCGCTTACCCTACGGTTCTTTCACCGGATAGACGCATAACCCTCTCCTGTTTCACAAACCCCATTTCAAGGTCTAGTAAGGCGATTCGAGGGGCGATGGGGGTGTCGCCTATCGTCCCCGTCCCTCCTCCTCTTCCCTCGATGCCTATCAGCGGTTGGCCTGACGGTTCAGTTCTGGCAGGCTCGTTTGATTTCTCTTCACGCCCTATCTCGTTGAGAGTTGTGCCAAGTCACTGATTACTTTGTTGGAATTCTACCTTTTCCAAGCACAATAATTGTGGACAAAAAGAGGAATTCATGCTGTAAGCGTAAATAACCCTACGAAAATCATCATTTTTTCTCTCTTTTTTCAGGGTAGGCTGTGCCTCCTTGCCTACCCTGAAGAGCCACCACTGGAGTGCACCTCACACTGAGCACCCACCTAGAACGGTCGTATTTAGTACCTTGTACTTCTCTCAATTCGAGGATTATTGTTACCAACTTTATAGCCTTTTTCAGACTTTTGCAGAAGAAATATAGGTGAAGAAAAACGAAGATGGCCCGGCGATATTGCCGCTCCTGGATTGATGTCATCGGCAACACGCCAGCAATATCCCGGCATTTTGCCGGTTACACGGATACATTTCAGGGCCATACGGCAATATTGCCAGGCAATCTCGTTGAAGTATCCATTTGATACCGGCGATATTGCCGAGCTTGAGCAGTGTTGCCGGGAAACTATTGCCCGCATCATGCCAGCAACGCAATGCCGGAAAAAAGATGCTCGTCTAAAGGCCCCTTAAGAGAAACACAAACTAACTTACTGTAATCCTCCACATATTTCATTGTTGGTGATAAGTACCCCTCCTCTGCCTGGCCTGTGTTCAGAATGGTAGAATAGGTATTGCCAGATCAAGTATTTAGAATCAATTTACAATTTTTAATGTTGACTTAAGGTCCGTTCACATCTTCAGACAGTGAGCGTGTCCAGCACGTGTCGTGTCAGGCACGTTCAGACACCGTCTATTCATATCTGAGCGTGCCTCATACGTAGCGTGTCCGGCACGGGGACGCCGTACGGGGACCTGCTTCTTGGTTACACTCAGTTTCACCATGGTCAGCCACTTGTCTGTAGAAGATTTGTGCATTATTGCGTTATTGCTCGATGAAGAAGAGCAGAACGGAACAAAAAACAGAGCGAAACGCATGGCTGTACATCCTATGCCCAAGAGAAGAAAATTAGAAGGAGAGTATTGGACATTAATAATGTCCAATATTTGTATAATATACAAAGAGCTCCGTGATGATGAAGAAATTAGTTTTTCATTAGTTTTTTAATTGTATTCCTATTTCTTCCCATGCCCGATCCTTTTTCTGGTTATCGCTGTATTTGCTATCACTTAAATCATAGAGAAATTGAAAGTCTCTCACAGCTTCAATTAATTTTTCGTTGTCCATTGCGAAATGAAAAGCGAATACCGCGGCACGTGAGCTACAATGTCTGAACTGAACCGGTGCGCCTTTCATATCATTCGGCAGGTACCTTCCAGCACCTTCCGGCAACCTTCCGGTTCCAGCAAAATATTCTTCCCGAGAATACTGGCCGGACACGACACGGTGCTGTAACGGTGCTGGAACGTGCTGGAGCGGAAGAAGTGAATACGTCCATAGACAAAGCATAGAAGAATACTTTTTTGCCTGACACGACACGTGCTGGACACGCTCACTGTCTGAAGATGTGAATGTACCTTTAGAATCACCTTTTATTATTGTATCCATATTTGACTTACATCCAATTTTGTTGTTCTAGCCACACACTCTGCAGCTCGACTTCCTGACCAAAGTCCTCCCAAATTACCACCACCTCCGCCGCCCAAAAGATCGTCCAAACGTTTTATGATTAAAGTCTCACAATTGAAGTTTTCGTGTGCAGGAACTTCAATTGTTGGTAATATACGTTAATCTGCTCCCTATTGTTTAATTATTATCGTTTATTTAACTTCATGTTTTCTAAGTGTACTATGAAATTACAGCAAAGTTCACATGTAAAAATGCATGTGAATTTCTGTACACCCTCCTTAGTATTCTGCTTGTTAGCTACTGCAACCATGCAATTGATATGCTGTACATAGAGGAAAGAAGTCTAATTAAAGTATCGTATTCATGATCAAGACGTTGTAAATTCTGGTTCAGACAACATTATGAGCATTAGTCTGTTACTAGTTTCTAATGGAGAATGTAAAGTTACTGCTTAAAAGCTTATACCTATCCAAGTATATTTATTACGTTTAATAATCCAATTTAGTCTCAAGTTATATATGACTAAATTACGGTATATGTACTATTTTCACATTTTGTGTTTGTTTTTTAATATTAAATGTTGTTGCTGGAATAGGTACAGTTTGATTTTTTTTTTCAATTTTCGATGTGCAGACTTGTGATTGCTGTACGAGAAGCAATGGGCAGTCATAGAATGTGTGAAGCAGCTTGTGAGGCTACAGTTATTTTGAACCCTCTTTTTCCTTCGATCAAAGATAGTCGATCATTGAATGGGTTGATTAGCACCAGTCTTCCAATTACTATCTAGTCTTCCAATTACTATCTCTAGAGAGTTCCAGGAGATAAGTCCGCTTCGATAGGACCAGCTGTCAAGGGCGAACAAGACCGAACACTCACCCGATAAGCCCAAACATGCTCAGTTCTAGAGTGACGTTAATAGCGTTATCTATCTAACTAAGAGTGCTGTATTAAGCAATGCTGTATTTTTCGTGATTTCCCGTTTTTTACACGTTCACCTAATCAAACGCTTGGGCTTAGGATTTCATACTTGGCAACTCAGTCACGCAGTTCTCAGTAAACTCGACAACTGGCGAACAAACACTGACATGGGCGGGAGAACCAATCACTGTTATCCACATGTAAGATTACTTTGCGATAGGATCAAACAGATCCTGACGATAAGGACGTTCTTATCGAACGTTAAGGCGGTTTTATCGAAGCGGACTTATCTCCTTGGAACTCTCTAATACCTTATTATGGTCTCAGTATTGTCTATCGCACAGCCCTCACCAGAAAACTACCTTTAATTCACAGGAAAAAATGTCCACAGAATGTGTGATTTGTGCACCTGGAAAGAGCTTTAGAACGGCATCGTCCATATTGAGCAGAGTTAAAGGTCTCAAGTAAAAGTCTTCCGATCTAATTTCAATTATATTAATACAAAAGTGTGAAATATTTCAAGCCCATCTATTTAGCTTTGACTTGTGGCTGTTCCGAAGATTCAATCACATCTGTATAAATCAATGATGACAGAACCGTCGTATTCCAAGGATGGCACTGCTCCCATGACGTGTGTGACAGGAAATCTATATCCGTGTTGACGTTCGTGCAAGACAATTTGTTGTGGTAGCCCAACGGGTAAATTCCCGGGGAGCAGAGAAACACGTGAACAGCGTACTGGTCGTTCTGCTCGAGCACTGGTGGGTTGGAAAACATGACTTGAGCTTTGCTGTTATACGGTACAACTCTCAGCAGGCTAGTTTCTGCAAAGTGGTCCTCCTTGTGTGCTAACCCCACTTTTAGCATTAGATTCTCTTTGTAGAGACCGTCGTCTTCACTTTTTTGTAGATTGATCTGAAATATAGAGTGTAAGTTTTCAGATAGGCGACATCTAAAACCTGCAAGTTCAATGTCTAGTATGATCTCCTTAGATGTCCCCCTTCGGAAACTATAATTCTCTGTAAGAAATACTAGAAGTAGGTACACCCATCCCTGGAGTGACGTCACATGCGCATACTTAGAACTTATCTTGGTACGTTTTCAATCACTTTTGCTTTTAACATTCCAGATGATGGCATTCTCTCATATCCCATTCACGTAAAATACTCATGCCAATACGCTAAGAACCGCGTACTAATGTAAAATCTCATTTTTTGGCCAGTTTTTGTTATAACTCCGAAACTATTCGTCCGATCCAAAATTTGTCTTTTTCGACTGAAAGCTAGTTAATTTTCCTTTCAGACCCTGTATATAAAGTTTGGACTTCCCTTATAAAAATACTCTGCTGCACGGTAAAAAAAACCCGCACTGTTGTAAAATCCAATTTTGTTTGGCCCATGTTTCGCTATAACCCCGGAACTATTAGTCCTATCCAAATTTCTCTTTTCCATCTCAAAGTTGTTTAAATCAGATCCGATGTGGAATTTTGTTTCTATCCCGGAAAATATCCAAAACAGCCCACTAAACATGTCAAGAACGTCATATTTTGCCAAAATATACACATGTAGCGTCCTGGCGTGGGTGTTTACCGGGAGTATTCGAAATTTCATATATGGGGTCTGATATTAAATTCAACTAGCATCAAGTTGAAAAAAAGAAATAGTGAATTGGTCTATTATTTTTGGAGTTATAGCGAAAAATGGGCCAAAAAATACTAGGATTTTACAATAGTACGGATTTGTTATCGTGCTGGCTTGGGTGTTTTAAGGGATTTGGTTTAAAATTTCATATACAAGTAAAATTAACTAGCTTTCAGTAAAAAAAAAGAAAAAAAATGTGGATCAGATGAACAGTTTCGGATATACTTAGCCAAAACGTGTTTTCGCAGAGAAGTGCGTCTTATCGTCGGTTAGCCAATCTTTGAAAGCGTGTGGTGACCAAACTGCTGGATTGAAATTAATCTTTCTGTGGTTAATCGACGCAGTACTTACCACTATGATATAAAACCTCTTTATGACGCCTTGCACATTTCAAGTCACTTGGGTCCAGAATACCGGTTTCCCAGTTTTCGGTTTTTTGTTAGATTTTGAGAAAACCATTCGGTCAAGAAGCACCATTCTGATCTTAAATTAAAGTGTATTAAATTGTCTTCAAATCCTCCTCTCACGACTTTTTTTTATAGTACCAGTAGTTTGGCTGGTACGGGACTAGAGAAATGACCGTAACATAAAATTTGCACTTTTTAGAAAAATGGCATTTTTTTTTTGCAGACCTCTATCTTGGGTTCTACTCGGTCTACGGAGTTGTACTACCAGTGAAATTGTAGGGAATTTTATATACTTTAAAAAAGGTAACTGTAACTTTTTCGCCAAGAGGCTGCGTAACTGCTTTTTTGACCAAAAACTAGTGCAAACATTTCTCCAGTTTTCCACGATATCTTCGCTATCCCATCTGGGCACGAGTGGGACTTTTTTCTCTCGTGTTCCTGAAGGGTATCCGAACATATTGCAAAGGGTCCCGTTCTTCTAATCATCTACGTCCGGATCAAAAGTTATTTTTCCTGGAGTAAACAATACACAGCTTCCTCACTATTGAATATATCGAGGCTACCTCTACTTGGTTAGCTCCTAATATTGACTGACAATCGACTCTGCCTGTGCCAATCTCAAGACATCTGGGGATATTTTGAGTTTCTTTAGACCTGAAGCTGTAGCCGAATGGTCAACTTTAGATCATTTTGAAAACCGTTTGTGGGTCTTGCTATATGAAGGCTGGTTCAGAAAACCCATCTGAGACACATTTTTCTAGGTCTTGTCTGATAAATTTCTAAATACGTACCTCAATTCCCAATAGAGTGATTCGAATATTAGTGGTGAAAATAGACGTAAACCATTCGCTTCCATCACATCTAGCATCCGACGCTTCCTAGAAATTCACGTTTATTGTTCAATTAGGTTAATTGTCATTATTAAGTTATTAGGTTATTAACAAATATGAAAAACTTGAAAGTTACTTCAAACTGCAACTTCGCTTTCATGATTTCTCTGCAAGGCTTCCTTTTACTCTTTTTTTCGCACAAGCCGTTCATCATTGGCGGGTAGTCTGTCCCAATGATCCTGAGTAGTAGCGAAAGTTTCTCACTGTCGTTCAAAAGCGACGAAGATGCCACTCCAGTCACGAATTCGTGTTTCGATATTGTCAACAGCCGCAATTTCTTAATCAACGGCTTCGCTATTTTCCTGGGTGTACAACCTGGAAAATTAGGTATTTGAGTTAAACGCGCTTGCCTCAGGTCAATCGTATTTTTCCTATAACTTGTGATTACGCATATTTACCATCTTTGGCGATTTGGGCGAGTGCCCATCTCTCCACAGCTGCCAAGAGTTCGCATTCTGATGAGATATTCAGTCGCTCCAATTCCAGCAGAGTCATCAATGTGCCTTCACTGGCTTGGAGAAATGTTTCATCCTTCAAGATACTAGTTGCATGGCACTGGAATTCCTGGTGAACGTACAACAAAGCGACACTTCTACAAGATCACAAACTGACACTAATCACATTACTTCAATTTAATATTATGCCTGTTGGAAACCTATTTGAGAAGCTCCTCAAGCCCAGATTTATGGAAGCCATCGCACTTGCAGGGGGACAGGCCAGTAGACAATAAGGCCTCGTAAAGGGAAAAATCAACCCTGAGTGCTGTGAACGAGGTGATTTCAGCTGCATGAGGTACCGAGCATGGTAACCACAGTACGAGAGGTAAAGATGTGCATGGTTGTGACCCTGGATGTGAATAACGCCTTCAATTCTGTGAGATGGGTTGATATCATTCATACCCTCGACGGACATTTTTGGCTTCCATCCTACCTACTCACCATCATAATATTATGTGACTAGCTAAAGAACCGCATTCTAGTTATGAGTCCAAAGGAAAGGTGTGCAGGATGACGATCACCAGAGGGGCGGCCCATATGTCTACATTAGAGCCTGAACTATGGAACGCAAACTACGATGGGACTCGCAGGAGGATATGTTCCTGGTGGGCTATGCGGATGGTGTGGCGGTGGTTATAAAGGACCGGACTTAAGAGGGACTCCAGTGGAAGCATAATCAAACAATGAGGCGAGTCATAGTTTGGATGGAGGGGCATGGGTTGCAGCTAGCAGCCCAAAAGACCGAGATAGTGCTGCTGACCATGCCACCCAATTTCAGGTGGACGACCAAACCATCGACTCGTCACATTCAGTACGGTATCTGGGAGGACCCTCGTCTTTAGGCTGAGCAGGATTCTGGGAGCACATCAAGCGAGCAGGAGAAAGGGCGAAGGCAGTGACAGCCAATGTGAGCCGACTAATGGCAAACATTGGTGGCCCTGGACCCAAGAAAAGGAAGATGCTCATGAGAACAGCTGAAGCAATCATGTTGTATGGAGTGGAGGTGTGGGCTGGGGCCCTCCAAGTTAAAAAGTATCGAGACCACCTGTGAATAGAGGAGGGGAGCCTTGCAACTAGCTAGTTCTTATTGTACGGTCTCCTTCCCTGCTGTACGAGTCATTGCTGCCACTATCCTGATCGACCTCCTTGCAATGGAGAGGAAGCAGATCTACTTCCAGCGATCCTCTGAAAAATCACTGACCCATATCAGGAAAGAGGAGAGAGAGAGACAACACTGCAGCATTGGAGATGAGGGGGAATCTGATGTCAGGGGGGCATGGACCCATGGTACTGCAGTGCACCAAACGACGATGCTAAGCACATGTTTTTCCACTGCACTGGACAAGAGAAAGAGAAATCCTGGAAGAAGAGGTGGGCGAAATCACACCTACTAACAAGATTAGGAAGGTGATCTCCAACCAGCGATCTTGGGATAGGATTGTGTTCTAGATAGTCCGAATCCTCAGGACAAAATAGCTGGACGAACCGTTCCACAGGTGAAAACAAACTGGAGACCGCGAGAAGACAACAGGAAGGCGCTTGACATCGCCCAGTGATCGACCCCACTCAGAAGTAATGCTGAATAAGTGATTCCAGCGCGAATTACAGAGTGGGTTTTTAGTGAGTGAAACCTCATACTGCTGCGGGGTAAAACTTTTTCAAGAGTCTTTTCCAAGATTTTCCCACTGTTACCCTCGAAAAAATAACTATTCACATTAGGTAGGTTAATTTTCTCCACATACCTTCACTGCTCTTCTCTCTAACTCTTCCTCACTGTGAAACTGAGCGAACTCAAATAGTTGTATGACGTTTTCCTTGTCTACATGCTCTAGGAGGTAATCAACGCATTGTTTCTCCAAATGATGTAGAATATACTTTTTGGCTGCGTGATAGAGGTCGCACGCATTCTTGTAATTGGAGATACTGCTTTGACCCACATAAATATACCTGAAGAATACATCTAACACTGATTAAACGATCACCAGTAGGTTCTATCTACAAGAACATTTCATCTGTGAAGAGGCAAAAACTCACTGAACCATCTGCTTGAACACCTGTGGCTCAATATCAGTGATTTCAATTGAATCGTCACCCTCATGTTTCATTCCTCCAAAGAACATCGCATGGAAAACAGGGCTGGTCATGGCCAATATCAGTTTGTGGCAGCAAATCTGTAAACTCCACATTCATAGTTCAACAATCGGTGCTTATTCATAATATGAATAAGCACCGATTATATTATACAGTTTCCACCGCGGATTGAGTTTACCATGTTATTCCCTGCATAATTTATGCATCCACTAAAAGTACATATATGACGATATCTCTCTGTCCCACTAGTCTATGTGTATGTGTTCTGTTGTATGGGGATTTATTTTTATTTTTGAGAAGTGAGCATTAACGAGCATCCAGAGTGCTTGGTAACTCTGAACGAGCAAGCAAAGCAAGCGAGTGAGCCTTTAACTCTGATTGATCATAATAATATTATGTTATATTAATGAACAATATCATTATTATCAAGGATAGTGTTGGTAAGGTGTTTACGAATCTCAATCCTAATTACACACCCGTAGCACGGTGGATGCTAGTTGCCTCTGTATAATGCATAAGTACCCAACAATCGAAAATGGACAAGCCCCACTAACAACTGAAGAACTCAGTTAGCTTTGAGGGGCAACTATTAATGACAAGGTGAGCCAAGCGTTGCGGTCGTATGACATGTGTCACACCAGCCGCCATTTCGTCGGTAAGACAGCATCATGCTGTTACTCATTTTCCAGGAGAGACAAAAAACTGTTTGCGAAACAAAAACAATGTGAAACAGCTGACTTGTAGCATGTTGGTTTCCAAACCTGTTGGCAACACTGTCAATAACTTCCCAGGGAGTCGTTTTTTCGAGAAACTGACTTCTCCGGTCGATCCAGCTCGAAAATTTGAATAAGGAATGATGCCTAACTCATTTTGGCGAAAAGTTGACTTATAGCATGTTGCTGTTTCACCGACGATTCGCTAGCTAGGAAGCAGGATATTCTGCCATAATGACTTAGCA
This sequence comes from Stenodema calcarata, assembly GCA_963920205.1. Taxonomy (NCBI): domain Eukaryota; kingdom Metazoa; phylum Arthropoda; class Insecta; order Hemiptera; family Miridae; genus Stenodema; species Stenodema calcarata. The sequence continues at coordinate 4,594,393 of OY986051.1, read as the reverse complement.
TGGACGTCATGGTATTAACAGTGATATTTCAATTTTCGAATACTCTCAAAAATATTGTTTGTGTTTAAAATTGAGTCAAATTCCCTCACTGATTTGTAATCTTAATGAATGACTGGACCCGACAATTTGTTCATAACTGTTCTAAAATCATTACCATTTCACTCAAATAAATGAGGTAAGATTGGGCACTCGCTCATAAGTACTTGTTTTCCAGTGATCCATTTTCATGGGTTCTGATCGGCGGAATACTCTCACATGTTGATCAAGCCTTCCTGATTACCTTAGGTGCACGTTGTAAACATTTTAACTTCCTCAGCTAAGGTGCTATTAAACTGTCATATCAGTCATATTTAGAAACAGTTTAAGATTTCAACTTGAAATTAAGTTGAAGAACCGCAACATTTCCAGCTGGAAACTCCTTCCACGAGTTTCCTATTTGGTAATTCATATGGAGGGAGCGAAAAAAGGTTTTGGCGCCCGAATTATTGAAGCATTTGGTTGCCAAGGTATCGCAGAGGCTGAATGGCCAGTCGAAGTATGGCATGGGTTATGTGACATGCACTTGTTGCCAGCTCGAGTTACACGTATGGCATATAAATTACTTATTACATGCATGGACAGCCACCAGTCTTATCCGGGCATGGGTCAACCCTGCAGAAACTGATAATAAGTGGCAGCAATCTGTTCCGATGGTTATAAGAATTACCGATGGCGTTAGCCTCTCCAGTGATAACATCACAGACAGCGATGGACTGTAAGAATGCCCTGGACAACATATCAGACAGGAACAAAGTCACCCTGGTATCGGTGCCTGGGCATTCAGGGCAAAAGGGGAGCGATGAGGCAGATACATTGGCCAGAAAAGGATCGGAGACCGCCATCATCGGACCTGAGCCCTACTGTGGAATATCCAAAACCCTCAGGAAAAGCACCACAAAAGAGTGGTTGCTGTCAGAAACTCAAGTCTCGTGGAATAGATCCACAGGCCAATCTAAAGGATCGGGGTGGCTGAGTGCCGGTTCTGTCTCGAGGAGGAGGAGACGGCTGAACACGTCCTAAGCCCTTGCAAAGGACTAGCTAGGTCCCGGTATCTGTGGCTGGGCAACGAAAAACCAGACCCAGAATACTACATGAGGAATCTTAATGACCTCTGGACGTTGATGATACAACTGGAGCTCACAGAAGAGCTCTAATTACATGGAGGGCACAATAGATCTTAACAGGTCGAGGTGCTATACTTATCAATAGCCTCCCTCATCTTATCTCTAAAGTACCGTCTGGAAGTAACTTGGAAGTTCGTAGGAATAGATAATTTACATGCCATACGTGTAAATCGAGCTTTCAACAAGTGCATGTCACACATGCCATACGTCCACTAGCCATTCAGCCTCCTCAATGGATGACGTACATGCTAACAATGGCCGGCTGGCATGTCACACATACCGTACGACCGCAAAAGGTTAATGCTGTCAATCTATGTTGACCTTCAATCATTGCCTGGTTGAAACCTGTGGGACCCGCTGATCAGTGATCTGCAGCGGTGGTGAAAACACAGAATGATCCAGGCGGAACCTTTCATTTCCACGAAGAAAAATTGGTTGGTCAGGACTCATGGAGCCCATGCATCTGGTGATCACTGCTTCAACAGGTTTGTAGCGGATTGAATTGATCCACCCAGCCTAGATGTTCCTCTACGGGGTCAATGGATTCAATATCTGGCATGGCTTCTGTTACATCATTAGTTATAGTTACAAGTTCATTGATTGATAAAATACGAAAAATACATCATTCTTAAACCAATGCTTGATGTGTTCTCCATACTTTTGAGTTATTTCAGCTTCCCTCCAAGTTGATCCTTCAAGGTCACCAGACCCTCTCTCCTCTCTAAACACCTGTATTGTGCTAAGAATCACATGTATTCCGCACCTATAATTGTGCTAAATTTCCACCTCCTATCTGTTCCTGCCTGGTAAGTTTATTTAGATCATGTGCAAAGCACCACCCACAGAAGACCAGCTGTTATTCAACCCTAGAAATGTGAAACAGACAAATCCCATAGAATGTAGTGACAATTTCAGTTGATTGGCGCAGCTGCATAAACTTACCTTATTCTTTCTTTCGAACGTAAACTCGCAATCTGTCAATATTTTGTGGTCCACAGCGAACTTTGCTCTCAAACTCAACGAGTGAACTTTGTTTTGCCAATCTTCCATCACTTGTTTTGTAAATGCGACATCAACGAGGACAATGAACCAACTGAACCATATGAATTTCTGGTGGGCTACTTCCGTCACATAAATAATTCATAATTCCATTGTTTATAACCTTGTGGTTCGACCTACCTCTGAATTGTTTACGGCCACGCTAAAAACGTTTTCTGAAAACGTTATAATTCTGCGTTTCAACCTTTCTATGGTTCATTCTTTTGTAACATTTTCATAGTTGGAACACATTCAACATAATTCATACTAGTATACAGGGTGTCAGGGTTAAGGTCGTACCACCGGCCAGGGATCGATTCGACAACTCATTTCTGATGAAAAGTGTCCTATAACTTTTTTTTGTACCGATTGAAATCCGACTTTTTTCACTTTCAAGATTTTCGTGTTTTCGACCTTAAGGCTAAAGGGGACGGGGCATTAGTGAGATTCTGTGATAAGAGATGGCGCTGCAATCGTGTGAAAAGTTTTCCCAGTTTTTCTCGAAAAGTACTTAACATTTTTTGGATCTGAAAACGGCTATACTCTCAATATAAGTATTTGAACGCCGGTATCATTGAGTTTCAGCGATTTTTTTTTAAATTCAAAAGTTAAATTTTCTAAATTTCCCCCCCCACTTTTTTTTGAAAAAATTGCGTACAAGCCCTTACCGTCATGTAATATGAAGAACATTGACACCAGTTGGAATCAAATATGTTCATTATTAGGGACGGAAAGCGAAATTTAGAGCGAAAATGAGGACGTGACCTTGGATTGACATTGTGAAGCGCGGGAAGTGGCTTCTGCACGGGGCCCATTTCATTTTCAGACTCATACCACCCCTTCACGCGGAGGGGATCACAGTGCTTCCCCTCCCACGCCATTTTCTGTCTGTACACTACGCTACAACTAACCTGATAACATCGAACGCGTGGTTTTTTGTTGTTTTTCTTTTCCGTATCGTTTCTGTGTTGTTTTGTGGTTTTTCATTCAAACTTTTGGAGATGGGAAAGCGATATTCTTCAAAGCGGGGGCCGCTCCGTTGTCATCTAAATGCCACCAAAAGGCGGAAGAAAACATACATTATCGAAGCCGCGTTAGCTGCAAGGTAAGCTCAAAAGTCTCCTCCTATATTATTATTTTCTTCTTTCTTTCTTATATTTATTATTATTTTCTTTATGTTTTTTCATGCTGAACACGATGGTGAAATCAGAATTGTGATATCTTATTCCGTTCTCAAACTGCAGCACTTTGAGGAGGAAGAAACGTGGTTGATAGGTTCTTGAAATGTTCTTACTGTTTAGTCGGCTCTAATCTGATGACGGAATGAGATATCGCAATTCTGACTTCACCATCGTGTTCAGCGTTGAAAAATCTATAAACTGAGGGTGTTTGGGGTCATGTACCGTACGCCGCCCGCCGCACTTTGCCCAGTTAGCGTTGTGCTAAAATAACGAAATTCGGTTTACGGATTCGGATCAACCCCACAATGATCCTCGAAACTTTTCATAACCCTAGGACTAAGAGACGGGGTTCAAAAAGAATTTTGAAATTTTGAAAATTTCAAAACTTGAAAAATTCATAATGGAATGGTATATTTCTTAGTTCATATTTAGTTAGTTTATTTTTTAGAATTTTTTGAGACCATTCGCAGCTTCGTACGACCAGCCTTTCGTTCACAATGAATCAAACGGTTGCAATACGGTTCCAATGGTTCATTATCGAAGACAATAAACCAAAATTAATGCCGACATGTAGGTGGAATCAAAAACCCCAGCATTATATCGGTACACTTTATTTTGTAATTAATTCATCATCTCTATAATTAAGTTTCTGCACAAATATGATGAAACAAATATGAAAAACCGGTGTGTCAAGAATTTGCAGAGTTTTTTATTCATTTTCTTTTTTCAGAGGACTAATCCCCAATACTGGTGAGCCAAATCAAGCGGCAACTCAAGAATCTCAAGGGTACGTACAGGTTCCTCTAATAAAACAATCATGAAAAATGGAGATGCTGTCATTTTTCCTTGCCTATAGGTACTTACAAACAATGAACTTTTATCAGATTTCGGCACAAAATTAGAGGCCTCTAATTTTCACTCTAATAAAGGTATGTATCGGAGATTTTCAGGTAAGTAAATTATATTTAGCGTTAGGCAGACGCTAAAGCACATTTCACCGTCACATAGGTACATTTGCCAACCGATGTTCTTACATTTTTTGATCGGTGTGTGTGATGGAGAAAACAATGTGGGTCTAATGAAGAAAACCCGGTCGGCACCAAGACAATTGTTCCAGACAATTTTTTTCAAATTTATTAATCAATGTTTTTTCTGCTTTTTAGAAGATTACTACCCAATCAGATGAGTGAGGCTAACATTGCAAGCACTCAAGAGCCAGAGCGAGGTGATATAGCGAACTATCCGCAGCAAGGGTTGGTCTCTTTATAAAATTATAAATAATTTTATCACTGCTCAGTAGGGCCTTTGAAAAAATTGGAAAAAATTTATGCGTCTAGCAAGGGTGTTGAGCTACCACTACCCAGTTTGTGGCGATAGTTCATTCGTGCCTACGTGTGAATTTATTTTATTTATTTTTCAGTACCAGTAAGAAGAAGGATAAAAAAAAATTACCATTGTCACACAAACGCCCAAAAAAACGTGTCAATGTTGGTCTTATGAAGTGGAGAATGGAAAAACAGTTAGAGAAAAAGTGAGTTTTTTTATTACTTATGTACAATAATTAGTCATCCCCCCCCCCCACCATCGACCTCTCGCAATTTCGAATACCCGCCCGATGTTTTTGGACTCTGGACTTTTGGAGTCTGCTTGAATTCAATTTTCTGCTCCCCAATGGTTCACTCTTACTTACACATTCCTAATAGTCTTCCTGTTCTCTACTAGCATGAGCCAATCAAGCAATCAAGATGGGGTCGGATGCAGAGTTCGTCAGCCAACCTCTCTTCCAAATGCAAAAATCGATGAGTGAGTTACCCAAAACCAATATGGACGTGTTCTTGTCCCAAAATTATGTTCTTGCTTACCACTTCAGTGATGGCTATCGTCCGAAATTTGTTCCTGTTTTAGGTTGAACCAACCAAATGTTTACGAATTTAATGAAGATACAGCTAAACATAATGTGGGAGACGAATACGAGAAAGTCATTCTTGAAGAGATGGAAGTGTAAGTACGGCGGACGGACGGATTTTTTTTTAATTCGATTTACTGAATCTACGTACTTATGTTGAAACGTAAATCAACAAATTTTTAGGGGGGTTAAAATTTTTTCTTTTATCGATTCCAATGGTTCATTATCGAAGATAATAAACCAAAAACTTAGGTCGTACAGGACCTGCTGTAACGTGTTTTTTTTTTGTTTTTTTTTACAGCGAGAATCACCAATTGACCATTGCAGGTGGACCACCTGATGCAAGTCAAGATCCTACCATTGACTTGATATCTGGCCGATATGTGGTGGACGGACAACATTTCTTCAAAGAAATGCGAAAACTTGAGAACCACCGGTTTTTATGCCACTCCCAGGGATATTACAAGCTACTGCATTCTGAAGTGAAGAACCTCGTTTGGACCCTCACATTCGAATGTCCAATCTGCAGAAGTCGTGAAACAATTTTAAGTGATCCAACACCAACATCGACGCCTGGTACTCGAGACCTCTCGATAAGTGATTGTGCTGTATGGGGAACGATCGCCATAGGGGGAGGACATGCAAACATGGAAGAGTTGTTCACCACTATGGGAGTCAAGTCCATTGACAAGAAAACATTTGCGAAGAAAGAAAACGAACTTGGAAACGTAAGTAACAGTGAAGTGGTCCAAAATTAGCTTAGCTGATCACTTTTGGTTTACTAAATGCCTATGCTTCCGTACCGGTCTTACATGACAGATTCTTCTATTCCAGAGATGGCGAGACATACTATTCGAGGAGATGTTGACAAATGGAAGGGCTGAGCGGCAACTAGCCATCGAGAACGGAGACGTGGATGAAAACGGCAATCCTTTCATCACAGTAGTTGTAGACGGTGGATGGAGCCACCGTTCTCATGGACATCGGTACACCTCGAATTCGGGCGTCGCGTGCGTTATTGGACTCCGTACCAAGAAGCTGCTCCATGTCTTCATCCGCAATAAATATTGCAGCATGTGCATCTACTTAGAAAAGCAGAACAAGCCACCAAGTCACGAAGGGTGCTATAAAAATTGGGAAGGAACGTCCCAAGGCATGGAGTCCGACATGCTGGTCGAGGCATTCAGATCCTCCATACAGATTCATGGTTTGGAGTATAGAACAGTCATTGGGGACGGAGACTCAAGTGTGTTCGTAAAACTCCAACAAATGGTGTCATACGGATTATCCATACAAAAGAGTGAATGCGCTAACCATGCCGTCAAGAATTACTGCAAAGCCCTGTTTTCCCAAAAACATCTGCCACAAGCAGTAAAAAAGATTTTGTCTCCCCGAACTGTACAAAGGCTGAAAAAAGATGCGAGATACGCTATTTACCACATAGCAGAAACCACTAAAAATGCTCAAGAGCTGAGAGAGGATTTGATAAATGGCCCAGCCCATGTGCTTGGGATTCATGAAAACTGTAAAGACTATTTTTGCAAGAACAAAGATAATGAAAGAGAACTCAGCGGTTTTCTCCTCGCTGCTCATAACTTTGCACTAGATTGTCTCAAGCCTCTTCTTCGGAAATCTCACAGATTGGTGCATAACGACACCAGCAATCTAGCTGAAAATCTCATGTCGCTAGTTGCGAAGTTCAGCGGAGGAAAGCAAATAAATCGTTGCAAAAGGGGTTCTTACCAGCACCGTTGTAACGGCGCAGCTCTGGATTACCAATTCGGTGCATCATGGACTTACCAAACCATGAAAAAAATGGTTGGTAAGAGTCCTTCATCTGTGATGAAAAAATATGCTTATAGGAAAACAAGGGCGAAATACTCGACAAAAAAATCAATAATAAATTGCCGGAAACAACGCACCGCTCTGCGTTACGAAGCAGCCCGTAAACCTCAACCACGCCAGAAGGACAACAACACCACGACGGGAACTACCGATTACGGGCCATTATGCCAGGATCTGGACATGGCCGAAGATGATTTCGTGGCTGCGGCTAATTTGTTCAAAGAAAAATTCAATCTCACTGACAATTCTAGACGGGAGTTGGAAATAATTACGAGGGGGCAAGCAGCCAACGATCTTTGGTTTTTTGAACGACGTTCGCGTCTGACGGCCTCTCATTTCGGCGAAATTTGCAAGAGAAGACCGACGACTCCCTCAGCAAGACTAGTCGAAACATTGATATATGCGAAAAACGTCACCAACAGCGACGCCGTCCAGTATGGAAACTTTCACGAGAGAGAAGCACTTCAAGCTTATCAGGTTCAGAGACCAGAAGCTACAATGTTACAGTGTGGGTTGTTCGTTCACAAAACCTATGGATTTCTTGGAGCCTCCCCTGATGCACTCGTAGACCACGATGGAATTGTTGAAGTCAAGTGTCCCTATTCGGCAAGAACATACACTCTCGAAGAGGCACTGCTCTCGAAAAAGTTCTGCCTGGATAAAAATGGAAGTTTGCCGAAAACCCACAATTACTTTTACCAGATCCAAGGGCAGCTTGAAATAGCTGATCGTGCGTTCTGCGATTTAGTGGTATGGGGACCAAAGTTCATCAAAATTCTACGGATCGAGCGTGACCAAGAATTTTGGAAGAGCCGAATGCTCCCAAAATTGCTTGATTTCTTCGATCGATGCCTCTTGCCGGAATTAGTGGATCCGAGAAAATGTCGGTCGATGCCCCTGAGGGACAGCCGAACTGCTCAGTCCCACAAGTAGGTAATCCCAGTCCCGTCCCTTCGGCGTGGTTTTTATTTATTTTTGTGATTTTATACCTTTAGTTTCTTCTTATGCAAATATATTATTCTATAATGAAATATTCTCTTATAATATGACTACCTACGTACCTTTTTGTTACGCTTCTTCATAAACCCAAAGTCAATCCGGTTCTCATTTCCAGATTTCATTTTCAGACCTCCCAGATGGCCAAATAGGGTCGATTTTGAGGTGAAAAACTGCATTTTCTTTTGTTTTCTATTTTACTGAGCACTCTGATTTTATCCCCTAACTAATTTTGGACTTGGTGAGCCTAATGTTGAAAATGTACCTATTCTACATAATTTGATTATCATCCACAAAGTGTCTTTGAAAATCCGCCCTAGGTTAGGGATATGTTGGCCTCAGGTTCCCACTTCGAAATGCCAATCCAAGGTCACGTCCTCATTTTCGCTCTAAATTTCGCTTTCCGTCCCTAATAATGAACATATTTGATCCCAACTAGTGTCAATGTTCTTCATATTACATTACGGTAAGGGCTTGTACGCAATTTTTTTAAGAAAAAGGGGGGGGGGAATTTAGAAAATTTAACTTTTGAATTTAAAAAAAAATCGCTGAAACTCAATGATACCACAGGAATTTTACAATTATTGCCGACGTAGTATTGAAAACCGCAGAATTATATCAGTAGATTTTATTTGTAATTAATTCATCATCTCTATCATTCCAACAGCCGGATATCGTATTAATTAATCATAATTATTAATAATTATTATTAACGATAAATACAAATTATTAATACCTAACAATAAATTATAATAATTTTCACTAGGTACTTGATTAAAGTTATTATTATAAAATTAAAATTATTAGTGATAATTCATAATAATAATTAATCTAACATTTAGGATCTAGACATTTAGACCTAGTGATCTAGACAGAAGGGTGATCAGTACAAAGAAGATAATGAACCGTTGTGTCAAGAATTTGCAGTTTTTTTATTCGAGTTTCTGAATCTACGTATCTTGAAACGTAAAGATTTTGAGGGGGGAGGGGTAAAAAAAATTTTTCTTTGGGTGATTCCAATGGTTCATTATCGAAGATAATAAACCAAAATGATTTGTCTTTCTTTTAGAGTTTACTACGCCGGTATCATGGGACATTTGAAGTAAAATAATTATTAATTAACCATCTTTAATTACTTGAGTTTTTGACCAAATAAGGTACAGGCCATATTAGTGTAGGTATCCTCAAAACAATAAAAACATGAGAATCCATTTACATTGACTAGTTTTGGCCAAAAGTGAAAACGAAATCAGAGCGCCAGTGATAATGAATTGAACAAGGCAGGTAGCAACATGGTCTCATTCCGTCCTCGCTCTGCGACTCATACCACCCCTTCACGCGGAGGGGATCGCAATGTCAATCCAAGGTCACATCCACATTTTCGCTCTAAATTTCGCTTTCCGTCCCTAATAATGAACATATTTGATTCCAACTGGTGTCAATGTTCTTCATATTACATGACGGTAAGGGCTTGTACGCAATTTTTTCAAAAAAAAGTGGGGGGGGAAATTTAGAAAATTTAACTTTTGAATTTAAAAAAAAATCGCTGAAACTCAATGATACCGGCGTTCAAATACTTATATTGAGAGTATAGCCGTTTTCAGATTCAAAAAATGTTAAGTACTTTTCGAGAAAAACTGGGAAAACTTTTCACCATCTTCCCTCTCACTCGCACACTTGTCGTCCCCTTTAGCCTTAAATCACTCAAATGGCCAAAAGTCCCTCATGTTTCAGCCAAAATTCAAATTTGATTATACCGTTGGAAAGAGCGTTAAATTCCATATATCGCTGTGCTAAATAAAACTTTTAAAAGAAGATTGAGATGTTGAAAAATGAGCCCGAATAGTAAAGTCTCGAAAATATCGCGGAAATGTACAGTTTTTTCAAACGTTTGAAAGCCTAACTGAATCTGCCGGTTAATTTCCCACTGTAACCCCAAAAGCTCAGGTTGCCAACGGTACGATCAAAAAATTGTTTACAGCGGACGCATGGGGTAAAATCCTCGTACCCGTGCCAAAAACCGTGGATCTTTCAGTAAAAATCGACAAGTAAAATTTTTCGCGAAAATCTACCTTTTTACCGTAAATTGAGTTAGGCAGCATCCTTGTCGTACTTTGTCTCGCTGAGTCAAATAATGACACAAGACTTCTCTAATAAGCAGTCACTGATTGATATCTTTTCCAATTTACTTTTCAAAAATCGTTTTAATTTCTGTGGATTTGTATGGCAATTTTTTTTTTAGACTAGGTAGGCCAAGCTGAACGTTACAATCGTTGACAATTAGTTGAAGAATCGATCCCCGGCCGGTGGTACGACCTTGACACCCTGTATAGACAATTTACAAAATACCCAAATCACTAGAAAGTATCAACTAATCATCTCAAACCTGTTTCTTTGCCTATTCTACAAGAACACCATGGAAACCAAATAACTACTTCAATTAATTAATGTATTGCAAAAAAAGTTTATTGAAAAAATGTGCTCAATATGAAAAATTACCAACCTCCTCACAACATGTTTTTTACATGTTCTCTTAAGTATCTCTAACTATGTACATCAAGTGCCTCAGTAATATTAGGCATTACGAACAAATATCTTATGCTATTCAAAAACAAAAATAAATATATTTAGTACGCTTTGGTCGAAAGACTAGTGGGATAACGTGGCAAGACGTTAATGGTGAAGTTGTCTCCTCAGGAATTTGATGGACTTGGTGATATGAGATCTGGCAGTTGAGTGGCTGTGGTTACCGTTTTTCGGAGACGTCCAGGTATTGTGCTTGGGGCTGGCGGGGGACGATGTTTTGCAGGGTAAATTGTCGCATGAATTCCACGGGGTCAGAGCTTTACGTTTCAAACTCTCTTCAGGCGCCTGGAAAGTTTGATGGGAAAAGTCAATATAAACGTCGGAGGAGACGTATGCATTCAAATACAAATGAGGAGCATTAATTGAAGGAAAATGTATAACACTCCAGTAGTTGGATAACACTCTTATATATAAAACTCTTAAAGTTTGTCTGTTTGTTTGTCCGCTATTGCAGGGATGGTTTCTGTCCATATTTAGATTTCACCTACACTAGAAAGCAGGAGGAGATCGTGGACGGGGCTTTCCTTAGTGACAATACAGATAACTTCTCTCCGCTGCCGAGCATATGCGTCTACCTACCGACAGGAATCTCTCATGCGAGCGAAGCGAACCACTGTCAAGCAAAGTTGGCATAGGTTCTAAACAAGACGTTGGTTCTAACTTCTATCCTGTTTACCTTAGGGCGCTAAAATTTGGTTCATAGCCTCATCAGACCACAGTGGAGGGAGTGGGAGGATGTAAGATCAGCTTCGTGACCGATTTAGCTGAATTCTCTCCTGATCACACTGAGGCGCTAAAATTTGGTTCACAGCCTCATCAAACCACAGGGGAGGGATTGGGAGGATGTAAGATCAGCTTTGTGATCCATAGCTGAATTCTCTCTTGATCACCCTGAGGCGCTAACATTTGGTTCACACCCTCATCAGACTACGGGGGAGTGATTGGGACCAAGTCGCTTCAGCTGAGAGACCCAGCTGCATGTGGACCCGTGCAAAGCACGCCAGTTAATGAATAAAATGATTGATTCGGGGTGTTGATTCCAATGCAGTCTTATTCCTTTCAGTCTTAATGAGTGTAGCATAAACTCTTCGTGTACCTACTTGCCCCTTTTTTAAAAAAAAAATGTAAGCGATTTCGTTCGGAGGAGCTATTTGGTTTGGTACAGGTTCCAACATTGTCGGACACTGTCAATATTGTAACAATAGAACTGCAGCGGGTCAGTGGACATGTTTGTACCGTGGTGCGAAAATGTATAATAGTTTGCCTAAGAACATTAGAATTTGCCTATCTCTGCGTACCTTCAACCTGCCTACTTTTTTTTTTTTTTTTTTTTTTCAATCAATCAATGTTTTATTTACATAATATTGCCCATCAGGCGACTACTTGTTAACAAATTATTTAGAGCATCTTCTATGTAGTTCGTAGTGTACATGTTACTGGACAAACCCGATTTTAGGACAAACTAGTTTGGACTAGGATGATCTAGTTTTTCCCGACCGCCTTAGGATAAACGAGTTTGACCTTTTTTCCCCAGGCTAAACTAGTTGGGCCTAATAGTGTTAGGATAAACTAGTTTACCCTGGTTGAATTCTTAGCCATTTCTACCGGAATTGGCTAAGTATTTAAGGTAATGCGTCAGAAGTCGACACGTTAAAGGAAGGTTGAACTTTGAGCTTACCTTCCACGTAGGGAAATAGTTTTTTCTCATTGCAAACCTGTTCATTGTGTACCCAAGATCCTTCCCTAAAAGACCTGGCAGCGGGAATTATTATTCAACATGGTTTGAAATGGGGAAAAACAAGTTTTGTAAAAAATCCCAATGCTCTAGTAGTCGACACCAGTGACCAACATTTTCTTCAGTAGTCGACATGGTTTTGCACTAGTAGTCGACCTCCATGTGTTAGAAGTCGACAGTATCTCTTGAGTCAGTAGTCGACAGGTTTCGTCATTCCATCGTTTTCACTTTTTTCGACTTCCATCTAAATAAAATACATTCAACTGTGAATCGGAACTTGAAAATAGATTAATAAGATGTAATAAAGTAGTTATCAGACTTTTTATTTGCAAACAGCTCATTATCAGTCTCAAATTGCAATAAGTACTTAAGTAAAAAGGTATGACAACTATAGTCGAAAACTCATTGTCAGAAAATTGACATTACAGTTGGGCTTAGGTACCTATTTTATATAGTTTTTGACATTTTCATGTCTTTGCTTTGGCACAAAAACTGAAACGGGAAAAATTTGTTCCCTTGATTCACCCTTTCCCTCAGATCACGTCAGAACACAAGCGACCGGCTGGCCACTACGTTAGAGCCTATGACGCACAAGCGTATGACGTCAGACGGTTGGCAGGAGGCCAACTAGTACGCCAGAGCCTATGACGCACGAGCGTATGACGTCAGACGGTTGGCAGGAGGCCAACTAATACGTCAGAGCCTATGACGCACAAGCGTATGACGTCAGAGCCTATGACGCACGAGCGTATGACGTCAGACTGTTGGTAGGAGGCCAACTAGTACGTCAGAGCCTATGACGCACAAGCGTTTGACGTCAGACGGCTGACAGGAGGTCAACTAGTACGTCAAAGCCTATTGTAAGAGCCTATGACGTCAGAGGGCTGGCTGGCTAGGTGATCGGGCGGTAGCAAAGGGAGGTGGTGATGATGGCAGATATCTTAAACTCCCATTTCTTCCTCACTACTTTCGTGATCACCGTGAAATTTCATAAAGGATCTCCGAGTTTCAGATTTTTGTCTACCCAAATTGGTCAGTCTGCCCATCGACATCTAATAAATCTTTTATTGAGGAAAACACTTCAGTAAATAGCGTTATACAACGGTTGGGATACATAAGCAACATAAAGATTGAGTAAACCAGAAAATGTTAGTAGATCCCTTATGCATTGGCATCCATCTGTGTGCGGGTTATTGGTGTAACTCTCAGTACAGTGTTTCTGTTTCGGGGTTATCAAACTGAGATAAAAAGTCCCCAGTCATACAGCATGGCTATAAGAGCGAATTTTCGAAGAAACTGTACATAAAATGTACAGCTTTCGTACAAGTACGCAACCACGAGGGACATTTTAGGTCTCTGCGCCCCCTCCCACACCCACACTACGTACTTCATTTTTTTTTTTTTTTTAAATTGTTATATATAAATTATTGAGAATGTGTGTATCACCTGTGTGTAAACAATCACGCTCATACCGCAGCTTGTCGGCCACGCACTCCGCAGTGGTTAACGTAATATGGTTAGGTAAATCGAGAGCTAACCAACGAGTGGTGAACGAATTTTGTACGATGATAACTGGCGAAGTTAAAGTTCCGTAGCAACGAATCGGTTGTACGTGAAAATCATTAGATTTTTCATAACGCTTTCTTCGTCACACCGTAATGTCACACTTTTTGAGTTATGTGCCATAGTAAAGACATAAAATGTCAAAATGTAGAGCACAGTTTTAATTTCAAGAAAAATATTTTCAAGTACCTACTAGAGAAATACTTTGCATGATTCATTACACACTAGCTGTGGACTATTAATAAATCACATTACGAAATAAATAAAATCACAAGATAAATGTTTAATTAAAATCACAAGTTGGTAACTTATTATTGCAAAATGAACAAAATCACTTGGAAGAACTTGGCAAAATGTATCTCCTGTCCTCATCGTTGTCTTCCCCAATCAATACAGGGTTTAATTTATCTGTAACATCTTTCACAAAACACAGCTGAGAATCTTCTACTTTGGCCTTGAAAGTAGTGGCCAAGTAGAGTGGTTCTAGGAACATCGTTGTTTTTTGCTGCCTCCTTGATGCTTACTCCACTTCTTACGTCTTGAATAGCCTTAGCCATTCGGTCCTCTGTGTACTGGAGGAGTCGTCTTCCCTTCCTATTGGGATTGCATGTTTTCTTCGGTCTTTTTGGGAGCCTCCTTCGTCATCTTCTTTGTTGACGAGCCAGCCATTTTTTAAATTTCTGCCATGAAAAGAAAATACAAAGTTAATAAAATTCCATCCTCTAAACCTTGAGACCATTCTGTGAACTTAGTTGGTATATTTTCGAAGAAAATACAGCTAGTGTCGACTACTGATGCACAGCAAATTCTGAAAATTTTCAGAAGTCTCAAGAAGAATCAAAACATCATTGGATACGCAAATAAACTGAATAAATGTTGCCTAGAAGCAATAAACGACACAGAAATTTAAAAGATATTATTAAATGTCAGGTAATAAGAGTGAAATACACTTACATTTCCAGTCCGTCCTTAGCCAAAACGCCAACAATCAGCATAGAAACGTGGTCAAACGAACGATAGCAGCTTTGAGCGCTCTGGCGTCCTTTAAACCCGCGTGTTTCTAAGGCAACCTTATCTCTCTACACTGAGAAGAAATAGTATAATAGGAAGCAACAACTAAAAACGTCAAACCATGTCTTTATCCTTAGCTTTTGCCCACTTTTGAAGAGGGTGTCGACTATTAGTGCAGTGTCGACTTCTGACGCATTACCTTATTGTCATGTAACAATAAATACTTTTAGTTTTGTTCCTCAGAATATCGAGATCTTAATTATTCATTACCCTTAAACGTTTTACTCTAGTAATAGTTTGGACAACCTAGTTTGGCCTGGACTAAAGAAAGTTCCAAACCAGATCAGCCTGTAATCAATAGGGCTAAACTACTCGTAGTTTATCCTAGGGCGGTCAGGAAAAACTAGATCATCCTAGTCCAAACTAGTGTCCTCAAATCGGGGTTGTCCGGTAACATGCATGTTACCTTAATTACTGTTATATTAATTACTGTATTATAAACGGTTTAGAATTTAAATTTTGAAATTACCATAAAAAAGGTGACTCCTGCTTGGGGAGCACGAGCGTTCCCTCAAATGGGGGAGTAGCATTCGATAATTGTAGTTTATTTTAACATTTAATCTGCATTTTCGTATACGACAGTATTGTTTCCTCTATAAATTTTCTTCTTTCTTTTCAATAAACGAATGAATTTATTTATTTTTTTAAATTGTATAGTGTTACAAGAATGAGATGCTCAATAGTTCATCACAAAGAGGAGTAAATTGCTACGTTTCCCCTAAAATACCGTCAATTCCGGTAGAAATGGCTAAAATATACATTTTAACACCATATTCGTTATGTCCCACCTGTTGTGCGAGCTGCTTCAAGAATTCTTTGTCGTACGGGTACATTGTTGCAACTTTCCGTCTGGTTTTTGGAGGACTTTCATCAGTCCCCAAAGGCGTTTCCCTGGGTAGAACTCCGGTCAGTTCGTACTCTTTCATGCACAATTTCTTCAGTTCCAGACTTTTTTCTTCTAGTCTCCTTTCTAACTGCTCCTTCCGATGCTGGAGCTTCAGCATAGCTCCGACGGGATGATCGGTCATCACGTCATCAGTCGAGTTATCAGCATCTGTTCAACACCGGCAAATTAAGATTTGAGAATATTCATATGACAGGGAATGGATGAAGCAAGTTTACCTAACGATAACTACTGATGGAACATATATTATTTACCTACTCAAGTACATTGAATATCAAACATGACAGTCAAAGCAGATACAGGGAGAAGAACAGTATAACGTACTTCTACCTATAGCGCATCTACGACGAAACTCTATTAATCCTGCTCTGATTGATGAGTAATTAACACCGGTTAAATCTCCTGTTAGCTGTTCATATGTTATCCCAGTACCAATCGCTATTGCCCTCAGTTGCTGTCTCATGAATGCTTCATAACTTCAGTATTTTCTATGATTTTAAAGTTAATTAAAAAAAGTTTGGGAATAGAATTTAGAACTTAGAACTTATGGAGCCGATTTTGTTACTATTTTACCTAGTACGTTACTATTACGACCAGAAAGTAGAACAACCTAATGCCCTCAAAGACTACCTTACCTTAATAATCAGTGTCTGAATCCCCCTTGGGGATGGGGCGATATGTGCGGCAATAGGCAGGTCTAGATTAGTGATCTACATGTCCAACTAATCTATAGTGTAGATTAGTTTGACATATAGATCAATTTCGGAATAAAAATATCCCCCAATCAACTGATTAGTAGGTACCATATAGGTCAAATGGACTGGTAAAAAATCTTTGCCTAAGCTTTACTTGAGGTCGTAATATAGAGAGGGAAAGTTATAATGCAATATGAAGTCGAGGAGTCTTGCATAATCATGGTCCGAAGACCGTCGAATAGTTCCTTCAAAATCCATCCTTTCAAAAAACAAACAAAAAACTCACATAAATCACTTAATAGTCCCCTAAGTCCATAATATTATTCTTTCAAAGCTCCGATTCTAAGCTGCCAAGCTACCCTACAAAAGTTAACTAATATCACATTTTCTTAACATGTTTAAATACTCTGGTAGCGCAATTTCTCTTTTGCCTAAAAAACTTTGCCTGACTGTCATTTAGGCTGAACATATGCCCACAAAATGGTATGCGTTTTCCGTCTCATCAGAACTACACAATGGGCACGTCTGAATCCTGTCACCAAATAGACGATACCTCAGTGCCAAAAGATCACCCCGCAATTTAAACAGCCATCTCACTTCGGTAAACCCTTTGCACTGTAGAACAGAAACAATTTGAGGTCGTAATAGTAACATATTAAAATATTGAGAGAGAAAAATCGGGGCTGAGTACGTCGTACTATTCTTTTATTCCGGTTGATTTCTTACAACAGCTCTTACCTGGTTCAGTGTTCTGTCTTTTCATTTTTGAAGAAATGCATTCACTCAGATATCGAGCCGGGATGCACTCACTTGAGAAATGCAATGTTAGTTTTGTTGAAGCTCGGCAACGGGCATTAACGCCGAATGCTATACAATTATAGCCAATAAATACAATAATACAAGGAACCATCCGGAGATAACCCCGCCAGAAAATTGGAAGACTTGAAGAATGATATAAACTAAATAAAATAAATAAACAAAGAATACTTGAGCCAAACAATACAGAAATAAAGAAAAAATCCGTTGGCGTCTTCTTCCCATTCGTGTTGTCTCATTTTATAATATCCACTTGTCCTCATTCATTCTCGGTTGCTACTTTCGCTTCTTTCTCATGGATACTGTTAGCAGAAGTTTATTATAGCGTCCATGACGGTGGTTTCACAAACAACCGCGATGAGCGCAGTGGTCGGTTGACGCCCATTAATGCATTAGAAGCTGAGACAAAGATACCTACCTCCTCTAAAGTTTCAACGAAAGTGCCTAGCCAAGACATTTGTGATTCCCAGACTTCATGGTCAAAACAACTTTGGTTATGAATAGTGTGTCCGCGCTCAACACAACAGTCCTCACAGATCCATACTGGGAAGAAAAAGCCTTCTCCACTGTTACAAGGTTAGCCTCCAATCCGCAGCAACAACCAGCAGAGCGTTACGTACAGGAAGCGAAGAACTTGATTAATAAATGTTTAGATGAGGGTTCCGACATATTTTTAGCTCTACTGCATCAGAGAAACACACCGCGAGGAAACCTTGGATCACCTGTACAACGATTTATGGGAAGAAGAACTAGGACATTGATACCTACCACTCATTAAATGTTGCTACCAGCATTAATATCTGGGGTTCCATTGAAGTTGAAGAAACAAAGAATGATAGACAAGACTCAATCAGACAAGAACAAAGCAGAATCAACTACATTTATAGAAGGCGATAGAGTGATGTGGAGGAAACAACACAAACTATGTAGGTATACCAGCAACAATCGTAAGAGTATGCCAAGAGCCCCGCTCGTATGTAATCTGGACTGAAGATGGTGCCTCATACAGGCGAAATTCATACCTCACCATCACCGACTAGTGCAGATAACAGCAGTCCTAATAATGCTACTCCAGAGTTGATGCCAGAGTTTCTTCACGAAGAACCAGTTCACGAGTGATCAAGCCACCAGTTCGTTTGGATCTTTGAAGAAAGATAAGGGGATGTCACAAGGTTAGCCTCTACTCCGCAGCAACAACCAATGTCCGTGATGAAGTCGCCAGCTAAACACAACATGTTATCGTTCATCTTATCAATGAGTATCATTTTTCTAAAACACGATGTCAAAGCTATGTTCAAATATTAATCTAAAATACATTCTTCAACAGTAAATTCATTTGAAGTATTTATACACAAACTGATATCCACCGTTGGTTGAAGCGTTCTGTGCAATCGCACATGACACATCGAAATGTCATCCATTTCTGACCTATATATACAATAATTGAAATTATTTCAAGTATCTAGCTCATCATCAAAATTTAATTTGTTTAAACAAATAGGTATTATTTAAACAATTTTACAGACAAGAAACCGAGTGAACATTGCATTGTGATCCAGTTCTGAAATTCTTGAATTAATTGTGATCCAGTTCCAATTCTTGAAATTACCTATTTCAAGTATCTAGCTCATCATCAAAATTTAATTTGTTTAAACAAATAGGTATTATTTAAACAATTTTACAGACAAGAAACCGAGTGAACATTGCATTGTGATCCAGTTCTGACCTATTTTTAAAATTTCAAGTCAATAGCTCATCATCAAAATTTAATTTGTATTATTACAAAAAGGTATTATTTAAACAATTTTACAGATGAGAAACCGAGTAAATATTGCAATGTGGTCTATCCCCGACTCACGGTTAAACTTTCTAGACTGTAGTTTACCGGGAAGATGAAAAAATGTAGTTTTATTCTGGGAGTTGGGTCACATAACGGCCGTTTTCGACGCGAAGTTTAGTGTTTTTCTTAAACCTTTGCGCGGTCACTGTGAACGAACGGCTGGTCGCACAAAAATCCAATTGGTCTTAAAAGATTCGTAATTTCTCAGGTCATTCAAAAGTGAACTAAAAATTACACGGTTCAGTTAAATATTTGGAGATATGACATTGTCGAACTTTTAAATTTCGTTTTGAACCCCTTCCCCTTGACCTAGGGTTATGAAAAGTTTCGAGGATCATTGTGGGGCTGGTCCAAACCCAGAAACCAAATTTCGTAATTTTAGCTCAACGTTAACTGGGCAAAGTGGCGCGGACGGCGTACGGGTGACGGACGGTTTTGTTTTATTCGATTTTCCGAATCTACGTATCTTGAAACGTAAACCAACAAATTTTGAGGGGGGGTTAAAAAAATTTTTCTTTGGCCGATTTCAATGGTTCATTATCGAAGATAATAAACCAAAAGTCCTCGATAGACATAGCTGATCCCCGCACCAATCCCAGAGACTTCTTCTTAGAGAGGATAACAAATAAATATGGAACCTCATATAAAATCTTCACAGATGGGTCAAAACAGGCGGCAGGAACAGGAGCGGCGTTTTACGACCCCCAAACTAAAAGAAAATCCATGTACAAACTGCCTGCAGCGTACTCCATTTTCACAGCAGAGTCATAAAAGTAGCCATAGAATATGCTAGCTCTCTTCATGTAACCTCTGTAGCAAAGAAACTTTAACTGATGGAGAAGATGATTTGAGGTTGGAAGCCGTGGTTAGAATGCGAACGACAAACGTCAACTGAATCCCGTCAGGGCAGAATTCAGATCTTGAGGCGACCAAGTTGATTGTCTGAAGTGCACTGAACGTATTAGGGGCCCTTCCGGATCAGCCAATGCAAGAATGAAACACGTAACTTAGTTAGGGACTAATTTTTCCAGTTAGGTAAGTACATTGGCGTCATGTTTTTAACTGCAACACGCCAATGGATATTTTTCAAGCACGATCGGCAATTTACGTCAATTTTTTTTAAGTAAGTAGGTACAACCTAGGAGAATACCGAAAAATGGTCAGCCGCCTGACAAGTCTACCCAAAAATTTAGGGAATTAGGAGAAGCTGGTCGCGTTTGGAAAAGACAGCGGTAGCGAGAAGACCGTGTGACGTCAGGCGGTGACGCCCACTTGGACCCGCCACCCTCCTTCAGTAGAACAGCGACGTCAGCGCCCCAACCGGGGGTTTCTTCTTGTTTGTGACGTCATACGGTCACCTCGATTTTTGCAGCTTCATTCAATCTAGGGATTGGTACGAACTACAAACCATCGATTACTGGCAATCGATCAAGATTTTCACTAACTAATCGATTCGTCAATTAATCGACGATAAAGAAATTGAATAACCTATACAACGATTAATCGACAACTCTTTGCAAATACCTAATCAAAATTTGATTTCAATAAGGAATTCGATGAAAATTTAATTTTCATCGAATTCCTTATTGAAATGTAGCTACTAGATATCGAGATCGTAGTGATAGTGTCAATTAGTCGACAACTTTAAGAAAATTTGGCAAAGTTCTCTATTGGTTTACTATATTTGATAATGAATTATTGGAATCGCCCAAGATTATTCAAAATGCTCCAATCAAATTTCAACCCGGATTGGAAAATTTCGTTTTTTGTTGAATTGATAATGACGGAATAAATTAAGTATCAATATCCCAATTATATAGAAATTTAAATATTAGACCCAAAATATCGATATTTGATATTATAGATATCGATATTCCACTCCTACTAAACATACATTCGGTAGGTTGAATATGTGAGAGATAATTCTCTAACCTAGAATTATAAAATGCCCTTCTGTATTGTTGTAGAGGCGAATTCGATACTGCCGAAAGTTCAAAAGGGTTGTTACTGCAGCCGGTGCACTTATGCAACTACGATTCAACGTCTCATCCAATGTTAGTTTCTAGTCTGACATACACCAACTTCAACGTACTGCGATCTCAATCATGTACGGTGAAGTTCAAACAAAATGAGTAAACTCAGTCACATGTACCGATCAAAAATTATTATTCCGGGGGATTCAGACTGATCTGTTTGGGGGGTGGTTTCAAATTTGAAGGTGGGATGTACCTCGTGTCAGTCACGATTCTAGAGGTAAACCAACGGAATATCACAAGAAATGAGATTCGTAATTGGGTGCCAGTCAACAGCTCACCGTTCAATCAATCAGTACACGGTATTTTGGTAGTATCACCCTGGATTACCACCCCTAGTCGATTCGACCTAGAAATATTTTCAAGCTTTACTCCCGGGGCTTGGGCAACGAGTTATGTACTCTTCAGAAAAATTAGACAAATTATTGACGTTATTGCCTACCTAGTACCTATTAAAAACCCCAGAATTATATCGGTACATTTTATTTTAATTAATTCATCATCTCTATCATTCAGGTTCTGCACAAATGAACCCAGTCGATTCCAACAGCCGGATATCGTATTAGTTAATCGTAATTAATAATCAGCATTATTATTAAGTGTGTGTGATTTTTTTGACCGTCAGTAAGAATTATGTTGAGGGATGTCGAGGGTCGGTCAAATGAAATGAAATGTCTTCATTTGACCGACCCTCGACATCCCTCAACATCAATAATTATTATTATTAATAAATAATAATTTTCCCTACCTAACAATAAATTATAATAATTTTCACTAGGTACTTGATAAAATAATAATAATTAGTGATAATTCATAATAATAATTAATCTAACATTTAGGATCTAGACATTTAGACCTAGTGATCGAGACAGAAGGGTGATCTGTACAAAGAAGATAATGAACCGTTGTGTCAAGAATTTGCAAAGTTTTTTAAGGGTTTTTTTACGCTGAACACGATGGTGAAATCAGAATTGCTACATCTTATTCCGTTCTTAAACTAGAGCACTTTGAAGATGAAGAAACGTGATTGTTAATTGAGAATTTCTTCAAGGTTCATCTGCCCTAATCTGATAACGAAATGAGATATCGCAATTCTGACAACATCGTGTTCAGCGTTGCCAAATCTATAAGCTGAGGTGTCACTCGGCAAAAAATAAAGACAAAATTTGTTATAAAATCAGCAAGATGGAGGAATTTTACATAAAACCAGTTGTCTTCAAAAATTTGCTCTTATAGCCATGCTGCATGATTGTTTCCCACAGTGCCAGAATCCCACAGTGAAAGAGTTACCGGGTTTTAGGATATAATTATCGTATCGTATCGTATCACCGCGGTTATCGTAATCGAGAGAAAGAAACCCAACGATCGATAGTTTGTGCACCCGAAACTCTCTGCCTTGCCCTTCGGTGTTCGGTGCTCGAAGAAGAATGTGATTGATTGAGGAGACCGGCGAGGGGGACGAAGGGCGTGTCCGGATTGGTCGAGAGGAGCGCATGCGCATTGGGCCTACCTGCAACTGTGCCCTCCGATGCCCGCTGTATTCAAGCTCCGTATCCTTCTTCTTCTACTTCCACTTATTCTTCCTTTGCTCGCCTCTCGTCGGTGCCGCAGCTGCTCGTCCCATTGCTCGCCCTTCGTTTCCTCGCCCTTCAACTTCATTTAGTGCAGGCACGACATAAAACGTCCGTGGGAGCATTAATCATGATACACAATCTGTGTTGTGAGGAACCTTGGTGTATGGCTTGATTCGCAACTCACTTGGAATGCCCAGTGTCGCAGATCGTCAACAAGATGTCCTATGGCTCTCTATATGCGTTGCGCAATAGTCTATAGGCTGCGCAATTTCTCCCCTTCTTATTCTCTTATTAGAACTGTACTCTAGCCAGGGCTCTTCTGATTCCCCACTTCTCATATTGTAATGAAGTGTTTTCGTCCAGCCTTCCGGTTCCTTACAGCAAGCGTCGTTACGATCACATCTCACCTTTTTCAAAATTAATTCTTGGTTATTCTTAGGTGAATCACTTTTAATATAAGAGTCTACCTTTTTATTTTCAAAATTATTCACGGTGTAGGAACAAGCCCTGATTACCTCGGAGCCCTTTTAGCGAATTTTCGAAGAAACTATAGCTATTGTTCTCGGTCCAAAATTTTTAAAATTCGAATTTTTGAAACATTTTCATACCAAAATCCGTTTCAGGACATCCTGAATTTACTGCCAAAAGACACCAAAAATTATATGTATATATATTTATTTATACGATGGATTGGTGAAACTAAAGACACTCACGTGAAATATGAACTTGAATGAATGTACAGGAGTATGAAAATTATAGCAAAAACTTACGTAAATTTAGAAAAACTTGATGAAAGTGGAAAATTTTCGCGTTACAGCGTCGTCAGCCCGGGAAGAAATCTTCTATAATTTTAAGAAATCTCTATAATTTTCATCCTCCTGTACATTCATTCAAGTTCATATATTTATTTATATGTTTATGTATGAGTCATTCCAGACGATAACTCTCGATAGAAGATAACATTTGTATTTGTCTTTATGAAAATAAAGGAATTCATGGCTAATGCCAAGTGAATTTATAAAAACTAATGCCCTAAGCTAATGCCAAGTGAATTTGTAAAAACTCTCGATAGAATTGAGATAAAAAGTTCAAATTTGCACAAAAAATCTGTCTTGGCAATCAAAAGGCTATGTTCGTAGATGGGCAGAATCGGGCCACTCTAAGGTGGGGTTTTGGGGAGTTTTAGGGCGGGGGGGGGGAATTCCTCACAAATTCCCAAAATGAAACATTCTGACAAGTGGCACCTCATTTTGAAGGTTTTTACACGCTTAATACGATCGGGAAGTCTGAATTGCGATATCTTATTTCGTTCTCTAACTGGAGTACTTTGAAGATGAAGAAAGGTGGTTGTTACTTGAGATGTTCTTCATGGTTAGTCTGCTCTAAGCTGATGACGGAATGAGGTATCGTAATTCTGACTTCACCTTCATGTTCAGCGTTGAAATGTGCAAAAGCTAATGGGGGTTTTGGGGAGTTGGTGGTGGTGGGGGGTCACCCATAAATTCCAAAAATGAAGCCGTCAAGTGAGTTGTTCTTCATGGACATCATGTTCTTTAACGGAGACATTTTACATAAAAACAATAAGGTATTTCTTCGAAAATTTGCTCTTATAGCCATGCTGCATGACTGTGGGGTTTTACCTTCGGGCGGTCTGGGAGGCCTCATTCCTTAAATGTGGTGCCTCACCGTAATATTTCTCTAGGCAGGTCCCTCATTTACAATTCTGTTTTTACCAATTAATGTACTAAACTTGGAAAGTTACCTGTGACCCGCGGGTAATTTTCATGCGGTCCGCGGAGCGAACATCTAATGAATTTTAATCTTGGACCTGGACGAAAATTAATGCATCTACCAAAATTGGTTTACTCAATATGCAACTACTCCATTCTCGAATTCTTTTAGCGGTGAGTTTCACTCATCCTGAAGTGTGTGTTAGCAGAATTGTGTTGACCACACTCGTCTGTAGACAGATTCGTACGAGTCCAATAGTCAGTTCGGCTATCTTTGTTCAGGTTCGGCCTAAAGACTTGAGTTTTTTTTTATCCACATTGTAATAGTTTGCTAAGTTTTCATGGTTCTCGTAGTTTTGGTTCGACCACTCTGGCATACCTAGGTCTGTGAAAGAAGACCAGGATATCCCTCGGGGTCGGACGTAATTGTCTAACCTTCCCGGGTTACAAGGGAAACTCAGCAAACAGGTAACAGAGCATGGTTGGTAGGTAGGTATGTGCTGGCTTTGCCTCGGTACCTCCTCCACTATTTTTTTAGAGCTTTAACGGGCTCTTTCAGGAGTTTTCCCAGAAGGGACTCCTATTTAGGGATCATACCCATTTGCGTATAAGCATTTATATTGAATATCTATCTCTCCTCTATTCTTCAATTTTCTTATTTCCACGCCTCTATTATTCATTGGGTTCTTATTATTTCAACTTCTATTTTAAATTTTCTTTATCTAGGTAGGTATGCCCAGAGTGGTCGAACCAGAACTTCGAGAACCAGGAAAACGTAGCAAACCATTACACTCCCACCTTCAAACCACACCTGGTATGCCAGATTTTTGTTGATAGAAAAGAGGGGGACTGAAAGTAGTATGGAGTTCCAATCCAGGAATACCAACTGGAAAACTCCAAGGTAACCATAACCTTCATCTTAATGGTACTACTGCAAATTAATTACTTGTGGAGAACTATGCTCCTACAAGCGTGGATATTGGCAGGGGATAGAAATGAAGGGAAGGGGGGAGGGACGAAGTTGGTTATTGATAGCATAATAAAGTATCATGTTTTTATAATTTTATTGTCAACGCCAAAACCTGACTGAAATTTTCAACATTATAGGTAAAAGACAATATACAAGACTGCATTTTTTTCACAATTGCTGAGGGACTGTATCTACAACCATTTCAGCATATCGCATCGTAGAAGATGTGGTTCCTGGGTCCGTATAAGGATGGGGCACAGGAGACGGGAATGGAGTATCATTTCGGGAAGGTTTAGAAGAAGGACTTGACTGGAAAGCGCTGGCCATTTCTTCCGCGATGAGGTTTTGTATTTTGCTTCGCAACCGCAGTTTCTGAATAGCATAATTTACCATTTCAATGAAAAATAAAAACTTCATGGATGGATTGTAAATAAATATAATATTCTTTTACTCACTTGGTTTTCCCCGCTTAAGTCTCCCACGCTTGGTCAGTTTTCACTCGATTTTTGTATCCTTCGCACCTTCTTTCCCACAATGTAGGATTTAACCTCACTTCATTGATAAGGTCCTCTCGAAATTCATTTTTAAAATTTTAAGCGTTAAAAACTTCCCAAAAAAACAAGACACGCTAGTTCGTACGACCAAAATCAAACTGGTTTATCCGCATACGTCCATCCGAATGCGGATCGTGCGAACGATTGGAGATCCTCGTAGATCAATTAGGACACATTCCTTCTGTGAAGAGGTTTGTTTACAAGCGTTCATCCGGAGTTCGCACGAGCGTATTTTCGTTTCAATTCGGACACCTTCCTATGTGTTTTGTTTTTCGTTCGTACGAGCGCCCAATCTTCGCTCAAAGCACGCTCGTACGATCACGGTCCAATAATTATTAGGACATAAGGTTAGATTCAGGAGTTGAAAGACTCTTTTGGCGATCCCGTCGGTCCGTTCATTCCCTGGCTTTCCACAACGACTAGGCACCAATTGTACGTGGACGGTTTAAAATTGAGACGGTGGAAAAAATGCTCATGGTGCATTCAATTAGATGTTCCTGTGAATGAAATATTTGATGTGAGGTATTAATTGAGTCGTCCAGTTTCAAAAGCTTCATGTCCTCACTACCCAATTGTGAAATATTCGTGGAAAACTCATATGATATTTTAGAATAGCGTTTTTTAGCCAATGTTTTTTGAAATTTTCTTCGTAAAATTACTTTTTATTTAGGATATACTTTGAAAATCCCTGACCTCTACTTTATTTTAAAATCCAGTTGAAAGGTCGATCATAGTGGGTTTTGGAACGGTACGGTGAACGTAGTGGTTTTTGGAACTGTATACTTACCTACTTTGGAAAAAGTGGGGTTTGAAAGCAAAGCACACCTGTTCGATACATGTCACATTTTTATTAAGTAAGTACACATTTGTAAGTAAATAAGAATAGGTAGGTACACATTTGTAAGTAAATAAGAATAGGTAGGTACACATAACACATAGGTATTACAAATTTTCCAAATGAAGTAAGTACAATATTTCCAAGTAAGTATAGGTAGCTAAAAAAATGTTAAAATCAAAAATCTTTGAAGCATGATGACAGTTCAACACATTAACGAATCTCTCAAGCTTTCAGAAAGTTCTTATTTTTTACAGACTTCATTTAAATTGTTCGGCGATTTTTATTATGTCATCTGCATTGACCTGACAGTCTGTGGCTTGCCCTAAATAAAAAGTATTCTACTATAACCGCTTCGCTGTCTGTCAAGTCATCATCATCTTCAGGACATCAGAAGGTTCCTCTTCCATAATCTAATTATTTGCCAGTTCAGGGATTAAGGTTTTTTGTAATATTCGATCCTTTCATCTGCAACCCAATTATCTCCAAAATAGTTTTCTTATAGATGTTTGACGTCCTGCAGTCATTAAATTTGAAGTGCCACTCCGTAATTTGTAATTTTTTCAATCAGCAGACCTTCTTTTTGAAATCATAAACTACGCAATCGTCTCCCAATTTGGACACTGAAGTTTGCCTCGAAAAACCTCTACTTGAGGAATCCAGGTTCAAAAGCGGATAGGTAACTCCAAAATTTCAAACATTGATTTTTCACAGTTTTGGTGCGTGCAGTAAAGCCATATTAATAATAACGAAAAATTATATTAATAATTGTAAATATAACTATTAATTATTTTTAATATGGCTTTACTGAACTTCCCAAAACTGTGAAAAAACAAATTTTTAATTTTGGAGTTATCCGCTTTTGATCCTGAACGCCTCACGTATTCTTCAGGTGTAAGAAATTTCTCTCTTCTTTATAAATTCTCTCTCAAGCACACAAAAAAACCCTATCACGAAAAACTTATGAAACACTGAAAGAAAAGAACACTGAAGATAACTGTGGACAAAGTGAGTTTTGAAACGCAATGATAAAACAAGAAGAGCAATTGTGGACTCAAATACTTCGTGAAAACGAAAAAAAGTTGACTTCATATCGACTCGAGGTGTTTATTTGAGTTCGAATGGACCTTCAAGAAGAGCAATTGTCGACTCAAATACTTCGTGAAAACGAAAAAAATTTGACTTCATATCGACTCGAGGTGTTTATTTGAGTTCGAATGGACCTTCAAGAAGAGCAATTGTGGACTCAAATACATCGAGAAAACGAAAAAAAGTTGACTTCATATCGACTCGAGGTGTTTATTTGAGTTCGAATGGACCTTCAAGAAGAGCAATTGTCGACTCAAATACTTCGTGAAAACGAAAAAAAGTTGACTTCATATCGACTCGAGGTGTTTATTTGAGTTCGAATGGACCTTCAAGAAGAGCAATTGTGGACTCAAATACTTCGTGAAAACGAAAAAAAGTTGACTTCATATCGACTCGACGTGTTTATTTGAGTTCGAATGGACCTTCAAGAAGAGCAATTGTCGACTCAAATACTTCGTGAAAACGAAAAAAATTTGACTTCATATCGACTCGAGGTGTTTATTTGACTTCATATCGACTCGAGGTGTTTATTTGAGTTCGAATGGACCTTCAAGAAGAGCAATTGTCGACTCAAATACTTCGTGAAAACGAAAAAAAGTTGACTTCATATCGACTCGACGTGTTTATTTGAGTTCGAATGGACCTTCAAGAAGAGCAATTGTGGACTCAAATACTTCGTGAAAACGAAAAAAAGTTGACTTCATATCGACTCGAGGTGTTTATTTGAGTTCGAATGGACCTTCAAGAAGAGCAATTGTCGACTCAAATACTTCGTGAAAACGAAAAAAATTTGACTTCATATCGACTCGAGGTGTTTATTTGAGTTCGAATGGACCTTCAAGAAGAGCAATTGTGGACTCAAATACTTCGTGAAAACGAAAAAAAGTTGACTTCATATCGACTCGACGTGTTTATTTGAGTTCGAATGGACATTCAAGAAGAGCAATTGTGGACTCAAATACTTCGTGAAAACGAAAAAAAGTTGACTTCATATCGACTCGAGGTGTTTATTTGAGTTCGAATGGACCTTCAAGAAGAGCAATTGTCGACTCAAATACTTCGTGAAAACGAAAAAAAGTTGACTTCATATCGACTCGAGGTGTTTATTTGAGTTCGAATGGACCTTCAAGAAGAGCAATTGTCGACTCAAATACTTCGTGAAAGTGAAAAAAAGTTGACTTCATATCGACTCGACGTGTTTATTTGAGTTCGAATGGACCTTCAAGAACAGCAATTGTGGACTCAAATACTTCGTGAAAACGAAAAAAAGTTGACTTCATATCGACTCGACGTGTTTATTTGAGTTCGAATGGACCTTCAAGAAGAGCAATTGTGGACTCAAATACTTCGTGAAAACGAAAAAAATTTGACTTCATATCGACTCGAGGTGTTTATTTGAGTTCGAATGGACCTTCAAGAAGAGCAATTGTCGACTCAAATACTTCGTGAAAACGAAAAAAAGTTGACTTCATATCGACTCGAGGTGTTTATTTGAGTTCGAATGGACCTTCAAGAAAAGCAATTGTGGACTCAAATACTTCGTGAAAACGAAAAAAAGTTGACTTCATATCGATTCGAGGGGTTTATTTGAGTTCGAATGGACCTTCAAGAAGAGCAATTGTCGACTCAAATACTTCGTGAAAACGAAAAAAAGTTGACTTCATATCGACTCGACGTGTTTATTTGAGTTCGAATGGACCTTCAAGAAGAGCAATTGTCGACTCAAATACTTCGTGAAAACGAAAAAAAGCTGACTTCATATCGACTCGAGGTGTTTATTTGAGTTCGAATGGACCTTCAAGAAGAGCAATTGTGGACTCAAATACTTCGTGAAAACGACAAAAATTTGACTTTATATCGACTCGAGGTGTTTATTTTAGTTCGAATGGACCTTCAAGAAGAGCAATTGTCGACTCAAATACTTCGTGAAAACGAAAAAAAGCTGACTTCATATCGACTCGACGTGTTTATTTGAGTTCGAATGGACCTTCAAGAAGAGCAATTGTCGACTCAAATACTTCGTGAAAGTGAAAAAAAGTTGACTTCATATCGACTCGACGTGTTTATTTGAGTTCGAATGGACATTCAAGAAGAGCAATTGTGGACTCAAATACTTCGTGAAAACGAAAAAAAGTTGACTTCATATCGACTCGACGTGTTTATTTGAGTTCGAATGGACATTCAAGAAGAGCAATTGTGGACTCAAATACTTCGTGAAAACGAAAAAAAGTTGACTTCATATCGACTCGACGTGTTTATTTGAGTTCGAATGGACCTTCAAGAAGAGCAATTGTCGACTCAAATACTTCGTGAAAGTGAAATAAAGTTGACTTCATATCGACTCGAGGTGTTTATTTGAGTTCGAATGGACATTCAAGAAGAGCAATTGTGGACTCAAATACTTCGTGAAAACGAAAAAAAGTTGACTTCATATCGACTCGAGGTGTTTATTTGAGTTCGAATGGACCTTCAAGAAGAGCAATTGTCGACTCAAATACTTCGTGAAAACGAAAAAAATTTGACTTCATATCGACTCGACGTGTTTATTTGAGTTCGAATGGACCTTCAAGAAGAGCAATTGTGGACTCAAATACTTCGTGAAAACGAAAAAAAGTTGACTTCATATCGACTCGACGTGTTTATTTGAGTTCGAATGGACCTTCAAGAAGAGCAATTGTCGACTCAAATACTTCGTGAAAACGAAAAAAAAAGTTGACTTCATATCGACTCGTCGTGTTTATTTGAGTTCGAATGGACCTTCAAGAAGAGCAATTGTCGACTCAAATACTTCGTGAAAACAAAAAAAAGTTGACTTCATATCGACTCGAGGTGTTTATTTGAGTTCGAATGGACCTTCAAGAAGAGCAATTGTGGACTCAAATACTTCGTGAAAACGAAAAAAAGTTGACTTCATATCGACTCGAGGTGGTTATTTGAGTTCGAATGGACCTTCAAGAAGAGCAATTGTGGACTCAAATACTTCGTGAAAACGAAAAAAAGTTGACTTCATATCGACTCGTCGTGTTTATTTGAGTTCGAATGGACCTTCAAGAAGAGCAATTGTCGACTCAAATACTTCGTGAAAACAAAAAAAAGTTGACTTCATATCGACTCGAGGTGTTTATTTGAGTTCGAATGGACCTTCAAGAAGAGCAATTGTGGACTCAAATACTTCGTGAAAACGAAAAAAAGTTGACTTCATATCGACTCGAGGTGGTTATTTGAGTTCGAATGGACCTTCAAGAAGAGCAATTGTGGACTCAAATACTTCGTGAAAACGAAAAAAAGTAGACTTCATATCGACTCGACGTGTTTATTTGAGTTCGAATGGACCTTCAAGAAGAGCAATTGTCGACTCAAATACTTCGTGAAAACGAAAAAAAAAGTTGACTTCATATCGACTCGTCGTGGTTATTTGAGTTCGAATGGACCTTCAAGAAGAGCAATTGTCGACTCAAATACTTCGTGAAAACAAAAAAAAGTTGACTTCATATCGATTCGAGGGGTTTATTTGAGTTCGAATGGACCTTCAAGAAGAGCAATTGTCGACTCAAATACTTCGTGAAAACGAAAAAAAGTTGACTTCATATCGACTCGAGGTGTTTATTTGAGTTCGAATGGACCTTCAAGAAGAGCAATTGTGGACTCAAATACTTCGTGAAAACGAAAAAAAGTTGACTTCATATCGACTCGAGGTGTTTATTTGAGTTCGAATGGACCTTCAAGAAGAGCAATTGTCGACTCAAATACTTCGTGAAAACGAAAAAAAGTTGACTTCATATCGACTCGAGGTGTTTATTTGAGTTCGAATGGACCTTCAAGAAGAGCAATTGTCGACTCAAATACTTCGTGAAAACGAAAAAAAGTTGACTTCATATCGACTCGACGTGTTTATTTGAGTTCGAATGGACCTTCAAGAAGAGCAATTGTCGACTCAAATACTTCGTGAAAACGAATACGTCGGTAATAATTTTTCTATAAAAGAAGTACCTACCAACAAACATTCGAAATTACCTTCATTTCCGTAGCACGAAACGCACCTCGGAACAACAAACTCGACATCACTTAAGCCGTATGATGTTCCAAAGAGCTTGTTAGTATGAAAATGGACCTGTATTTCAACAATTTGATTCACGATCGTGTTGTGAGGCACAATCTTTGAGCCCTCATTGTGAACGAACGGCTGGTCGTACAAAGCTGCGGATGGTCTTAAAAAATTCTACGGAACAAACTCTATCTAAATATGAAATAAAAAACATACCGTTCTATATGAATTTTTCGAGATATGAGATTTTCAAATTTTCAAAATTCGTTTTGAACCCCTTCCCCTTGACCTAGGGTTATGAAAAGTTTCGAGGACCATTGTGGGGTTGGTCGAAACCCATAAAAAAAATTTCGTAATTTTAACTCAACGCTAACTGGGCAAAGTGGCGCGGACGGCGTACGGCGGACGGACGGATTTTTTTTTATTCGATTTTCTGAATCTACGTATCTTGAAACGTAAACCAACAAATTTTGAGGGGGGGTTAAAAAAATTTTTTCTTTGGGCGATTCCAATGGTTCATTATCGAAGGGTGCATAACAGTGTGGGACAAGTGGGTTTTTGAAACATGTATCAAATGTTTCAAATTTCTCCTGCAGGAGAAATGTCCATTAATGAAATGGACATGGCGGCTTTTAGAACTCCCAATGGACGTAGTGGATTTTGGAAAGCAACACGACCTTCAGGGGCATTTTGAGAGGGATATAGTGGGTTTAGAAAGAAAACAACTTCACCGTTCGATTCGTCTCCTTCGATTTAATAAAATCGACAGTTATCTCGAATTTTTTGAAAATTGGACAAAGTGGCTTTCGGAACTGGATGACTCAATTGTGGCCCAACGCTCGATATTTAGACAGCACAGGTTTGGAGTAACAATTGAAGGGCACAGGGGGAAAACCGCCTGAGTCCTCAACATGTGATTTCGAGAAAAACTGATTTTAAATTTACAAGTCGCCTGGAAACTGGGAGTTGCTCGATTCTAAAGTCACCATTCTAACAGGAATAAGGCTGTTTTAGCGCCCAAAACTTTACATCAATGGATACCTAGTACCCTTCAAATATGGCATCATCAGCTCAGAATCTAGAAAAAGTGGACTGAGGCGGTTTTTCCCCAGTACCCTTCACTTGAATTAATTAGAAGTGCTCGATTTCTTGTGATTCTGAGGGTTCACAATCGCGAATCAGTACACTGCGCAGTTCGCCGTAGTTGATTACCAACGTGAAAATGACAGCCAGTGAGGTCACAACTGAAACGGAGGTTGTGATAGAGAGCAAACCTTGAAGGGCGAGGGGACTCCAGGGTCGAGCCCTCAAGTGCAGCTGCCGTCTCTCAATTCGAACCCAGAAGGTGCCGCTCTCATCTCCATTGAACGGTCAACTGACGAACTACACGATCACGACAGCTTTCCAAACTGCACGAGCCGGCAACGTCGCTTCTCTCTTCCCCTCCATGCAATTATGTAACGGTTTTTTTTTCGGTGCCTTTTTTTCCTCGTCGTGCCGTACGTCCTTATTTCCGGTGATGGCTCTTTCTTGGCATTTCATCACGTCTCAAACGCTAATAGTTAAATCTCCAGAGTTTCTCCCGATCGGAGACGAATCGTCTCTTTTCCCCGTCGCTGTAGAACAACGTCACGGCATCGTTTGTTGGGGTACCAGCGACTCAACAGGAAACACGATCTCGGGACGTGGAGCCCCCCCCCCCCCCCCTTGTTTGCCTGACGCTGGGTGTCCCAGTCTATTTGGAGTCCTTCCGCTCCGGCTTTGCTTGCAACCTTCACGTTTTCCTCAAGTCCTATAATATAATAAGTGAACCTGTTTTTGACATTTTATGTCTTTGCTTTGGCACATTAAAATAAATATACGAATCCGAAAGAGATCAGACATGTAATACAAACCTGGGGCACATTTTTGAAATTGATAGGAGTGCATTGTGGGGTCGATTCTGACCCCACAGTTTAAGTTTGATCGCATATCTGCATTAGAAATATACGATAATGAGAGAGCTTCACAAAAATGCTTGCATACGAGTCTGCAACACATTGGGACATTTTATGTCAATATTAATAATATCCAATCTTAATAAACCGTTCAGCCTATATCTATTTAGCCTATATCAAGTTTCTTACGAATTCGATTAATTAAAAGTGCTTGTAGTGAATATTAAACGACCTATTGTTAGCCTCGCAACAAATAAGTAGGTACCTAGCAGTTGTTTACACCGATATCGTTGGATTCGTTGGACGAATAAAATTGACCATAATAGTTTTGACGTGGGTATAACTTATGCCAGGCGGCCACTCAAAAATTGGTGCAATCAAATTTGCGTGACAGGAAGAATGTGACGTTTTTTTGGCGCAATTCCTGTAGTGGCACAGACTTGAAAATTAGCATGTAGCCGCCTTAGGATTTACACTTTAAGCAGCATAGGGCCCGAATCAGCTGAGTGGCTCCTAAAGCTAATTTCTATGCTATTCACTCTATGAAGCTGTCATTTGGTATGTAGCCTCCTTAGGAATTACAGGCCCAGGATCCGCTTAAGAGACATATCCATGATCAGAGGTTTTTCCCAGTAAGGGAGAAATTTGATTATAAATTGATGGTATAAATAGAATGGATAAAAGTATAAATTTCTATAAAAGAAGTACCTACCAACAAACGTTCGAAATTACCTTCATTTCCGTAGCACGAAACGTACCTTAGAACAAAAAACTCGACATCACTAAAACCATATGATTTTTTTTTTTTACAATTACTGTAGAGGCCAAATTTCGTTTTAGCGTTGTTTTCCTTTTGTTAATCGGTTCGACGTTCATCTCGTCGTTCGCTCCATTGGTACGTATGAATTGTTCATACTTTTTGCGACGAGAAAGGAGTATCGACAACAAACTTACGAAACTCTTCCGATTACACATTAACAAATAAAATCACAACACTATTGGTTAATAATTAATCACTCTAAAACCAATTACACAAATGCACAAATAAAGAATATTTTACATATTATGTAAGATTCGGAGCACACATACAAGTATTCACGCTGATGGCTAAATCAAAACTAACAATAATAAAACATCGGATCCCGGTTTCTTATACGACCAACTTTGTTTGGACGTAGCATTATTTTAATTAAAACAGAAATGTAGGTAACGTCAACCTCAAGCAATTGATCACAAAACAAGCGGCAGTGTTCACTATATCAATTTATACCTAACATAAAAATATATATAAGTCTGACATAAATACCAAGAACAAATACGCAAGAAATGCGTGATAATTCGAGAGCTTTCGATCGGATGGAGAAAGATTTTTGTCCGATGAAAACTAAAGAAGTTTCATTTCCCATGCAACGGCTTGGTTGTAAGTGAACATTGTCGTAAAATGCAGGTAACGCTTTTTGAGGACACTTTTTCGTGACAGTTTTTGACATTAGAAAATACTACTTTCCCAGAAAAATGCACCGTTTGTATGCGTATAATATACGCATATATTATATGCGAATATTCAGAAAATTCAATTTATAAACCAAGAATAATTAAGTAAACAGGCACCTGTTATTAATGAGGAGTGCCTTAGCCCTATCAGCCCAAAATACTTTTCATAATATTTACACTTAATATTATTAAGTGTAAAGAAAAATTCTTCATCTGAACACAACTTATTTTACTTTTATTCAACCGCACGCTTCATGAGAAAATTGTACGAGAAAAATACGTATCTACTTTTTCATTTTTGACATTTTATGTCTTTACTATGGCACATAACTCGAAAAGTGTGACATTGTGACGGTGTGACGTTATGAAAAATTTATAATGATTTTCACGTGCAACCGATTCGTTGCTACGGAACTTCAACGTCGCCAGTTATCATCGTACAAAAATCGTTCACCACTCGTTGGATAGCTCTCGATTTACCTAACCATATTACGTTAACCACTGT
Source organism: Stenodema calcarata (assembly GCA_963920205.1). Lineage (NCBI taxonomy): Eukaryota > Metazoa > Arthropoda > Insecta > Hemiptera > Miridae > Stenodema > Stenodema calcarata. Next base: position 4,558,288 of record OY986051.1, on the reverse strand, counting down.
GGAGTGCGTGGCCGACAAGCTGCGGTATGAGCGTGATTGTTTAAATAATTGTTTACACACAGGTGATCATTCTCAATAATTTATATTGACAAAATTATGACCATCAGAAGTGAAGTTGTTCGTTATTGGAATTAGGTAGGTACTTTACAGTTTGATATTACTTCCCAGTATATTACTCGGTATACAAACTCTTGAGGGAACTCTAAATTCGAATTATGATATGCGCATGACTTGATACGAAGTTTGTTTGCACACAACATGAAAATGTCTCAATGTGTTGCAGACTCGTATGCAAGCGTTTACTTTGGTTTCATGACGCGTCGTGGGCCGTAGGAGTTTCTGATGATTTTCGCTTACAACCGATTCGTTGCTACGGAATTTTAACTTCGCCAGTTATCATCGTACAAAAATCGTTCACCACTCGTTGGATAGCTCTCGATTTACCTAACCATATTACGTTAACCACTGCGGAGTGCGTGGCCGACAAGCTGCGGTATGAGCGTGATTGTTTAAATAATTGTTTACACACAGGTACGATTTCTACAACAATGAAGTACGAGGTACGTGGTGTGGGTGTGGGAGGGGGCGCAAAGTTATAAAATGTCCCTCGTGGTTGCGTACTCGTACGAAAGTTGTACCCACTTTATGGTTGCTTTGAATCACGAATCCAATGGCTATGACTGGCATGTCTGAAGCCAAATCATCTAAGAAGAAGAATTCAAATAAACACCTCGATTCGATATGAAGTCTATTTTGTCTCCTTAATTCACCTCATCCAAGGGCCTCTCAGATAATATGACGTCGCAACACAAGCGACCAACTACGTCAAAAGATATGACGTCTAACAGGTGCCGCCAAGAACACCTCACAGGATATGACGTACGTGGACCAGCAGGGGGTGGATGACGTCAGACAAGTGGCCGGCAAGAACACCTCACAGGATATGACGTAAGTGGACCGGCAGGGTGTGGATGACGTCAGACAAGTGGCCGGCAAGACCACCTCACAGGATATGATGACGTACGTGGACCGGCAGGGGGTGGATGACGTCAGACAAGAGGCCGGCAAGAACACCTCACAAGAGATGATGACGTAAGTGGACCGGCAGGGGGGGTGGATGACGTCAGACAAGTGGCTGGTAAGAACACCTCACAGGATATGACGTACGTGGACCGGCAGGGGGTGGATGGCGTCAGACAAGTGGCCGGCAAGAACACCTCACAGGATATGACATACGTGGACCGGCAGGGGGTGGATGACGTCAGACAAGGCAGGGAGGGGGGTTTATCGGCAATCCAAAAACTACTTGACGAATTGGAGTGAAACTTTGAAATTGTGTTGTGTAAACATTGGGGAAGTTTAGTATGAAAATTGACCTGTATTTCAACCGTTTGATTCACGATCGTGTTGACAGGCTCAACCTTTGAGCCGTCATTGTGAACCAACGGCTGGTCGTACAAAGCTGCGGATGGTCTTAAAAAAATCTTAGGAATAAACTCTATCTAAATATGAAATAAAAAACATACCGTTCTATATGAATTTTTCGAGTTTTGGAATTTTCAAAATTTCAAAATTCGTTTTGAATCCCTTCCCCTTGACCTAGGGTTATGAAAAGTTTCGAGGACCATTGCCCACTCATTACGATCTGGTTAGGTCGTGAATTCCGTACAGGCGATCTACTTTCCGAAGTTTTCTTTTGATGAGAGAAAAATCACGATCGCACGGGAGTAAAAATTGCCCCACTCACTGGAAAAAATTGTACGATTTTGTCGAATCGTTTTGTTTCAGTCAGGGCAAGGAGAAGATTTTGAATGGAATGATTTTTATTTTGCCCGAAGCAATTGTCCGAAAATTGTGGAGTTCAGTGAAGTGAGAGGGGACGCATTGAAGGTAGTCCAAGAGGAATGATTCAACTTCGTCGGGAGAATTGATTAAAAACATTACAATTTTGCTTAAATATTAACAATAAACCAAAGCTTTAATTGTACAAAGTTTAAGTTCTATTAGAATATTTACTATACAATTCAGCCTAAAATCACTTATCGTTAAAAAAAAAAAAACCTATTTGTACCTATGTACCTACCATCCCCTCTGGATCCGCCTCGGCTTTATCTAGTAATAACCAGTTCACATCATATTACACCGGCCAACGAAGAGATGAGGATTGGTATTGGGGGTTTTCAGTGTGCTGAATCCAAATCTGAAACCCGTTTTTCGCTATCTGTTCTAGTTTTTGTCATAATAGTCATTTTTGACATAATAATATGAGCTATATATTATAGCTCATATGCCTGTTTTCTAGCTATGTCTGAGAGTTAAAACTCTGCAAATTCTTGACACAACGGTTTATTATCTTCTTCGTGCAGATCACCCTTTTGTCTAGATCACTAAATGGTAGATTATGAATTATCATTATTTGTTATTAATTGTTATGAAGTAGTGTGAATTATTATTAATAACTATTAGTAATTATCGTTTGATATAATTTAAATGAATGTGGGTGTGAAAGCCCAAGGACACCTCACTGTAATTTATATCAAATTCATTTTGAATTAACGTTTGCTGTCTGAATTGAAGAAGTTTTTCTTTCTTTCAAATAGGTACCTCCAAAGTAACATGTGAGCCTAGCACTTGTAGACTCTCCTCTCCAATGAACACTGCCAACCCCCCCCGCCGCAACCGCCACCAACATCCCCCCACCCACCACGGACCACTGCCAACATCAACCCCCCCCACCACGGACCACTGGCTTCCCCCGCTCTCATCCATACACCCCACGTCCATTTAGCGCTCACAATTTCAATTTATCTAGTAGAAGTCAGATCATGAAAGAAGGACAACAACCACCGCCAACCCCATGAAGTCAGATCATGAAAGAAGGACAACAACCACCGCCAACCCCATGAAGTCAGATCATGAAAAAAGGACAACAACCCCCCCCCCCCCCTCCACACACCACCACCCACCGCCCGCTCGTCCTACAACGTCACCCCCCCCCCCACCCAACATCATTCACCGACCTCCCCCGCTCACATCTCTACACCCCACACAGAGTAGGGCGTTAATCGATTACATTTACGATTACAAAAGTAATCGCCAAAAGTATTAGCGCCACACGATTACTTTTTGTAATCAATTACTTTTGTAATCGACTACTTTCGTAATCGACTAATTTTTTAATCGATTACAAATTCGAATATACAGGGTGTTTCATTTCGTGACGGTCACAGGCTGGGAATCGACTTTACAGCTAATTTTAGGTCGACAATGTCCTGTAGCAATTTTTTTTACTCAGCTAAAAAATGGACTTTTTTCAATTTTAAGATTTTTTTCGTGTGTTCGACTTTGTCATACCTAAATGGCCATAACTCCCTCAATTTACATGAAAATTCTAATCTAATTACGCTGTTAGAAAGAACACAACATTTCCTATCCCTCTAATAAAAAAAAATTTTTTTTGATTCGCTAAAACGGGTGAAAAATCTACTTGAAAAGGAAAGTTTGTCAAATCTTAGAAATTGCCACTTTTTTTCAAACGCTCAAAGACCCCTATAATTCGGCCCGATAATTTTAATCAGAAGTCCTAAATTTTGCGCCTAAATATCAGCTTTTCGATGGTATAAGGAAAATAATGTTGCAATGTAGTTTTGAGGTAGAAAATGACGTTTGAATCAAGAAAAACGTGGTTTTTCAGAGGAATGTCCGGTTTTCACCAATTATTGACTCGTCAGGTAAACAGGTCATTCAAAAGTGAACTAAAAATTACACCGTTCAGTTAAATTTTCCGAGATATGATATTGTCGAAATTTCCCCTTCCTATTGAGCTAGGGTTATTAAAATTTTCAAGGATCATTGTAGGGCTGGTCCGAACCCGGAAACCAAATTTCACAATTTTAGCTCAACGCTAACTGGGCAAAGTGGCGCGGACGGCGTACGGACGGATTTTAGGTTTATTATCTTCGATAATGAACCTTTGGAATAGCCCAAAGAAAACAATTTTTAACCCCCCCCCCCCCTCAAAATTTGTTGGTTCACGTTTCAAGATACGTAGATTCAGAAAATCGAATAAAAAATCCGTCCGTCCACCGTACACCGTCCCCCGTCCGCGGCACTTTGCCCAGTTAGCGTTGAGCTAAAATTTCGAAATCCTCGAAACTTTTCATAACCCTAGGTCAAGGGGAAGGGGTTCAAAACGAATTTTGAAAATTACAAAACTAGAAAAATTCAGATAAAACGGTATTTATTTCATATTTAGATAGAATTAATTTTTTAGAATTTTTGTACGACCAGCCGTTCGTTCACAATGACGGCTCAAAGTTGGAGCAGATCGAAAATCATCAACATGAGAGTGAATCGTGAGGCAGCCTGTCGGGTCCATTTTCAAACTGGCCCAGCTGATTCAAACAGCAAATGGTTTTCAAATATCGAGTTTTTCTTTTTAGGCTGATTTTTTACCTGGTAAACCTGAGCAAAAGATTTTAGTTTGGCACCAGAGAGATGGGTCTTCAGATTTGGGATTACATTGAGAAATAAGGGAGCTATGTCCGTTTTTGGGACGTAAGGTCGGAAACACGAAAATAAATTTAAATGTGAAATAACCCGGGTTTTAAGTGGAGTAAAAAATATGAGTCATATTTTTTACTCCACTTAAAATATTATTAAAATATTATGGCTATTTTGGTTTATTATCTTCGATAATGAACCATTGGAATCGCCCAAAGAAAAAATTTTTTTAACCCCCCCTCAAAATTTGTTGGTTTACGTTTCAAGATACGTAGATTCAGAAAATCGAATAAAAAAAAATCCGTCCGTCCGCGCCACTTTGCCCAGTTAACGTTGAGCTAAAATTACGAAATTTGGTTTCTGGGTTTGGACCAGCCCCACAATGATCCTCGAAATTTTTCATAACCCTAGGTCAAGGGGAAGAGGTTAAAAACGAATTTTGAAATTTTGAAAATTCCATACCTCGAAAAATGCCCATCAAACGGTATGTTTTTTATTTCATATTTAGATAGAGTTTGTTCCGTAGAATTTTTTAAGACCATCCGCAGCTTTGTACGACCAGCCGTTCGTTCACAATGACGGCTCAAAGATTGTGCCTCACAACACGATCGTGAATCAAACTGTTGAAATACAGGTCCATTTTCATACTAACAAGCTCTTTGGAACATCATATGGCTTAAGTGATGTCGAGTTTATTGTTCTGAGGTGCGTTTCGTGCTACGGAAATGAAGGTAATTTCGAATGTTTGTTGGTAGGTACTTCTTTTATAGAAAAATTATTACCGACGTAGTATTAAAAACCCCAGAATTATATCGTATTAATTAATCATAATTAATAATAATTATTATTAATAGTAAATACGAATTATTAATACCTAACAATAAATTATAATAATTTTCACTAGGTACTTGATAAAATTGTTAATAATTAGTGATAATTGATAATAATAATTAATCTAACATTTAGGATCTAGACATTTAGACCTAGTGATCTAGACAGAAGGGTGATCTGTACAAAGAAGATAATGAACCGTTGTGTCAAGAATTTGCAGACTTTTTTTTTTTTTTTTTTTTTTTCAGAAATTAGTTGTAGAATTCACCCTCGGCGGGATGTTCGCCCTTAAGTGGGGCACCCTGTGCATACAAAATCTACGTACTTTAAATAATAATAATAATGATGTTGAGGGATGTCGAGGACTCTCAACATCATTCTTACTGACATCATTCTTACTGACGGTCAACATCATTCTTACTCAACATCATTCTTACTGACGGTCAACATCATTCTTACTGAACATCATCAACATCATTCTTACTGAACATCATCAACATCATTCTTACGGACGGTCAAAAAAATCACACACACTCAATAATAATAATAATCAATTCACCATCTAGACAGAAGGGTAATCAGCACAAATAATCTAATAAACCGTTGTTTTAAATACTTCTAACGACTTGTATGGTAAGACCGGGTTGTAGCGCCCTTTGGAAAATCTTCAAGATTCGTAATATTCGTGGAAGTGCGGTAGAAGTGGCGAAAGGGGAGTCGTGAAGGCCTTTTTCTACTCCATCTCTGCATCCACCCACAATATACATTTTATTGAAGGGTGGGTGGGAGGGGGAAGGGTACCAAACAACCCCCTCTTCAACCACCCACATCTGCTCGCTATCCTCCTTCTCACCCACTTCCACCCACAATTTAAATTTTATGTGGTACGGGTCAGTGGGGGCCGAGCAGACCCCCCCCCCCCGCCCATCAACCACCCACATCTGCTCGCTTTCCTCCTTCTCACCTACTTCCACCCACAATATCATCCAATACATCCACCCACAATATACATTTTATGGAAGGGTGGGTGGGAGGGGGAGCACACAACCCACTCATCAACCACCCACATCTGCTCGCTATCCTCCTTTCACCCACTTCCACCCACAATTTGAATTATATGTACGGGTCGGCTGGGGGTGCTTTCGATATTCGATTTTCTGAATCTATCTTGAAACGTAAACCAACAAATTTTGAGGGGGGGTTAAACAATTTTTTTCTTTGGTCGATTACAATGGTTTATTATCGAAGATAATAAACCAAAACGTCATTTTCTTCACCAGTAGACGACTACGTCAGTTAGTTTGTCATGTTGGTCAACCCCTAAACTAGGCTGGTGAACTATATTTGCCCGTGGAACGTGGCTTTGATATGGGGTGAGCCTCGATCGTCATAGGACAATAACTCTATTTCTACGCATACATCGACATTTATATCAATATACTTTGTTTGATCGAATCACAATCGGAGGACGGAGACGCCTTGAGGGTGAATGACAGGCTTTTCAATTAATAGCGAAGTGCGGCTGAAAGGGACACGAAGCAAAAGCGTGGGTGGGCACAGAGGAAGATGAGAAGCGGAGGGCGATATCGATTTGTTCGCCGGCTGGAGCGAGTAGGGAGTTTGGTTCAGTAGGAGGGGAAAGGCTGCACTTAATCATACGAACATCTAAACTTGTTGAAGGGAGGAGGGGCCGAGTCCTGCACTTAGCTTAGCTGTCGTTATTATTGGGTAACCGGCACATAAATCTTCATTATTTCCATAATCGTAACTAGAGCATCTCATGATCTTTTTGTGATATAACAAATTCAACTACCCCACTGGCGGAGTAGGAAAGAGGGAGTGCAATACTGCTGTGATAAGCAAGAACGTCCTCTGCATTTTTTATTTATACTATTTCTTGCAGAAAAACAAGGCAAAGTGAGATTAACTGCATCGTTTATCTCCCCCCCGCTTAGAGGGGTCCATACTTCTCCATCACATCTTTGTTCTGTTATCTTCAGGAATATCCTGTCGTTTCTTAAGCACTCCTTGAAAACTACTAACCACGTCGGAACTAATTAGTTAACTGGGCTTGTAAGTTAACTTGTAATATTCACAGATGGGGCAGTTGGCTCAGTAACCCTGCACATTGGACAGCTTGGCTGTTTAGATACCACCACAGCCTAGTACCACGGCTAGCTAATGAAGTATTCTCGTATCATAGCTGATCTACATCCCAGTGGGATTTGTTTCGATATAAGCACGATTTGTATCAATAATTTTCTTTCGATCTGTAGAGCTACCAGGCTGTTGTTTTGATAGTCAAATAAGTACTTACCTACCTGTGACCCACCGACGAGCCAAAAGCGATCAAGATAATTCAGAGACGGGCATATTCGACTGGCTGCGATCACAACTCCCTAACACGATAGATAACATTTGTGTGCTCGTATTTCCACGCCATCATCAGTGTGAGCCCTGCGACGTATTGAAATTCGCAATAATTTCAGCTGAAACATTTAAGAACGTTGCGAAATACAAAATTTGTTTCCAGGATATTAAGGGCCTGCAGGACCTAGGCTGTGATTTGAAATGCGTGGAGTTGTCCGCCACTATTGAAGCTCCAATACATCCAATAATAAGGAGTTGACGAGAAATGTACAGAAAAATCGAAAAAATCCAAATTTATTTGAGATCTGCTCGCTTATTCTACATGTTTTAACTGCGATGTTCCGAAATAAATTCTAACATAAATAAAAAAAATTTAGCCACAATTTAAAAAAATGAATTATGAATTTCAAAATTCGGACGACAAGGGGACTTTTTCTTATTAATATAGTGAATTTAGAAATTTATTTCAAAAGTCCAAGTCAATCACAGCCTGAGATATCTTCAAAAACTTTCAATCGTGGTCCTGCAGGACAAATATTTAAGAAGTCCACATAAGCCACCAAGCCCCAGCAAGGTTCAATGTTAGTTCGATTGTTAGTTCAATTCGTCCGTTAAATACATTAAATTCTTAATAGGAAAAATTACTTTTCTTTAGTATTCCTGATGGCAGCTGAATCGAAATATAGAAATGAAATATGCTGTGAAATGATGTCCACTTTTCATAATTATCGAATAATTACACTACATTAAAAAAAAACCACAGTCAGTATCCATATCTCGGCTCTTTTTTGGTCGATCAACTTGACATTTAGGATCTTCTTGGCGAGGATAATAGAAAGCCCTGGAAGTTTCAAGTTGCTAGGTATAAAGAGAGTTATATAACTTCAAATACCTGGTTTTTCGCCCTTACCTTGTTCTTCTCCTTCTTCAGACGGTCAAGGCCACAGCCTCTCCACCTTCACCGATTGACTTAATATTTTGCACAGAGCTTCGTTTCAGCTTCAGACAGTGCCTTTTAAAATATTCAACCCATTATCTCAACCCAAAAACAAAATTTTTAGGCTAATATTGTCCACTTTGACAAGTCTACAGCCTGGGTAAATCGACATGAAATTTTGCAAGGACCTTTTTTATAACATTACCTGGTGCTATCATCTCAAACCAAGAAAATTTTAGTAACAAAAACTGAAATTTAGGCTAATTTTCGCCACTTTGACGGGTCCCCAACTTGAAATTCGGAATGGATCTCCTCACGTTCACCGGTTGACTTGAAATTTTTCACAGAGCTTCGTTTCAGCTTTAGGCTAAAGACTTTAGCCAGTCCAGTGCCTTTTAAAAGATTCAACCCATTATCTCAACCCAAAAAATTTTAGAAACAAAGTTTGTTATAAAATAAATTTTAAAATTGTAATTAAAACTTTGATAACATAAATTTTAGGCTAATTTTGGCCACGAGTCTAGAGTCTGGGTAACAGGACCAATCGACTTGAAATCATGCACTGACCTTCTTTATAACATGAAGAGTACAGGGGAAGAATGATACATGTCCATAAAAGCTGATCTCGAGAAAAACCATTATTAAGGTTTAAAAACGTTTAGAGGCAAGGGAATGATCAAGACTTCAGATGTTTGTACATATTTTTATTTTTTTAAATCTTGATCACTCCCTTGCCTCCAAACGTTTTTAAACCTTAATAATGGTTTTTCTCGAAATCAGCTTTCATGGACAAGTATCATTCCTCCCCTGTACTCTTCACATGACCCAGTGCCATTAGAAAGATTTGAAATCTTAGAAACAAAAAACTCTTAGAAATTTGCTAATTGACTAAGTTTGACTAACCTTGACGGGTCCACATCCTGGGTAACTGAACCGATCTATCTAAATGTTTGCTAAAATCTTTCAAGTGGCACTGGGTCATGTTAATTATTTTATAAGTGTTATCCTCGTGAGCTGTAGGGGATGAGCCAGGAGTGACGTGGGCTGGGCCGGGCGGACCTGATCCAGTGTAGTTCTGTGAGCCGGCTGGAGAGGTGCATGAGTGAAGGTGTACAAGCTGGAAATGCACTTGGATACATACCTTGTTATATACCTTGGCTTAATTATTTGGCTACATAGGCCAATTGATGCTACTAAATTCTATAATTTTGAACAATCTAATTTCTCATGCAGGTGGTTTTTGACATTATGCACACAAAAGCTCCCAATGGTTGAAGTCTGATTCTGGCTCTAAACCGTCCGAAACAGCTCAATTTGTTTTCGCTGCGTATGAGAAACTTTGAGTCCATTGCGCCACCGCTAAATATTGTCTAATTTTACAAGGCGGATATTTTGAACATTCGACCGGAATGACGAATGCTCCCACTCACCACTTTACAAAGGGGGAATTTCGGATCACCCCAACTGTTCGCCCATTTACTCCTTTTGACTTTGTTTGGCTGTTCGCTTAGCTCAAATCTAAAGATTGTCGTTCAAAACAACAGTTGACCCTCCCTGGTGTCCTTGAACGCCGCAGTATTGGGATCATTAAGTGGTTGCACATGAACCATTCGAGTATGAAACCAGGATTGGGTTATTGATCTTTAGTAGGTACCTACTCGCTCTAATGTACTTCCTACTAGTAGTACAAGATGGTTGTGATCGTCCCGCGATGAGGTCGAGAGGCGTCGATGAACTGGAGACTCCTCCCGGAGGTGGCAATCAAATGTCTGGCAGCGACGGAGCGGCAGTAGCCAGCGGGACAAGTTGCTCTCTCACCGCAAACCTGATTTCCCCTTCGGCCGAAACGTTTCGCGTTTCTTGAGCTGACTCACACAACAGCAGGACCGCGTTTCCAAACATTTGAACGCTTAAACTGCTTCTACGACAAAAACCACTGTGTCAAGCAGTCAAAATGGTGTATAACGTTCCGGTACTGAGTGTTCGTTGGGTGGATCCTACTTTTGTTTATTTGATAGAATACGGGCTGCTGCCCAATACAAATGTTCATTACATTAAGTTACTACATAGGTACCTATTCCAAGAAGGAACAATAGTGCGTATAATAGATGTGATGAGGAAGAAAGATAAAAGTGAAGGCTTGGAAACTAGAGGGGAAGGAGTTTTATGGTTGAACCTGCTTGGGACCTAACGGATTGGAGGGAGCTATGGACAAAATCCACCTCGGGTGATAAGGCAAGCAAGAGTGGAAGCCGATAAGAGGCTGGTGGTACAAATAGTTGGTAAGGGCGAACTGAACGTGGAATAATAGGGAATGACGGGAGTTGCAGGGGGGTATGTTGAGGATTATGCGAGAAAGGAGTGAGGGACAGTCAATCAAATTATTTAGTAATTTAAACAGGAAAATAAAAGTTTAGAAGGGGTTCAAAATGAACTTTAAAAACGTGAGTCTCGAGTTCAAGTTTGAAGTTCAAGTTTGAAAAAGTCTGCGCCATTTTGCCCAGTTACGAAATTTGGTTTACAGGTTCGGATCATACCCCCGATGATCCTTGAAACTCTTCATAACCCTAGGTTTGAAAAAAGGTTTTAAATTTTAGTTCAAGTTTGAACAATGTTCTTTTTCACAACTTCCCCTGAGGCAGAGACTTGAAATTTTAAAAATAGGTCAGAAATGGATAACAATGCAGTATTCACTCTTCTCGTGAATACTCGAATTCTTGTGATAAGAGCGATTTCTTGTACCTAGGGCCTTATTTTGTATTGTACCTAGGGCCACCAAATGATGAAGTTATTTCGACCTTTTACTGAGCCACTAATTTGTAGAAGAGGGCAAATAAAATTTTCTATATCGTTTCAGAATCTTAATGTTTTGTAACACATCTCGTGTGGTTGTATATCCAAGTTTTTGAGCCAAATACTTTTTTTTTCAACTTTTTAGTCCTTAGTTTTAATTTTTCGTTCCCTCGAAGTTGTTACTTTGTTGCCTTACGACTTTTTCTGGAACTTCAAATTCTTCAAGTTCCAATACTACCATTTTCACGTGGACTGTGATATTTTAACCAACTAATTCGAGTCAACTAATTTTAATAGGTTTCATTGTGTTGATTTCATCAAAAACTGATGAAGAAAAGAATTTAAATAAATAGGTAACTAACTGTTTTACTTAAGTCAGTTCGTTCCAATTCACTTTATTGTGTCATTGTGTTGGCAGCTTGGACCTTCAAGCCATATTGATGCTACCGTTCGCCGGAGACTGCCAGATCTGCTACAAACGGACGTTAAACGTCTACAATTTCATAATCTACGATTCAAATAGGGAAGGCAGCTGCTTTCTTTGGGACGAAACTAATGGAAAGAAAGGAAGCGCTTCTGTTGGTACCTCTCTATTGCAATACATCGGGCGAATTAAAGAAGACGTCAAACATATCGTCTTGTATGCCGACACCTGCGGCGGGCAGAACCGCAATCAGAACATAGTTGCTGCTAAGTATGTTGTACTGCATGAATGCGGAGATTAAACCCAATCTCGAAATCATCGATATAAAATTCATGGAGAGCAGACACTCCTACCTTGAGGCTGATAGCATTCATGCAACTATCGAGAGAAAAAAAAAGCATACCAAAAGCATACGTTCGACTGACCCAAAAATAGCCTGGACTTAGGTATTAAAATTTCTGACAAGAAAAAAAAAGACCTTCAGTCCCTGATTGATGGAGGAGTAATTCCTTCAGAATTTCACCATTTTTACGCAGCACTCCCCTCGGCTTCTGGGGTCAGGGACGTCGATGTGTGGGAGAGGGGTTCTAATTCCGGCGTTGAAGAAGAAAATTAAATCAGCAATCTTTTTTTCTTCTTGCCTTTAAAGCGCAAGTTACCATTTTAGCCAAACTTACCATTTTGCGAGTTACCAAATAAATCATTTTTTACTAAAAATAGTATACTTAAGTTAGAACTTCATTGATAATAAAAGACTGATAATAAAATAACCCACGGTTTGACCGTTACCGCTTAAAGTAGCATATTATTCTGGTCGTAAAATAAGTTGAAAATTGGTATTTTGTTCAATTAAAGTCATGATGTTCAAAAAATCAAGGCTAGAATCTTATTGCACTAAAGACCCATGTCCGTGATTCCATCTGCTCAAAGGAAATATGTCCAACATTTCACCTGCACAATAGGAATATGTCAGTCCAACTCTCATCCTTTCGTTGATAAGATTCGTCGTGGAAAACTTCTTGAGTTTCGTGACTATGAAACTCATAAAAGGCCAGCTGAGAATGTTAGTGTCATTTGCAATTTATGGTAGATTTAAAACTTGAGTCAGCTTTATCTCAGAATGGCGTTTTTGGACTTATACCCTATGTGAAGTAAGGTATCGATAATATATAGTATGTCTGTACAAATCTTTTGTATTAGTGAGGAATAAAGCCATTTTTCATTTCATTTCATTTCACCTTCAATCCCTCATTGTGAACCAACTGCTGTTCGTACGTCGCTCCTGGTCGTAATAAATACTCAAAACGGAAATCTTTCCAAAGTTGTCATTTCACAGTCTCAGTTGATTTCCAGTGGCCCAACGCCTCAATGAAAGATTGCAATATTTGGATTCTTAAAATGTGAACCAAAGAATTTTCAATCGATCCAATGATTAATTATAAATAAATTCAACATTTTATTTTATTTTAACATTACGATCCACCAAAAACGGTCCTATGCAAATTCCCCACTATTTTAATATTTACACCTAAATTAGTAACTACCGAATCAATGAAAAGCAGTCGATAGGAATCAGGAATGAAATCAATAAAGTTCTATGGAATCGGTATAATCAAAATATAGATACAACTTTATACATAAAAATACTATGTACACAAGTCTTGAAGCACAAATACGTACGATAAGGAAGCCATTAGTGTATCAGGCACTTCCTTTGATATTGTAACAGGTGAGATACAAAAACTTTAATTCGTATACATCATAACTTAGAACGTAGAACATAAATATAATTCAAATATATACAAAAATGTATTTACAAATATACAATACTGTAAATTGTGAGTTTTAATAATTAGGTTATATTATTAGGTAACAACAAATATTTAAATAAAAGGCATGTACGTTCTACATCATTCATTATTGAAGAATCAGATTTAATGAGATTTGAATATTGAATGGGAAGTTGGGAACAATTGGTTGAAAGGTGGTAGATCCGAACTAGGTGCTGTTTTAATAAGAACTGGAAGACTTTTAGTTTAATCACAGAGTCAAAAAAATAAACAATTACTGTTAAGTCCCAGACAGTTCTTATCATTTACCCTGACAGGTTTTGTTACGTACTCAACTACACATATTTTATCAGTTCAGTTTATTTTATAAATTTCAATGCTACGACCACAAAGAGAAATTTGAAGAAGCATCAATCAGTACAACCTACGATCAAGTACCTACACTTATAATCCCTACAATCCATGATACAATGTGGCTAGTAAGTTAAGACAAGGAGATACATGTACACAAACCAATAGTAATCACTATGTAATGTATAAATCATAACTGGCTGATCGTGGTAATCTTACATAACATTCACCATGTTTTGAAGCAGGTTAGGCGCCGACATCTTGGTCGATACCCCAAAACCTTTGCTTCGCTCCCTCACCGAGTCTATATATTATTACAGAATCTGGAATCCAGATCCGTTATACAGTAGAACCTCGATTAACCGGCGTAATGGTACGGAGAAAGGGCAACAGATAAGTGAAATCACGGTTAAGTCTGCGAGTAACAAAAGGGTGAAATGAATAATTTAGTGAAAGAAAGGTATTAATTTAGTGAAACTCCTGTATTGAAATAATCAATCTAAGTTTAATCCGCTTCCCGGTTAATCGACGTCCTACTGTACAATTAACCAAACAATCCAGGCATGCGCAAAACTGAATCCGATTCTAATAAAATTGGTATTGGCCTCATCTAATAGAGTAGCCAGGTGAGCCATATTGTAGTGGGCTGTAACTTGTCAGCTTTTTATTGCAATTAGATGCCGCCAAAAAATTCCTTTTTTTCCAAGGAAGACGGAGCTTATTTTGACCAATTGTTTAATCATCATCGAACTAGTCGACTTTATTGTCTAGCACGAACAAACAGCCGATTTACTTCAATTAATTAAAAATTAAGACCTGACATATTACATGCAATAGGTGCATTAACCCCCTGAACTCTGTAAATGTTAATAAAACCGACATTTCAGGATTCACGTACTTACATGGATTCATAAGTTACTATTAAATCCTCGAGAATACGCATAGAAAATGTGGGTCTCAACATCGTGGTGAGGGAGCAAAAATATAAACCTGGAGGCATTTTTGGCACGTATACTACATAATGGCGCCTTGATTTAGAAAGGCACTTCTACATCAGCAGCTGTTTATTGCTTTTCTAAAGGACCCACGGCGAGGCCAACAATGAGAGGGAGTTTACAATGAAGACGTTAGCAGGAAATGTTCGAACGAATTATGTTGAAAGACTTTGACTGCATGTTGTGTTGTCGGTAGAGGTCGAAACAGGTAAATGGGATGATGGGATAGGGGCAGAAAGAAGGTGGTCATGGTGAGAAGGAGAGCAGTTTATTATGGCGCTCCTTGATGACCTTGCGCTCAAGAGGGTCCCCTTGCCCTTGTAATGGTAATGACTGAGATGATGGAAACGACTTTCTTCTACCGCCAATATATTGCTGAGAATTCACTGCTGACACATTAACGTTCATGACAAGATCAAATTCGTACAATAATAAATCAACTTGAAAAGCTTCCAGTGTTCACGTAGCTCGAGGAATCTGCTGACCAGCAATAAGCGGGCGGTTCAACAACCATTTGAACTGTTGTTGGTTGTTCAGAGCACCGTTGTTTTGGAGCAGAGAAATCCTGTGAGCAAGCTCATCCGAGGGTTTGCCAGCACCGCTCAAATCCAAAGCTTCGACATCCGCTTTCTTATCACCTTTGGGTTTCTTCGTTTCTTCTTCTTCTGGAGACATTTTCATCTTTTTCACGTCAACATCCTGAATGGCTTTCAGCCCAGGAACAGGCCTCTTCACGCCCTTTTCTTTGATCTTGATGCTCCCCACTTCCAACTTCTTCATGTCCGCTGCTTTCATTAGTTCGATTGATACATTGGGCGTGACGTCTCTGATCTTTTTGTCGTCCGGAGACGGATTTTCTTGGGTAATCTCGCAACCTTCCGATGTTTTCCTCAGTTCATCCAACTTCTTTTTCAACATCGACATTTCCTTGCCAAGTTTTTCAGTAGCTGACTCCTGACTAACCTTATCGATTATTACTTCTGGTTTCTTGTCCTTCTCATTTGAAGGGCTGGGCGGTTTGGTATTAGAGTTGAATCTATTGTTTAGCCATGAAGCTAATCGAGATTGCTGTTTGACAGAGGCGATTGGTTGCGATTTCTGTGAAGGCGACTTACTGGTGACTAGTGGTCGGCTATTGCTCTTGTACAATTGTTGTAGTCTCTGATCAAGCGTAGGTCCTGTTCTGCTCACAACTCCCCCTGGAATAAGTAACCCGCTACCGTTCACGTGGTTCTTACGAGACAAACTCAGATTCTTTTTACCTGTTCCCGATCCCAAAACCTTCTGTGGCTCAGCATCGCCATTTTTATTCTCCGAATCATCTTTTTGTTTGTTTTTCAACCCTGATTTCTTCTTGTTCGTAGCTGTCATTAGCCCATTTCCATTCAATCTCTGACCCGAGAGATTTTTCTGCAGAACTTGAGGTGGAATGGGTTTATTATTTTTCATATCACTCGATTCGTTGTTAGAATTAACGGCAGGTTTTGGTAACTGGGCGCTGATTGTTAAACTCCCATTGCTTGTTTTTACAGTAACTTCTGGTCGATCAGTCTTATGGCTTACGAGTCCGTTCTGAACCTGTTCGGTTGATTTGGCATCTTGGTTCGAGTTGACTTGCTTCGGTGGTGAACAAGTACGACTAGGTTGTTGAGACATTGTGTTGGAATTTTGTTCAACCTGGACAAGTCTTTCACTTGCATCTTTTTTAGGAGGTTCAGTTTCACTCGTCGGAAACAAAAATGGATCTTGACTAGGTTTATTGTTCTCTGTTGATTTTCCGTTTCGTTTGGTTTCTTTGGGTAGAATATTTGGGTACTGAGGAAAGTGTCGAGGGCTCTGAGGGAACAGTGAGAACCTGCTCTGATCCTTGGAGGTATCTTTCCAAGGCACGGCTTTGCTCAAGGGCGGCATCATAGGAGGAGGATACACAGGAAGGTGTTGAGGACTTGACGATTGATGGAATGGAGTTCTGTTTCCTGCTGTCTCAACCTGAGAATGCGGGAAAGGTGTTCTGTAGCCTGTCGTGGGGTCAACCTGGGAATTATGGAAAGGAGTCCTGTTTCCAGCAGCAGGATCAGCAAGTTTCGTTCCTGGACCCAACGGAGGCGTATTGAGCATCAATGGATTCTGAGAGAAAGGAGCAAGCTGAGGCTTTGGCGGCGGCTTTTTGAACATTTTCCCGTTCATTGACTTATTTTCCGCTAACTCCGAAGCAATTTTATTCACGGACGCCTTTGAATTCGCTTTTGAGCCCATCATTTTCTTACTCAGTAATTGATCAACAATTGGAGTGGGTTTTCCTTCAACCGGTTTCGGCAGAATGAATTTCGGCTCGGGTCTTGGAGAAGGCGTTTCAATCGGCAAAGGTCTCTTCATTTCGGGAGCGCAGTTCCCAAGAGAAAGTAGTACACTGACTGCTGGAAGTTCCTGTTTCGTGATGGTTCTTGTTGTAGGCTCAGATGCAATTTTATCTTGTAATTGCGCATGTGTAATGACAGGGAGCGTATTGATAGCGGTAGGAACTTGAGAAGTGACATTCGGGACAGGAGTAATGTCAGGAGTAACAGAATTGACTGGAGTACCGAGGGGTTTTTTAATTTCAGATGAAACGGAATTCTCTTTCGGATGATCCTTGATAGGAGCACTGGGATTTGTGGGTGTTTCTTTTAAACCATTAATTTTTTGTGGAACAACTTTAGCAGACTCCGGCTGTTCCTGATTACTATTAGGAGATTTACAATCAACGACAATCGTATTTTTGGCAGTTTCAACATTGATTGGTAATTTCTTTTCAGCTGTGGGAGGATTAGACGTTAGGGTTTCTCCGTTAGAATTGGACACTTCTGGAACACCAACTTTAGACGGTTCAATGGGATCAACGTCCATTTTGGAATCACCCACCGGTTCCGCGAGTTCTTTTACGATTACTTGGGATGCCAGAGCTTTGGCTGCGTCGAGAGTTTTCATAGGCACGTCTGGTAGTTTGTAGTAAACTCTCATTGGTTCATTCTGAAACACAAGAAGAAAAAAATTGTTATACTGACACAATTAATAATAAAACTCTGTATAAATTATTCAATAGAGTTTACAAAAAAGAAGTGAAAAATATCTTGAAACTCACCCTCTTCCAGGTGTAGATATAAGCGATGTCCATCAACGAGTAACTATCGGGCAAAGATTCTTTCCGGTAAATAACTTCAACCTGCAACACAGGAAAATGTTCATAGTAAAATTTATTCCAACAACGAAAATGACGGCAAATTCCACTATAAGTAGTAAATTTGAGAATACGTACTTCACAGTTTTCTGACAAGCCACATTTTTGGCGAATGAACTTCTTGAGGTGTTTGATTTTGAATCCAGCGGGGCACTGCAGGTACCGTTTACTGCCGGGTAGTGGTTTCTGAGGGAGAAATTACGAAAATATTAGGTTTCGAACCTACACAATTGTATAAGGTTTCACAAATCAATTGAATATGTTGTAAATGGTATACTGGTGAGTTGAAAGAGCTCTACTTGATACGAGTACTTACTTTTATAGGAACTTGTTTTTGCATGACGTTGTTCTTATTCCACTCTTCCCTTTCACGATCCCTGAAACAGAACCAAACATGAACATGTCAATCACGATAATTGTCTTGTACATTACACACAAATGTTTTTTGAACAGCAAGATAGAGGCTCTTTTTTTGGATATCATGAAATGGATCTTGAATTTACTCAAATTCGGAAGTGGCTTATTTACAAGGAATTCTAAGTGTTTCTGATGTTTGGATACCAATGGGAAATTATGTCATAGGACAAAAAGAATCGAGGGATCGGCATCCGTTTGGACACGAGTATTGATTCCTTGCCGGCTTTTTGCCAGGCCCTGCGGAATTGTCCAATGGTTTTCGAACGTTATCCTAGTCGGGTGTTCCTGAAGTATAGTTTTATGTTCGCTGTGAACAATCGGAAAGGAGATTACAACACTCTTGTCGGAAAGGAGATTACAACACTCTTGTCGACATGGAAAAATTCCTGGCTCAATGATAATCAGGAAGTTGCTACTAAAAATCAATCAGCAGTAGTTTTATGGCAAAAAGGTCCTTACTCCTAAATCACACTGGAGATTGATATTGGTGGAGAAATTAATCAATTGAATGAGTGAATATGTATTTTATTCAGTGTAAATAAAACAGAAAATATACAATAGATACTTTTCACTAACCAAAGGACTTGACCTGTGCTAATAGGAAGAGTTGCGATAAATTATCTAACTGTATAAAATAATTTCCACCGAGACCTGAAGTGAAAGATATAATCTCATCTACATTCCAACGGCAATATCACGCTCTCGCAACACACCCTAACCCAGCGTTCGATGGATTCACAGCGCCAGCAGACTGGAAGAAGACTGAAAAGAAAGCGACCTGTAGACCTCTTTGATAGTCCGTAAGAAACGCAACGTTCCATCCATCCTGTTAGGAGGTAACAAATCCAAGTTTTCGTATTCCGATCGCAATGTCGTCCCCGAGTTTTTGACCTGAGAAGTGGGGAGAAAGTTAAAATTTCGCAATTTTGCGGTTTTTTGCTCTTTTTTGCAGCTACGCTGTTCCGAAACGATCCCTCCTACGAAAAACAGTCATGGAATCAATTTTGTAAGACATTTTATGCTCTACAAGTTTTCAAATAAACACAAAAGCCGAAAAACGCAGTAGGAAGGAGCTACAGATGAAAAACCGAAAACGTGCCAAAATTTCATGTTTTTGACGATTGTGGAGGAAACAACAGCGATCGAAATACGAAAACTTGGAATTGTTACCTCCCAAATAACATGTCAAAAATCCAGGACTCCCGCTTTTTGTCTCTATTTACTTTTACCCGTGGGTGAAGGTACTGAAGTACGGAGATATTGTACTGAAGTACGGAGAAAATCGCATGTAGTTAACAGAACCGTTAAGTAAATACAGATTTTCACAGCTTGTTCAATCAGCCTAGTGAAAACTTTCTTTTTGTGGGCTGAACGTAGAAAATTAGCATCTGATTTCAAGTCTTCAGGAAGGGATCAGATTATGTACGGCATGTCGAAGTGTAAACACCTGGTGCTTTATAATTGAAAAGATTCACCTAATAAAGTGTGATATAATAGGACTTATTGGAAAAAGTCAACCCTATTATATATCGTTAGCAGAGTCTGCTACCAGGGCTATGATCCCATAAAAAAAAAAAAAAAATAAATAGCTCTTCAGACTCTTGCTTTTGTCATGGATGTGTATTTATTTATACACTTGGAAATACACATCCATGACAAAAGCAAGAGTCTGAAGAGCTATAGAAGAAAAGTTGACTAATTTTCGATCGAAATAAAGATGTGGGGAATCAGATCCCAGTAATAGTCCCATAGGAAGGTCGAGTCAACGTGTGTGGGACTGGGTGGGTCGAGGGAGGACCATCGCAACGACAAGCCTGTTCAGCCTCTCCCGCCCTCGAATAGAGGAACCACGTAAGATTGGAATTAAAGTGTATGAAATAATTAGCCCATTTCAGAACAAATCTCAAAAACGAATGTAATTTAAAGTGAATTTAAAACTCATACCCCTGTCTCTGAGCTGAAATAATAATAATTATAGATGGAGCTGGATACCAATGACTCTCTTAACATCCTCCCCTCATAAATTTAAACGGTCTGGGGAACGCCGAATTCGTCCACCACCATGATGGAAAGAAGCCGTAAAAGATCGATCAGCTTCGGTCGAAGATGGTCTCGAGGTTTCTTGGTTTTGCGCAGGTTGAGTCTGGGTTGGCGTTGGAACGGGCACTAAGTGGTTCTTATTTCTTTGTACTACTCCACCATTTCTCGTTTGGATCCAATAGGACGTAGGAGACCCGTCCTGTTCTGTGACGGTACCTTCCTGTTTCAAGTTGCGTATGTAGAAGTTCAGCTCCGGTTTTTCCGTTCTGGCTCCATGTCTTCGGTCGAAAAAGAGTACGTTCTTTTCCTAAAGTACGGATGTATTTAGTAGGAGTTTCCGTAGGATCCACTTCCTCAATGATTCCTTGTTCCCTCAGCCTATTTAACTCTTCTTGCACCTGCGTTTGTAAACAGAATAGAAACCTTCGAGGTTTAAACACCTTAGGAATCGCTTTCTCTTTCAAGCGAATCGCCAATTTGTGGGCACTAATTGTTCCTATGCCCGGTTCAAAAACACTTTTGAATTTGTTTATTATTCGTCTGACATCTAAATCCTCTTCCTCCATCTAGCGTTGCTGATTGTGTTTAGAATAAGTCGATCCGTGTTGTTTGTCGGGCCGCATCCAAGTAGGATTCTATTTTCATTTCTATTATACCGAGAAGAGCAAATATAATTTTATCTATTCAACTGTTTAGTTCATTTTCTATTAGCGACTTTGATTTCTATTATTTCACTATTCAACAGATTGCTCAACTTCTTAATTCTTGTTTCCTGTGGTAGAGGAACATCGACACCCAGTCGATTCCAAACAACGGAACATCATCTTGCTTTGTAACTACTACTTCCACTTTCGCATTCTATCTACTTTTATCTACTTCCACTATCATTCGATCTACTTTTACCCCTGTGTACACCAATAAACTCGATGATTTCGTTAATCGGAATTCAACATCCCTCCACACCTTCTCGCTAACAGCTGTTTTAGCGGCCCCAGTGTCAAATAATTGTATTCCAATATATTTTATTCCAATGTATTTTATCTTCGAATAAAATATTTGTGTTTTAAATTAGGAATTGCAGTTTAAGAAAAATTAACCATACTGCACAAAATTTATCAAAACCGAAATAATCATTAAACCTCTGTTTTGGTACTGAAAATCCATTGTGTGACGGTTTTTGGTAGCTTAAAATAGCGATCTAAATCTAAATCTTAAAAATTAGCTGACAAGTTTGTTTCAATGAGGTAACCTCAAATGTGTATTTTTTAACCAAATTTTAAATTAAAAATTAATATAAATTATCTGCAATATAAAGATGAAATCAGTCTTAGATTAATCAAGAGATATTAGAATAAAGAGTAAACAGAGAGATACAAGAATAAATTCACTTGATTAAAGAACGCATTGTCATAAAATTATGAGTAATCATACAAACACAATAATAATATTATTATAATATATTATTATTATAATATTATAATAATATTATTATAATATTATTATTCCATTGTGTGACGGTTTTTGGTAGCTTAAAATAGCGATCTAAATCTAAATCTTAAAAATTAGCTGACAAGTTTGTTTCAATGAGGTAACCTCAAATGTGTATTTTTTAACCAAATTTTAAATTAAAAATTAATATAAATTATCTGCAATATAAAGATGAAATCAGTCTTAGATTAATCAAGAGATATTAGAATAAAGAGTAAACAGAGAGATACAAGAATAAATTCACTTGATTAAAGAACGCATTGTCATAAAATTATGAGTAATCATACAAACACAATAATAATATTATTATAATATTATTATATCATTCGATATTGCTGATATCGATATTTTGTTGCGATAATATCGCTATATCGATATCAACGTTGAATATTATCGATATCAATAATTGTTATCGAGCTTGGAATTAAAATATATGAAATGATTAGTCCAAACGAATGTAGTTTTTATTAAATTCAAAACTGGTACAACTGTCCAGTCAGCTGGGAACTCTGAGCTAAAATAAGTGACTCTCTCAACGACTGATGAGCATCCAGAGGCGGTTCGAACCCAACACTGCAACTGCTGGATCCCGAATGGGAAGGAACAAGGAGAAACACGTGGGCCGAGGGAAGCGGGAGTGGTGGGCGCTGCCATGGCTACCAACCTGACGCTACTTCCTAAATCGATAGCCGCCTGCCCCAGGTGTCCTCTCTCTCACTCACTCTCTTTTTTTTTCTTCGAGATAATACTATTCTCAAGGCCGTCGGACGGACGTGATGCGTCTCTAACAACATTATTGCCATTCCTTCTTGTGGTTTCTTTATGCCCTCGCCCAAAGACTTTCACGGAAAACGGCGGCCGAACCGAGGACGAGGCCGCTCCGCGCCTCGGGGGTCTTCCTTCCTCCATATTACAGTCTGCCCGATCAATATGACGGAAGCGGTCGTCTGCTTTACTTCCAACCGCAGGTCAGGGCGCAGCTCATCAAGTACCAACTGGGGCAATGAATGACACCCTCAGTACAATAACAACAATTATTATTCATGGGAGGAGATGGAAACAATAGGTCACCCCGCCAGCATCTGTACAAACTGTTGAGCGGTTATAAGGTAATTTGTGTCAATTCCACACTACGTTGACCTCCTCTGATGCGAAACTAACATGATGCGATGGACCTCAAGTAATAACATACGACTGGACGACAACATAGTGAATGGTGCATGATACGCAAATGCCGCCATATTAACAGCACAATTCGTCCCCTTCATGCCAAAACCCCGAATGTGCCTAAAATCAAAATTTGAGTTCAGCATCACTTGCGGGGGCTATTGACCTCCTGTATTTATGGAACATCATTAGAAAACACCTGAGCAGTCCTTAGAAATGCCTAGAAAAATCCTGAGAAAACACCTGAGCAGTCCTTAAAAATGACTACAAAAATCCTTTGAAAACACTTGAGCATTTCTAAGGATTTTTCATAAATAGAGGAGGTCAATACACCCCGCAAGTGATGCCGAACTCAAATTTCGAGTTCTGCCACATTCACGGGGAGAATCGTCATGACAAGATCAAAATAGTTGGTTGAGGTAGGACGAAGAATAACGTAGAATTACCTCTACGTAAAATTCACATTGAGTGAAGATCACGAGAACTTGTAACCAATATCTTGTATTGCTGAGAATGACCATCCAGTAATTCCACACTAAAATAACTACTTTTAGCTTACTACAGGCTCCCTAGAAGTGATTTGAGATGAATGTTCAGATCGGTGGAGTTGCTTCAAGAGTTTTTTGGTAAATCGTTGAAAATTGTACCTTTACTGGGACTTGAAAAGTTAATCTAGAAAATACTGAAAAATCGTTGCAATGATCAAACACCATCTCATGAATAAAAGAGAAAAGAAAATGTTTTTAAGAACAATCAGGCTCAAATTTTTACTTTAAAGGTGATAGTTGGGAGTAAACGTTTACGTTAAGTTGGTAAATCTTCGAGTAAATTTATTAAACTAGTATCTAATTCGCCTCACGATAAAATCACACATTACTACAATTCAACAACCACCCAGTTTTTCTAGCGGCCGATCTTCGAAATTCTGACGATGCCACGTAGACAGCGGTACAAAATACTGGGTAGGTACTCACAGTTCCGACGGCCGTGGAATGTTGAAATGTCTATATAAATTACAGCTACAGCTAAGAAAACAGGAAGGAGGTTGATGTCTTCACGACCGCGGTACTTCAGCAACTCGATCACTCATTTCTGTTCCAATGTAAAACCGAGCAAGAGAAACGGAATGTTCCTTATCTTGCCAGGAAGCACCAAATGAGGAAGAAAGACCCAATTTTAAATATACCGGTGCGATAGGTGTATGCGGATAGATCAGCGTTTTCCGAACAGCTTCGGCAGCGATAGATTACCCAGAGAAGATGACAACGAACGCCAGATCCAAAAATAGAAACAAGTTGAATTATTCTTGCAGGAATAATCTAAACTTTGGCGTTACGAGACGAGACCGAAAACTAAGAAAAGAAAATGACAGTGATTCCTTGGTCAGCACCGGCAAAATAGTTCGCTAAACTGGCACGAGGATGACTGGAAACTCCATTAAATACACGAACTGTTCATCGCTTCCGGAATGAAACAAGTATGACGAATTTTAAAAATAACTTGTTTCATCTTCTGCGTGGAACCGCCGCACAGTGGGACCAAATCTCAAAAACCTGGCCAAAATTCCCAAAGTCAATGAATTGATCTGAAAAGCTTTACTGGGGGTTTTGGGGGTCACTGATTACAGATCAGTAATCAAATTTAAGGAATTTCAACGTAGAAACCCATAACTACGCATGCACAATAGAAAAATCGCGAGCCAAAATATCCACAATTCCTTCGCATTAATTCGAAAAGTACTTGAAACTCTCTTCACGAAACACAGGGGGAACCAACTTTTTTGAAATTTTATAGCTGAAATCTTCCCCCACAACCGCAAATAGGTTTGTTAGCGGTACGCAGCGAGGCACTATTACTTTTTCCAAAATTACTTAATGCATTTTTCCATTATGAAAGAAAATCTTGAAACGTAACCCAACAAATTTTGAGAGAGGGTTAAAAATGCTGTTCTTTGGTCGATTCCAATGGTTCATTATTGAAGATGATAATCCAAAAAAGTGAGTTACATAATGGGGTATGCGCATGATATTTGTTTAGAATTTTTATTGATTGCTTCAAAAACGTGGAAATGGGAACCATTCGTCGAAATGTTTTTACCCTTATTTTTTCATGTCCATAAAAAGCGGGCGATGACGTCAGAACCGCTGGTCCATAAATCAATGCTGCCAGCGCACCGGCACAAAAACGATAGAAACTTCCTGAAACTTGCGAGATGACCGAGGGGGCCGACGTTGGGTGACGTCACACCCGCTCGCCATTTTACGTCCAAGTTTCAAGTCAATCAGATTTCATTCGTGATTATCGATCTCTGTGACGTTTCTTTGACATGGAAAACTAGTGTTTATGTGCAATAGCCACTCAAATAACATAAATAATCGGGGGTTTTAAATTTTCATTTCTCATACGCGTACCCCATTGACGTGTGCACGATCTCCCAGTTATCAGATCAAATTTTAAAAATATGTACAATTGTCTACTGGCCTTCAGATGATGATGACATTTAAAAAAAAATAAACTGGATTGTGACAGCACGGTAGTTTTTCTGACTCTTGTGCAGTGGTCCCGCTCGGAGGTCATATTCCGGCTGGAATTAAAGCGCGACAAACGGGCTGTGGAGCCTAATACTGATGAATACACTCCATTCCACCTAAACCAACCTTCATAAGTCCCGAATTAGAACCTTTTTTTTTTTTTTTTTTTGCATAATGTCCAGGTTTTGGGGATTAGGCTCCGGCGTACTAATACCGCGTATTTCAACCGCAGCGCCTTTTCACGTTAGACCAGCGAACAAATATTTCGGAAGGCGTCCAAAATAGTTGGAAGGAAGCACCGAGAGGAGCCAGTCGTCGGACAACCAACCCCGACGTCCTGCAATTGTAAATCGATCGATAGAGGAGAATAAACACTCTGTGGGCCAACCAATCACCACCGACGTCAGCTTGAATTCTCCCGGACCAGGGGGATAACGTGGTATACATTCGTGTGACATTGTATGGTCAACGGCCAGATCCTTGAGATTCACGAGCAGGTGGAGTGGAAAGTCGAGTTGTGCAATCTATACCAGATTAAGATTGCACAACACCGAATATTACTATACAACTTACGTAAGTATAGTTATATACTCGAGATGGGCTTCTGAATGGGGAAGTTGAAAGATAATAAGAATTATTTGGTTATAAAATTAATACACGAAGTATTTTCCTCGTGTTTTTTCCTCCCCTTTTTTCGAGAAGTATGAAGGGTCATTAAAGTGTAAAAGCACGAGGAAATATTGAGAGGAGTCTCAAGGGGGCCCTAACACCTTCGTGGACCCCTCAAGTCCCTTCACCGACCACCCATTCGCCCCAGAGACCTACCAACATCTTCCAAGAGCCCGTGGCTCAAAAACACTTTATCCCCAACCACCATTCATAGCCCCATCGCAACCTAAATGGCCTCGTTCAGCCCTCCACCCCCTCGGTATGATGATTGAAATAAGAGCAAATTATCCGCAAGAACAACAATAACATTACCATTTACCGCCTTCACTGCACCCTCCACAGCTATACCAGGCGCCCCTCCTGAAGATCCTTATTTATTACACCCTTCCTTTTACCACTTAATGATGACTTTTTTGAGATACTAATCAATATTACGCATAAGACCACAATAGTGGAGAGAAACCATCACGTAACATACGTCAGACGATTAGCAGTGATGTACCAAGTCTTACACTGTAATAGTATGGTTTGTGCATCTGGCGGGTTTCAGACTCGGATTTTTGCAACAATTCATTCATTCCAAATTTTTTACACGTCCAATATGACTTTTTAAAATTGTGTGATTTAGGTAGGAGAAAACCCAAAAGATATTCGTTCATTTATTTAACGATCGTGAAAGATCGGCGATGAGCACGAGGTGGCGAGCAGATACGGCGAACCGTTGCTTGACAGGTAAAAGTCTGAAGCTGGATGTCCACTTGTATCAAACTTCCGTACCGTAGGTAACAAAAATCAATAAAAATTATGTTACCGATCATTTTCGCCTATTTGTTCGGATTTGGATTCGGATATTTTGTATCAATACTGTATCAAAAGATCGGTACCTATCGGCACTTATATATCCACATTGTTGCTTTAGGACCTGTTTTTCTACGATTCTCAACATCAATCATTTTTTTCAATTCACGGTTTAATCGTATTATTGTACGGAAGAGAAAGGTTATCATAAAATAAAGTTCATGAAAGGAGAAAATGTATGACTAAGAAAATCAACCGAAGAAAAATATTAAAACCAAGTTTTTTAAGCTAGCGAGAAAAATGTACCGATATTTCCAAATACCGGAATTGAAGTATCGATACTCGATATTATTGGAGAGCTCGGTATTGATTAAAAAATAACGATACCCTATGATAAAACATCGATGTTTGGACATACCGAGTATCGATGCCCACCCCTATCGGATAGTGGAGACGGGGGCGGGCGAACTCCCGTCGATTCACGTGACCCTCGTGTGACTCCTCCGTCTTCGTCGATTTTTCTCTGGTTCTGTTTTGTTCTCGTGGTGATTTTTTTGTTTTGTTTGTTTTTGCATTATGGAGTGGGGCAAGGAGTTAACTTTGGAATTTATTGAAAGTTACAAGTACGGGGTATTGTGGGGCCCGAACAACCAAAATTAATTGGATACATTTCGGAAGAACTGCGAGAACTCGTATGTCGGTAAGAAAATGGATCAACCGGTGGGTGTGCTGGAGAAGAGGAGAACCAACATTCAGCATCCACCAACGAGACGGTTTGCGGGTCTTTTGTTTTTCTTTTGCTGAGCAGTGAATAAAAATGTAAGCAGCAGCTTGTTGCAATGAGGACATTTTCACGGTTTATGATGGATTGGTTCGAATTGTTACGGAACGCAGAGATGATACAGGTTTTTTTTTTTTTTCCTCGTTTGATACGATTTCGATGGTACAGTGCGAAGTTGTTGGTAAATGTTCGGCCCTAAACAGTTTGAAGTTGTGACGCGATTGTTTACAAGTCGGACGGCGCGACACCTTCAGGCAGAAGGTCCCAACCAAGGTCGCTCTCAGCTCAGCTCTCGCTCACTTCTGCCGAGTCAGTCGTTCGTGACCGATAAGGAAGAGCAGCTATCGGATCGAGTTCTTCACCGCATTTTTGTCAAACAAATACGACGGAACGAAAAATTCATTCAACGAAACTCCATCAACGGTTTGACAGTACATGGCGCGTCTAGAGGCAAATATTTAGACCGATTTATAGTAAGATAACAAAAATAATATGTTTGTTATATTATAAGGCCGAGAACAACCCCCGTCTTTCTATTCATCGTGGTCGAGCTCTCGTTCTGTGTATATCTGCTCCAATGGCTCTTCTTGAAGGAACTCATCAAACGGAATTTCCTCGATGCACACAGTATCCTATTGGAAATGACAGGAAAAGACCTGACGGAGGATTTCTTCAAGGAAAATGGCTTCAAAAAACCCATTCTCGTCAAAGACGTGGCCGATTTGGGAATAAAAATCCCCCGAGTCACCGACCTCAACATTCTATGGAAATTCCTATTCCCTGATTTGAAGGAAGTCGATGTGATTCATGTAGAGAGACAAGACACATTCAAAATGTCTGTAATTGAATAATTCAAGTATGCCATGAACCCAGAACTGGAGACATTTTAACAGTGCCTTATCACTTAATCAATGCTATCAAGGTTGACACCTAATCTCTGAAGCTGGGCCACCAAACTATCAGTCCAAGAAAAACGTTTGTATGATACGGACCAGTTATTCAAAGACATGAACAGAATATTGAGGAGTTACGAAAGAGCACTAGCAGTGAGGAGCACAGAAAAACGAGAGTCCAAAAGGGTCAAGAAGAAACCTCATTCTGAAGACTTCATTTTGTATGATGACTTCAAGTCTTTCAATCAAGTTAAAAAACTGAAAGTACCAGCAGAATCGGGAACAAGCTCCGGATTAGCGAGTGAACAAAATGAAGAAGACTCAAGCTCTGATTGGAAAATCAAGACTGATGCTGGAAAATTGATAGGAGTAGTCATTAAAAGATGCTCATCAGCAGCGGCGGATCCCAAAACAGAGATTCCTGCCGCAGCAACATCAGTAACTGATAGCAACAACAATAACTGTTATTGTTAAAAGAAGTGATTCTCCTCCAATGATCAAGGATGATCACTAATCCGCTCATCCATCACATACGCTTCCCAAATATGGCACACAGCAGTAATCACGTCACAGTTAGAAATTACACAAAACAAATGCATTCGGCTCGCCACCCACACATCAAAACATTACACAAGAAATTTGGAATAGATTCACTTGACACTTTCGTCACCGAACAGAAACTCAAATTCACAGACAAACTAAGAACACACCCAAACACCCTCCTCCACCATAAATCACAAACTCCAATAAACATCGACTACAAAAACGCTTCGAATGCTAGGGCATTATACTACCGTACTAGTCCTTAGTAGGCAGTCATGAAGAGCCAATTGAAAATTGCATGGAAAATATTCGTTGTTTTACAAAAATTAGCCGATGTCGTAATATTTTGAGTTTTGAGGTTTATAAGACAAGGTCAATATCAGAGTGCTCCTGTGAAGACACTAATGTACTTTTCGATGTTCTCTCTTTTTCTAACGTTAGTTCCTAATGTCTAGTTGGCGTTTTAGAAGATCTTTCTCCCATACATTTCTTCTATCGGGAATTATGACTAATTTTGAGAAACAGGAAATAATAATATTTCTTTCAGCCTAAGTTAGGCGTTTCAAAATGTTGCAATAAATCGAGAAATCGTTCATTCTTTTTTTCGTTTGACCCGTTAGCCCTTAAAATACTTTGTTCAGCTTGCAGTTGAGCTAAAAAAAAAGTTCATGAGGAGAACCGCGTACTGGGATGTTTGACCCGTGTATCACATGGTGCAAAAATACCCGTGTAGTCTAGGGTTTAACAAGACTGCCTGGTGGTCCTCTGTAGCGTATAACATATTAATAATTATGTGAACTAGGATGCCTCTGACTAATTTATAATGATCCGTTTCGTTACCTATTTTATAGTTTGCTGAAATTTCATTCAACAATCATGTGCTGCATCGCATTGCTTATACTCCCATCAATATATATATAGATTAAGCAACACCCCCCAACCGCGAAGGGGCTGCTGTCCTATGGTTGTGGGGTGTATTCCATACGCTTTACCTGTGTATTGATTATGTCTTGTATTGTCTCGGAATAAATTTATCTCTCTCTATCTATCTAATACTCATTTATTATTATTATTTTTGTATTTCGAGGGTCTCACGGCAACACCCCACATCGTCACTTTTGGCCAAAATGAGTTATGCATACCATTCTAAGCGTCTTCCCCCCGGCGGATCGATCTAACTAAGGTACCTAAGTTAGGTAACACTAAATATCACGATTTATTTGACTGAATTACTCAGTAAACGTAGTCATTGGCAGATGGTTTTTTGGCTCTGCTGAAAAGTCGCCCAAATGACGATGTGGGAAGTTGCAGTGAGATCCTCGATTCACTGTTTAGAGTGGTAAATGTCATTGTTATGAATCACTCGGATAAGAAGTGATTCATTTCATACTATAAGCGGTGGAAATTGTGGAACTACTACCATTGTGTAATAAGTGCAAGGGAGCTATTGAAACCTCCTTAATCTTCAAGACTGCAGAATGTTGGGGGTTCGAAGAAGAACTAACTGGGCGACCGACAATGATGTGCGGGGGGTAAAGCCGTCATTGAAAAGCCTCCCTATTAGGCCAAACACGGTTCGATGAGGGTCCCGGATGACAAAACCTGTTAATGATAGGATGCGATACAGCAGGCCGGAGGGGGGGCAGAGGGTTGGAAAATAATGGATTCTGCTTCAAACGCGATGTCCCAGGTGTTACCAATAATTGCAGTTGTTGCCCGCGAGACCTCCGGAACGCCTGCGTTCGACCGATATTCCGCATAATCCCCGGTTTTAGATTATGAACGCAGCCGGCTCCGAGCTATTCATAAATATTCGGATCGATTGACTGGAAATTGACAATATGGAATTTCATGAGATTCGGCTGTTGTAACAATTGACGAAACCAACCGCACAGAGCCATGTTGCAGAACTTTTCAACGGAAACTTTTTCATTCCCCAATGCATTTCCACAGTATTCGTTATACATTTTCAATAACTGGGGGTCCAACTGAGAATGGAATTTCTCCGCTACATAACAGGAAAGTTTTCCAGATCAAAAAGTTGATCAGAATCAACATTAGGCCTGAGGTTCAGTTTTCGTTGCAAGACATAAAATACCAATTTTACAGCTGTAGTTGAGTGAACGTCAAAAGGAAGAGCCTTATAGAAGTTGAGGCAATTTTAAGTTACGTTGTAAATTTTAGTGTTAATTTATATGCACATTAGGTCGTTTTGGAACGTTTCCACGATTATAACAATATTTGTATTCATATAGGGCTCTGTAAATTTCTATTTAAGGTATTGACAATATGTGCATGTAAATGAATGGAAGTTCGACCAGGGTTGTTAATTTTTTAAATGAATTGTCTCTCTCAGGGTAAAATAAAGGGCACCTAAAGGGCATATTTTTGTTTAAATGCTTTTCAAAGCAAAGCGATCATCCACGACGGTCACTAAAGAGAATTTCCTCTGCACAGAGTTCCACAATTGATCACAAGCTTCATAGCGCGCACAATTCCTGGCCGGTACTTCTTTAAATACAGATCGTAATAAAATTGAAAATTCATATTAATTATTAACCAGCAGAGTCACGTAAGATTTGGGTGTCGTTCAACTCATACTAATCAGAAAATGGTCAATCCCTCAACAGCTTCACTATGACACTACTGGCTATTAGTTGTCTTTTTTGCTTAAAGGTGTCGCTGTGTACCAACTATACAACAAAAACCATACAGTGAATTCTGATGGACCAAAGAGTCTAAAAAGAGCTTCACTGGCGTTCGGCAAAAATTTGATTTTCATTGATTTGTAGAGTCCATAGAAAGGTACCTTTGTCGGTTTGAAAGGTAAAAGGTATAGCTGGTTTGTTGTATTAAATGAGAGGTTAGTTGAATCAGTGGGAGCTATCGCCTATCAGTGCTTCAGTGAATCAGTGGGAGCTATCGCCCCTGGGTGTTGTTTTTAGAGCGGAGGGCCAAAAGCAAAGGAATAACGGGTGGAAAGAGGAGTCTCCGATACAAATAAAATCATCGTGGATACAAATTGGAAGAGATAAGAAACGAACTACTTGAGGTACTAAATGCAACGTTTGGGGCACCTCTCGAACAATATCATAATAAACCATTGACATCAGATTAGACTACAGGCTGCGTATTCTTTCCCTAAAATGGGATGTATAACTAAATGAATCGAAGCACCGCAATAGAAGCCTCCACCAAGTGTTAAACCTTACCAGCTGTAGATAAGCTACAAATTCAGCGAAGTGCTCAATCGGGTATTGTCACCAGAGTTGGGGCAAATGCCACGAACCCTTAACTTAGTTGGATGCCACGAATACGTAATACCTAATCATGGGAAGGGTACAGAGGAATTTCCATCCGGAGCACCTTTGGTGTGAAGCGAATACTAATGAAAGGAAGCTGATCTCAGTTACAGTTCTCAGGCTCAGACAACCCGATCGTGAACTGGGGTGTACAAGATTTCGCCCAAACCGCCAATTTCAATGGGCGAAGTTTCCGTACGCCGACGATAGACGACTCGCGAGATAAGTTCAAACGACTTGTACACCGTTCAATGTAGTTGGTTGAATGTGTACTGATTGGGAAGAGCCAACTTAAGTGAACGGATTGATTTTCGAATAGGAGTTTAAATGTGTGGGTTTGAATTTAAAAAAAATTTATGAACTTACTCGTCGTAAACCTCGAGAGAAAGGCTGATTAGGTCGGATGGAGAGTAAATGACCCTGTCAAGCCCCACACCTCGGCATTCAGGCTCAAGGTATTCATCTGAAACATGAACGTGAAACGTCGGAATTTATCGTTGAAAATTACTCTGAAAAGTTTTCCTTCCAACAACAATCCTTACAATTGAAGAAACGAAGTTTTTCTCTTCGTATGGTGATATATTACCTCGAAAGGGGTGTTGTTTGTAGAACTCTCTTCTTCTTTGCATTTCATTTCTGTAGAGGCCGGGGACGAGTTTGTAGACAATGTCTTGGAGGGTTTTGTCAGGCCTGCAACAAAGTGCGGTAATAATTCACATATATTCATAATACAGAAGGATTTGTCGAGACGACCAATTTGTTCAAAAATAAGGAAAAACGACTTTCCAAATGTAAGCGGTTAGGGATGGTGTATTAAATGTAATGAACTATAAGAAACCTAATGAGTTTTGTCTCTGTTGTTTGGATACAAGTGGAAATGGTCTCTGTTTCCACGGGGTTCGAATGGAGGTGAGAGGTTCCCCGGCGTGGCCCAGGCTGTCTAACCTGTGGCTGCAAGAAATGCCGAGAGTACTTTAGAGAATTTAGCTCGTAATTTGCCAAAAGTGGACACTACTTATTCAGTTTCCTGCGAAAAACAGAAGGAACAGTTGTCAGCGAAAAAACAGTACATTTTTTGAGTTATGCTCTGTAACTGAACCTGAGGTCATAAAAGTTATTTCGGAACTTAAAGGAGGGTCTTCACCAAGGTGGGACAATATCAACGTTGAGGTTCTGAAGAAATGTAAGGATCAGATTGCGAAACCACTGTGTTATCTAATAAATACTAGTTTTGAACTCGGTGTCTTTCCTGACTGTCTAAAAAAGACTGTAGTACTGCCGTTGTTTAAGGCGGGGGACAAGTGCGATGTAAGCAATTATAGGCCTATTTCCTTGGTGAGTAATATTGCAAAAATCTTTGAAAAATGCTTCAAGCACCAATTGATACGATACCTGGAATATAAAAACCTAATTTATGACTACCAGTATGGTTTTTGAACAGGCAGAAGTACTCAAGATGCGTCATGTCAATTGAATACTTTAATAATGCAAGCTTTGAACATTGGACAAAAACCATTAGCAATATTTATCGATCTGATGAAAGCCTTTGACACTATTTCGCATAACAAATTGCTGGAAAAAGTGGATAGTTTCGGAATTAACTCCAGATCCCTAAATTGGGTTCAGGGTTACTTGCACAAAAGGACGCAGTGTGTCGAGGTGAATGGAGTCCAGGGTTCCTTCAGAACGTTGGGTTTATTTTGTACGTAAACGAAATCGGCTACCTGCCAACTGGGGGTAAGATATTGTTGTTTGCAGACGACTCAGTAATATAATTTTCCTCAGGTGATTGGACTAGTACCGCTCAACTTGCTGAAAGGGGGTTCCAAATACTCAACTCTTGGCTGATTGAAAATCAATTAACCTTAAATTTGAAAAAAACAGTGTGGCTTCCTTTCGCTTTGTCATCTATATCAAGTCCTCCGTCAGGTCTAACACTAAGTCTACATGAACCGAAATGTGATTTGCAAACTTGTTTAAACTCTCCACTGGTAGCAAGATCCGATAAAACAAGTACTTGGGCATCTATTTTGATAGTGATATGAAGTGGTGTACTTTTTCCGCCCAGTGTTCGGAAGGCGGTGAGGCCCTTCATGGAGAGGATACAGCTCAAAAACTGGTATATAGCTAGCCGCCAGATAGCTAACCCGGTAGCTACACAAGTCCTTTGATCAACCACCTGACGGGCTTCGCTTTGCAAATGCTGGAGGCTTACATGACGTTGAAGACTCACATCGACCCTTCATAGGTTAGCCGCCAGAAACCCAAATCCAGTATTCATAGAGGGACATAAGGATCTCTAAACACTCGTGAGGAGCAATCTTGACCCTTGAACATTTCCAATGGGCTAACTATAAGAGGCATTGAAGCGGAGTGGGGAAAAGTGTGTTGAGTCATGAGCAGTAAACTTATGTGAACCACTGCCCTGCACTGAACCACTGTCTCTGTTTCCAAGTTGAAACCAGGACTCAGACGTTGAATATACCTATTTAATAATAGTATCGGGACTTGGTGACCGAATCCATGGTGATCCTCCCACAGCTCCAGAACCCGTCGGAGGCTCATGCTCTGTTCTCGAACTTGAATATGAAAAAACAACGCTTGCAAGCGAAAGTGCAGGACATGTCTATTCAGTGGCAGCTGAATGATTTGATCTGCAACTATAATAGTATTATTATTAATTATGAAGGGATTCCATGGTGCTTACCGAAGACTACGATGTAACTTGGTGTTGTGAACAGCGACCTCGCATATCGGACAGATAGGTTTTCGTTCGAGGTGACGAAAAATACAGCTTCGGCAAACTGAAACAAACAAGAATCAAAACTTATATATTCGTGGAAGATATTCGTGGATTTGATTCCTGTTTTCTTTTTGTCAGGTTACCACTCCATGAAGTGATATCACTTCTCGAAAGTGGTTCATCTTTAGCGGACGTAGAACTCTGTCTGCTCCCTCCAGATGGCGAGGGAAATGTCACTGACGAGGAGAGTGGGGATGAAGACGAATTTGATCTCAATCATCTACCTGGGAGGATTCTACGTCAAGAAGTTGAAGTAGTTGGGGCAGATGATGGTGAAGACGAAGTTCCCATTGATGGTGAAATCAAAGGTCCCAACATACTAGATGTTGGTATTGAGTATTATAGAGACCTGTCTTTAGAAGATGGAAATATTGTTGTTCCAGCTGATGATGGGTCTGATGTTGGCAGCAGCGTGGCTGAAAGTGATTCAGATAGAATAAACCCAGATTCGCCTTGTGACGCAGGTCAACATGTAGGTATCCAACTACCATTGAAAGGAATGGATTCGATGGAGGATCAAGACAGAATGATCTAGGAAAGGAGGACAGTGTATTGGTTGCAGTGAAGGATGGAAACAACGTGGATAGCATGGTCCCAAGAAGAAGGTCTCTTGCCAAAATGCATGGCTTCTAAAGAAAACTGTCACTGGATCAAAACTGACCTATTGCGAATTTCGCCGCACCATAGTTCAGTACTATAGTAACCACGAGGAAGAAAACTAAAACTAAGTCAAATGTTCCAAAGGAGTGTCAAGAACATAATATGGGACAAAACGCACACAAACCAGTGAACTGCAACCAGAAAAAGTGTAGATTATGTAAAAAAACATAACAGAATTATGTGTGAAGAGTGCCAAGGAGGACTCCACCAGCAATGTTTTTATGAATACCGTAGAAGGAATAACCTCTAATTTGTCATTCAAAGTATGGGAATGGAGATAATTTTCAATACATTCATACAAGTATGGGAATAAAGATGATTTTTAATACATTCATTACTGGTTCACCATTTCATGAAATCCCAAAGTCCCCTCAGGGGGACAATACCATAAGTACTATAAACGACGTGGCATGTAACGTCACTTGAGAAATTGTACCTCTCACGACAACAGGTATTAGGTACCTAGTAACATCACCGCAACGAATCGGTCACCTTCGTTGAGGTCTTGCAGTGACATACTGTCTGGGGGGCGCTGCGCTCCGTACCTCGCATTCATAACCAATCAGTCAAGCATAATTTGCATACCAACCCTCAACCTCGCTCGATACACCGTAGGCCCACGACCCCCAATTCATGCCGGCACATCGCACCCTCCCAGTAATTTGTACAGCGTGATTCGCCAACTTGGTTCAAAGGGATTTTGAGTTTATAGACTCCATAAATATTTACCCATTAAGAACAAAAGAACACGTCGCGTGCTTTAATATACCTATGAAGGAAGGTTTATGGCGGAAAGGAAATTTGACGAAGAAAATAAAACGACTTGAAACTGAAATTGGGCTTGTAATTTTTGACACAGAGAACTTTTTTAAACGTACTAACTTTTTTTTCTCTCACTTTTTGTAAAACAGACTTTTTTGAAAAACAACTGTTCGAAATGAAAATTTGGAAAAATAAAAATTGTGTGGAGTCGCCACACGGCTCCCCCTTCAGCGAGGACCTACTCGGTACTAAAAACCATCAGGAGAAATTGGTTGAAGCCAGCGATCCTGTGTAATCTGGACATCCCCCTTGTATGAACAATATGATATATTATCTACAAATGACAATAGCGGCGAAGGACGGAGGATGAAACGTTTCTAGGTGTATAAACCATACAGTTGTTACTCTAATTAATTAATTAAAATGTTTAATTAATCCAAAGTATTTAATTCAATGTTTAAGCTAAGGAATTAATTGGAACTAATATTGCAATGGCTCGTTAAGCCATTAATAAGTGTCCAGAAAACTTTAGTGCGAATTATTGGTACGCTGGCAGGATCGTACTTTCAAAAGCTGGGTGTGCTGATTGTTGATTAACTGCGTTCGAGGCCATTGCTCTCGTTTTCTGAGAAAATAAATCGCTGGAGATAGAATCCGAATACGGCGGAGAATTTTTGCGTTCCGAAAATGAACACATCATCGGGGGAAAAAATTGGTTTGCTATCGCACCAAAAATATTAAATGTATTGGAGGATCGGATGGAAGGTGATAAATTTAAAAAAATGGCTCAATGGAAAAATGAAATCTGAAGAATTTTGCAATTCATTTTCATTTTTATTGGAGTGTTTTGGTTTCAATAAAGATTGTTACGAGTTTAGCTCATTGTAAGGGGGTATATTTAGGAAGTGATTAATATTTGTATCCAATTAATGATTGAACGTGTACAAGTTTCATATGCCATAAATTGTATAAATTTTGTCACCCTCACACCACAAGGTGGGGTGTTCGCACTCCCCACTGCTTCCACAGAAAAAAACGTAGTTGGGGTGCGTCAGCAATAACGCGAGAGCAATGTTTTCGTGTATTCATTTTTATCTCCATCCTATATTTCGTCCCAAAGTGAACCATCTATTTACAGATGCCAGAAATATTAATCACTTCCTATCGTGATGTAGACATTTTGGCTGGACTGGAGTGCATGGAAATAGTGATAGAACCAATTTCACACGAAGAAGAGTGAGGATGAAGATTATAAAATGGAGTCTGAAGACTTCGATGTCCTTCCAGAAGATAATGCCACTCCCAGAAGAGGACCTTGAGTTCATTTTAGGAAAGGACCAAGAAAACATTGGGATCAGGAAAACATTCCACTATGTTTGTGATGTTTAGCGAAGTATTATATTATATTTTACTATATTATATTTTATTATATTATAGCTATTATATTTTATTATATGGGTTTTTAGTTCCTTTTGAAAATCTTAGTCTGAATTTAGTTTTAAAGTCAGTGAGTAAAGTTAGTTTTTACCTTTATGCGCAACATTTTTGAAGAGTTGGAGCTAAGTGCTTCAGAGCATTCACTAAGTGCCTTTCAATAGATTAGAAGCGATACTTTGGCATCAACAATTTGAAATGTGCTAAAAACCCGATGGTAAAAACCGGATCACCTAGCCATCCAGCCCTCTGACGTCATAGGCTCTTACGGCATAGGCTGTGACGTACTAGTTTGCCTCCTGCCAGCCGTCTGACGTCATACGCTCGTGCGTCATAGGCTCTGACGTACCAGTTGCCTCCTGCCAGCCGTCTGACGTCATACGCTCGTGCGTCATAGATGCGTCTGACGTAGTGGCCCGCCTGTCGCTTGTGTTCTGACGTGATCTGAGGGAAAGGGTGAATCAAGGAAACAAATTTTTCCCGTTTCAGTTTATGTGCCAAAGCAAAGACATGAAAATGTCAAAAGAATGTCAACTCCATCCTGTTGTTGATACAGTCGAGAATTAAATGCTTGCATACGAGTCTGCAACACATTGGGACATTTTATGTCTTTAAAGAAGTGATTCAAGAACCTTCGAACAATGCTACATCACCTAATTGTAGGGTTCATCATAAATTATGAAGCTTGCATTCGTATAGACAATATAAATTATTGAGAATGATCACCTGTGTGTAAACAATTATTTAAACAATCACGCTCATACCGCAGCTTGTCGTCCACGCACTCCGCAGTGGTTAACGTAATATGGTTAGGTAAATCGAGAGCTATCCAACGAGTGGTGAACGATTTTTGTACGATGATAACTGGCGAAGATAAAGTTCCGTAGCAACGAATCGGTTGTAAGCGAAAGTCATCGAAAATGTTCGTGAAGATTTCGTGTAACGCTTTTGTGTAACGTTTTTCGAGTTATGTGCCAGAGTAAAGGCATAAAATGTCAAAACGGACTTCGATGAGATTCAATGGTTTTTGGACGGTGTTTCCATTGACATCGGGTTACTGTTGCTCAATTCGTCGATGTTTTGGGTTTGTTGTGGAGGGAGATCCATAAAACAAACCAGGAGGAGGACAGGAAAGGGAGAAGATGAAAGGCGATGGTCGTAAACAAGGAATCGAGCGATGATCGTTATGATAAGGGGGACGGATGATAAAACATGAGTATTATAGAGGTCAAGGACAAAGCCAGTGCTAATTACGACGGGCAATGCGGATCAAGCGCCGCCAACTAAAACCCGTCGTGCGTACGGAAGGGAGAGTTGGCAACACTGCCTTATTGTTCCACTTCCATTCAAGTCTCCTTCCCCACCCGTTCGAGCTCCTTTCTCATCCAACCCCTCACCGCCTCATCTGATAACCCTCGTCTTCATCGCCCTTTTTCTTTTTCTTCGGTTTCCGACGTTGATGATCCGCCAGAAATGACTTGTCTCGGCTGAATCGCGGTTGACGAACAACAAGTGCCGCCGGACGGTCAAGTATCGATATTGAATTCTTTGAATATCATGCAAAAATCCATTCACAAAGTAATGGCAAAAAAAACCACGTAGATCTACCACAGTAGATCTGTATAACTATGTTCGTTGTTCCCAGTCCATCATTTGTATATTAAGGCGGCGCTCACCTTTTCTCACAAACCCCCGGAATTTTTTAACTTTTCTAAAAACACACCGTACGCCTTCCGGCTCACTACACAAGCTGTAGTTCCTGCACCAAAAACTCGTATTTGGGGAACCTCTAAACCTTTTCTATAGTATGCCATTTTTGATTCGCTCCTTGCCACCAAATATGCGATCTCCCTCCACTATTCTACTCGTTCAGATTATAAAAAGAAAGCATCTCATGGCTAATCCAATATGGGTTAGAAAACTGCCAAACTCTTCTACAAGCATGTATGTCAATTAAAATACCACAATCATCATGACAGTTCCCGTTATTATTACGAAAGCTATAAGACAAACCTGATTTCTTTTTCTTTTCTTTTTTCTGCTCTTCCTTGTCTTTTTTGTTTTATTCGAATATTACTAAAACAACTCTTTAACTCTTTAATTTACTCGTATTATTCTTCTTTCTCCTCTATAATAGAAGGAAAAGGGTAACCAGATAACATTGTGGTTGAATGAGTCTATTTTTTTTTCTTCTTTTTCCTTAAATGGTGTAGGTATATTACGTGTTTATTTTACGATTATTATGGTCACATTTAGCTCAAGTATCTCCCCTTAACCCTATAGTTAAGGTGTATGTTCCATAATAATAATGCCAAACTTGCTCCACGCAGGGTGTTCGCCACTTGGTGTAAAAGGAAAAAAATGGGCAAAACTGGACTGAAAACTTAAATTTTTGAAAATACTGAAATTCATTAAAACGACCTCAGACTTACAACAGGGATTTCATTTTGCCCTGATATCCTTGAAATTATCAATCTGAATCATATCTCCTCGGAGCTGATGGGAGAAACTCAAACAAGAACGAGCCAGTGACACAATCCGACTAGATAACTGATAGGTTGATGATAGGAGGGTCATTGAAAATGGCGCAGATCAAGTCATGATAGGTGCCATGCATTTCAACTTCGAGACGATCGACCGGAATCGCTAAAGTTCCAGAGCATGTGCCGCTCTGATTTATACAATTCTGGCACCAATCGACCTGTTCCTTTTTTTGTTCCTTATAAACATTTTTTTTAAAACTTGCCCTTTAAGAAAAATTAGTCTAACAATCAGTGCCACAATAAAGGGGCGATTACACGCTGGTAGTCGGCTAGTTAGAAGCTGGCGAGTTGACAAGTGGTCTAGTTCTTCGATGACGTCTACATACCTCATGTTCTCTTATGGCCGTCGACAAAATTCTCATTCTCATACTCATTCTCATTCTCGACAATCATTCATACTCATACTCGACAAAATTCTCATTCTCATACTCGTTTTTATGGCCGTCGACAAAACAACAACTCCGGCTAATTTTCACCACTAATGAAGGCATTTTCAACTACCAACTCTCTTTACACTAGGCTAACTAGCTTCCTCGCTCGAACGCCGGCGAGTAGCGAGTAGCCCGGTCTTCAAATTTGTCCTCAGCTTCTTTACTAGTCGGCTAGTTTGCTACCAACTAGCATACCAGCCTCGTGTAATTGACCCTTAACAGCAACCAGGGGCGGATGCACACTTAAATTTCCAAATTTCCAGAGGTTTAGGGAATCACTGACAATAACTGAATTTCTACCCGATGCCTACTTGTAGATGGCCAAATCAATGTTTTTTACGATTTTGCTTTTTGCATTTTTTAAAATAACAAACATATTCGACCTTAGTATGGACCTATCTCAATATACCAAGAAAGTCGAGATATCCTGCCGAAAAGTCTGAGGCCATTGGGCAATAAAGCTGGGTCACGCCCAGGCAGCTACTATATAATATTGCCGATTGATGGGGTTGGTTCATGACCCCATTACTCTCCTTGGTTCTGTTCCTGACAGCAACTCAAAGGGACCATTTACGAGCCTGTAAAGTCAATTCAACAGGAAGCCATTTGGGAGTCCGAGCCAATGGTTGGGCCAAATTCAAAACCAAAGCCTTGAAACGGAAATGCAACGTCCGGCCTTCTCCCTTAAATAACGAGATCATTTAGAGAATACAGACATCAGAACTACTCGTACCTACAAGGATCCATTTTAAATAAACCTGTTGGGTGCAGGGTGCCACAAGACAAAATGCCAGAAATTGATTATTTATACGGTTATTATACGATTATTTCCTCAGTTATCCACATAATGAACTGTATGGTACAACTCGATCAGAAGATGAGTCGGATAAAGGAAAAATTGGGCATCGGACACGAAATGTGCCCCAGATTATGAAATCCCTCGTATTTCTGAATAGAAAAGCTTCGTTAGCTATTTTGTTGTGGTCTGAGTGCACATAATCTCTTCACAAACACTCCATCCATCCAATTTTGTCAATATTTAGACTATTCGTGGATTATACGAATAACCCAAATCCGTCCTATAGATCCATATAATTTCTAATATGAATTATATGGATCTATAGGACGGATTTGGGTTATTATCATGTACTGTTCATGTTTGAGTTCAGGCCCTTTTCCTGACAAACATGTGTAAACCCTCGTAAAATGCTATTTGCAAGGATACTTTTATCGAACGAAGCTGTCAAGAACCATCAGAACTCGTAATTTATTCTATTGAAAAAAATCATCGTCGCCAGGCCGAAATACGAAAAACACGGGAAGTTTGTGAAGACCGTCTTGAAGACAAATGTCCGCACTGAGGAACAGTCAACAGCGATATTTTAACGTACGTCGAATATGTAGCGATGTCGAAAGTTCTCAAGCCGCCTTCAGAAGTTCGGTAACACCCAAAGCCTCCGAGTTGACATCATCAATCTACTTAAAGGCACCCTTCTCATACATTGTCAAAGCGATGTTGGCAACTTGCTTAGTATCAGATTTCTACACTGTTATTGAATTTTAGGCACTACATTGAATTTATGGCAAAAGCATAATTATTTAATCAACTTCACCGAACCTGTAGGGTCTCAAAGACGACATTGTGAAACAACACAATATGATATTATCTACACTTACCCCCAATACAAATGGGTGTGCGCTCCAAGTCTTCAATAAATGAATATGTATTATGCATATTAGAACCAGATGTAAATTACATGTTATTTCTCTCGATAGTAAATTGACAAAGTACAATATGATTGGTTCAAATTGAGGCGTGCGCTGACCCGCTAGACAGTCCCTAAAACGACGGAACATTTCATAGTAAAATGACGGAACAATAAGCGAAAATTAAGTTGTATTGAGATAAAAGAAGAGAAAAAAAGGTGGGTAGGAGCTGACACGGAATGCGCCAGATGTTCTAGTTCACCCTCAGCCCCTAACGAGCCACTTCCCACATACAAGATGGCGGAATTCTTAAGTTACCAGCTCCAACGAGGGACCTCCAGGCCTCACGCTCAGCACTCGATAGAGAACATTTACGGCTTGTCGTACAGGGAAAGACGGCCAATTTCAATTACGTTATGGACGTATCGCAGCAAATAGTGGGTATGATGGAGATCTCATTGATTCAATATGGAACCGGAGTCTTAAGAAAAAGAGGAGGGAAAGAATTTCAAATTTAGTTCGGGAGGGTAGCTTCCCGAATTTTGATTTTGAAGACAGTCGTAACTTCAATTTGATGAATTCCCTGATTTTTGCCCGAATGTAAGCATGTACTTGAGAAATTCTAAATTATTAAGAGTGATGGGTTAGGCAAATCCATTTGTTTCCATTATTGTCCTCATTTCTACGAGGGACGATCAGAAATGAGGTTACAAGGGCTGTATAGGAGGGAGGGAATTTAGTTTTGTCACCACTGGTAGGTAAAGAGGTTCCTAACGGTCAAAAGAAGTCATCAAACGCCTCAGTCCGTTACGAAATGTCACAGCAGCCCAACTCGCCAAACAGTTCGTCTTCCAACCACTCCACCACCCACTGCCAGCGATTTTTTTCGATCGTTATGAAAGCGGACTCAAAAAGGCAGTCCCTAGAGATACCCACTTTTCAACAACCAAAAAATTCAAAGCCCAATATTCGGAGAGGAAGATCATGGCACAGGGATATTATTGTTCGAATTTATGCCTAAAGGAATAAAACCACTATATATCTATAAAACCATTATATAGCTGCATACGGTGAGACACTCAAGAAGTTGAAAAAAAAATCAAGGGCAAAAGGAGAGGAAGGCAGACTCGTGGTGTGTCACTCCTTCATGACAACGCTAGACCTCATCGGATTTATCATCTTTTTAGCAAATTGAAGGAGTTTTTGGGTGGACAACGATTTTCAAATGACGAGGAGATTCAGGATGCTGTCGAAAAATGGTATACGACGAGAGTATACAAAAACTAGTCCCTAGGCTTTAAAAATGTATTGACCTCAATGGCAATCGTTTTTGACAACAACAATGGCAACATGTCTTGACACTTATCTTGTAAATTTCCGCAAAATAGAGAAAGAAATATAATCGTAACTTACATGAGTGCAAGCACTCGGCAATGGTCGTAGCGTCCACGAAGTAACC
Organism: Stenodema calcarata; assembly: GCA_963920205.1. Taxonomy (NCBI): domain Eukaryota; kingdom Metazoa; phylum Arthropoda; class Insecta; order Hemiptera; family Miridae; genus Stenodema; species Stenodema calcarata. Next base: position 4,513,649 of record OY986051.1, on the reverse strand, counting down.
ATGACAGAGGACACACACCAAGTGAGGGTTCACATCTGTCAGTTTGGCTCTCGCCCCTTCCATTCTGAAATCACCAAAAACAAAAATTGTGTAGCAATCATTGAATTGTATCAACTAATTATGATGAGGGTTCAATCCAATTATTATTAGATACATGTTGGGGTGAAACTGTTGTCAAAATGATGATTTCATTTCGTCGCAACACAGCCTAACGCACAATCTGGACAAAATGAAGCTGAGACAGTTTCTTATTCCAAATTTCGCGGTGGATAGCGCGGCGTCGCCAGAATGTTGAAAATCGGCCTAAGTGCCAAAATCTCGAAAAATGAGCTTTTTTTTTGGATTCAGTGTCTATCTGCCAACGGTAATACATGTACAAAAGTGCCAACCCTTTTCTTTCAGTTTGAAAAGTGGCGGCAAAAATTGGGGTTTACCTAACTCCAAGCCGGTTTCCCTAGATAGCCTAACTCCACCAGTTGTTATTGAAAAGGCCTAAGTGCCGAAATCGCCTTGTTTTTATCAACATCGCATCGGTAACACTGTCGAACATCCCAGTTACCTCCACTCCACTAGTAGCGATGGCCGATACCGATCGCGATTAATCGAAAGATAGATTATTTGCTACCGATACACCGTCTTAATCGAATCGATTAATTTTAAAAACGATTATTACAGAATCGATTGTTTGAAACCGATTTAAATCGGGATCGGAGGTTAAACTAAAAAATTTGAGTTTCCCCATTTGTATCAGCTGCAGAAGCACTTTCTCCCAATCTTCCGTCCCTTCGGAACGCCTTTTCTCCACCACTGGGCTCATAGTTACAGACAATACTAGTCGTCTTACCCCCGAGCATGTGTCGCAGAGAGTTTTTTTTAGCTACAGTTAGTCCTGAACTGTGGAACAAGTCCACAGGTAAGCATTAGTGAAGCAAGCACTGACTTTGATATTGGTGATTTTATTGTTTTATTTAAAGTTTCTTAAACATTCTTTAAAGTTCCTATTACATTTATGTTACTGGTACATTTAAACATTTAAATGTTTACTTGAGTATAACTAAGTGTGTTCAGTTACCTTTTCATGTGATTTTCTAAAGCATAGATATTTTAATATATTTTCATTGTTTTAGGAAAAATTTTGTCATTTATTTTTATGAACATTTAAGTGCTAACATTAAAATATTTACTTCTGAAAATTTTGTGGTATTATATGGTAACAGTTCCTCTCACACATCTCTATGCACTAGAGGTCCAGTGCTATTTTTTTAAATTGTTGCAATGAAAATGATCTTTCCCCAATATAATAGTGTCGAACTTCCCCGACTTCCCCCATAGTGTGACATGTGAAAATCGATTCGATTAATCTATGAATCGATTTTTTCAACAGATTAATCGAGTGTGTAAAACTATCGATAATTCCATAATCGATTATTTTGTCCCCGTCGGCCATCCCTATCCACTAGTTTGTTTTTGTTTTTAGTTGATTTGTGTGAGTCAGTTTGTGTTTTGTACTTTTGATAGTAAACTATTAGAAAAAGTATATGAAGTTAAGTATATTACCATATTTTTCTGGTTTTTCTAATAGTTTACTACGTGTCTTGAAAGGTAAACCAACAAATTTTGAGGGGGGGTTAAAAAAATTTTTTCTTTGGGCGATTCCAATGGTTCATTAAGTATTGAAGATAATAAACCAAAAGTATATGAAGTTAAGTATATTACCATATTTTTCTGGTTACCCAGATATTTTTATAAGTCTTCAGCTAGGCTGTAATTTTTCAAAACTTGTTCCAAATAAATATTTTCGTTTTCATATAATATTACTTCTTAAATAAATATTTTCGACTTCTTCTTCCCATTTCACCCGTTCATCTGAGTAAAGACAAGAGTGTTTTCATCTAATAGGTAAAGGCTTGTCAACTTACTGTTCAGTGTGTGAGTGAATCTAATAACCTTCTAAGTGAAAAAGGAAAGTACAGGTCATCATTATGGTCTGGTTTCGTGAGACTCTCAGGTGTAATAAACACTGATTTGGGCTAATGAAATGAAACTACCACAAAAATGGAGTGATGAGGACTTAAGCAGTTTCATGTAAAAAGGCATTGGACATAGGCCCTTCTAATTTCTTACTGCTCCAGTTATGGAAAAAAAATTTCCTACATTTTCCAATATAGTTTATTATGAAAACAATTGCATAAGACATTAGTAAACAAGACAAGTTATAATAGGAAAAAAATTGACTATGTTACACCGGTTACCAAGAAAAATATAAGTTAATGAAACCTTAAAACGTCAATAACTTTTTTTGAAAAAATGGCACTTAGGCCCTTTGAACCTGATGCCCCTCAATTATTGTGTAAAATACGTACCAGTACAGGTAGGAAACTCGTAAAATCATAATTATTCCACAATAAAGTCGACAAAAACATTTTAGAGGGAGAAAAAATCCCTGAAGCAAATCCAGTATTTAGTAAAACAGTATTTAGTCTCTCCTTAAAAGTTGGGAAACATGGGTTAGGCTGTGTTGCTACTCAAATAAATTCGTACTAACTAAATTCGTGAATAAGAAGAATTAAGATAGTTGCACCAAGAACTCTGTTCAAGCAGATCGACCGTTCAATTACACAATATCATCGAAATTCATTACACTTCGTACTACTGCAAATAACACATTAAACGAAGATTGTCGAACGGAAAAGAGGGAAAGGGTTGAGAGGAGGAAGGAAGGGCTTTTCGATGTTCATCCACGTCGGAAAATCCACTTAACGGACGATGAGTCACTAAATGAAGCGACTGTCTCCCACAGTGTACAGATTAGAGGTGGAATTCCTTCGTTGTGGGGGTCGGCAGATCGTTCAGTGCGATGAATTTAATTTGACCGAATGGAATCCAGGCTTGGATGAGACACGGCTGATTCGAAACCAAGTAACATAATAAGAGCACACAGTATTCTTCCAATCGGATCATTTGCTGTACCGAAAAACTAATTCGGCACTAGATTACACGTTGTTACGGATCATTGAACACCAATTGAACACTAAGAAAAAAACACGGACCCGAAGAGCCATTTTTAACCTGAAGTTTGATTTCCCGCCCGGCAGATCAAACTTCGGTTTGATGTCAAAAACCGCGCCCCGAACAGTTCCGGGTCGGCGCCAACCCGAAGGAATAATCGAAATTAGGTGCCTCACATCGATACTTACTTGATAACTGAAAAATAACCAAATCACTGAACAACGAAATAACAGGACGCTCTCAGCACGAGGTCAAGGAAGGGAATGGCGTCCGTCTGTCGTAGTCGCCTTGTATGAACTCGGGTGTTCTTTTGGCGGGAAGACTGTCCGCATTAGAAAAATTAAATATTTCAACGGATGAACGGACGGCGCCGAAGACCTCTGCGCAAGTGTGTTGTTGTGTTCTGTCGTTTGTTGTCTTGGGTATTCGCGTTCTTTTCTGTTTTCCATTCATTTTTTTCATCGTCACATTTCTAAGTCAAACTACCGTATCAACTTACACGAATCAATGATTGTGATTGAATAGCGACCCAATTGTGAAGTATCAACTGATTTTCCTGTCGCATTTTTCGTGTTAGCAAGTCATGGAAGATCAGCACAATGAACTTCCGAATTACATTTGATTTTCTCGTATGTATGTATACATAACTGACATTCGTGTCATCCTCTTTTCATTTACTACATACTACATACTACTATTTTATTTATTTTATTTTATTTTTTCACACAAGGTACTTATTGTTGCCTCCAACTATAATATCAGGCCATCAGCCGCTACCAACGGTCAACAACCATCAGTACTAGACTACTTATAGTAAACTGCCAAGTCGGATTAACCACCACAACGTTAGCCATCTGATCTATACTATGGATCAGATTTCATGGAATGATAACACCTTGATTGTACAACAAAACATTGATTGTACGTAGCTGTTTTTTTGTTGGTTTATTTTACAAATTAAGGAAATTGAAAAAAGAAAAAAAGTTGTTCACGAGGTTTGCGGTAGGTATTGCCACTTCCATGGCACCAATGTTCTTGTGGGTTTGAGTACTGTGGTCAAACTGGTAGGAAATTTGGGGAAAGAATAAAAGAACGTGAAAAAGATTTCAGGGATAGCAAGGGAGATTCTGCTTTTGCAAGTCACCTAAGCGAATCCAATCATGATTTTAGTTTTGATCTAACAAATAGACAGAATCTAGAATTCCCTCATTTTTTGCTCAGAGGGAGGTATGTTGGATGTACTTGAAAAATTCGAAATTCTTAAGAGTGATAGGTCTGGTAAATGTCTAAATGAGGTGATCCCTCAACATATTTCACCGTTAATAGGATCATTTGCAGTGAATAGGATCATTTTCCGTGCAGTGAAACAGTACACATTACCACAGCTGATGGTAGCTTTGATCTGCACTGCAAGGATCTGAAAGAGGTCACCTTCTTTGGCACAGTCCATGTCTCCTCTCAACATGGGACAGTCTCAATAACTGGAGAACCCTATTGCAAGCCCCTGCTTGATCAGCCTGCGCACTCCATAAAATGTAGGAGTGAATGGCACTGGAGCGCTTGGGCAGTAATTGCAACCACAGTTCTTGCAGGGGCACTCCCACTCATCTACATGCGCCTCAGAAAGGTGAGGAAACAGATAAGAGTGGCAAATGATGAGCCACAGACTGTGCAACCAAAGGGTGCAGGGGTTGAGATTACATGGAAAGAAAAAGAAGGCAGTGAAATGATGAGGACAGAGCGCAAGAAAAATTCGTTGTCAAAACCAGAAAAGTCGGCTTCTTAAAATTACTGATGTTATCCATGATGTTCTGGGTGGACTGCTCATGACTTTCACGACTGCTCTCACAGTCAGTCTCAAGAGGGAAAGGATTCATGATTGGAAATTCATCCTTCACCATAAAAGATTATTACACAGAATACCCACTCTTGAATGTATACAACACGTATACACCACTAGGACTGCCTTTGACTGGCACTGCTCTGCCTATGCTTGTGGGGCTCATGGTGAATGTGGGGTAAGCCATCTTAGACCCACAAGAGTGTCAAGAGTGGTGACTACCTATGGACTGCAGGATGGGACAAATCAGGGAACAGACACGCATACTACAGATAGTGCGTAATCTCCAGAGAGAAATGCATATTCACAAGCGGCTGCTGGAAATGGTTTGTGGATATCGTAGTCTCCCCTAGCCAGATGTACAAAGTTCTCAGTCCAGGAAGAGCCAACGAAGTGGCTGACTATGAGGTCTCTGGGGAGTCATGCACGGTGAGTGATGAAGAGTACCATCAGGCACAGATTTCGCAAAATTCTCTGTTCTGGCGTCTAAATTCACAATGTACCTCTGCCCTTATGAGGACCATTTCGGGGATAATCAAGCTGGAAGAATTGACGACCTCCAAGTGACAGATGAGTGGAAATACACTTTCGATGACTCTGGCATGCTCTGTACTAGGGAGAAAGGAGACACTCCAAAATGCTCAATTGCCTGATGTGGAGGGACGGTGGAATGCCGAGGTGGTAGGCTCATATTTGAGAGTGAGGTCCCTCGAGCCAATGACCATGAAACTGACCTGCCACGAAAGAATCGAGATTGAATCTTGAATCAAGATTCGTGTTGAATTCAACATGAAGAACAGGTTGGACATCAATGCGAACCGGGCTCTTCGTGTTGAATTTTGCCTCTTCGGGTCCGTGTTTTTTCTCAGTGTACCTTGTACCTCTTGTAACTTTCATGTACTTCAGATTCTGTCAAGTTTTTTCCTTCTTTTTTTTCACAGAGCTGGTCTCATATAATGGACCGGAGAGCAGAACGAGCAGATTATCTCATTGTTGTTCAACTGGGAGGGAAAACGTGTGAAGGTGAACTAAGTGAAAGGATGAGTTCCGCCCGAGATCCTACAGCACCTTTAGAAAACGTTCGTTCGTCCCCAATCACGACGGCCAGTTTAATTATAAAATTAAATCAAGCCCTGGAGAAGCTCAAGAAATTATGATCGACAGAGAAAGGGAAAGTCCGTAAATTCCAGGCGTATGAGAACTTGGAATACTTTGAAGAAATCAAATCATCATACGGCAGAATTAACAATATTAACAAATAACATAATCGAGTCTGGAGACGTGTACAAGGTGACCTCACGATATACGCCGCAATTGTAAAGTTGTCAAATTTTATTTCAACGAAACTGGGAGGTCTTTGTAGATGTTTAGTCGGAATAAAACAACCATAGTAACGACTAGTTCTCTCGATATTATACACATCCTCATTCGACAACTAATGGGAGTCGACATTCTGATTACTTATGTTACATCGGTTGTAGAATTAGGGGAAATTACCTATTAATCTGAAACAAATTAGAGCTCTTACATCTGGACAGATACAACATGTGGGATAATAAAATTAAAAACCTGCTAATTCCAAAAGCCAAACTAATAAAAATAAATAAATTTCTCTGGGATAATAAAATAATTTCATCGGTTTATACCTCTTCAACGGTTCACCTTCACAGCGCTCTTGAATGATTTAATCCATTATAAATTCACCCCTTTTGGATCGAGCTCGTTGTATTACAATTATTGTACTGAAAGGACTAATAATGATCTATTACAGATACATGGCATAGATATCAACAAATCTTGATGTTGATATACAGATTATTTTTACTGCGTTATGTGGATTTATATGATGGATATATCCCACAAATCTGACTTGTTACTCATATAATTTTTTCTTAAACATTACTAGTAACCAATAAGTTCGAGGTGGGGTCAAACGTTAGCTTAACATTTAGCTCAATAAAGTTGCAGATTAAGTTAGTCGACCCATTCACTATCCATACACATTCTAGTGATGTGACGCTATCAACGATCGTACCACTTAGCAGCCGAATGCCTCTGAGAAATTCAGCGATTAGTATCTTCTGAAAAGTACCACTAGATGAGGTGTTCTATTTTCCTCGGCCACAGCCTCAAGCTACTGGTGCGAAAGCCTCCGTATCCTTTAATTGTTAGATTGTATGGAAATCGCCGTACAAAGGCAAATCGCCGGAACATAGAACGAACGTCAAGTCGTCTGATGAGTAACTTAACGAAATGAGTAACTTACTGGTAAGATTGTACCGGTTGGTCGATTCCTTTCTTATTTTCGATTTTCCGTAGTTTCAAGTGCAATTATTACCTAACTATAATTTGTATGTACATTTGCTAAAGTTTCATTTTCATGACGCCGCAAACTAGAAACATTAAATGTTTCTAGTTCTAAATTTTAAATTTTTAGTTCTGTTTAAATTTTGTTGTTCTTCTTCAAATTTCCAAGGAAGTATGGTAAAAGCACCAATTGTTGACACTTCAATTTCGAAATGTAAAAATAAGGGATTCACGTGGTGCTGTCAGTTTTTAGATTTAGCTCAGTGCGAAGTCCCTGGGACCTCACCCTCCGTACGCGGCCCATTCTTTGCTATTCCCCTCTGAGATGTCACGAAAAATCGCCCCAGATAATCCGGACTTCGCGAATTTTGTTCGTAATATTATTTTTGACGGCAATGAGAATGATTTAGCAGTTGATCCTGATTCGTCCTCACACGCGCATCATGTTCAACCCCAATCACCACAACCAAGTTCCATCCGTGGCCCACAGACTGGTGGTTCATGCGATTCCGACTCTTCAGAGGATGACGACTTCGATCCCGATTTTGTCATTGATGAAGAGTCTGATGTAGACACTGAACTCAGTGGGAGCGGAAGCCACTGGAGTGACGACGATCTTCTCAATTCAGTAGTTTGCAAACCAGTGGGGGAAAAACATACTCTGGCTCCACAGCCAGTAAAAAAAAAACGTAAGCTTAGCTCACAATCACTTCAATCGAATCTAAGTGCTGAAGCCGAGAATCCTACTGTTGTCCATGATAGGAGAAAATTGAGAAACGAAGCTGATTCGGAACGTCAGCCACTGGAATAACCTTCAGTTAGAGTCGAAAGATTGTTGGGTTTTGTTGAAAAGGACCCTTCCGAAGACGATTCTGACTTCCTGGTAGATGATGATGAACTCGAGAACGCTGAATCTGACTGGAGCGATGATGGTGATCCACTTTTCTCTTTCCCCCAATTGCATTTCGATGTTCGCTGAGACAGCGTTTCTAAGTTTAAATTTTGACGTTATGTGATTTGACTTGATTATTTTGATATAGTCATTACCTACTTTACAGCATTCAAATGTTAACTTTTGGTTTATTATCTTCGATAATGAACCATTGGAATCGCCCAAAGAAAAAAAAATTTTAACCCCCCCTCAAAATTTGTTGGTTTACGTTTCAAGATACGTAGATTCAGAAAATCGAATAAAAAAAAATCCGTCCGTCCGCCGTACGCCGTACGCCGTCCGCCGTCCGCCGTCCGCCGTCCGAGGCACATTGCCCAGTTAGCGTTGAGTTAAAATTACGAAATTTGGTTTCTGGGTTTGGACCAGCCCCACAATGATCCACGAAACTTTTCATAACCCTAGGTCAAGGGGAAGGGGTTCAAAACGAATTTTGAAATTTTGAAAATTCCATATCTCGAAAAATTCCCATCAAACGGTATGTTTTTTATTTCATATTTAGATAGAGTTTGTTCCGTAGAATTTTTTAAGACCATCCGCAGCTTTGTACGACCAGCCGTTCGTTCACAATGACGGCTCAAAGATTGTGCCTCACAACCCGATCGTGAATCAAACTGTTGAAATACAGGTCCATTTTCATACTAACAAGCTCTTTGGAACATCATATGGCTTAAGTGATGTCGAGTTTGTTGTTCTGAGGTGCGTTTCGTGCTACGGAAATGAAGGTAATTGCGAATGTTTGTTAGTAGGTACTTCTTTTATAGATAATTGACAATAATAATTAATCTAACATTTAGGATCTAGACATTTAGACCTAGTGATCTAGACAGAAGGGTGATCTGTACAAAGAAGATAATGAACCGTTGTGTCAAGAATTTGCAGAGTTTGTATAGGTATTTTCTAATAAATTGATTTTGAATTGGCAATATGTCTACTATATCTTGAATCACATTAACTCAATCGAACACCTCGATTCGATGTGAAGTCGACTTCTTTCTGATAAACGGCTGAATTATGAGTCGACGTCCCAGGGACGTCACCATCCGTCAAGGAACTAGTCTCGTCCGTCCGGATTGAAGGTTAAGGTCCACTGTCCTGTCAACCTTACTCTCATGCCTTCACCCTCCATCACCCCTCATTTTTTAATAAACTTTTAATACATTTTTTTAATAAACAGCGATTCGAGAAAACGATGAAGGCAGCCGAAGAGCGGATCGCGACACATTAGACACTCACAAGATGACTTTTATAGAAGCAGAGCACGTAAAAGTCGAACGGTCCATAAAACGATCGTTGGAACAAGTCGGTAAAGTTGGGGAAAACACGTTTATTACTCGGGTCACACGGGTCGGGAAGAGCTTTCGAGGACCGGGAGGAGGAATCGGCGTAACCATGACGACTCTCTCCCGAGCTTCACCCCTCAGCCAATCTGCCGTACACTTTAATACTCCCCACTTAATCCCAGCACTCAATTACAACCCACTTGGGAACTGGGTGAGCTCGCGTACTAGCGCCCGTAAACAAACATACGAAAAAAAGGGACGGACCTGCGGTTGATCAAAACGACCGGAGGAGATCGACCGACTGTGATTTTACGATCTTGGGTCGATGCGACAGAGTCATTAGAGAGTTTTTGCAGACCATTTGCGTGTTCAACAAATCCATCTCCAAAATCAGTTACTGGATATCAAAATGGAGGATTCTGATGAGGCTAAATCGGTACATGTCGATTTTACCAATCGTAAGATTGGCTACATCCCTACTTTCGTTAATAATGTGGCGATTCCCTACGCGAATGAAGCCAAATACCTGGGCATGTCAAAAAGAAGAGAAGTGAACTAACATAAAACTCCGAAAAATGTACTGGCTCATCGGCCGGTGATCCTCATTGACCATCAAAAAAAACAAGCTACTGTTGTACAATCAAGTACTTAAGCCAGTTTGGACGTATGAAGCGCAGTTATGGGTCTGCACAGCTCCAACCAATAGACAGATGATTCAACGCTTCCAGAACTCAGTACTGCGGTGTATCACTGATGCGCCGTGGTAGTGTAGATGCAGTGATTAAACAGTGTACAGTGTAGATGCAGTGATTAAACAGAGAGCTTCCGCTCATCTCGCCAGACTAAAAGATCATGTGATTTAGGAAGCTGCGAAGCTCCTGGACATCCAAGATCTAACGCGGCGTCTTAAGCGCTTGAAACCGCATGAGCTTGTGTAGGAAGTGAATGTGACAAGTTCAGAGAGACATGGGACTGAGTATGATGCATCTCGAGTCCTGATAAGGAATGACGTAGTACAATACGTCAAAGTAATATTGTTAATGAGTATACTCGGTGCAATAAAATATTATTAAATAAAAAACTTGCGTGCTACGCAGACCTTGAGGGTACCTACGACGTGAAACTGTCCTCACCTGCGGGTACGTACGACGCAGCGAACTGTCTAACCTTCCCAAATTATAACACCAAATATTGAGCCCCGAGTTCATCTGAGCTCTAATTTCGCCACTTCGATTGAACTAAGTTGATTGTAATTCAACTCATCCACATCTTTCAAATTGAGGTTATTTACCTCCACTTAATAGTGGACTTAAATGGCTAATTACTGCAATTTTTCGTTCTATTTAAAAATAGACACAATCGTCGAAAATGAAGAATTAACAACTTTTCAATTTCAGGAGCAGGCCAAAAACGCTCAGTTCATCACCATGCTCGAACTCGCCGATCATCTCCTTGATACCGACAAAACGTACAATTGCACGAAAAGTATGGGCGTGATTCATAAAATATTTTGATCTTCTATATGTTGGAGGAAATTTAGCATCCGATAGGTTCTGCCTTTTTATAAATTTAAATATTCCTGTAATTAAAACCATATTATTAAGTTTAATAAACATTTGAGGCCAATAGGCCGGTATTGTAAAAATCTAATATTACGACTACATGTACTAAACTGTAAAATTTACAGTTTTTATACTTCTTTACTTTAAGTATTTAATACTTCTGATAATAAACTATCTTGAATGTTAGTCTAGTCTAACATATAAACCGAAATGTCAAACCAAAAATATCATTTCAATTTCAGGAGCAGGCCAAAAACGGTCAGTTCATCATCATGTTCGAACTCGCCGATCTTCTCCTTGATACCGACAAACCGTACAATTGCACGAAAAGTATGGGCGTGATTCATAAAATATTTTGATCTTCTATAATTATGTTGGATTTTGATCTTCATATTATGTTAATAATTTTGATAATTTTAATAATTTTAATAATTTTGATCTTCATATTATGTTGGAGGAAATTTAGCATCCGATAGGTTCTGCCTTTTTATAAATTTAAATATTCCTGTAATTAAAACCATATTATTAAGTTTAATAAACATTTGAGGCCAATAGGCCGGTATTGTAAAAATCTAATACTAAACTGTAAATAAACTGTACTAATATGTACTAAACTTGTGATAACATACTGCCTTCAATGTTAGTCTAGTGGTTAGAGCATCCTCCTACCATCTGGACAACCAGGGTTCCATTCCCGGAGCCGGTTCCCTCTCTGACCCCGTTCGAACTCGCCGATCTTCTGCTTGATACCGACAAAACGTACAATTGCACGAAAAGTGCATGAGCGAGATGCATCGGAAAAAAAAAAAAAAAAAACACAGCCCCCCCCCCCTCCTCACTCCCCCTCCTCTACCCAATACTTTCTCCTCCCCCCTCCCCAGCGCTTTCACCGCTTGGCCTCCGGATGGCGGCAGGGCTCTCCGTAGAGAGGGTACAGTTCAAAAACTGGGGTGGTGCACCAGGCTGCCAGGTAGCTAACCCGGCCCGAACCTGTGCCAACCACACAGGAGGCTGCCGAGGAGTAACTGGCGAAAAAGTCCTCCATGCTACAGTGCCAGATGGTGACTGGATGGGACCCTGTACCATGGACGGGTTGCTTTACCGAGGCCACTCTCGGAGAACGCCCTGCTGTCCGGATGGGGGCAGTGCGGCTGAGCGCTGTTTCCTACTTTACCCCCTTTAAGCCAAACCCAACAACCAACCAACCATGCAACACAAACAAAATGAAGGTCTAAACGCACCACGGACCACTACTGGGAACCCAACCCAGAATCCCCGCGTAATAAAACAAGCGGAACAGCAGCCGGCAACTACCAAGCCCAAATCTACCCCAGCCCAGAATCGGCAAATTTTGCCAGCAAAGCAGCCAACTGGCAACGAGGCCTTAGGACAACCAGCATACGATTCAGACTCCAGTGGAGTTGAGAACAGAAGACTCTCAGCTTCCAGAATACCGCCAGGCGCCCAGAGCACAGAGTTTGGAGGCAGAACACTGTTGAGGTCCCCACCAGGAGGACAGCACAGTGGCACAGATACCCCAACTGGAAGCACCTCGTCTGTCGCCATCCATCCAACCAAACAGAAGTCATGGGCAAAGAGACAAAGGCAGGTCACCTTCTCCGACGACTCTTCCAGCGCAGATGATAGCCAGAGACAAACTAAGAAAAGACCCCCACAGAGTGTCGGCGTCCACAACATCACAGAGCTAATGACCACCATAAAAACTGCATTGGAAGAGGTTAACAGCTATGCGGCCTCAGCTGAGAGTAAACTGAACAAAACACAAGCAGCCCTTATTCACAGACACGTCAACACTGCTCTTCGAGCCGCCCAGGAACTTGCTATTCAGAACTCTTTTCTGGCAGGTAGGTGCAGCTATCTGGAAGAAGGCACAGGAGGAGGACTAACCCACACTGGAGTGATTGCAGCTGAGCTGAAGAAGATAGTCCCAAGCACGTCGCCCCTAATGCGAGCAGTCAGCCAAGTACGCGAAGATGTGCGCGAACTGCGTACTCGTAGAATACCTGAGGCCCGCTGTACAACCGGAACAATCCCGCACAGCTCTGATGAACCATCCCAGTCAAGATCATACGCGCAAGCGGCCAAAGACAACCTGGAAGCAAACATTACCGACTTAGACGATTATAGAGAAGTACAAAGAATTCGACGACGGAAGAAGGCCCCTCCAGCAAATGCCCCGAAAGACATAAGCCAGAAGAAGCCTCCCAAACCTGAAAAAGAAGAAAACATAAAACAGAGAACACAAAACATAAAACCTGTAAAGAAAAGACACATAACAGATGAGGAAATGAAGAAAGAACAAGAAGAGGACAAAAAGCACTGATTGCTTCTCGTCTGTGCAAAGAAGTAAGGAATACCTTACAGATCCCCAACTGCTAGGAGTATTTGTGGAGCGACTGGTCAGCGGTAATCTCCTGGATTCAGAAAAAGGAAAATTGGACAGTTTTTGTTATGAATAGATGTGAGGAGATTCGTAAGAACACTAATCCTGGTGACTGGTCACATATACCGGGAATTTACAATGCTGCGGATCTCCCATCTAGAGGGTGTAGTCCTCGTGAATTAGTGGAGAGCCAATGGTGGGAGGGTCCGGAATGGCTGCGATTGTCAGAAGAAAATTGGCCCCCACTCAGAAGTTGTTTTCCCAGAAGAAATAGTTGATGGTGAGAGACGGAAGACAGCTGTTACATCTTTGACTACATGTGAGGAATCTAAGTTTACCACTAGATTACTATATTTTTCTAAATACTCCAAAATTGTTAGATGTTTTGCTTGGATGCTGAGAGAGAGTTTTTCGTATTCGACAGGGAAGATTTGAACCATCAGATGTTTCTTCTGGGAAAACAACTTCTGAGTGGGGCCAATTTTCTTCTGACGATCGCAGCCATTCCGGACCCTCCCACCATTGGCTCTCCACTAATTCACGAGGACTGCGAGGGATTCCAAAATGAACTCCAGCTGCTGGAGTTCAAAAGGAGGAGGGAACGGCAATTAAACCTTCTAAAATCGTGGGAAGACGATATCAACAGAATATTGACTGACCCTGCTCAACTACAAATTCACAACGGGGTCGACTTGGACCTTATTCCTAATCAATTTATTTACGTCAACCACTACGTCGCGGACTGTGACGTGGAAATCCCGGATAAAAGTTCAATGGCGTGCTCCTGCAAAGGGCGCTGCATGAAAAAGACTTGTTGTTGGACCGATCAGTGCTCCGAGGCGCCGTACACCAAAAATGGCCTTTTACGGTACGCCCGGTTCGTATTCGACAGGGAAGATTTGAACCATCAGATGTTTCTTCTGGGAAAACAACTTCTGAGTGGGGCCAATTTTCTTCTGACAATCGCAGCCATTCCGGACCCTCCCACCATTGGCTCTCCACTAATTCACGAGGACTGCGAGGGATTCCAAAATGAACTCCAGCTGCTGGAGTTCAAAAGGAGGAGGGAACGGCAATTAAACCTTCTAAAATCGTGGGAAGACGATATCAACAGAATATTGACTGACCCTGCTCAACTACAAATTCACAACGGGGTCGACTTGGACCTTATTCCTAATCAATTTACTTACGTCAACCACTACGTCGCGGACTGTGACGTGGAAATCCCGGATAAAAGGCGCCGTACACCAAAAATGGCCTTTTACGGTACGCCCGAGGAACTCCAGTTTAATTAACAGCCAAATAAAAGTGTAATTTTCGGAAACATTGTGGGAAAAAATGACACTATTGTTTATGTTTTCCCTAATTCACTACTTAACAATAATTGTTGAGTATCAATTATTGGTAATTAGTACTTTCTTTTACATGTTGATAGTATGCCGATACTAGAGTCCCATTATTGCAGGAAATCATCTTCAAAGTTATACCTGCAAACTGATATAAATTCAATGAGTCAGTTTCAGCATCTTTATGAAGAGCAATGCAAAGTTGATCACTATGAGCCCCTATCACGATATAGTACCTAATATTCAGTAACATGTATCTTCACAGAACTTTCGTGTTTTACAGCTTGAAAATGTCTAGTCCTATGGACCATAAAGTTTTGAAAATTTTAAAGATACATTTAATGTATTTCCCCCCATATATGTCGCTCATTATTCTAATAGATTATCGCATCTCATTTCAGATGAATCGTACAATGAAATTTTTGAGGACCAAGCTTCCAATTTACTGGGTTTCAACAATATGAACAACTCAGCAGCTCAACTTGAATTGCCTGATGCCAGCCTCAGCACCTCTGACCAAATTGAATCCGTGTCCAAACCATTCATCTGCAACAATGAACGTGCAGCAGCTCAAGCCATTGAAAATCAACGTGAATCAAGTGAGGAAGATGTATCAGGAAGAATCAGGCAGCCACTCCCTCAGAAAGAGAAATGGAAAAGAGAAGAGACCAAAAGGAAACGATGCCTGGGGGAGCCCTACGTGGGTATCGAAGGCAAGTGAAGGGAAAATCAAACCTTCAAATTCAAGATGCACTGAAACCTGCCAGAATGCTTGGTCCCAGGTGTACTTCGAAGTTCTGCCTGAGGTCGACAGAGGCCAGGAAGTACATATATTTACATAATATATTTATTTGTACATAATATAAATAAGTATCTTTATTTGTACATAATATATTTATTGCTATTCTAATCAAATACAATTATGGTCATGTTCCTCATTATGTCTGGATTTACTGAATCCTTATATACGAGGTACTTCCTGTGTGTAAAAAAATTGTCTGCTACGGTTGCTTATGAGTTGCTTGTTTTTATTCATTATCGAGTCGACGAGAAAACGGAAGCGAGATCCAACGTTCGGCTTTGCTGAATTGGTCGAAAAAACATTAGTCAACATTAGTCAACCTATATTGCATTGCGAAATCGTCCTCGTCCAAATCAAGAAAATCTTCCTTCCGTCCCTTTATCTATCTAGGACGGCGGATAGAGAACTCCTCTTCCTCAAACGCTAATACGAAAGCAAGAGAAAAAAACGTAAGAGACGGTCGTGAGAGTCTCGAACTTTGACAAGTTAGTGTTTGTGTAATTTCTCAAGTTTTCCGCTTCTTCTTGTTACAACAACTTGAACCGCTCGTAGTTGTGTTGCTGACTTCATTGTTTAACCTCATTTCTGGGCCCAAAAAACGTCGAAAAGCGTCGAAGGGGTTTCCTAGCCAAGAAAACGACGTCACCCACCACCACCAACCAGTCCGCCTCTAGCATGACCCTCCCCGTTTCTAGGCCAAAAAATTAGCGGACAAGGAGATAAACTTGGAATGATAACGCCACAAAAACTAAGCATGACATTGAACTTGATCGCTACAGATCACCGCAAAATTCATGCTTCGGCATATCGTTGCATCCCCGAATGAACATGTTTGCCGTCAGGTCTCGAACTCCTCGTTGGATAAAGATGTAAGGTTGCATAATATGTAATATCGTTGCATCCCTGAGTTAACATGAAACTCAGATTGAAACCTGATTGGTTGTACCTACGTGAAAATCAATCCGTACTAATCGTTACACAACATCACTGGGAGGCCAGAGCAAAGACAATTGCATGGAAACAAGTATAAATTAAATACGAAAATAAGTACGGAACAGCACTAATGTTGTAGGTAAACGCTCGACGTAAGAAACGATGATGTAAACAGAGACTGTGTAATCATGATTAAGGACGCTAATCAGCCGAATTTGGCTGGTTAGTTCTATATCACGGTTAATGCTTAACCGAATGTGGTGAAATCCAATAGCACTTCGGATCATGATTAACGAACGTAAATCGCGATGAAATTGGTTGTACGTGAAAATCATGTTAAAAGGAAGATGTCACAAAATCGTTACACAACATCGGGGGGAGGCCAGACATTTTCACGTCAAAACTATGGACCGAGACCAATAGCTTCATTTTTTTCGAAAATTCGCTAACATCAATCAATCAATTTGGTAGAAGTACAACGAGGACGATAAGAAACTAAAAACACGTGGATAACTGAATCTGGGGAATTTGTCGAAGGTTGATTTAGAGCCAAGTTACGGAGCTCGACACGGGAGGATGCTAACTACCACCTACCTCCAGTTTACGCCCGGATTCCGTACTTATCGCGTTACGAAGCCCGGGAATTAGAGCTGCCGCTCCGTCAGAATCCCATCTGCCGGGATAGAGATGGAAAGATAACGCGTCACGTGGGAAAGATAAAGAGAGGGATATAACGTGAGGACGAGGGCGGGGGAAGGGATGGAATGTTATATCGTCGGCGTTATCGATCACGGGAATGTTAACTGAAGGGAGCGGCGTAGGGGGAGTTCGCACTCGAGATCTGAATGAAGTCACGTGCTTTCCGGCCACTCCGGCTATCACAACATTCCGCGTCCGGAACAATAATTATTTCTAGTTTGACGGTTCCATTTTCCTCATTTTAATCGCTTCAAGAGGCTCTTGAAATCTTTGAAGGGCTCGAAGCACTCGTTTTTAATTTAGGGTTTTTTCCGCCCCTCGTGGAACAATTTAGCCCATTTGCGCCCACGGGTAAGTACCACATTTTTTACTTCATAAAAATAATTGTGCCTAAAATTCGAAGTTGATTAGTTGTAGCATAGACTCACGCGGTAAAATGCTATTTTTACCCGTTTTCATCACTCGGGAACTATTGAACATTCGTAAGGTGACATACGGCACCGTTGGGCGCTAAGGGGAGTTTTGGGCGCTGGGTTTTTGAATGCGGTTTTTTTTTTCTCTTTTTTTGACAATATTACTTTTATAGCTCAGAACTGCATCTAGAAACACTTGAATAATATTCATATTATTCAAAATGCCAATAATAGACAATAACGGTTATTTATTGTTCTTTCCCCTAGTTTTCAGACCGGGTGTAACATTGCAAGAGGCCATAGAGCTTCTTGCGGATAGTATTCCTGCCAACGATCTTCCAGTTCTCGTCTTCGTTGAGTTGAAAAAGCCGGACCCAGTTTTTATCAACGGAGATTTTGAACCAAAAATTACCGAATATGGGGACCAACGAGAAGATGGCTTGACTATGAGGCGAATTGATGGAGGGAAATCTGTAGAAGGCACTGATCCATTATTAACCTAGAATACTTGGTCTGGCCATAATTAAAGAATACTATTCATCTAGAAGTAGAAAATGGTCTTACTCTTGTAAAAGTTATTTGAGCTGCCCGAAGATCTCAAAAAAGTTCCAGATCAAGCTGTGTTAATCTATTTGGCTGATTTGAGACCAGTTGATTTGGACACTACATGGAGTAGTTTGCGGCTATGAAAATGGTAGTAATGTCGGTAAGGGAAGTCGACAAATCCGATCCCTAACTTCGGGATCGCCGTGCGGTAGCGCACGAAGGGGGACGGGGAAGCCCGAGAAGTCTCTCGAACGCGCCCGTCGAAGAAAATTATAATAAAAGAGAGACGAAAGGGGGATGTGGGGACAAAAGGAGGAGTGAGGTGATGGTGGATGGTGGGGGGGTCCTCCGAAAAAGGAGGTGACCCGGCCAACCCGAAAACGCCCGAAGCGAACGGATCCGAAACTGAGTGGGAGGACGTCGAGAAGGGACCGGGAAGAGCAGGAGATCAGGATGCTGGCAAGAGCTCCGGTTGACCCCGAGAGACAAGACGTGGGGGGCGATGGAGAGGATGCGGCGAGGCCCACGGGATGAAAGGCCATACATAGTCCATGTCCTAATTGACAGATGTCGTACGAACAAAATTAGTGTCCTCATTATTTCCGGAAGATTCAAGGTTTTTGCTTTCAAGCAAAGTTTTCCTACTGTTATCGGCATTGAATCCAAATACTACACAAAAAAAACGTATATCTCCTGACAGTATTTTTAAAGACAGTAAAAAGCACGGAAAATTGAGTTTTCAATGCTTCATATAACTCTTTCTGCTCTACACGTTAGTATTCTTATTTCCACGAAAAAGGAACTCTCAAGGGCTCAAATGTCCCTGATCCACCCCTTTTTTATCCAATTTGCATTTTCCTAGCAGAAATGACCAAGTGCTCCCTACGTAGCACTTCTGCCAGCCGGAAGCAGTAATATTGTGAATCCGTTGGTTGAATTGAATACCGAAGTGATACATTTTTATTTTTATTACGTTGTACTAACCAAAATATATCAGTGGAACAACCCCGATAGTTATGGCCCTTAAACAGTCGCACAACCCAGACGTCTGTTGTTTAATTACTCAGCTGGACTTTCTTGTATTGTATTACTCGTGATAACTTTTCCTGTTCTCTTAGAATACGAACACGGAACGAATATTCATCTTTTTAAATCGAATATCTACCTACATAAAGGTGACCATCATTACAAGATTTCGCCGAAATGCGTCGGGGCCGAAATGTTAGTCGAGAAAACGCTCGAAAATCTGAAAAACGGTAAGTAAAAAATTGAGAAAAGTTTCTATTTTGATTTTACCCCTGTTAGGCAAAAAACTATAATGAATTCTCACAAACATCTTCATTTCCTCAGGAATAGTCAATGCCGCTGAAAGTTTCTCTCAGAAAGTGCCAACCAGACGCGTAAGTAGCCAACAGAATATGTTTTTCCACGAAGATCATTATTCGGGAAATGAAGACCCTCATGATGGAGAAGGGAACTTTTACGTTGGCCCAACTACTCCTACAACTCCCACAAAAATAGTAAGTTCTACACAGTTCCATGACAGTATTAATGAAGCATGTGAGGAAGAAAACATATGTTCTCTTCAGGATAATATTATCCTGAACATTTCCAACTCCACCCCTAAGAAGATCAAGCATGATCAGGCTAACCAACTCGTCCCAGGTGAATGTCGTCAGTTAGCATTTGACGAGAGTATAATGTTTGCCTTACTGTTCAAAAATAAATGCATACAATCTCAGTCTACGAAGATCAAACTCGATCATTCTGCTTCTGCTGGACTGAAATGAATGGGTTGAGAGAGATAGTGGTGAAATCGGGAATGCACTAATCAAGTGGATCGAAACGCTACCTGAAGAAGTTTCTGAGCTGTCGCTATTTTCAGATTGCTGTGGTGGCCAAAATAGGAACCAGTATAGGTATTGCATCAATGTTCCTGTACATTGTAAAAACGCATCCTAGTTTGAAGACCATCGAACACAAATGGAGGCAGACTCGATGCATAGTGCGATCGAGTTGGCAAAAGCCAATGTCCCAGTTTACTTTCCCCAAGACTGAATGATGATCGCCTAATCGCTCCATGTTTCGGGAACCATAGTTATTTTGCGGTATCTACGAGTATATCACTCGATGTTTGGATGTAATTTCAAAATTACCGTATTACTCTTCTCTCTTCAAGATTTTCAATATGAGAAGAAGTGTCACCTGATGGGAGATGTATTCGAAGGAATTGAAATAGTTG
This sequence comes from Stenodema calcarata, assembly GCA_963920205.1. NCBI lineage: Eukaryota > Metazoa > Arthropoda > Insecta > Hemiptera > Miridae > Stenodema > Stenodema calcarata. The sequence goes on along the minus strand of OY986051.1, from coordinate 4,493,314 downwards.
AGTATTTGTGGTAGGTTTATGGTAAGTTGCATAGATAACCAGCCTGTGGAGATCACTAATGGCGTTGAACGCACATTTGATAAAGATCTAGGAACGTAGGTGTACAAGCTGGAAATGCACGGGGATACATACCTTGTTACAACGCTAATGACTAACAGAGTAAAAGACAATGAAGGTGGAAAAGTGTCTTGGCTGAAAATCAAACGGTTGAAATTCATAAAGGGATCCAACAACATCCTCTTTAGCTACAACTATTTTGACAATTATAGTGAGCTGGATCCATCAGGAAGGAAAAACGGGATCAACTATCCCGATTCACTCGAGCGACTCTACAAAGCCAACCTACCCATTTCACAAGCAAAAAAAAAAAAAAAAAAAGACTTGATGAAATTGTGGATGCATTCCCCCAGAATACCACAGTTGGTATAAAAACATCAAGACCAGTTGCGCGGCCGTGGATCGCGCTCCTGGACCAAGCCAAGAATCAGAGGATGAAGAACTCTGAACGAAAATTATCAACTTTGGCAATCAAGATAAGGCAAATTTTAATTAAGACATTAATTCTTACAATTTTATATTCTTCTAATTTTTATTTGAAAGTTCCTAATAAAAAATGTTTCTCTTCTAAATAATTGTGTAAGATGTTTCAGTGTTTTTACTGTGAAAGAGTACCTACATACTCGTATTTAGAAACATATTGGAAACCGGTACAAGCATACGAGTTGTGGAACAACACTTACCAGATCAAGAGTGACCGTGCTTTCCGAGTGGTTATTCGCGGTCTACACTGTACCACTGATACCGCCCTTTTAAAAACGTAGTTGGAGGATAAAGGTTTCGGAACACTTCAAATAGTGCCCGCGCTACACCCCGTAACAAAAGCCCCGATGCCGATATTCTTTCTTCGGCTGAAACCAGGCCCAAAAAATACAGAACCGTCCAAAGAGAACTATAAGGTTGCTGCAACCGACCAAAGAAGAATACTATGCTGCGGTATTCCAGAAACTTGGATTAATTTTGAAAATTCAAATAGGTACCTATTACCTATGAAATCATAGGTACCTAGATTGATATTAGAGATACGAATATCGTAACTTTGATTAAGTTGACTAGGTAGGTATTATGTACTAGGTCCACGATCTTGCAGAAAAATAATGGTACGTATAGAAACATTGAAGAACTTTAACAAGATTTTAATTCTTTAACAAGAACTTTAAGCAATTTTAAATTTGCTCCAGTCACTTCGGTTGATGTGGAGCGGTCTTTTTCCATAAGCATATGTGTATTTTTGTAAATATTAATGACGAAAAATTGGCAAATCTACATTGGTTGTACTTTTAGTTCTATGCCACGAAAATAGTACAATTTGAGCCAGATAAGTTTGATTATAATTGATACAAGTACCTATGTAGGAAAAGTTGAAAGATACTCATTTCCAACTGTGGATATTCCCGCTCGTGTTACTTCAAAATAATAATAAGGTGAAAGTAACATGACTAGACACTGTCACCGATTGTGAGATTGTAAAAGCAGCAATTACAAAATATTCTTACGAAATGATGTTGTGATGACGCAAGTCGCTTTTTGTCTTGACGTCACGCACATGAGCTAGGTAGGTAGGCTCTGATAGGTAGGTAGGCTCACCGGCCGCAAGGCACCAGTCAGGCCTTGAATCCCGTGGGTCGTGCTGCCGCGGCACATGCCACACGTCTCTCGTCCCCCCCCCCCCTTCACAACCTACGGCAGAAGGCGTGCGTGGTTCCCTTCCCTATCACGACACGCAATCACGCGGCCACCGGAGCCCCCCCTACACGATCGTCAAACCCTAATCTTCGTCGGTTGCCGACAAGTTGTTGAACGGACCAACATGTTGTGATCCTGACGGAAGCGGCGACCCGAAAAACAATTAGGGTAAGACCCCCCCGCGCACTGGCAATTTTCTCTGGCCAACTATATAGGCTAGGATCCTAGTTTGTTCGAACAAACGAGCGATAAATTCCCGGCGTCGGGTGCTACCACAAAAGCGGTAGCATTCTTCCAATTCCGTAGAGCGATAATGCAAGTGGCTCGGAATAATGTTTTCTGCAAGTCGGAATACCCTATGTTTTCATCCATCGTACGAATGATCAGGGGAATCATTGATGTCAAGCCATTCCTGCAATCTTCGTTGCGGCCGAGGGACGCCATCAGTTTGGCTACATGCAATAGAATCTCTTGATGGCTCCTGAATCCATCGATTATTTTGTGGATTATAAGGAAGGTTGACTCAAAGAGTAGTCCAAAGTCAATTTAACGAGCTCGTGTTTGAGACAATGAGCGAGTTCAACCTGGAATTTGAAGAAGCGGTCGAGTTTTCCATCACGCAGTTGGAGTCACAGGGAGTGGTAACTAGTATGTTACTAAGGGATGCTGAGATTATCCGCGGAGTGGATCCTATTACGAAATTCTCCATCAAATACTGTTACTTGAAACAAGACGAACCGTTCGACGTCACTCAGTTGATTGACGACATAAACTGCATTTCTACGCTCGTTTCGAGCGACATCAAATTGAAAATATTTGCAGGCCAAAAGAAAATCCATAATATGCTTATAGAAATTTGCAAGATTCACCCCGGAGGCGGCCAGGATGTGCTCAAGCTCACATTAACATGCTTGGAAAACTTGATTTCAGGTTACCCTGACTTAATAAATAAAGAAATTATGGATTACCTAATTGAGTTAGGTTTACCTAATTCGAGTAATTATCTCGTTGGTTGTCACATCATCTATAGTTTGTGTTGTAATGATTCAAACAACCATGGCTGCAACAGCCTGTAGCATGGCGCCAGTTCTGTCACTGTTGTGCTTCGTCTTAAGGCCTTGATACAACTGGCTCTGGTGTAGGAGTCGGACAATTGATCCCGGGCGTCATCATTACAACACAAACTATAGATGATGTGACAACCAACGAGATAATTACTCGAATTAGGTAAACCTAACTCAATTAGGTAATCCATAATTTCTTTATTTATTAAGTCAGGGTAACCTGAAATCAAGTTTTCCAAGCATGTTAATGTGAGCTTGAGCACATCCTGGCCGCCTCCGGGGTGAATCTTGCAAATTTCTATAAGCATATTATGGATTTTCTTTTGGCCTGCAAATATTTTCAATTTGATGTCGCTCGAAACGAGCGTAGAAATGCAGTTTATGTCGTCAATCAACTGACGTAGTGGCCCGCCTGTCGCTTGTGTTCTGACGTGATCTGAGGGAAAGGGTGAATCAAGGAATCAATTTTTTCCCGTTTCAGTTTATGTCAGCAAAGACATGAAAATGTCGAATGAATGTCAACTCCATCCTGTTGTTGATACAACAGGACGTCAAAATAATGTACGACTTGTTTGTCAAAGGAGACCCTGAGCTTGAAAAATGCATCTCGTACTTTGGGTACTCTTTTGGACGTCCACAAGTGGATGTGTATTCAACATGCGAAAACCTTTCCGTGAAGCTCGGGGATCTCCAGCTATAAGATTTTTAAATTTACCATCAAACCTCATATGACATGTTGATCAAGTCCCGTAATACGCTAAATGCAGGTGTTCCACAAGACAGTGTTGTTGGCCCCCATACTGTATCTACTGTACCTACCACAACCAGTGGATACACTTAGTGCAACTTTTGCTGATGACACTTAATGATGACAAGCACGGAAGAAGGCGTTGTACTTCTTAATTATTTTTACTCAAAGCTACTTAAATTTGCTACAACATCTATCGGTATAACGTCCTTCGTAGAATACGTATTTTCTATGATTTTCAGGTCCAAAGTTGACCAGAAGTTAAAATTTCACTTTTTTGAAAAACTATGAATATAACTTTTTTCAGATTGAAAATCGCTCAACCGGCTGTTGAAATATTTGGTGAATACTTTAAAAACCAAAGTTTGGTGTCTTCTCTCTCTCTCCGTCTTATCCTCTCTCTTCTTCTTGTACATTTTTCTTCCGTATTTGATTCGGTAGCTGATTTTACTATTATGTTCCTTCTTTCAGAAATGCCTCGAAGCAAGGAGGGCGTTAAACGAAAACCAATTGATCCCGAAAAGCAGCGCTGCGTCAGTCTATAGAAGAGGCGCTGCGAGATACTTCAATTAATGAATGTGCCAAAATTTACTTGACTGAAAGGGTAGCTACACAATTGTGTACTTCTAAACAATTTCAAAAACCAAAATTTGAGTGATTTCAGATACAAAAATAACTGTGGACACCGGAAGGTGTTTTTCTGAACGTGAGGAGAAAGACCTCGTCGATTATTTATTATCATCAAGTAGAATTCACTATGGCATCACAAGGGTGGGATTGAGCACATTGGCATTCCAATTTGCTCGTGATAATTGCAAAACAATTTCTGATTCCTGGAATACCAATGAGAAGGCTGGAAAGGTCAATGATTTCCTGGAGCGTCACAGTAAGCAGATCTCCTTGAGGAAGCCACATGCAACATCAATTGATAATCAATTACAATTATTGGAAGAGTCATGTACTTCAATGTGTTCTGTTGTTTGCAATTTAGTTCTTCTTATTCATAAATGTATTTTGAAATGAAAGTTTACGGAAAACATCTTTTGAGAACCTTTTTTCCTTCTATTTCACAACTGCATATCAAATGAAATAAATCGATATATTTCTAAACATCGCCCAGCCCTATTCATGATGAGTAGTGAGAAAAACTGGGTTATTTACACAACGATTCTTGGCTAGTTGAAGCAATCAGTCCCCATCAGCCCATTTACAATCCCCTTTCAGTCCCATAAGATATTCATCTGAGGAAGAAGACAAATTAAGAATTTACCATCAACCGGCAACAAGCCGTAGCCCCACAAGGAAAACACTGGAGAGCAAACAATGGATTTTGGTTGGGGCTTACGGAGCCCACGGAACTGGAGGGCACTAAGTGGGATTTCACTCGGTGCCGTGAGCGGTCGGAGGAACAAGAAAGTTTTCCCCCTTCAGGAGGGAGATCGAAGAGCTTCAACTGTTAAAACTTTCCTTCTTCTTTCACGGAACATTCTCTACGCTCCGACTCGCAACAAAAAGCCCGTTCGGAGCCTCTACAACGTTCGAAGGTGTGATATCTTTCGGATAAACGCTCTCGAGAAATCTCAAAACGGGGAGAAAATTAAGGATGATGTTAACTATAATACTATTCTGAAGATATAATACTATCTTTATTGAATTAATTAAGCTGCGGGTTATATAAGAATGATAGAATAAAGAATGTTGAAAACACTTAATAAGTGTGAATAATATTTCAACCTCTCCATTTCTCAGAAAAAAAACTCCTTCCTTTTTCTTTTATAATTATTCTAGTGATATTACAGATAGGTACTTTCCAATCCAATTCATCCATTAGATAAAAGTGTAGAGTACTTTTACTTTGATGACATATAACACCATCACATAATATATATAAATATATATAATATTTTTTCACTAGGCCTCAGATTCAGAAAATTAGGGAGACAAAAACAAAAAACGTTAAGATGGGTATCAAAAACTCACAGTTTTATTCAAAATATTAGAAGAAATATTTGGTAACGAACTGTTTTATAAGTAGGTGAATAGTAATGATATTACGAGGAACATCATAAATATCAATTCTCTTTCCTAGAAGTGAGTATATATCACCAGTAATCACAATATTTTTCTTCGACAAGAACAATTTTAGTCTTCGACTTCAGTCTCTTAGGTTAAGTCACCATCTTCACAAATGAAGAGGCAGTGACAAGAGTGACAGTAACACACCTTGTAAAAGACACGATTGGGTGATACAATAAAAATAGCTTGATAATAATAAGCTTATTTGTCTCAATATGACACTTATTTTGGCACTTATATGTCTCTATATGGTACTTATTTTTCAACCCTCTCCACTTCAGCTGATGATGCCGGGACGTTGCCAGGTTCTCAGCCTCCCCCAGATAGCGCTCAATCACTGAATAGAATGTTAAGCGACACATCGCTCCTCGAACCTATGACTGATCCGACTCAAATTCCAGACAAAACTGACGACTTATAAACGCTCTCGAGAAATCTCAAAACGGGGAGAAAATTAAGGATGATGTTAACTATAATACTATTCTGAAGATATAATACTATCTTTATTGAATTAATTAAGCTGCGGGTTATATAAGAATGATAGAATAAAGAATGTTGAAAACACTTAATAAGTGTGAATAATATTTCAACCTCTCCATTTCTCAGAAAAAAAACTCCTTCCTTTTTCTTTTATAATTATTCTAGTGATATTACAGATAGGTACTTTCCAATCCAATTCATCCATTAGATAAAAGTGTAGAGTACTTTTACTTTGATGACATATAACACCATCACATAATATATATAAATATATATAATATTTTTTCACTAGGCCTCAGATTCAGAAAATTAGGGAGACAAAAACAAAAAACGTTAAGATGGGTATCAAAAACTCACAGTTTTATTCAAAATATTAGAAGAAATATTTGGTAACGAACTGTTTTATAAGTAGGTGAATAGTAATGATATTACGAGGAACATCATAAATATCAATTCTCTTTCCTAGAAGTGAGTATATATCACCAGTAATCACAATATTTTTCTTCGACAAGAACAATTTTAGTCTTCGACTTCAGTCTCTTAGGTTAAGTCACCATCTTCACAAATGAAGAGGCAGTGACAAGAGTGACAGTAACACACCTTGTAAAAGACACGATTGGGTGATACAATAAAAATAGCTTGATAATAATAAGCTTATTTGTCTCAATATGACACTTATTTTGGCACTTATATGTCTCTATATGGTACTTATTTTTCAACCCTCTCCACTTCAGCTGATGATGCCGGGACGTTGCCAGGTTCTCAGCCTCCCCCAGATAGCGCTCAATCACTGAATAGAATGTTAAGCGACACATCGCTCCTCGAACCTATGACTGATCCGACTCAAATTCCAGACAAAACTGACGACTTATGTCCGCCCGGAATGGTAAGTAATCTTCTACATTAATGGCTTTGTATTGGTAATGCTTATTATTTGGCTTTGGTTATAGTCGAGTAGGAGATGGTGGGGCACAATGAAACACCAAAGTTGGTTTCGCCCATAAGTCCCCTCGTGAGACTTTTTTTCCCCAACGTGGGTATGTCAGGTAAATCATATTTCGGAATTTATGGGATTCATGGGTGAACCTCCCCCCCCCCCTTCCAACCCTCAAAGAAAAAACTCCCAAAAACCCCCTCAGCTTTTGGACATGTCCGTGAAATCAGAATGCCACGTCGGTGAAGTCAGAAATGCCATGACGGCTGGAACCTCGAAGGTTCCCAGACTTCCTGGGAAGGAGGTTACTATAAATTGAGGATGATGTTCAACTACGACTAACCCGTCGATGCCTCCACAGTGCACATTCGAGCCGCCTCTGTTCGAGAGCTGCAATTGGCGCCTTCAAAAGCACCCCAATCAATGCTCTGTTAGCGGAAGCAGCGGAACTTCCTCTCTCCTGCCGTCGTAGAATGTTAGTAAGACGAGATATTATGAAAATCCTGACAGATTCAACACATCCACTCTATACATCAACAAAAATGTGGTATGAACTTGGGGAACACTTGGCTCCAAACTTTAATCACCATCAAGTGTCAAAGGTTAGGGAAATGCTGAACGACACAACTCTATATCTGTCGAAAAAACCGCTGACGTTTTCATTGAGGGTGCCTACTCCTATGTTGGACTTGCACTATGTTTTCATCCATCGTACGAATGATCAGGGGAATCATTGATGTCAAGCCATTCCTGCAATCTTCGTTGCGGCCGAGGGACGCCATCAGTTTGGCTACATGCAATAGAATCTCTTGATGGCTCCTGAATCCATCGATTATTTTGTGGATTATAAGGAAGGTTTCAAAGAGTACTCAAAGAGGACTCAAAGAGTAGTCCAAAGTCAATTTAACGAATTGATCCCGAAAAGCAGCGCTGCGTCAGTCTATAGAAGAGGCGCTGCGAGATACTTCAATTAATGAATGTGCCAAAATTTACTTGACTGAAAGGGTAGCTACACAATTGTGTACTTCTAAACAATTTCAAAAACCAAAATTTGAGTGATTTCAGATACAAAAATAACTGTGGACACCGGAAGGTGTTTTTCTGAACGTGAGGAGAAAGACCTCGTCGATTATTTATTATCATCAAGTAGAATTCACTATGGCATCACAAGGGTGGGATTGAGCACATTGGCATTCCAATTTGCTCGTGATAATTGCAAAACAATTTCTGATTCCTGGAATACCAATGAGAAGGCTGGAAAGGTCAATGATTTCCTGGAGCGTCACAGTAAGCAGATCTCCTTGAGGAAGCCACATGCAACATCAATTGATAATCAATTACAATTATTGGAAGAGTCATGTACTTCAATGTGTTCTGTTGTTTGCAATTTAGTTCTTCTTATTCATAAATGTATTTTGAAATGAAAGTTTACGGAAAACATCTTTTGAGAACCTTTTTTCCTTCTATTTCACAACTGCATATCAAATGAAATAAATCGATATATTTCTAAACATCGCCCAGCCCTATTCATGATGAGTAGTGAGAAAAACTGGGTTATTTACACAACGATTCTTGGCTAGTTGAAGCAATCAGTCCCCATCAGCCCATTTACAATCCCCTTTCAGTCCCATAAGATATTCATCTGAGGAAGAAGACAAATTAAGAATTTACCATCAACCGGCAACAAGCCGTAGCCCCACAAGGAAAACACTGGAGAGCAAACAATGGATTTTGGTTGGGGCTTACGGAGCCCACGGAACTGGAGGGCACTAAGTGGGATTTCACTCGGTGCCGTGAGCGGTCGGAGGAACAAGAAAGTTTTCCCCCTTCAGGAGGGAGATCGAAGAGCTTCAACTGTTAAAACTTTCCTTCTTCTTTCACGGAACATTCTCTACGCTCCGACTCGCAACAAAAAGCCCGTTCGGAGCCTCTACAACGTTCGAAGGTGTGATATCTTTCGGATAAACGCTCTCGAGAAATCTCAAAACGGGGAGAAAATTAAGGATGATGTTAACTATAATACTATTCTGAAGATATAATACTATCTTTATTGAATTAATTAAGCTGCGGGTTATATAAGAATGATAGAATAAAGAATGTTGAAAACACTTAATAAGTGTGAATAATATTTCAACCTCTCCATTTCTCAGAAAAAAAACTCCTTCCTTTTTCTTTTATAATTATTCTAGTGATATTACAGATAGGTACTTTCCAATCCAATTCATCCATTAGATAAAAGTGTAGAGTACTTTTACTTTGATGACATATAACACCATCACATAATATATATAAATATATATAATATTTTTTCACTAGGCCTCAGATTCAGAAAATTAGGGAGACAAAAACAAAAAACGTTAAGATGGGTATCAAAAACTCACAGTTTTATTCAAAATATTAGAAGAAATATTTGGTAACGAACTGTTTTATAAGTAGGTGAATAGTAATGATATTACGAGGAACATCATAAATATCAATTCTCTTTCCTAGAAGTGAGTATATATCACCAGTAATCACAATATTTTTCTTCGACAAGAACAATTTTAGTCTTCGACTTCAGTCTCTTAGGTTAAGTCACCATCTTCACAAATGAAGAGGCAGTGACAAGAGTGACAGTAACACACCTTGTAAAAGACACGATTGGGTGATACAATAAAAATAGCTTGATAATAATAAGCTTATTTGTCTCAATATGACACTTATTTTGGCACTTATATGTCTCTATATGGTACTTATTTTTCAACCCTCTCCACTTCAGCTGATGATGCCGGGACGTTGCCAGGTTCTCAGCCTCCCCCAGATAGCGCTCAATCACTGAATAGAATGTTAAGCGACACATCGCTCCTCGAACCTATGACTGATCCGACTCAAATTCCAGACAAAACTGACGACTTATGTCCGCCCGGAATGGTAAGTAATCTTCTACATTAATGGCTTTGTATTGGTAATGCTTATTATTTGGCTTTGGTTATAGTCGAGTAGGAGATGGTGGGGCACAATGAAACACCAAAGTTGGTTTCGCCCATAAGTCCCCTCGTGAGACTTTTTTTCCCCAACGTGGGTATGTCAGGTAAATCATATTTCGGAATTTATGGGATTCATGGGTGAACCTCCCCCCCCCCCCCTTCCAACCCTCAAAGAAAAAACTCCCAAAAACCCCCTCAGCTTTTGGACATGTCCGTGAAATCAGAATGCCACGTCGGTGAAGTCAGAAATGCCATGACGGCTGGAACCTCGAAGGTTCCCAGACTTCCTGGGAAGGAGGTTACTATAAATTGAGGATGATGTTCAACTACGACTAACCCGTCGATGCCTCCACAGTGCACATTCGAGCCGCCTCTGTTCGAGAGCTGCAATTGGCGCCTTCAAAAGCACCCCAATCAATGCTCTGTTAGCGGAAGCAGCGGAACTTCCTCTCTCCTGCCGTCGTAGAATGTTAGTAAGACGAGATATTATGAAAATCCTGACAGATTCAACACATCCACTCTATACATCAACAAAAATGTGGTATGAACTTGGGGAACACTTGGCTCCAAACTTTAATCACCATCAAGTGTCAAAGGTTAGGGAAATGCTGAACGACACAACTCTATATCTGTCGAAAAAACCGCTGACGTTTTCATTGAGGGTGCCTACTCCTATGTTGGACTTGCACTATGTTTTCATCCATCGTACGAATGATCAGGGGAATCATTGATGTCAAGCCATTCCTGCAATCTTCGTTGCGGCCGAGGGACGCCATCAGTTTGGCTACATGCAATAGAATCTCTTGATGGCTCCTGAATCCATCGATTATTTTGTGGATTATAAGGAAGGTTTCAAAGAGTACTCAAAGAGGACTCAAAGAGTAGTCCAAAGTCAATTTAACGAATTGATCCCGAAAAGCAGCGCTGCGTCAGTCTATAGAAGAGGCGCTGCGAGATACTTCAATTAATGAATGTGCCAAAATTTACTTGACTGAAAGGGTAGCTACACAATTGTGTACTTCTAAACAATTTCAAAAACCAAAATTTGAGTGATTTCAGATACAAAAATAACTGTGGACACCGGAAGGTGTTTTTCTGAACGTGAGGAGAAAGACCTCGTCGATTATTTATTATCATCAAGTAGAATTCACTATGGCATCACAAGGGTGAGCACATTGGCATTCCAATTTGCTCGTGATAATTGCAAAACAATTTCTGATTCCTGGAATACCAATGAGAAGGCTGGAAAGGTCAATGATTTCCTGGAGCGTCACAGTAAGCAGATCTCCTTGAGGAAGCCACATGCAACATCAATTGATAATCAATTACAATTATTGGAAGAGTCATGTACTTCAATGTGTTCTGTTGTTTGCAATTTAGTTCTTCTTATTCATAAATGTATTTTGAAATGAAAGTTTACGGAAAACATCTTTTGAGAACCTTTTTTCCTTCTATTTCACAACTGCATATCAAATGAAATAAATCGATATATTTCTAAACATCGCCCAGCCCTATTCATGATGAGTAGTGAGAAAAACTGGGTTATTTACACAACGATTCTTGGCTAGTTGAAGCAATCAGTCCCCATCAGCCCATTTACAATCCCCTTTCAGTCCCATAAGATATTCATCTGAGGAAGAAGACAAATTAAGAATTTACCATCAACCGGCAACAAGCCGTAGCCCCACAAGGAAAACACTGGAGAGCAAACAATGGATTTTGGTTGGGGCTTACGGAGCCCACGGAACTGGAGGGCACTAAGTGGGATTTCACTCGGTGCCGTGAGCGGTCGGAGGAACAAGAAAGTTTTCCCCCTTCAGGAGGGAGATCGAAGAGCTTCAACTGTTAAAACTTTCCTTCTTCTTTCACGGAACATTCTCTACGCTCCGACTCGCAACAAAAAGCCCGTTCGGAGCCTCTACAACGTTCGAAGGTGTGATATCTTTCGGATAAACGCTCTCGAGAAATCTCAAAACGGGGAGAAAATTAAGGATGATGTTAACTATAATACTATTCTGAAGATATAATACTATCTTTATTGAATTAATTAAGCTGCGGGTTATATAAGAATGATAGAATAAAGAATGTTGAAAACACTTAATAAGTGTGAATAATATTTCAACCTCTCCATTTCTCAGAAAAAAAACTCCTTCCTTTTTCTTTTATAATTATTCTAGTGATATTACAGATAGGTACTTTCCAATCCAATTCATCCATTAGATAAAAGTGTAGAGTACTTTTACTTTGATGACATATAACACCATCACATAATATATATAAATATATATAATATTTTTTCACTAGGCCTCAGATTCAGAAAATTAGGGAGACAAAAACAAAAAACGTTAAGATGGGTATCAAAAACTCACAGTTTTATTCAAAATATTAGAAGAAATATTTGGTAACGAACTGTTTTATAAGTAGGTGAATAGTAATGATATTACGAGGAACATCATAAATATCAATTCTCTTTCCTAGAAGTGAGTATATATCACCAGTAATCACAATATTTTTCTTCGACAAGAACAATTTTAGTCTTCGACTTCAGTCTCTTAGGTTAAGTCACCATCTTCACAAATGAAGAGGCAGTGACAAGAGTGACAGTAACACACCTTGTAAAAGACACGATTGGGTGATACAATAAAAATAGCTTGATAATAATAAGCTTATTTGTCTCAATATGACACTTATTTTGGCACTTATATGTCTCTATATGGTACTTATTTTTCAACCCTCTCCACTTCAGCTGATGATGCCGGGACGTTGCCAGGTTCTCAGCCTCCCCCAGATAGCGCTCAATCACTGAATAGAATGTTAAGCGACACATCGCTCCTCGAACCTATGACTGATCCGACTCAAATTCCAGACAAAACTGACGACTTATAAACGCTCTCGAGAAATCTCAAAACGGGGAGAAAATTAAGGATGATGTTAACTATAATACTATTCTGAAGATATAATACTATCTTTATTGAATTAATTAAGCTGCGGGTTATATAAGAATGATAGAATAAAGAATGTTGAAAACACTTAATAAGTGTGAATAATATTTCAACCTCTCCATTTCTCAGAAAAAAAACTCCTTCCTTTTTCTTTTATAATTATTCTAGTGATATTACAGATAGGTACTTTCCAATCCAATTCATCCATTAGATAAAAGTGTAGAGTACTTTTACTTTGATGACATATAACACCATCACATAATATATATAAATATATATAATATTTTTTCACTAGGCCTCAGATTCAGAAAATTAGGGAGACAAAAACAAAAAACGTTAAGATGGGTATCAAAAACTCACAGTTTTATTCAAAATATTAGAAGAAATATTTGGTAACGAACTGTTTTATAAGTAGGTGAATAGTAATGATATTACGAGGAACATCATAAATATCAATTCTCTTTCCTAGAAGTGAGTATATATCACCAGTAATCACAATATTTTTCTTCGACAAGAACAATTTTAGTCTTCGACTTCAGTCTCTTAGGTTAAGTCACCATCTTCACAAATGAAGAGGCAGTGACAAGAGTGACAGTAACACACCTTGTAAAAGACACGATTGGGTGATACAATAAAAATAGCTTGATAATAATAAGCTTATTTGTCTCAATATGACACTTATTTTGGCACTTATATGTCTCTATATGGTACTTATTTTTCAACCCTCTCCACTTCAGCTGATGATGCCGGGACGTTGCCAGGTTCTCAGCCTCCCCCAGATAGCGCTCAATCACTGAATAGAATGTTAAGCGACACATCGCTCCTCGAACCTATGACTGATCCGACTCAAATTCCAGACAAAACTGACGACTTATGTCCGCCCGGAATGGTAAGTAATCTTCTACATTAATGGCTTTGTATTGGTAATGCTTATTATTTGGCTTTGGTTATAGTCGAGTAGGAGATGGTGGGGCACAATGAAACACCAAAGTTGGTTTCGCCCATAAGTCCCCTCGTGAGACTTTTTTTCCCCAACGTGGGTATGTCAGGTAAATCATATTTCGGAATTTATGGGATTCATGGGTGAACCTCCCCCCCCCCCCCCTTCCAACCCTCAAAGAAAAAACTCCCAAAAACCCCCTCAGCTTTTGGACATGTCCGTGAAATCAGAATGCCACGTCGGTGAAGTCAGAAATGCCATGACGGCTGGAACCTCGAAGGTTCCCAGACTTCCTGGGAAGGAGGTTACTATAAATTGAGGATGATGTTCAACTACGACTAACCCGTCGATGCCTCCACAGTGCACATTCGAGCCGCCTCTGTTCGAGAGCTGCAATTGGCGCCTTCAAAAGCACCCCAATCAATGCTCTGTTAGCGGAAGCAGCGGAACTTCCTCTCTCCTGCCGTCGTAGAATGTTAGTAAGACGAGATATTATGAAAATCCTGACAGATTCAACACATCCACTCTATACATCAACAAAAATGTGGTATGAACTTGGGGAACACTTGGCTCCAAACTTTAATCACCATCAAGTGTCAAAGGTTAGGGAAATGCTGAACGACACAACTCTATATCTGTCGAAAAAACCGCTGACGTTTTCATTGAGGGTGCCTACTCCTATGTTGGACTTGCACTATGTTTTCATCCATCGTACGAATGATCAGGGGAATCATTGATGTCAAGCCATTCCTGCAATCTTCGTTGCGGCCGAGGGACGCCATCAGTTTGGCTACATGCAATAGAATCTCTTGATGGCTCCTGAATCCATCGATTATTTTGTGGATTATAAGGAAGGTTTCAAAGAGTACTCAAAGAGGACTCAAAGAGTAGTCCAAAGTCAATTTAACGAATTGATCCCGAAAAGCAGCGCTGCGTCAGTCTATAGAAGAGGCGCTGCGAGATACTTCAATTAATGAATGTGCCAAAATTTACTTGACTGAAAGGGTAGCTACACAATTGTGTACTTCTAAACAATTTCAAAAACCAAAATTTGAGTGATTTCAGATACAAAAATAACTGTGGACACCGGAAGGTGTTTTTCTGAACGTGAGGAGAAAGACCTCGTCGATTATTTATTATCATCAAGTAGAATTCACTATGGCATCACAAGGGTGGGATTGAGCACATTGGCATTCCAATTTGCTCGTGATAATTGCAAAACAATTTCTGATTCCTGGAATACCAATGAGAAGGCTGGAAAGGTCAATGATTTCCTGGAGCGTCACAGTAAGCAGATCTCCTTGAGGAAGCCACATGCAACATCAATTGATAATCAATTACAATTATTGGAAGAGTCATGTACTTCAATGTGTTCTGTTGTTTGCAATTTAGTTCTTCTTATTCATAAATGTATTTTGAAATGAAAGTTTACGGAAAACATCTTTTGAGAACCTTTTTTCCTTCTATTTCACAACTGCATATCAAATGAAATAAATCGATATATTTCTAAACATCGCCCAGCCCTATTCATGATGAGTAGTGAGAAAAACTGGGTTATTTACACAACGATTCTTGGCTAGTTGAAGCAATCAGTCCCCATCAGCCCATTTACAATCCCCTTTCAGTCCCATAAGATATTCATCTGAGGAAGAAGACAAATTAAGAATTTACCATCAACCGGCAACAAGCCGTAGCCCCACAAGGAAAACACTGGAGAGCAAACAATGGATTTTGGTTGGGGCTTACGGAGCCCACGGAACTGGAGGGCACTAAGTGGGATTTCACTCGGTGCCGTGAGCGGTCGGAGGAACAAGAAAGTTTTCCCTCTCCACTTCAGCTGATGATGCCGGGACGTTGCCAGGTTCTCAGCCTCCCCCAGATAGCGCTCAATCACTGAATAGAATGTTAAGCGACACATCGCTCCTCGAACCTATGACTGATCCGACTCAAATTCCAGACAAAACTGACGACTTATAAACGCTCTCGAGAAATCTCAAAACGGGGAGAAAATTAAGGATGATGTTAACTATAATACTATTCTGAAGATATAATACTATCTTTATTGAATTAATTAAGCTGCGGGTTATATAAGAATGATAGAATAAAGAATGTTGAAAACACTTAATAAGTGTGAATAATATTTCAACCTCTCCATTTCTCAGAAAAAAAACTCCTTCCTTTTTCTTTTATAATTATTCTAGTGATATTACAGATAGGTACTTTCCAATCCAATTCATCCATTAGATAAAAGTGTAGAGTACTTTTACTTTGATGACATATAACACCATCACATAATATATATAAATATATATAATATTTTTTCACTAGGCCTCAGATTCAGAAAATTAGGGAGACAAAAACAAAAAACGTTAAGATGGGTATCAAAAACTCACAGTTTTATTCAAAATATTAGAAGAAATATTTGGTAACGAACTGTTTTATAAGTAGGTGAATAGTAATGATATTACGAGGAACATCATAAATATCAATTCTCTTTCCTAGAAGTGAGTATATATCACCAGTAATCACAATATTTTTCTTCGACAAGAACAATTTTAGTCTTCGACTTCAGTCTCTTAGGTTAAGTCACCATCTTCACAAATGAAGAGGCAGTGACAAGAGTGACAGTAACACACCTTGTAAAAGACACGATTGGGTGATACAATAAAAATAGCTTGATAATAATAAGCTTATTTGTCTCAATATGACACTTATTTTGGCACTTATATGTCTCTATATGGTACTTATTTTTCAACCCTCTCCACTTCAGCTGATGATGCCGGGACGTTGCCAGGTTCTCAGCCTCCCCCAGATAGCGCTCAATCACTGAATAGAATGTTAAGCGACACATCGCTCCTCGAACCTATGACTGATCCGACTCAAATTCCAGACAAAACTGACGACTTATGTCCGCCCGGAATGGTAAGTAATCTTCTACATTAATGGCTTTGTATTGGTAATGCTTATTATTTGGCTTTGGTTATAGTCGAGTAGGAGATGGTGGGGCACAATGAAACACCAAAGTTGGTTTCGCCCATAAGTCCCCTCGTGAGACTTTTTTTCCCCAACGTGGGTATGTCAGGTAAATCATATTTCGGAATTTATGGGATTCATGGGTGAACCTCCCCCCCCCCCCTTCCAACCCTCAAAGAAAAAACTCCCAAAAACCCCCTCAGCTTTTGGACATGTCCGTGAAATCAGAATGCCACGTCGGTGAAGTCAGAAATGCCATGACGGCTGGAACCTCGAAGGTTCCCAGACTTCCTGGGAAGGAGGTTACTATAAATTGAGGATGATGTTCAACTACGACTAACCCGTCGATGCCTCCACAGTGCACATTCGAGCCGCCTCTGTTCGAGAGCTGCAATTGGCGCCTTCAAAAGCACCCCAATCAATGCTCTGTTAGCGGAAGCAGCGGAACTTCCTCTCTCCTGCCGTCGTAGAATGTTAGTAAGACGAGATATTATGAAAATCCTGACAGATTCAACACATCCACTCTATACATCAACAAAAATGTGGTATGAACTTGGGGAACACTTGGCTCCAAACTTTAATCACCATCAAGTGTCAAAGGTTAGGGAAATGCTGAACGACACAACTCTATATCTGTCGAAAAAACCGCTGACGTTTTCATTGAGGGTGCCTACTCCTATGTTGGACTTGCACTATGTTTTCATCCATCGTACGAATGATCAGGGGAATCATTGATGTCAAGCCATTCCTGCAATCTTCGTTGCGGCCGAGGGACGCCATCAGTTTGGCTACATGCAATAGAATCTCTTGATGGCTCCTGAATCCATCGATTATTTTGTGGATTATAAGGAAGGTTTCAAAGAGTACTCAAAGAGGACTCAAAGAGTAGTCCAAAGTCAATTTAACGAATTGATCCCGAAAAGCAGCGCTGCGTCAGTCTATAGAAGAGGCGCTGCGAGATACTTCAATTAATGAATGTGCCAAAATTTACTTGACTGAAAGGGTAGCTACACAATTGTGTACTTCTAAACAATTTCAAAAACCAAAATTTGAGTGATTTCAGATACAAAAATAACTGTGGACACCGGAAGGTGTTTTTCTGAACGTGAGGAGAAAGACCTCGTCGATTATTTATTATCATCAAGTAGAATTCACTATGGCATCACAAGGGTGAGCACATTGGCATTCCAATTTGCTCGTGATAATTGCAAAACAATTTCTGATTCCTGGAATACCAATGAGAAGGCTGGAAAGGTCAATGATTTCCTGGAGCGTCACAGTAAGCAGATCTCCTTGAGGAAGCCACATGCAACATCAATTGATAATCAATTACAATTATTGGAAGAGTCATGTACTTCAATGTGTTCTGTTGTTTGCAATTTAGTTCTTCTTATTCATAAATGTATTTTGAAATGAAAGTTTACGGAAAACATCTTTTGAGAACCTTTTTTCCTTCTATTTCACAACTGCATATCAAATGAAATAAATCGATATATTTCTAAACATCGCCCAGCCCTATTCATGATGAGTAGTGAGAAAAACTGGGTTATTTACACAACGATTCTTGGCTAGTTGAAGCAATCAGTCCCCATCAGCCCATTTACAATCCCCTTTCAGTCCCATAAGATATTCATCTGAGGAAGAAGACAAATTAAGAATTTACCATCAACCGGCAACAAGCCGTAGCCCCACAAGGAAAACACTGGAGAGCAAACAATGGATTTTGGTTGGGGCTTACGGAGCCCACGGAACTGGAGGGCACTAAGTGGGATTTCACTCGGTGCCGTGAGCGGTCGGAGGAACAAGAAAGTTTTCCCTCTCCACTTCAGCTGATGATGCCGGGACGTTGCCAGGTTCTCAGCCTCCCCCAGATAGCGCTCAATCACTGAATAGAATGTTAAGCGACACATCGCTCCTCGAACCTATGACTGATCCGACTCAAATTCCAGACAAAACTGACGACTTATAAACGCTCTCGAGAAATCTCAAAACGGGGAGAAAATTAAGGATGATGTTAACTATAATACTATTCTGAAGATATAATACTATCTTTATTGAATTAATTAAGCTGCGGGTTATATAAGAATGATAGAATAAAGAATGTTGAAAACACTTAATAAGTGTGAATAATATTTCAACCTCTCCATTTCTCAGAAAAAAAACTCCTTCCTTTTTCTTTTATAATTATTCTAGTGATATTACAGATAGGTACTTTCCAATCCAATTCATCCATTAGATAAAAGTGTAGAGTACTTTTACTTTGATGACATATAACACCATCACATAATATATATAAATATATATAATATTTTTTCACTAGGCCTCAGATTCAGAAAATTAGGGAGACAAAAACAAAAAACGTTAAGATGGGTATCAAAAACTCACAGTTTTATTCAAAATATTAGAAGAAATATTTGGTAACGAACTGTTTTATAAGTAGGTGAATAGTAATGATATTACGAGGAACATCATAAATATCAATTCTCTTTCCTAGAAGTGAGTATATATCACCAGTAATCACAATATTTTTCTTCGACAAGAACAATTTTAGTCTTCGACTTCAGTCTCTTAGGTTAAGTCACCATCTTCACAAATGAAGAGGCAGTGACAAGAGTGACAGTAACACACCTTGTAAAAGACACGATTGGGTGATACAATAAAAATAGCTTGATAATAATAAGCTTATTTGTCTCAATATGACACTTATTTTGGCACTTATTTTGGCACTTATATGTCTCTATATGGTACTTATTTTTCAACCCTCTCCACTTCAGCTGATGATGCCGGGACGTTGCCAGGTTCTCAGCCTCCCCCAGATAGCGCTCAATCACTGAATAGAATGTTAAGCGACACATCGCTCCTCGAACCTATGACTGATCCGACTCAAATTCCAGACAAAACTGACGACTTATGTCCGCCCGGAATGGTAAGTAATCTTCTACATTAATGGCTTTGTATTGGTAATGCTTATTATTTGGCTTTGGTTATAGTCGAGTAGGAGATGGTGGGGCACAATGAAACACCAAAGTTGGTTTCGCCCATAAGTCCCCTCGTGAGACTTTTTTTCCCCAACGTGGGTATGTCAGGTAAATCATATTTCGGAATTTATGGGATTCATGGGTGAACCTCCCCCCCCCCCCCCTTCCAACCCTCAAAGAAAAAACTCCCAAAAACCCCCTCAGCTTTTGGACATGTCCGTGAAATCAGAATGCCACGTCGGTGAAGTCAGAAATGCCATGACGGCTGGAACCTCGAAGGTTCCCAGACTTCCTGGGAAGGAGGTTACTATAAATTGAGGATGATGTTCAACTACGACTAACCCGTCGATGCCTCCACAGTGCACATTCGAGCCGCCTCTGTTCGAGAGCTGCAATTGGCGCCTTCAAAAGCACCCCAATCAATGCTCTGTTAGCGGAAGCAGCGGAACTTCCTCTCTCCTGCCGTCGTAGAATGTTAGTAAGACGAGATATTATGAAAATCCTGACAGATTCAACACATCCACTCTATACATCAACAAAAATGTGGTATGAACTTGGGGAACACTTGGCTCCAAACTTTAATCACCATCAAGTGTCAAAGGTTAGGGAAATGCTGAACGACACAACTCTATATCTGTCGAAAAAACCGCTGACGTTTTCATTGAGGGTGCCTACTCCTATGTTGGACTTGCACTATGTTTTCATCCATCGTACGAATGATCAGGGGAATCATTGATGTCAAGCCATTCCTGCAATCTTCGTTGCGGCCGAGGGACGCCATCAGTTTGGCTACATGCAATAGAATCTCTTGATGGCTCCTGAATCCATCGATTATTTTGTGGATTATAAGGAAGGTTTCAAAGAGTACTCAAAGAGGACTCAAAGAGTAGTCCAAAGTCAATTTAACGAATTGATCCCGAAAAGCAGCGCTGCGTCAGTCTATAGAAGAGGCGCTGCGAGATACTTCAATTAATGAATGTGCCAAAATTTACTTGACTGAAAGGGTAGCTACACAATTGTGTACTTCTAAACAATTTCAAAAACCAAAATTTGAGTGATTTCAGATACAAAAATAACTGTGGACACCGGAAGGTGTTTTTCTGAACGTGAGGAGAAAGACCTCGTCGATTATTTATTATCATCAAGTAGAATTCACTATGGCATCACAAGGGTGGGATTGAGCACATTGGCATTCCAATTTGCTCGTGATAATTGCAAAACAATTTCTGATTCCTGGAATACCAATGAGAAGGCTGGAAAGGTCAATGATTTCCTGGAGCGTCACAGTAAGCAGATCTCCTTGAGGAAGCCACATGCAACATCAATTGATAATCAATTACAATTATTGGAAGAGTCATGTACTTCAATGTGTTCTGTTGTTTGCAATTTAGTTCTTCTTATTCATAAATGTATTTTGAAATGAAAGTTTACGGAAAACATCTTTTGAGAACCTTTTTTCCTTCTATTTCACAACTGCATATCAAATGAAATAAATCGATATATTTCTAAACATCGCCCAGCCCTATTCATGATGAGTAGTGAGAAAAACTGGGTTATTTACACAACGATTCTTGGCTAGTTGAAGCAATCAGTCCCCATCAGCCCATTTACAATCCCCTTTCAGTCCCATAAGATATTCATCTGAGGAAGAAGACAAATTAAGAATTTACCATCAACCGGCAACAAGCCGTAGCCCCACAAGGAAAACACTGGAGAGCAAACAATGGATTTTGGTTGGGGCTTACGGAGCCCACGGAACTGGAGGGCACTAAGTGGGATTTCACTCGGTGCCGTGAGCGGTCGGAGGAACAAGAAAGTTTTCCCTCTCCACTTCAGCTGATGATGCCGGGACGTTGCCAGGTTCTCAGCCTCCCCCAGATAGCGCTCAATCACTGAATAGAATGTTAAGCGACACATCGCTCCTCGAACCTATGACTGATCCGACTCAAATTCCAGACAAAACTGACGACTTATAAACGCTCTCGAGAAATCTCAAAACGGGGAGAAAATTAAGGATGATGTTAACTATAATACTATTCTGAAGATATAATACTATCTTTATTGAATTAATTAAGCTGCGGGTTATATAAGAATGATAGAATAAAGAATGTTGAAAACACTTAATAAGTGTGAATAATATTTCAACCTCTCCA
Organism: Stenodema calcarata; assembly: GCA_963920205.1. Lineage (NCBI taxonomy): Eukaryota > Metazoa > Arthropoda > Insecta > Hemiptera > Miridae > Stenodema > Stenodema calcarata. Next base: position 4,471,317 of record OY986051.1, on the reverse strand, counting down.
TTTCTCAGAAAAAAAACTCCTTCCTTTTTCTTTTATAATTATTCTAGTGATATTACAGATAGGTACTTTCCAATCCAATTCATCCATTAGATAAAAGTGTAGAGTACTTTTACTTTGATGACATATAACACCATCACATAATATATATAAATATATATAATATTTTTTCACTAGGCCTCAGATTCAGAAAATTAGGGAGACAAAAACAAAAAACGTTAAGATGGGTATCAAAAACTCACAGTTTTATTCAAAATATTAGAAGAAATATTTGGTAACGAACTGTTTTATAAGTAGGTGAATAGTAATGATATTACGAGGAACATCATAAATATCAATTCTCTTTCCTAGAAGTGAGTATATATCACCAGTAATCACAATATTTTTCTTCGACAAGAACAATTTTAGTCTTCGACTTCAGTCTCTTAGGTTAAGAGCGCGCCGTAAGAGTGGCGCCTGCTACTGCAGTGGATTCCGAGAGAACTATGTTTCTGACATGAACAAGGTTCAAGTTTGGAAAATCCCCGGCAGGTACAGCTACTTGTCGTAGGTCTACCTACCGTTAGGGACTTCCCAGGGAACATGTTGACAAAGCGATGACGTACTTGAGATGGCTTACCTCCTTTTCATTCACCCTGCGATTGCAACAAAGGAAAGGGTAAAACCACCACCTACCGACCTCCTTGCCTTGACGCTGGGCCACAACGGGAGCCGGGATATCAGAACTGAACTGCCGACATTTTTTCAATAATATTTTTAAATATTGGTCAAAAATGAAAACGATCATTTCCCTCAAAATTTAGAGCTGTTTTGAAGATGAATAATTTAGTCATTACCCATTTCTTCTTTTTTTTAGAATCATCATTGAATTCACAAACATTTTTGTTAGGAAACCATTCAAATAGTATTTTGGCTTATCATCTTCGATAATGAACCATTGGAATCGCCCAAAGAAAAATTTTTTAACCCCCCCCCCCCTCAAAATTTGTTGGTTCAAACTGACCCAGCTGATTCAAACAGCACATGGTTTTCAAATACCGAGTTAATAAATACTATTTATCTGGATAATTACCGTCCCTTGGGAAAAACGTACTTTCAAAATCTGATATTCTACCGTTATCCCGTTAAAACCTAAATCCTACCTGTCACTAACTGGCTTTCTAATCTCCTAGGGTATCACCTTGGGAAAAACACATCTGGGTCTCTTGGGAAAAAAACACTTTCAAAATCAATTTTTGGGTGCAACACCTGACGGTCTCATTGGCGATGACGGCATCGTAGAAATAAAATGTCCATCCTCGTGTGCCAGTACGACAATATAAGAAGGATTGAAGACGAAAAAAAATAAATTATTGGATAAGTGATAAGAAAGGAGGATGGGTTTTTAATAAAAAACACAAATATTACTACCAAATCCAGGGCCAGCTGGCAATTGCCAGCAGGTCATATTGCATTTTCTGTGCCTGGACCCTACAAGCGATTAGGGTAGAGCGTATTGAGAGGGACCAAAGATTTTGGGATACAATGGTGCCTACCCTTGAAAACTTTTATTTTAATTGTGTCCTACCTGAAATTTTGGATCCCCGAGTATCAAGGAACATGCCGATTAGAGAATCCCCTGATTTCGTAGGTGCAAAACAATGTACAAAAAAAGAGTGTGTGTGATTTAGTTTGACCGTCAGTAAGAATGATGTTGAGGGATGACATCCCTCAACATCAATGTACAAAAAGATATAAATGAATAATTTATAAGTAGGTACGTATCGTGATAATGTGAAATTGAATCTATGAATATAATATATAAGAGAGGATTTTTTCTTGTCAATATATTATGTCAATTATATCAATATTTTTCAGTAAATTGTAGCACTGTTTTTTTTAATGAATAATCTCCACGACTTGGCTACCTTTGTATGTACCTACTTTTGCAATTCCTAGTAGTAGCCTAAAACGACAAGCGAGTTCTGGAGGAGTAAAAAGTTACCTACAACACATATTATAAAATACACAAGTCAAAGTTAGAATTTCATGTCCAATGTAAAAATAATATAATAATAATAATGTGAAGGGTGATCTGTACAAAGAAGATAATAAACCGTTGTGTCAAGAATTTGCAGAGTTTTTTTATTCTGCATCCAACTATGCAATTTTCAATTTTTCTGGAATTCACATTAACTTTTTTCCCAATGGGCCCTCTTTTCTATTGTGTAGGCGGATTTGACGCAAAATGTCAAAAAACTATCATATTTTCGGGCATGTTGGCTTTAGTAAACTCAACTGTAATGACTCATTTATTAATTTATCTTCCCTCGCCCTTTCACAACAGAGAGTAGGGACCGGCCAAGTCATGAATGACGTGGCCTTTTTTCCCAATAATGACTTCAACTCTTCCAGATAACCCCCACAACGCTATTGGGATTTGGGAAACCCATGCAGAACAACTTTTGCTTTCAGAAGAGTCTGCACCTCTGTTTGACTGGTAGGTATAGGGATTATGGGACCGCAGGTACTTGAGAAGTAGCCCTTTCTCACATTTCTCAGTCAGCGGGATCTAGCGGTAAAGGGCTGAACTACTGGCGTTCCCGCCTGTGTCCCGCCATTCAAACTGCTTCAATATCAGATGTCAATTTTTCCCGGGACACCACATCCCCAAAAATGAACCGTTTTTATCGCTTGAGCACTCAAATTGAAGCTTAGGATCTGAAAAAGAGATCCTACGGAGCACAATTTCCATATCACTTCATATAAGGAAGAAACAACCATCCAACTGGGGCAACCTCCCATCTCTCTCGGAATACCAACTTCATGAGATGATGGCTGTCTTCAGGGACGTCATATCAAAAATCGCAAAAGTAGGATCACTAGGACTTGATCTAACTTGAAAAAGAAAAAAAAAATCAAGGAAATCGGTGCAGTTTTGGCAGAGTTACATGGCGGGACAGATACATTGATTTCTTATGGGAGCTGTCACGTACGGCGCCCTCTTAAGTCACCATCTTCACAAATGAAGAGGCAGTGACAAGAGTGACAGTAACACACCTTGTAAAAGACACGATTGGGTGATACAATAAAAATAGCTTGATAATAATAAGCTTATTTGTCTCAATATGACACTTATTTTGGCACTTATATGTCTCTATATGGTACTTATTTTTCAACCCTCTCCACTTCAGCTGATGATGCCGGGACGTTGCCAGGTTCTCAGCCTCCCCCAGATAGCGCTCAATCACTGAATAGAATGTTAAGCGACACATCGCTCCTCGAACCTATGACTGATCCGACTCAAATTCCAGACAAAACTGACGACTTATGTCCGCCCGGAATGGTAAGTAATCTTCTACATTAATGGCTTTGTATTGGTAATGCTTATTATTTGGCTTTGGTTATAGTCGAGTAGGAGATGGTGGGGCACAATGAAACACCAAAGTTGGTTTCGCCCATAAGTCCCCTCGTGAGACTTTTTTTCCCCAACGTGGGTATGTCAGGTAAATCATATTTCGGAATTTATGGGATTCATGGGTGAACCTCCCCCCCCCCCTTCCAACCCTCAAAGAAAAAACTCCCAAAAACCCCCTCAGCTTTTGGACATGTCCGTGAAATCAGAATGCCACGTCGGTGAAGTCAGAAATGCCATGACGGCTGGAACCTCGAAGGTTCCCAGACTTCCTGGGAAGGAGGTTACTATAAATTGAGGATGATGTTCAACTACGACTAACCCGTCGATGCCTCCACAGTGCACATTCGAGCCGCCTCTGTTCGAGAGCTGCAATTGGCGCCTTCAAAAGCACCCCAATCAATGCTCTGTTAGCGGAAGCAGCGGAACTTCCTCTCTCCTGCCGTCGTAGAATGTTAGTAAGACGAGATATTATGAAAATCCTGACAGATTCAACACATCCACTCTATACATCAACAAAAATGTGGTATGAACTTGGGGAACACTTGGCTCCAAACTTTAATCACCATCAAGTGTCAAAGGTTAGGGAAATGCTGAACGACACAACTCTATATCTGTCGAAAAAACCGCTGACGTTTTCATTGAGGGTGCCTACTCCTATGTTGGACTTGCACTATGTTTTCATCCATCGTACGAATGATCAGGGGAATCATTGATGTCAAGCCATTCCTGCAATCTTCGTTGCGGCCGAGGGACGCCATCAGTTTGGCTACATGCAATAGAATCTCTTGATGGCTCCTGAATCCATCGATTATTTTGTGGATTATAAGGAAGGTTTCAAAGAGTACTCAAAGAGGACTCAAAGAGTAGTCCAAAGTCAATTTAACGAGCTCGTGTTTGAGACAATGAGCGAGTTCAACCTGGAATTTGAAGAAGCGGTCGAGTTTTCCATCACGCAGTTGGAGTCACAGGGAGTGGTAACTAGTATGTTACTAAGGGATGCTGAGATTATCCGCGGAGTGGATCCTATTACGAAATTCTCCATCAAATACTGTTACTTGAAACAAGACGAACCGTTCGACGTCACTCAGTTGATTGACGACATAAACTGCATTTCTACGCTCGTTTCGAGCGACATCAAATTGAAAATATTTGCAGGCCAAAAGAAAATCCATAATATGCTTATAGAAATTTGCAAGATTCACCCCGGAGGCGGCCAGGATGTGCTCAAGCTCACATTAACATGCTTGGAAAACTTGATTTCAGGTTACCCTGACTTAATAAATAAAGAAATGATGGATTACCAAATTGAGTTAGATGAGAGATCAGATGAAGTATCTAAACCGATAATACGCAGCTTGTTTTCGGAGTCAATAAAGCTACATGAACAGAACTAGGCGTTCTTTTTCCAGCACCCACATGCATTCACAATCATGCTTAAATGACATCAATTCGAGTGATTATCTCGTTGGTTGTCACATCATCTATAGTTTGTGTTGTAATGATGACGCCCGGGATCAATTGTCCGACTCCTACACCAGAGCCAGATCCATGGCTGATCAGTTCTTGATCCAGATGTATCAAGGCCTTAAGACGAAGCACAACAGTGACAGAACTGGCGCCATGCTACAGGCTGTTGCAGCCATGGTTGTTTCAAACGAACTAGTGGCTGTTCTCCAAAAGGAAGACCCCACACCTGACACCATGTAAATGACATCAATTCGAGTGATTATCTCGTTGGTTGTCACATCATCTATAGTTTGTGTTGTAATGATGACGCCCGGGATCAATTGTCCGACTCCTACACCAGAGCCAGATCCATGGCTGATCAGTTCTTGATCCAGATGTATCAAGGCCTTAAGACGAAGCACAACAGTGACAGAACTGGCGCCATGCTACAGGCTGTTGCAGCCATGGTTGTTCAAACTCCTGAAAATCCTGACAGATTCAACACATCCACTTTATACATCAACAAAAATGTGGTATGAACTTGGGGAACACTTGGCTCCAAACTTTAATCGCCATCAAGTGTCAAAGGTTAGGGAAATGCTGAATGACACAACTCTATATCTGTCGAAAAAACCGCTGACGTTTTCATTGAGGGTGCCTACTCCTATGTTGGACTTGCACAACCATCCCGATCTTCCGGGAATTGAATATGCGAAAAAAGACCAGCCAGATATCAAGAGAAATGATAAGAAAAAAGTCCCCCCCCCCCCCCCCCCCCTCAAGAGTTTTTGCAAGTAACCGAGTCCTCGGCGGAGATTGAACTTCAAGCTGTAGTAGATTTAACGGTGAAACGGCCCGCAACTTTCAGGTCACTTTTTTTGTAGAGCAGTGTAAGGGAAACGTTGAGAAAATAGGCAATAGAAATTGAGTAATAGGCAACGTGAGAAATTTCAAAACATTTAACCTCGCTTTTGGACAGCCAAGGTCGGATACTTGTCAATCGATGTCGCTTGTGCAGTTTGTCCGAGTCGTGAGGGTTATAAATGAGGATCCACTAGTCCTTGCAGACATTCCTTCGGAACGTTACGATAAATCCGTCTCTTTCAATGCAATAACACAAAGAGTGGATTAGTTCGGAAGGGACACATTTCAAAGCTTCCAACGGCACTGGATATACTCGATTTGACGTGGTTATCAAAACATTACAAACACGAACAGATGTTCCCCTCTTCGTACCAACGAGATAATCCCAGCATCATTGAATAGTTAAACGGCGTTGAGATGCCCTGATCTAATACTATCGTATCTCTTCCATTTATTGCATTCAGTTCCTTGATTCGAGTGGGTGGAAATAAATTCTTCGCTTCGATCCCATCAAAATGTCTTCACTTTTTTTCCTCCCCAGTCGTGATCTCCCTTTTTCGGAAGGGGACGACTACTGGAAAATGGGGGACGGCCGGCGAGAAATCCATAATAAAAGAACGGGCGCGGAGGAGATGGGGGAAACTTTTTTCCTTGTTTTCATACCACTAACTGAATAATTCCCAAGGAAAGTTGCGTTACACGACCAATTAAAAGTTATGGGACCAACTCCATGAGAGAAAAACTTCATTTGTTTCATTAACTTGGATCAAGCTCGGAATTATCAGAAAATGAAGATAAAAGCAAACAGATGATGCTGAGAAAGTCGTGGTGTTTCATTTTTGAACGAAAAGTTCGCCAAAATGTTTGTGGATTTAATTACGAGACAAATCAAGACAATTGAAAGTGTCGAAAATGTTATTAAAACGTTCCTTAGATTTTTTCATGTCAGATGAAATCTGTTAAATTGATGATACGTTTATTAAAATCGTAAATGTTTATTGCTTCACGGAGGAAAAAGATAGGCCATTGTTGAATTACTATGGCGAAACTTGATATCTCCCTCTCTGGGAAAAACATCTGATCATGCTTCAGTTGTTTGTTAGCTTTGGAGCCACTTTGCTGATCTGGGGCCTGGGCAGCGTCAAGTTCTGAGGAGTTCTGCTTTCTAAGAAATGAGGATCTCTCTCTGCGAACAACCGCTCTCGTACTCGCATCTATCGCTCTTAAATTCAAAATTAACGTTATTAAAATTACTTACCACAAGTATTTACGGAAGGTAAGTAAACTACATTTCATTAGTGATTGTGTCAAATTGGCTAGACTTTCGAAGTATTTCGGTCGTGCAGCAGCCAACCATCCCATCCGGCGCCGGGGAACTTCGTGAGTTTCACACTTAGCCAATTTGATACCACAATAGCTAAAAAGCATTATTGAATTACTATGGCGAAACTTGATATCTCCCTCTCTGGGAAAAACATCTGATCATGCTTCCATTTGTCTGTTAGGTTTGTTAACTTTGGAGCCACTTTGCTGATCTGGGGCCTGGGCAGCGTCAAGTTCTGAGGAGGCTACATACCAAATTACGGCTTCATAGAATGAATGGCATAGAAATTGGCTTTAGGAGCCACTCAGCTCATCCGGGGCATGGGCAGCGTCAAGTTGAAGTCCTAACGAGTACCTACTCCTACTCATTGCATGTAGTATACAGCGAACCCTTGAGAGGAGAGTTATTTATTAATAAAATATTAGGGCCTCAGTTTGAAAATCAAACTGGGCGAATGGAAGGGAGGCCAAGACTGGTTACCAAGTCCCAATGGTATTCAGTGATTTGGAGTTCCATTCCCGATTTGTCACGGGAATTGATTTTGAAGCCTCACATACTCAAATTCTAAATTTGACGGAAAAATGATAATAACCATTTCGGTCGTGCAGCAGCCAACCATCCCATCCAGGCGCCGGGGAACTTCGTGGATCGCCAACCAAACGTGAGTTTCACACTTATGTTAATAGCCAATTTGATTACCACATTTCAACTCCACATAATACAATATTATCCTTGCCACTACCATTCCGTAAGAATGATACACTAAAATTTAGTCCAAAGTTGGGGGGTTTCCCAATCCTTCACAATTTCGTAAAGGAAGAAATTCGCCAAGAACCACAGTGCCTCTTCAAGAATTAGTTCTTCAGGACACATTGGGCCATCAACAATGTGCTAAGTACCGTTCACAGCCCTATGACGGCCATGAGCGGAATTTTTCTAAAATAATTAGGTTAGCACAATGCAGGTGGCTCCTGTCCAACGAATGGAAGGGCGAGGCCAAGACTGGTTACCAAGTCCCAATGGTATTCAGTGATTTGGAGTTCCATTCCCGATTTGTCACGGGAATTGATTTTGAAGCCTCACATACTCAAATTCTAAATTTGACGGAAAAATGATAATAACCATTTCGGTCGTGCAGCAGCCAACCATCCCATCCAGGCGCCGGGGAACTTCGTGGATCGCCAACCAAACGTGAGTTTCACACTTATGTTAATAGCCAATTTGATTACCACATTTCAACTCCACATAATACAATATTATCCTTGCCACTACCATTCCGTAAGAATGATACACTAAAATACAGTCCAAAGTTGGGGGGTTTCCCAATCCTTCACAATTTCGTAAAGGAAGAAATTCGCCAAGAACCACAGTGCCTCTTCAAGAATTAGTTCTTCAGGACACATTGGGCCATCAACAATGTGCTAAGTACCGTTCACAGCCCTATGACGGCCATGAGCGGAATTTTTCTAAAATAATTAGGTTAGCACAATGCAGGTGGCTCCTGTCCAACGAATGGAAGGGCGAGGCCAAGACTGGTTACCAAGTCCCAATGGTATTCAGTGATTTGGAGTTCCATTCCAGATTTGTCACGGGAATTGATTTTGAAGCCTCACATACTCAAATTCTAAATTTGACGGAAAAATGATATGTGAATAGGCTATTAGCCAAGAGCCGTCGGCGATTATTGACGAATATCCATAATGACTGGATACTATTATTACCTTCCCACCTGTTGCTTTCTAAGAAATGAGGATCTCTCTCTGCGAACAACCGCTCTCGTACTCGCATCTATCGCTCTTAAATTCAAAATTAACGTTATTAAAATTACTTACCACAAGTATTTACGGAAGGTAAGTAAACTACATTTCATTAGTGATAGTGTCAAATTGGCTAGACTTTCCAAGTATTTCGGTCGTGCAGCAGCCAACCATCCCATCCAGGCGCCGGGGAACTTCGTGGATCGCCAACCAAACGTGAGTTTCACACTTATGTTAATAGCCAATTTGATTACCACATTTCAACTCCACATAATACAATATTATCCTTGCCACTACCATTCCGTAAGAATGATACTAGTGTAAGAATGATACAGTCCAAAGTTGGGGGGTTTCCCAATCCTTCACAATTTCGTAAGGAAGAAATTCGCCAAGAACCACAGTGCCTCTTCAAGAATTAGTTCTTCAGGACACATTGGGCCATCAACAATGTGCTAAGTACCGTTCACAGCCCTATGACGGCCATGAGCGGAATTTTTCTAAAATAATTAGGTTAGCACAATGCAGGTGGCTCCTGTCCAACGAATGGAAGGGCGAGGCCAAGACTGGTTACCAAGTCTCAATGGTATTCAGTGATTTGGAGTTCCATTCCCGATTTGTCACGGGAATTGATTTTGAAGCCTCACATACTCAAATACTCACATACTCAAATTCTAAATTTGACGGAAAAATGATATGTGAATAGGCTATTAGCCAAGAGCCGTCGGCGATTATTGACGAATATCCATAATGACTGGATACTATTATTACCTTCCCACCTGTTGCTTTCTAAGAAATGAGGATCTCTCTCTGCGAACAACCGCTCTCGTACTCGCATCTATCGCTCTTAAATTAAAAATTAACGTTATTAAAATTACTTACCACAAGTATTTACGGAAGGTAAGTAAACTACATTTCATTAGTGATAGTGTCAAATTGGCTAGACTTTCCAAGTATTTCGGTCGTGCAGCAGCCAACCATCCCATCCAGGCGCCGGGGAACTTCGTGGATCGCCAACCAAACGTGAGTTTCACACTTATGTTAATAGCCAATTTGATTACCACATTTCAACTCCACATAATACAATATTATCCTTGCCACTACCATTCCGTAAGAATGATACACTAAAATACAGTCCAAAGTTGGGGGGATTCGCCAAGAACCACAGTGCCTCTTCAAGAATTAGTTCTTCAGGACACATTGGGCCATCAACAATGTGCTAAGTACCGTTCACAGCCCTATGACGGCCATGAGCGGAATTTTTCTAAAATAATTAGGTTAGCACAATGCAGGTGGCTCCTGCCCAACGAATGGAAGGGCGAGGCCAAGACTGGTTACCAAGTCCCAATGGTATTCAGTGATTTGGAGTTCCATTCCAGATTTGTCACGGGAATTGATTTTGAAGCCTCACATACTCAAATTCTAAATTTGACGGAAAAATGATGATAACCACTGTTTCGGCCTACGTGAATAGGCTATTAGCCAAGAGCCGTCGTCGATTATTGACGACTATCCATAATGACTGGATACTATTATTACCTTCCCACCTGTTGCTTTCTAAGAAATGAGGATCTCTCTCTGCGAACAACCGCTCTCGTACTCGCATCTATCGCTCTTAAATTCAAAATTAACGTTATTAAAATTACTTACCACAAGTATTTACGGAAGGTAAGTAAACTACATTTCATTAGTGATAGTGTCAAATTGGCTAGACTTTCCAAGTATTTCGGTCGTGCAGTAGCCAACCATCCCATCCAGGCGCAGGGGAACTTCGTGGATCGCCAACCAAACGTGAGTTTCACACTTATGTTAATAGCCAATTTGATTACCACATTTCAACTCCACATAATACAATATTATCCTTGCCACTACCATTCCGTAAGAATGCTACACTAAAATACAGTCCAAAGTTGGGAGTTTCCCAATTTTTCACAATTTCTTAAGGAAGAAATTCGCCAAGAACCACAGTGCCTCTTCAAGAATTAGTTCTTCAGGACACATTGGGCCATCGACAATGTGCTAAGTACCGTTCACAGCCCTATGACGGATTCTAAAATAATTATGTTAGCACAATAGCTTTTTGAATAGAAGATGTCAAAACAGCTCTTCTAAACTCATATCGACAGAGTTGTGGCCTTTTGTCAGCGTTTGACCACGGAAATTCGAATTTTTCAAAGTATCGGGAATTGACCCAGGGAAATTATAGAGGGACCCAGGGAAATTATAGAGGGACCCAGGGAAATGACTCCAGAGAACCAAGCTGACGCTCCGCGTAGACCAAAGAAACTAAAAAAATAATGAAAATTAAAACTAAATCCCCCCTCAAAGTTGGAGGGTTTAGGTTTTTACGGGTTCGGACCAACCCCACAATGATTCTCGAAACGTTTCATAACATTCGGTTAAGGGGAAACAAATTTTGAAATTTTGAAAATAAGTACATTCACTGAATCTTATCGGTGACGATTTTTTTCGCCAAAAAATTCCTAGTCAAAATCGCCTTCATCTCGTTAGTCCTCGAGTCTTGATGATGCCCAGTGCACAGATGATAACCAGTGCACAATTCTAAAGAACGTTTGAATTCGAGGCGCGAGGTGACTATAAACGTCTAGGTCTTTTCATTGGCTGGGGCTGACAGTGGGTGGGCGAATGGGGTCACACGCGTCAGCCCGCCCCTCCAATGAGTGCCTAGAGGCTTTCATATCATTTTGCGCCTGAATTTCAACTGTAATTCACTGTTTTCAGAGTAATAATTACGACAAAATAAGTTAATCTAGATAAATCGTAATGACGGAAGATGGTTCAGTAGCAGGAGTCGAGATTATGGCGAATCTGAATAACAGTTACTGTGAGAAACAGTTGTGGCTTGTACAGCAAAAGCTGCGAAAGTTATGTAAAGAGGTCACCGGAGGTTTAATGCGAATTAACAAGAACTACTCACCACGGAAGTTTACAGTTGAAATTCGCCTGTCAGATAATGTCAAATGATCCTCTTTCGGAAACCACGGGGGACTCCCTCCCAAAGCTCGTTTTTTTTGTACTAAGTTTGGAGAGCATCAACCGGGTGAGGGCATCCCTCTCGCTCGCCCAACAAACACAGAAGGTTCTCCATAAATAACGACCGAACGGCCTTCCTTGTCGCACTCTAATGTGACAGTCAAATTAACTACGCCTGTCCCAGACAAATGCAAAGTCAAACCTGAACATGAACGCTGGATACCGCTCAGGTTCGACTCGATTTTCGATCAGGAGGCAGTTTGAATATGCTTTGACGACGATCCGTGGTCGTATCTGATTGAGCAGGTACCATTCAGAATTTATTAATCATGAGGAATGAGAGAGGGGATTGTCCTTTGATGCTCATTGGGATTACAAAAGCATTGATTCATCTAAAACGACTCATCTCACTATAGTTAGTTGGCATCATCACTAGTGTCGTCGAGCTGATTTATAATGACATTCGTAATAATCGAACTCACATCAATCAAACGACTGGATCGAGTTTCATCGCGGCGTCGAGGAATTTAATCTGATGTATAAACAATTCCTACAACGCCAGATAACAATTCGAAGCTAAACATGATATTCAACGAATATAAATATAGAAGGAATTGATAATAACTACAATATTGTAAGCGCCAAGAAATACGGAACAGGTTCCTGAAGTCACACCTATGGCAATAGGTGATGGTGAAGTTTAGAAATGGAGTTTTTAAAGGGCAGGTGCCCGTTAAATTCTCACTGTCCTGACTTCTTCCATTATGATTAGTGGAAGCGTCAGCGTGGGATTCAGCACACTCCAAGACTTGAGCAGAGACTTTTTGTCTCGACACCACTAGTATAGGTCTAAAATGGTTATACCCACTAGACTACATTCCCTAGTGAGACCAACACATGCCATTCCTCTGCCCCAACCCCGTAGGTAGGTTTGCTGGTAGTTTTTACATTCATCGCAAACGATCTGCTTATCGGACTCCTCTTTGCCGCCACATTTGTCACATCCGCATACGATAATTTGACAAGACAAAAAAGACAAGACGGGTGTTAAAACTATCGACAGTGGTTGGAAAAACCATAGATACTATCGGAAACCGAAACTGGCGAAGGTTCTAGAGGACTATGCCGCCACATTTGTCACATCCTCATACGATAATTTGATAAGACATTTGAAAAATACCTACAATCGATACTATCGATAGTTTTTGGAAAAAACCAAAACTATCGATTTAAAAGTCTATTGTATGATTCACGCTCATGTTGACGATTTTTGATCGGATGTTATCAGAAAACTCTTCGAATCAAAACCTATTTATTTAATAGGTTTTGACGGACGGATTTTTATAAACTCGACTTTCGGAATGTATAGATATATAGAAAAGTAGAACCACCAATTTCTTAGTCAAATCCAGTGGTTCGTTATTGGTATTAATTAACTAAAATTTTGGAAGAAGTAGCTTCATTTTGCACCTTCTGCACCAGTTTTTGAGCTCTTTGCAACTTGGGCAATTCGAACGGATCCCCCTCACTGTTGTTTTACGAGTTCAAGTCTGACTGACGGTGTGCATAATTCAAGTGACAAACCACGGTGCAAACATTTTCCTTGGGGTAGAAGAGGAGAAGGTAAATAGTGTAGGAGAGAGAGCGAGGGAAAAAAATATAAAGATTTCAACACTGATGGGAGTGAATTCGAAATGATTAAACTATTTAGGCGAGTCCCACCGCCAAAGCTTCCAAACAGCAAATTTATTCATGAAATGCAACCGACCTTTCGCTTCATGTAGGGGTTGTTACGCCCAAACCCCTTGACCGATTTCGCCCTCCGACGAACTTCAATCGACCAAAAGAGCAAACATGAGCGTGGCGCTGTGCGCTCCCTGTTTGCCAACGCCTGGGAAACACAACAATTATTCAAATAAAATATACGAAGATGGTTTATAGAGCCTGCCGCATAATGAGTGGGCAATGAATGCTTTACTATGTCACACTGGGCGCCCCTATGTGTTAAAGAACGAGCAGAGAGGGTGGTTGTACGCCCATTTCCCACCGTCACAATAGTGAAATGTATGTTTTACCTGGATGTTTTACTTTCCAGGTAAACATACTGGTATCCAGAAACATACTGCATCCCAGAGATATTTCGACCCGCTCCGCAAGCCCCGAGATAGGGAATAATTCTCTACGTGCAGTTTCTACTATCTCCAGGATTCCATCAAACAGGATTGCAAGTACTGAATTCAGGAGGCATGTGTACCAGCAAAGGGTTAGGGAACACTCACTTTGATAACGTCGAGCATGTTATCGTTTATACCAATGAGCAGACGGGTTCGTTTATACCAATGAGTTTATCTCCTACTCCTTCCAACAGGTACGATATCTCTCTTATTTTCTGTCAAGGAAGGCGCACACGGTTTGCTATTTGTAAGGTTGTTTTAAACTCTTATCAAATTCTGACGATTTCAGGGTCCTCCCTGACCAAAATTCGATCTCTCTGATGCAGATGTGCGTGCGCCTTCATTACTTGGAACGAAGCAAAACGTTCCAAATTGGAGCCCAACCAGAACCAGTATTTTACCACTAATTTGGTTCCACTAAATCGAGTTCAAGTCTCAGGTACTGGAATTGCTGCCGGCGCGGCCACGCCACCGACAAATGTTGGTTTCCGAGGAGCAATGAGTTGGCTCTACCGACGCCACTTCAGGACCAACTCCAGGAACGTCGTCCGGCTCTGAATTATCTTCTAGGCCATACCAGTACTTTCACCCTGGTCAAACTTCGACGCCTAATCAGTCATCCTCGGGTCGCGGCAGACCTGATTACCGTGGCTTCAGACGTGGTGGCTTCTACAACCGCAACCCATATCATGGATCTTCAGGACAAAACCCCCTTTCCAACCAGCAGACAATTTAGCGCTGTCGCTGTGTGCCAAGAATCCACCTGGACAGCTAATTCACAAGGATGAGGAATTCGATTTTTGTTTTGATTCAGGTAGTGAATGCAGTCTCATAAAAATATCTCTCCAAAATTGCATGGACCTATTTTTGAAATGCCAGTAATTGTAAATGGTATAGGTGCAGGTAAAGTAATGAGTAATTCTCAAATTGTTGCTGACTTGACTATTAATGGCATTGTACGACTGAATCTCTCCAGTCAAAATAAATAGACTTGAACATCAAGAAATTCCAATTTCACTTGAAAATTTCGAAAATGACATTCTTCATGGCCAAAATTCTGCTAATAAATAAATCTCTACGTGTACCTAGTAGAATCCCCAGGATACATACAAGTAATACCAGGCATTACCCAGCAGCCGGCAGATTGATGTTGGGGATTCGGTGCTCATCGGTTGGCCTCATAACTCAATAGAAGCTCACAACGTATGATGGGTCTAATAAGACAACCTGCTCAATTGTATTATTCGAGTCTTCGCCCTATGATTTACGGGAATAGTTGACGCGGTTCATTGGTTATTCCAGTACCGTCTAAAAGAATTACGAGCTCGTATACTCGAGTTTAACATACTGTATCAGTGGGGCACAAAGCCATTTGACTCGTGATATAATGGGATTATCTTCCCTCGGGTGAAAACTCATCAAAAGGGCATTATCACGGTCGTGCCGGAGGGTGACAACGCCCCTCCGTTGCATCTGTCGGGGAGGATGGCGGGACGTACGAGCTCCGCTCAAATCTGCGTTCGTAAATAAACGGGTTAGATGGGGCCGCGACGGGTTAAATCTGCGAATAAATTCTCACCACATTTCTTCGTCGTTCCTAAACGGTTGAAGGAGCGGAATGTGTCAAACAAGAAGAAATCACTGTAAAATCAGAACTCGGCAGTTTTGGATCTGACGTCAGCACCTTGCTGGAAAATAATAATGGTAGGTACACGTTTTACTCATCATTTCCATTCGATAACAGTTTGAATGATTTTGAAATCCAGTAGTTCTATTATTCAAAAACAATGAAATCAAAGATAGCTAATTTAATCTTTCTGGTCCAATGCACAGTGCTTTGGGTGTTAGAAAAAAGTCGAAAAACCGCTCATCGTTTTTCCTTGAAAAAACAGTATAAACCCATCAGTTGATAGTGCCTGAGGCTGATATGAAAGGTATCCAGCCCAAACAAGCCTCTTGTGTTTAACTGCAAAGCAAAGAGCGTTGAAAACGTTCCAGATTCAACGCCAGTGGTGAATTACCTATTTAGTTTGAGAGTCGACACCTCTCGCAAAACATTCGTGCAATTCCTTCCACGATGGCTATCATCAACAATTTTTACCAAGTGTATACCAGTTACAACGGTATAGGAAACAGTTCATTCCTCCTGACATTACAGTTACCGAAATTTCAGCTGAAGTCAACCCCCAAGAATTGCTCAATAAAACAGCTCAGAGTACCTATAATAGAAAGTGTACACATTTCAGTCGACTGTAAGCTCAAACTAACATGTAAATGGGGATTTGATGGCAGCAGTGGCCATAGCGCATACAAACAAAAATTCGTTAATCAAAACGCCAACGACGAGTTTCTGTTTGTGTGCTCAATGGTTCCCATTTCACTAACTGACATCGATAGTGGATGTCAGTTAGTGAAATCACTAACTAACTAAGTGACTTTTGGATAATTTATATAATTATTTTAATTCAAATGTCGACTTTCATTTAAATTTTTGACCCGAGGAATTGAATTTTATTTTAGCGGTAACTGTATTCTAGTCTTTTGATATCTTTCTCATTTGTTTACAGAAAATAATAAAGCAATATTGTTACACAACTGAATGACATTTATGACGAACGCTTGAGCCCTAATTTGATTTGCTGTTGATGCTGAAACACGGTAAACGGTAGGCGTATCTTTCTGAATCGATATCGTGTACCTAGTTTTCCGAAGTTAAACACAGTTTTTTTTTTCTTCGAAAAACTATGCATCCAACAACTGATTTTGACCCCGAATTCGGATTCTACGGGGTAAAATACATGGGGATAGCTTTTTCTGGGGTCGTAAGATAATAGATTGACTTTTTTCCATGTTTGCCATACAATCAAAGCACTGTGCATTGGGGTGAAAATGCAAACCATTCGTCAAAATTAGTTTGATTGAGAATCATAATCATGTTCATAAGCGTGCTATGACATTGGCAACCCAATAACCAAGATTGAGTGTGTTTCAAGCCCCTGTTTCCCGAACTGGTAATGGTCCAAGTCGAAGAGGAATATGATTTTGAAGAACCAGAACTTTCTTCTGCTGATGGTAAGAACGGTTTTGGTTTATTATCTGCGAATCGGACCATTGGAATCGACCAACGAAAATATTTTTTAACCCCCTCCCCCTCAAAACACCCCTTTTAGTGTCTAGGTTGACTCGAAATAAATGGTAATGGTAATGGTCCAAGTCGAAGAGGAATATGATTTTGAAGAACCAGAACTTTCTTCTGCTGATGGTAAGAACGGTTTTGGTTTATTATCTGCGAATCGGACCATTGGAATCGACCAACGAAAATATTTTTTAACCCCCTCCCCCTCAAAACACCCCTTTTAGTGTCTAGGTTGACTCGAAATAAATTTTCTCGACTCATGGCGAATTACCAACGTTGTTGGAAGTCAGTTTTACACCACCTCGTAATTTGTAAGCACCTAAACAAATTATTAAGTACACCAATTTAAGTACACGACCAATTAAGTACACCACCGTATCGTTTAAAAATAGGATAATTACTCACTGACTCTAAGAACAGTTTACCGGGTCCGAACAGATTCAGCTTCGCAAATTGTTGAGCAATTTTGAGTTAGGCAATAAATGTCCAACGCAACTTCTTCGCGAGATGCGTGACCTCGCAGCTGATAGTTGAAGACACTTTGGCTCCAGCGCCTTCCGACTCAAGTTCAGACCAATATTCCTGCGTTTACTCCCCCTTGATTTGTGTTGAAGTTGGGTGATAAATGCAATAATTTTGATGTTCACCTCATGTCACAGAAACCGCTAAAAAGATTGGAAGCCATGCTGAATCAACTGGGTTGGATAAAGAAATGATGAGGAGATCCCTCTCCCTCCACAGGCTGAGGCAGGAAGTTCTAACGGCTCTGGAGGCGGAATCCAAACGCGTAGAATCGCCACGTCGCCGTCTGAAGAAATTGCGCCTCCTTGGCGGAAAGGGTACCGCCGGTAGAAAACTTGGTAAGAAAACTGGACAATCCTTCCTTGAAAATGAAGGGAAGTTCAGGTTGTTCATTCAAGTGCGTTCCAATTGTTCATTCGTATCCAATATACCCGTTGAATCCACACCTTACTCCTCACTAGCG
This sequence comes from Stenodema calcarata, assembly GCA_963920205.1. Lineage (NCBI taxonomy): Eukaryota > Metazoa > Arthropoda > Insecta > Hemiptera > Miridae > Stenodema > Stenodema calcarata. Next base: position 4,453,246 of record OY986051.1, on the reverse strand, counting down.
TCAAGTAGCGACCCTGCCAGGGTCCTAATCAACATGCAAGATACAGCCGCAGGGAGTTTGGTAAGAAATGAGACAAGTGGCTACTCGGCTTACCTCTGGTACCTCGTCATCTCTTACCTTAAAGTTCATCCTTTTTGGAAAGCAAATCCAAAACTATGGTTTCGGCAATTGGATTCGCAGTTTTATGACGAGGTTTTTTGGCGCACGTTAGCAATATCGTCTGCAACCCACCAGCTCAGAATATGTATACCACGTTGCGAACCCGACCTGTTGAACAGTTTATCGAGTCCGAACAGATTTTTGAGTACAACCTCAATAAATTAGCAACCATGGATGACAACATTTGTGAAATTACTTCCTTGTCTCATATCAATGTAACGACATCACGAAGTGATCCGGTTCAGTCTACCTCCAAATCTGAATCCTCAAGCTCCGTTCATCATGAGCTGCGCGCCGAAATCGACAGGTTATCCCGGCGCATTAATGATCTTGGACACACGCGACCTCGATATCGAGCCGAATGGCGAAGAAGAAAAGACTACAGAGAATGAAAAAAAGCCGTCAGAATCCAATAAACATAATCAACAGAAGTGGGAATCGCCTTTGGCTCAGAGGAATCATACATTTAATTGATAGTTTCTGTGTAGCGGTGTTGAATATTTGGCCCTGACAGCTTGTCGTATCGTTTAAAAATAGGATAATTACTCACGTTCGAAAATATTCCTGCGTTTACTCCCCCTTGATTTGTGTTGAAGTTGGGAGATAAAATGTATTATATCATACAATAGGTAATTTTGATGTTCACCTCATGTCACAGAAACCGCTAAAAAGATTGGAAGCCATGCTGAATAAACTGAGTGATGAACAGTTGGATAAAGAAATGATGAGGAGATCCCACGATACAGCACTACTGCGGGCCAAAACATGTATGTATACCAGGCTACCAAACAATTCAATGCCTTGCCTAACGAGCTAAAAATAAAATTAATGACCCAACCAAAAAATAACAATATTATCTTAAAAAAATATTACTTACAGAAATAAATTTCTTTACCCAAAATTAGGTTTATATTTCTTTTTCTTTTTTCCATCGGTTACACTTGTAAAATATTTTCTTAGACGCCTATAGTTATTGCGCCTCCTTGGCGGAAAGGGTACCGCCGGTAGGGTACCAGAGGTACTTGCTCGAAACTCGCCGTCATAAAATGTGGCTATCACAGATGCAAAGTCAGCGGGAACACCTTGACAAGGAAGGTCTTAAGAAAGTAGGCCTCGAACAATTTTTTGTTGGATCCGGTGTTACATGTGTGTTGATTTGACGAAAATGTCAATTTTCTGTGATACCTACTGAAAGTTTTGATAGTCGAACACTCTCCAAGGCCGATGACACCCCAGAGCGGGGCTGTCTTCTCATCGGACCCCTCCATAAAAAATCACCAAATCTTACATTTACTTGATAGTTTCTGTGTAGCGATGTTCAATATATTCACCTCATGTCACAGAAACCGCTAAAAAGATTAGAAGCCATGCTGAGTGATGAACAGTTGGATAAAGAAATGATAGGAGATACTACCGCTTTTGTGGAATTGCATGCTGTAGAAAAAATAGTGCAGGGCATGAAGACGCACAATCATGTCATGTTGAGGAAGTGGGGATTGATGGCTCTCCGGAGTTTGGCATCAAGCAACCAACCAAAAGTTTTCTTGGACGCGGGAGTGGAGGAATTCGTCAACTCCCTAATGGATCCTGACTCGGAGCTGATCCAACAGTGCAGAGGCGTCCTTATTGCACTGTGCGCTCAGAGAAACCGATCACGCGCATCTCTAACAGAGAAACCGATCAGTGGGGAGAAATTGAAAATCAGTTCTTCCACAAATATAGACGCCGTACATAGTGCCGCCTCCACTTCAACACAACCTAAAATAGTCAGCGACTGTGGTTATTGTGGAGGATCGCATCCCATTCGCCGATGCCCTGCATTCACGGTTATTTGTGGAAATTGTAATCGCAAAGGCCATTATACTAAATTATGTCGTTCGTCAAGTCAAAATTCGAATCGTAACAAACCTCAAACCGCTAAAACGCTAAAAAGATTAGAAAAACCGCTAAAAAGACTCTTTTCTTTGTTCTTTCTTCGGCGAAAGTCGAACAGCGCCTGATACTGGTCTGGGCGCTGATGACTCTCCAACGCCGATGACACCCCAGAGCTGTTAATATAATTGATTTCCCAATTAATGTCTACGGTGAACGCACCACTAAAAACCGCTAAAACGCTAAAAAGATTAGAAAAACCGCTAAAAAGATTAGAAGCCATGCTGAGTGATGAACAGTTGGATAAAGAAATGATAAGGAGATCCCTACTAAAACTTTTGGGTTTTATAATTCCAAATTTGTCATGTTGGAGAGGGCGTTGATTTTTTCTTCTCTTTTCTTTGTTCTTTCTTCGGCGAAAGTCGAACACCGCCTGATACTGGTCTGGGCGCTGATGACTCTCCAACGCCGATGACACCCCAGAGCTGGTCTGTCTTCTCATCGGACCCATCCAGCAACAATCACCAACTCGGCCCTCAAGTGAGAATATCCGCATTTTCTATTTCAATTACACTGTTAATATAATTGATTTTATTACGCACAGGTACCTGGTCATAGCAGCAACAATTCTTCAGCGGCGTCTACAGCCCAGAACAACAATGCGGGAAGTTGGGGTGGTGGCCACTCCGTCCCTCAATCTCTGGAACACCTGTTGGAGTGGCAGTGGGAGCAGAGAACAACACATTGGAAGAAGAGGTCTCACAGCTCACCCAAAAGCGAAACCACCTTCTTGCTGAGAACGCCAGACGTCAAGATTTCCTTAGAGAAAGAAATGATGAATCATCCAACCAACCAGGATAATCAAGCTAAAACTATTGAGGAGAAAAGGGAGGACTGATGACTTTCCAAGGCCGATGACACCCCAGAGCGGACCCCTCCATCAAAAATCACCATATCTTACATTTACTTGATAGTTTCTGTGTAGCGGTGTTGAATATTTGGCCCTGACAGCTTGTCGTATTGTTTAAAAATAGGATAATTACTCACGTTCGAAAATATTCCTGCGTTTACTCCCCCTTGATTTGTGTTGAAGTTGGGTGATAAATGTATTATATCATGCAATAATTTTGATGTTCACCTCATGCCACAGAAACCGCTAAAAAGATTGGAAGCCATGCTGAATAAACTGAGTGATGAACAGTTGGATAAAGAAATAATGAGGAGATCCCTCTCCCACCACACGTTCCTCCAAGGCTGAGGCAGAAAGTTCCAACGGCTCTGGAGGCGGAATCCAAACGCGTAGAATCGCCACGTCGCCTGCTGAAGAAATTGCGCCTCCTTGGCGGAAAGGGTACCGCCGGTAGGGTACCAGAGGTACTTGCTCGAAATCCGGTGTTACATGTGTGTTGATATGACGAAAATGTCAATTTTCTGTGATACCTACTGAAAGTTTTGGGTTTTACAATTCCAAATTTGTCTTGTTGGAGAGATCGTTGATTTTTTTATTCTCTTTTTTTTTTTTTTTTTTTTTTTTTTGGTTCTTTCTTAGGCGAATAGGCGAAAGTCGAACACTCTCCAAGGCCGATGACACCCCAGAGCGGGGCTGTCTTCTCATCGGACCCCTCCATAAAAAATCACCAAATCTTACATTTACTTGATAGTTTCTGTGTAGCGATGTTCAATATATTCACCTCATGTCACAGAAACCGCTAAAAAGATTAGAAGCCATGCTGAGTGATGAACAGTTGGATAAAGAAATGATAGGAGATACTACCGCTTTTGTGGAATTGCATGCTGTAGAAAAAATAGTGCAGGGCATGAAGACGCACAATCATGTCATGTTGAGGAAGTGGGGATTGATGGCTCTCCGGAGTTTGGCATCAAGCAACCAACCAAAAGTTTTCTTGGACGCGGGAGTGGAGGAATTCGTCAACTCCCTAATGGATCCTGACTCGGAGCTGATCCAACAGTGCAGAGGCGTCCTTATTGCACTGTGCGCTCAGAGAAACCGATCACGCGCATCTCTAACAGAGAAACCGATCAGTGGGGAGAAATTGAAAATCAGTTCTTCCACAAATATAGACGCCGTACATAGTGCCGCCTCCACTTCAACACAACCTAAAATAGTCAGCGACTGTGGTTATTGTGGAGGATCGCATCCCATTCGCCGATGCCCTGCATTCACGGTTATTTGTGGAAATTGTAATCGCAAAGGCCATTATACTAAATTATGTCGTTCGTCAAGTCAAAATTCGAATCGTAACAAACCTCAAACCGCTAAAACGCTAAAAAGATTAGAAAAACCGCTAAAAAGACTCTTTTCTTTGTTCTTTCTTCGGCGAAAGTCGAACAGCGCCTGATACTGGTCTGGGCGCTGATGACTCTCCAACGCCGATGACACCCCAGAGCTGTTAATATAATTGATTTCCCAATTAATGTCTACGGTGAACGCACCACTAAAAACCGCTAAAACGCTAAAAAGATTAGAAAAACCGCTAAAAAGATTAGAAGCCATGCTGAGTGATGAACAGTTGGATAAAGAAATGATAAGGAGATCCCTACTAAAACTTTTGGGTTTTATAATTCCAAATTTGTCATGTTGGAGAGGGCGTTGATTTTTTCTTCTCTTTTCTTTGTTCTTTCTTCGGCGAAAGTCGAACACCGCCTGATACTGGTCTGGGCGCTGATGACTCTCCAACGCCGATGACACCCCAGAGCTGGTCTGTCTTCTCATCGGACCCATCCAGCAACAATCACCAACTCGGCCCTCAAGTGAGAATATCCGCATTTTCTATTTCAATTACACTGTTAATATAATTGATTTTATTACGCACAGGTACCTGGTCGTAGCAGCAACAATTCTTCAGCGGCGTCTACAGCCCAGAACAACAACGCGGGAAGTTGGGGTGGTGGCCACTCCGTCCCTCAATCTCTGGAACACCTGTTGGAGTGGCAGTGGGAGCAGAAAACAACACATTGGAAGAAGAGGTCTCACAGCTCACCCAAAAGCGAAACCACCTTCTTGCTGAGAACGCCAGACGTCAAGATTTCCTTACCAGGATAGACACGAGAAGTACATGGCCGAAACTCGCCGTCATGAAATGTCGCTATCACGGATGCATAAGACTAATTTATTCAATACATATCACAATACGTTGCGTGATCCTGAAATAACGGTCCGACTCCTACGACTGCATCTCAGGTTTGAATACCTACCGCAAACTCATCGGGTCTCGGCATTCCAAGGTTTGGGAGAAACATATGGCGCACAGGTCAGGTTTTTCAAAGGCCTCGATGCCGTGCCCTCCCCATTGTCGACACCTGTATTTGTAGTTCGACTTCCCTTGGCCCTCAGATAATAATAGCAGCCCGCCTGAACTCCATGGAGCCCGACAAGAACGGCTGGTCGAAACGGGTACAATTAGCTCCGGTTGACGTCAATGTGCCTACCTCCACCAGGAGAAGGGCCATTGGTGATACTCGATATGTTTCTACAGTGCCCTGGAAAGATCCTTTTGATCCTGTTCCTTTCCTCATCACCACTCTCACCCCTTTTTCCCGGCAGTTCCCCGTTCTCTCAGTAGTCAGTCACGACGCTCATCCCTTTTTTCAAAGAAAAACCCTTGCCTTCGATCAGCGCTCCTTTTTTAACCGAATTTCGTATATTTCAGGTATTTCACGCGAGTTCTCCACCCGCGACTTCAACCACGATTCCATCACTGGATTTGACGACCACAGGGCCATGGTCAACACGCGGTACCTCGCGAGTTTCATTCCTTCCCTTGTCCTTCTTTTCCACATTCTTCTTTAACCCTGGATTACCACCTTCGAGTTCCCATCACATGGAGAAAAATCGTCGTTTACTTGAGAAAATTCGGAGAAATCAGGGGGAAAATTTGATAACCATTGTGCAATAGAAGAAAATATGCATATATCAAACTAATTTTCAGAAGAAAAAATTTTTTTTCAATCGCGCTTGCAAACTTTGCAGCAGTTACGTCGTTACGTAACTAAATAATCACAGTTCATTTACTTACGTAGGTATATGATGATATTACATACCATTATTCACTTTATAATGACTATTTGCTCATGTAAATTCAAACTCGAATAAATCAAAAAAATCCGTCCGTCCGCGGCACATTGCCCAGTTAGCATTGTGCTAAAATTACTGAAGTTCAAAACGAATTTTGAAAAATTCAAATAGAACGGTATAGTTTTAAAAGTGTTCAAGGTTTAGTAGTTTTTAATACCATCTGGATTCTGGATGTTTGTACGAGCAGCAGTTCCCATTTTTCATAGTTTTCCATTAGGAACAAGAACGAGCGAATCAAACAAATGAACCGGAAACTGGCGCAGTTATGAATGAAACCCGCAGGCGAGTTGTGGACGCGAAATTCGTTCACATCATGGGCCGCCACCTTCGTTCGAAACGAGCAGGGGATGTTCCGTGTTTCACGTCTCAACTTTGGTGTCACTGAAGGGTGGGCGGGAGTTCCCCTATCTTTTAGCGACCCCTCTGTACCAACCATTAACTGATTGGCAATTAGCTCCCCCGAGAGCTTGGAACGAAGTGAAATCCCAACCGACCCACCCCTAAGTAAGCTTTGGTTACCTACCTTACCGTTTACAAGACATTTTAAAGCCACTAAGTATTATAATATAGTATATATTATATAATAGTATATAACATATTATAGTATTATAATATAATATATATTATATTCAAGATTTTCCAAGTCTAGAAGACACGCCGAGACTCGCCAGGAAGAAGAAAAAATCTCTTCGCCGGTTGGGGTATAATTCCGCAAATAATAATGGAATGGTAGAAAGAGACGGGAATCACGAATTCCGGTTTGAGATTTGTCCCAACAACCGACGTTTTTGCCATGTTAAGGCCCACTTTCACCAAACATTTGAAACGAGTTTAAACCGGGATAGGTTAGAAAATAACGGAGATTAACGTTCAACGTCTTAAGTTAACTTAAACGAAGATTGGTTAATCTCCGTTAGTTAATTTGTTGGTGAAAGTGGGCCTAAGCCAGGGACTGTGATAATAACAAACGAATGGAAAAGTTATAGCCAGCTTTCATCGTCTCCGAATTATCAACATTCGACAGTTAACCATTCGGTTAACTTTGTCAATCCGCAAATCATGGCTCATACTCAAACGATTGAGTGTGGACTCATTGAGTGCGATCGATAAATCGAATCGTACCGCTTTGTATTCACACCTATGTGAATTTTTATGGAGGAGGAACCTCGCTGTGCGCAATCGTGATGCGTTCGACGAAATGCTGGAAATGATGAGGCTACAGGTCCAGGATGCGGAAAATCGCATTATATCCGGACGATCGCTGATTTGTAAAATGCAGGTTTTATTGAATTTTTTCTATGAAGTTTGATCGCCCAAATTGGGCAATAATTTTAGAATTACCTACAACCAGGTAAAGTTATATCGGACGGATTGAGAGGGGAAAGGAGAGGAAGATATAATGCCGAGCTCGTGACCTTCTCAAGGAAGAACCGGTCTGGAATACATTCAGATAACAAGGCGATACTACATCATCATGTTACCTACTGCTCCACAACGTAAACTTATTAGCCTTTCAAGGGAAGACCAGTTCGTCCCCGACAGTAGCAATCTCGATATTTTTAGATTAACTTGTACATGTTGGTTTTAAGTGACGCTAACAGAGAATTGGAGCGGAAGAAATAAATCAACGAGGACTCGTTCTATTTTACGTTTTTGGTTTATTATCTTCGATAATGAACCATTGGAATCGCCCAAAGAAAAAAATTTTTTAACCCCCCTCAAAATTTGTTGGTTTACGTTTCAAGATACGTAGATTCAGAAAATCGAATAAAAAAAAACTCTGCAAATTCTTGACACAACGGTTTATTATCTTCCTTGTGCAGATCACCCTTCTGTCTATACCAGACTGTGTTGCAAATCGGCACCATATCATATTCTCACCGTACTCATACCATACCATACGAATTTCTTTTCTATCTTACCATACTGTACTATACCAAATCATACATACAATAATATACCATACCATACCATACTCATACCATGTCATACAAACCGAGTGAATATTGAAATGTGATCCATTTCTGACCTATATTTAAAATTTCAAGTATCTACCTCATCATCAAAATTTAATTTGTTTAAACAAATAGGTATTATTTAAATAATTTTACAGACAAGAAACCGAGTGAATATTGCATTGTGATCCAGTTCTGAACTATTTTTAAAATTTCAAGTCAATAGCTCATCATCAAAATTTAATTTGTATTATTACAAAAAGGTATTATTTAAACAATTTTACAGATGAGAAACCGAGTGAATATTGCAATGTGGTCTATCCCCCACTCACGGTTAAAATTTCTAGACTGTAGTTTACCGGGAAGATGACAAAAGGTAGTTTTATTCTGGGCGTCTGAGGGTTGGGTCACATAACGGCCGTTTTCGACGCAAAAGATTAGTGTTTTTCCTAAACCTTTGCGCGCTCACTGTGAACGAACGGCTGGTCGCACAAAAATCCAATTGGTCTTAAAAGATTCGTAATTTTTCAGGTCATTCAAAAGTGAACTGAAAATTAGACGTTTCAGTTAAATATTTTGAGATATGACATTGTCGAAATTTTAAATTTCGTTTTGAACCCCTTCCCCTTGACCTAGGGTTATGAAAAGTTTCGAGGATCATTGTGGGGCTGGTCCAAACCCAGAAACCAAATTTCGTAATTTTAGCTCAACGCTAACTGGGCAAAATGCCACGGACGGCGGACGGCGGACGGGGGACGGCGGACGGCGTACGGCGGACGGACGGATTTTTTTTTATTCGATTTTCTGAATCTACGTGTCTTGAAACGTAAACCAACAAATTTTGAGGGGGGGTTAAAATTTTTTTTTCTTTGGGCGATTCCAATGGTTCATTATCGAAGATAATAAACCAAAATCCGTCCGTCCGCCGTACGCCGTCCGCCGTCCGCGCCACTTTGCCCAGTTAACGTTGAGCTAAAATTACGAAATTTGGTTTCTGGGTTTGGACCAGCCCCACAATGATCTTCGAAACTTTTCATAACCCTAGGTCAAGGGGAAGGGGTTCAAAACGAATTTTGAAATTTTGAAAATTTCATATCTCGAAAAATTCATATAGAACGGTATGTTTTTTATTTCATATTTAGATAGAGTTTGTTCCGTAGAATTTTTTAAGACCATCCGCAGCTTTGTACGACCAGCCGTTCGTTCACAATGACGGCTCAAAGATTGTGCCTCACTACACGATCATGAATCAAACTTTTGAAATACAGGTCCATTTTCATACTAACAAGCTCTTTTGAACATCATATGGCTTAAGTGATGTCGAGTTTGTTGTTCTGAGGTGCGTTTCGTGCTACGGAAATGAAGGTAATTTCGAATGTTTGTTGGTAGGTACTGCTTTTATAGAAAAATTATTACCGACGTAGTATTAAAAACCCCAGAATTATATCGTATTAATTAATAATAATTACAATTATTAATAAATACGAATTATTAATACCTAACAATAAATTATTATAATTTTCACTAGGTACTTGATAAAATTGTTAATAATTAGTGATTATTGATAATAATAATTAATCTAACATTTAGGATCTAGACATTTAGACCTAGTGATCTAGACAGAAGGGTGATCTGTACAAAGAAGATAATGAACCGTTGTGTCAAGAATTTGCAGAGTTTTTCATAATATCCTGGTGGATCTTCTATTAAAAACTCCACAAAAAGTCCTCTATGAAATTTCCAAGTTTTAAAAAAAGTTCAGTAAAAACTGCTCTTCAAATCATACATTCATCGTTCGGTATCTCATCCGCGCTCTCAAATTCCACGTGGTTAACTGAATGGCAGTCAATGAATTATTACGATGTGTGAACTACCTTGTGAATAAATTTCGCCCAATCCTTCTCCAAGTTTTCCGGTGTCACAAAAATCTAATTCTTGTATGTAATGTTGTCCGCGAAACTTCACTAACCTTGTAAAGTTTTCTCTTACTAAGAGTGAAACCCGGAGCGAGGACGTCGTAAAAACCTCCTCACCGGAACCACAACGCCTGAAATAAGATACTGAAAGCAGTGGAACTAGAGAGCACTCATACAACACCATTGAATAGTGTGGAGGAGCTGTCACACTTATGTGCTAAGGAATCCTTTTCAAAAGAACCAGTCCCAGCTTGGTCGGGGCCGTTTCTACAATGAGGTTCCAAGTCAAATAACGACAGGAGAAAAATTCAAAAACGACACGAGAAAAAAGGTGACACGTCTGTGAAAAATATATAATTACAACCCACGTACGCGAGCAGAGTCTACATCCCACTTACGTTGTAGGGAAAAAGGGTTGAAATTGAAATGATTGTTTAGATTTAAGTAAAATATTTACAAGCCGTTACAAGCAACTTTGGGACTGTTGGTGAGCCAATTTTTGTTGATGGAAGATATTTTAGTGCTATAGGCAACAATTGGTTTACCGACGTCAAAAGTTGTCGTGTTGATAAGAGCTAGAGTTGAGGTAGAGCTAGAGCTTGAGCTAGAGCTATTCTTTTATTTTTCAGCCAAAATTAGGATCGCTCATGTGCCTAATGTATCAAACATTCCGTCAGCAAACATTCCGTCTGTCAAAAGCACAAACAACTCGAGTGCACACATTTCGACAAAACCGCAAATCCAAGAAAAAGACGATAATCCACCGCCCAGGGTTACTAATTTGCTACTTATTATTATTATTACCAACGTAAACGAAGGAGTTCTCTGTTCAAATCGCGATTCAATTCGTGAACGGAGATTGCCCGAGAAGATCTAGCGAGTGACGGGAGTTATACAGTCGATTGCGGTATCAAATGAAAGAAGCGTCTGTCCAACCGACAAAGTGTTGGAAGAACAATCAATACCGACCAAACGGAAGCGAAAAACATATAACCAGGTGGTTATCAAGTTTTATGAAGATCGACTCACCTGGCACTACTTCTTGATGTGCATGATTCTACGCAATGATTTTATTTCATTTTTGTGGATGTGTACCAACTCGTGATCCGAGAAGATCTTAGGAGCTACTATGGCCGGGGGGGATCTCAGCTCCCTTTGTGCGACCCACCTTCTAGTATTCGATGGAGGACGAAAAATTAATTGAGTGTGTCCTGGAGGCTACTTTATGATTTTTTGGACCCATTTTAATCCGACTCTCTTCGGTAAGAAATTGGGATAATACTTCTAAAATGTGTGTCCATCTTCGTTAAGTCAGAACAGCAAATTCAAAAAAGCGCAATGCGACATACGTCTCGTCATCCACGAGCTGTGGGTACAATTTGGCGAAATCCCCTTCATATCTCATCGACAAAAATATTTTGTGTACCCACTCTTGTCCCGTGACTGTAGGTGTGAATCTACCTTTATTTGGGTAAGGTGCTACAGTAACATACCCGCGAACAATGAGGTGGATGAATTAGCAAGCCTTACTGCTCCCACGAGAGTTGCTCCAGGAATTTCCTGCTTCAGACCTCAACAAATGGTTTGGATCCGAATTAAAAGAGAAGTGAAGGAAGTTTCACGATGCACAACATGCTGGCTCTCGATACAGAAGAGTGACTCTCCAAAATGTCCCAAAAAATCGCATTTGCTTCGTATAGGCAGATCCGAATCCGATCTCTGCGAGGTCTGATGGGAAGAAGAGGATGTGGAGCACAAGATTATCTGTGTCTACAATATCAGGACCGTCGTCGCGAATATTTTGAGAAGTTTGGAGAGTTCCTACCTCGCCCGTTCAATTTGGATTTGATTCTCGCATCAGAAAGAGCAGAAGTGTATGATGATGCAGTGGTAAGCTTTGTACGCGACAGTGCTATCAAGTTGTGAACTAAAAAGAGTGCATTTTATTCAATTCTATCTATTCATTCATTTTTTATTTTTTCTGCCTGATCAAGAGCTGTTATAATATTGTTGGACAATAATAGAGTGATTTACTGTTGTTGAGTAATGGGATATCAGAGGTAGTTGGGGAGTAGTTCCGGAATACAAAGGACGAACTGAGTCATTTGATTGGTCCGCTCTTGATGAGGTCACCTTATCGAGCTTATCGCTTGTTATTACGGTCGTGGGGTTGATAAGGAGGAGTGAAGTGGGAAAGCGGGGGGTCGAGAGGAAGTAAACAAACTGTAGGAGAGAGGGGGAAAAGACCTCATCACCGGAGATGAATCATCGTTTGGAAACGAACCGAATAGGAAACTCGGCGGTGGTCGAGCGGCTCTGGGCTTCATTCGGGGTATCGGCTCGAGCCAAAGGGAATCGCCTCGTCGAAGAGGGAGACGGCACAAGAGGCCTGTGAACTGGTGGAGGGAGGATTCCCCTTCTACGAAAGCATCGGATCACAGCGGGGAGCGCCCTCCACTTGTTACTCATCGCCAGGACGTTATCGCCGTCTCAAACTCGCCTCGTTACCGGATTCCACGTCAGAAGTCGTCATTTCGTTGGGCATCAGAAAACAGTCGAATTGAGACGTTAGGTACCGAAATACGAGCAAATATCTGCGGCAGATATTTTCATTTTTATTATTTACATTTTATTGTAGGAAACGTGCTGGGATACTTCCCGCGTATATAAACATTAGAAGAATGGAAGGGTGGATACGAATGTTCTGCATTATTAACGGAATTTCGAAGCCTCTGTTGTTGAAATAGAGGTCTTAAATGGTGTAATCACTCGTAGTTATTTCGTGTTTATGATGTTCTAGCTGCTGATTCGACAAATTCTGGCCTCCATCAGATTCAGAGCGACTAACTTTGACTTTGACGTCGACGTGCTGCACGGAGTGCTAAAACTCTGTTGCCCAGCAGTCATTGACCAAGCGGTTTTTTTTTTGGCGAAGGATGAAGAGTTGAAAGTCAAAGGTTTCGACGATAAAGTGAGTTTTCAATATGTTTCATTTTTCGATGAGGCTTTAAAGCGAGGAAAGCTGCGATTTGAGTTTAAGTTACACGATATGATTTACCGCCCTTAAAACACAATTTCCTGTTATTAACTGATGGAAAACATGCAATTTTATAGTGTGTAGCCTAGAAATGTAGTAGAAGACAATGGTTCATTATCGAAGATAATAAACCAAAAAAGAGAAGAAAAATGAAAGGCGATGCCGTGTGACGGGGGGACGGCGCCGAAGCTATGGATAGCCTCATGGGAGACGACGTTAGTAGCTGAAGAGGATCTCTAGTGAGGAATCAAGAATGCTTGATTCGTCTATAGATCATCGAATTAATGAAATATCTCGTAATATCAATGGTTTAAATACCAAAATCTCCTTGGCCAATGCAACCTAACACAACACATGATGAGAACCCACACAGGGAAAAAAACCTGACTCTCTCCATTGGGCAAGGAGTATTATAACAATTGGTGCTCCAGCAGTATCGTGTTTCATTTAATGGCAGCAGCTGCTTCTTTTCGGTGCTGTTGATATTTGTTCGCACTTTACTGGGGGAGTATTAATGCTTGATGTGGATCATCGAATTAATGAAATATCTCATAATATCAATGGGCAAGGAGTATTATAACAATTGGTGCTCCAGCAGTATCGTGTTTCATTTAATGGCAGCTTCTTTTCGGTGCTGTTGATATTTCGATACCTTACTTCACAAAGGGAATATGTCCTTAATAATTTATTATGGACATATTCCCTTTGTGAAGTAAGGTATCGATTTGTTCGCACTTTACTGGGGGAGGATTAATGGTTGATGTGGATCATCGAATTAATGAAATATCTCATAATATCAATGGTTTAAATACCAAAATCTCCTTGGCCAAAGCAACCTAACACAACACGTGAGAACCCACACAGGGAAAAAAACCTGACTCTCTCCATTGGGCAAGGAGTATTATAACAATTGGTGCTCCAGCAGTATCGTGTTTCATTTAATGGCAGCAGCTGCTTCTTTTCGGTGCTGTTGATATTTGTTCGCACTTTACTGGGGGAGTATTAATGGTTGATGTGGATCATCGAATTAATGAAATATCTCATAATATCAATGGTTTAAATACCAAAATCTCCTTGGCCAAAGCAACCTAACACAACACGTGAGAACCCACACAGGGAAAAAAACCTGACTCTCTCCATTGGGCAAGGAGTATTATAACAATTGGTGCTCCAGCAGTATCGTGTTTCATTTAATGGCAGCTTCTTTTCGGTGCTGTTGATATTTCGATACCTTACTTCACAAAGGGAATATGTCCTTAATAATTTATTATGGACATATTCCCTTTGTGAAGTAAGGTATCGATTTGTTCGCACTTTACTGGGGGAGTATTAATGCTTGATGTGGATCATCGAATTAATGAAATATCTCGTAATATCAATGGTTTAAATACCAATATCTCCTTGGCCAAAGAAACCTAACACAACACGTGAGAACCCACACAGGGAAAAAAACCTGACTCTCTCCATTGGGCAAGGAGTATTATAACAATTGGTGCTCCAGCAGTATCGTGTTTCATTTAATGGCAGCAGCTGCTTCTTATCGGTGCTGTTGATATTTGTTCGCACTTTACTGGGGGAGTATTAATGCTTGATTCGTCTATAGATTATCGAATTAATGAAATATCTCATAATATCAAATAAATACCAAAATCTCCTTGGCCAATGCAACCTAACACAACACATGAGAACCCACACAGGGAAAAAAACCTGACTCTCTCCATTGGGCAAGGAGTATTATAACAATTGGTGCTCCAGCAGTATCGTGTTTCATTTAATGGCAGCAGCTGCTTCTTTTCGGTGCTGTTGATATTTGTTCGCACTTTACTGGGGGAGTATTAATGGTTGATGTGGATCATCGAATTAATGAAATATCTCATAATATCAATGGTTTAAATACCAAAATCTCCTTGGCCAAAGCAACCTAACACAACACGTGAGAACCCACACAGGGAAAAAAACCTGACTCTCTCCATTGGGCAAGGAGTATTATAACAATTGGTGCTCCAGCAGTATCGTGTTTCATTTAATGGCAGCTTCTTTTCGGTGCTGTTGATATTTCGATACCTTACTTCACAAAGGGAATATGTCCTTAATAATTTATTATGGACATATTCCCTTTGTGAAGTAAGGTATCGATTTGTTCGCACTTTACTGGGGGAGTATTAATGGTTGATGTGGATCATCGAATTAATGAAATATCTCATAATATCAATGGTTTAAATACCAAAATCTCCTTGGCCAAAGCAACCTAACACAACACGTGAGAACCCACACAGGGAAAAAAACCTGACTCTCTCCATTGGGCAAGGAGTATTATAACAATTGGTGCTCCAGCAGTATCGTGTTTCATTTAATGGCAGCTTCTTTTCGGTGCTGTTGATATTTCGATACCTTACTTCACAAAGGGAATATGTCCTTAATAATTTATTATGGACATATTCCCTTTGTGAAGTAAGGTATCGATTTGTTCGCACTTTACTGGGGGAGTATTAATGCTTGATGTGGATCATCGAATTAATGAAATATCTCGTAACATCAATGGTTTAAATACCAAAATCTCCTTGGCCAAAGAAACCTAACACAACACGTGAGAACCCACACAGGGAAAAAAACCTGACTCTCTCCATTGGGCAAGGAGTATTATAACAATTGGTGCTCCAGCAGTATCGTGTTTCATTTAATGGCAGCAGCTGCTTCTTTTCGGTGCTGTTGATATTTGTTCGCACTTTACTGGGGGAGTATTAATGGTTGATGTGGATCATCGAATTAATGAAATATCTCGTAACATCAATGGTTTAAATACCAAAATCTCCTTGGCCAAAGAAACCTAACACAACACGTGAGAACCCACACAGGGAAAAAAAACCTGACTCTCTCCATTGGGCAAGGAGTATTATAACAATTGGTGCTCCAGCAGTATCGTGTTTCATTTAATGGCAGCTTCTTTTCGGTGCTGTTGATATTTCGATACCTTACTTCACAAAGGGAATATGTCCTTAATAATTTATTATGGACATATTCCCTTTGTGAAGTAAGGTATCGATTTGTTCGCACTTTACTGGGGGAGTATTAATGGTTGATGTGCATCATCGAATTAATGAAATATCTCGTAATATCAATGGTTTAAATACCAAAATCTCCTTGGCCAAAGAAACCTAACACAACACGTGAGAACCCACACAGGGAAAAAAACCTGACTCTCTCCATTGGGCAAGGAGTATTATAACAATTGGTGCTCCAGCAGTATCGTGTTTCATTTAATGGCAGCAGCTGCTTCTTATCGGTGCTGTTGATATTTGTTCGCACTTTACTGGGGGAGTATTAATGCTTGATTCGTCTATAGATCATCGAATTAATGAAATATCTCATATCAAATAAATACCAAAATCTCCTTGGCCAATGCAACCTAACACAACACGTGAGAACCCACACAGGGAAAAAAACCTGACTCTCTCCATTGGGCAAGGAGTATTATAACAATTGGTGCTCCAGCAGTATCGTGTTTCATTTAATGGCAGCAGCTGCTTGTTTTCGGTGCTGTTGATATTGGTTCGCATTTTACTGGGGGAGTATTAATGAGTTGAAGGTTGGTGATAGCTAATTGAGGATTTACGGCGAAAACAAACGAGAAATTTCAGTCGCCGCATTAGCTAATCATCTGGACAAATAAGATTTATTGTTTTTTCTACCCCCGACCGAAGGGGGCTGTTCCCCTTTCAGTCGTCTCACGCTTCTGTTTGACAAGTAATTCTGCCCCTCCGCGAACCCAACATTCAAACCGCCTTTCTTTTTTCACCCCGTCGAGAGTTCGGGAACTGAATGGTCGTTTATTAGAAGCCTTTGAGAAGGTCCCGGAGGGGCTCATGACCCTGTTGATCTGATTACCATAGGACACGATAGACTAACCACCTCCGTTCCCCTCGTGAGGGATTCTCAAACCGCCAAGAAATGACATTTATCCGGCCGTTCCAGTTCGCCTCCATCGACTTGAGCGTCCAGTGTGATATTGAAGACCTACTGCAGGGGTCGGCAACCGGCGGCCCGCAAAGAATTTGAACATTTTAAAACGTTCAGCGCGGGAAGGAAAACAGCTGACGTCAGTGACGGGACAGGATTTTCCCTCAAAATAATTATAAATTCGTTCATAATAGTTCATAATATAAATTCTTTCATAATAATAAAGCTTCCAGACCTACTGGTGTGTCAAATGTCCCCACTATTTGGTTTTCTTTACTATTGTCTTGTATCTTCTGTTGTTTCAGGAGAAATGAAAATCGTCAAGCTGACTGACTGATGAAGAACTTCCTTTCCATTGTGTTCATTTTTTTCCGTCTTTTTTCTTCTTTATAATAATTTGTCTGCTTGATGCTTTAATGCTGTTAGGAATCACTGCAGCAATTGATACGATAGTTATAACTCATAAATATCTGATAAATCATTTCAATATTTTTCCACCAAGTTTTCTTTCTAAAAATGTATTTTGTTAGATTGACAGCTGATCAAATTTTGAGCTCGTTCGCAGCTGTGTGAGTAAAGCTATGGTTCATTTTCCAAACCTAGTTCTGGGATGCCATTATGGTGGAGTGGCAGCAGCGGAATAGGCAACACGTGCCAAAAAAGGTTGTCTCGAAAAAAGTTGGGGACTTGTGGGGACCCGTTGAGCTTGTCTCAATGACGGAGATGTTGATTGGGTTGAATGAAAAATCACCGAAAAATGCCTTTCGTCGGCCCATTTCTTATTTACTTACTAGTTCAAAGTTTCCGAACGAAGCATTTCAGAAAATTACCCATCGTTTTGAAAGCCATAATTGAAGCCACTTAACGTACAAACCTAACAATGTGGGGTGACATACGCCAGATAACGAAAGTTTTTAAAGTGTTCAAGGGTTTGAACGAAGGGATCGAGAATAAAGTCTTATTCTCTGGCAATTACCCACAAACGAAAACAGAAATTTTGAATTGCAACTTCACGGATACGCGCGGAAATCAAGGTGAGCAGCGGTTTCGGAATGAATTACGACGGATGGCTGCATCGTGAGTGAGCGCAGTTCGAGGCGTGGGAAATCGAGGGGAATGAAACTCCGGTGTGTAGGGGCTGTGGGTAACCCCAAGTGGAAGGTTTCAAACCGAAGTGGGAACTTCCAACGTGACGTAAGGGGATGAGAGGAATTCGCGAATGAAAGGTTCATACGTTGTTCGCGCGTAATGGTTGGGAAAACCGTATGAACCAGAAAATGTAATACGGACTTTTGTAAACCAAGTTTTGTAATATTATCAAATTGTTTTGGCATTCCGTAATGCAATCATCTAAGTTTCCATTGGGGTGTACAAAGATGCAAGGTTCAGACCTTCTGACGTTCTGTAGATCAATGCACACGATTCAACGTTTAGAGGCAATGTTAAGTACCTAAGTGTTTTGAGAACTATACAAAAGTACGTTGGCAGTGCTCTAATCGAGATCAGCTTTTAGATTAAATACCATTTGAAGGACGATCAGTCATCAATTGTAATAAAACCATCAATAACATCATGTTTTCATACTGTTTCATGAGTATTGTAATTGAGTACGAATCAAGTACCATTACCGAGTTTGATCAATGGATCAAACTCGAGGATACCTCAAGTGTGACTCAATATCACTGAAGAAATGTTTGGCCGAAAACAATTTTTATTATCACGTCACCTCGTTAATTATCTCGTCATTTTGTATATAGCCAACCAATGTTGCGAAATGGGGCTACAGAAGTTTAACATGAAACAAAAAATTACCATTCGGGGATTGAAGCTCATTCGCCTGTTGTTTTGGGACGTGAGTTGTTCCCGCTCACGCCTATTTATTACAGACAGAAAAACAGGTGCTCGATTTTTAGTGGACAGTGGCGCAGATGTTACAATCATACTCATTTTCCTAATACTGACTATGAACAACTTTACGCTGCAAATGGTATTATAAGTATTAACTGCAAAATTTGATATTTAATATTGATATTTGATAGTTAATATTAAAGCGTTAACGTCAAAGGGTGTTTAAATGCCAAGTTGGGCGGATATTTTCAAAGGAAAAATACCAGCGCTGGGGGAACAGAAGGGCTTTGAGGACTGGCAACGAGAGGACGGTGTTGTTGTCAGGTAGACGAAGGCTCTCGAAGGGAGAAAAAGAGGGGGAGAAAATGAGAAAGAGAGTTTTTTTTCTCCTTCTGGCTGTTGGTGGAGAAGGAGAGAGAGAAAGAGAACCGTGAAATGTGAAGCTCCTGACGGGTGATGGGCTCCTAATACCGGGAGGGAGCTTGGCAGCCAGAGGCCTAGAGGGTTGACGGGTGTTTTTCACTGAAATGGTGGAGAACAAGCGAGTGAAGCGAAGGGAAGTGTTGAAGAGGGGGGACAGACACATGGGGTTGCCCCCCGCGCCGTCCACAACTAACCGTACACAATAAGGGTAGTGCCAGCTGTTCTTCTACGCCTATTGATCACTTCCCCGCGCTAAATATTGCTTATAAACCGTCATTTGTACGATACATAACGTCTTTTTTGGGAATTGAGAGTTAAAACGGGTGCGAATTAGAGTCGGCGAAGAAGAAATTGGGACAAGAGGCGTTTGTGAAAGGAGAGAGAGCCTTACCTGGCTGAAACGATGTTCGCATCAACAGAAGCCCTTTTTTCCGGCTTCTGACGGTTATTTCTTCGTTTCGACGTAAAGGCTGGAACAAAACGTAATCCAATTTCCGTTTAGGGTATCCAAAACCGGCACAGGACACGAATAAGCTACAGAGAACGGACGGGTTTGAGATGAAACATGGCAATAGCACAGGGCTATTCCAACACAACCGGATCAACGGCGACGTAAAGGCACGACGATGTTAGCAGTGTGAGGCTAAAGCCGGTACTGACGAGCTGAGGCAGATGTTTTTCTCCCTACCAAGTGCTGAGCTAGAGGGGGGGGGGGTGTTATACCCTCTCCACAGGACCCGGCGACCAATCAGAGCGCTCTAAACGCGCCCTCACTCCGCCCAAATCGTTTCTTCACTCCTCTCACTGGCGACTGTATCACCCTCGAGTTTCCACTAACCACTAACGGCCCCTAAGAACCTCTTCACAGAGTGCTGAAGTGTCGAGGACATCTGTGACCTTGAGGAAAAGGGTGCAGGTAACTTTCCGTTCGGCCCGTCAACAACATAACCTTCCTACAGGTTATCGACTTAGTTGTGTATTGATGATGTCCACAGTAAGATGCTGGACATATTAATTGAAGACCAATTCAAAGCCAATTCTAGGAATACGAAAAAGTCCAATTTTGACTTGGAGGGGGGGGGGGGAATGTAAGATTCGTCAAACTTGGAACCTCATCTTGGAGTAAACCGAACATCGTAATCATGATTAACCTAGTTTGGATTCCATGCTAGTCGTGATAATCAAGGTTACACTAATCACAATCAGCTTCACTAAACACGATTAACCCCAACATGAATGTTAGTTGGAGTGTAATAAGGTTACAACGCAAGAAGATTATTCAATTCCTTTTGTATATTTTTCTTTCAGGTATACGAGCTGAACTTCTATCCGATAAAGCACCCTGAGAACCATCTCACTCCTCTTCCTCAAACACAAATGCGAATGAACGCACTAATACACTATGCATTCCGGACAATACAGTGCTAGAAAAATGTACAAAACGAAATTACGAAAAAGCTCTGATGTTGTAGCTCAATGTAAGAAATGATGATGTAAACAAAGAAGCTGGTTAGTTCTTAATCGCGATTAATGGTCAACCAAATGTGGTGTAAAACAATAGCACTTTGGGTCATGATTAACTAACGTAAATCGCGATTTGGATCACCCAACGGTGATTTAAAATATTGGTGAAATCGGCCCTTAGTCGTAGACGGTGCACCGAGGAGCACGCACGTTCTATATAAGTTGTGACCGGTGGGGGGGGGGGGGTCCGGCGCGTCCATGTGTCTCACGTTTAAGACTTGTAATCACGGTAAATGAGGGAAACATAATAAGTAAAATCACAGTGAAATACTTAAGTTGTGACCAACTATCTAATTAAACTATTTCTATTCGTTTTCGTTCTTTCGTTCTAGATTCAGGTGAGCCATTTATTGTATACGTTGAAATATAAAACGATTTACTTTCTATAATACAATTATTGTATTATACTTTGAGCCTTTATGTAAGAAGAATTGTTATTTTCGTTTTCTTTTTTTTGTAATTTTGCTGTTATTTCATTATTTCAGTAATAAACTGCATCTTACGAAAAGAAAGATTTGTTGAGGTAGATTTGGTCTAACATCTGGAGCAAGAGAATAGCACCATTTTCTCAGTACTGGAGTGGGGGTATGTTGAGGCGTCAATTACCTTTCTAATATTCTCATTAGAGTAATGGAAAACATGGCCTGGGTCTGTCAGACCTGATGTTGGTAAACGTGTACCAAAGAAAATTAGGTGTGCACGTAGGCAATTTTTTGACTTTTTTCATCTTATATTTGCAGGTATGTCCTGCATTCCTCTTTTCATCGGCCCTGAGGCCATAAGAAAGGAGTTGCCAAGAGAGCTTCAGAGGGCCCCCCTCCAGAAAATCTACCGCCAAAAAAAAGATTCCAGTACCAAAGCCTAAACCGACGATTGGTTTACTCCACATATTCATTAGGGGATTTAGGACTCTATGCCTAGCATTCGTTATTTTTAAATGCCTTTCATTTGTTTACTTTATTCATTAGTCATTCCACTTATCCATTATTCATTTACTCCAACGTACTTCAAAGTATTTTTAAAATCTATTACTATGTAGGTACTATGAGTACAGATGTACCTAAATAAAAAATTATCTGAACAGAAATAAATTTGAATTTCGATTATCCTATTGCTCCTTCAGACCAAGCCTTCAGCCTGTCTTGTTAACTGGGAAACATGCTATCGCATATTGCAGTTTCAATCAATGACAACGACATTCTCGATGAATATGAGGTACCTACAAGACCATGAAAATGAGGAAGAAAGATTTCAAGTGGTGACATCAGCAGAACGTTTATCTTGGGAAAAGATTTGGAAAAATATGGATATCTGAAGCTATCCTGTGATTGCTTAGAAAATTGTGATGAGGTTATTTGTTTCCTACCTATGTGGAAACAAATATTTACGTTAATGGTGTTTATGAATAACTTCGGAGTTTATTGTTCAGTTGTGTGTTGGATTTGATCCTTCAGTTTTTTCTCTTTTTGTAACTAATCTTCTTGCGAAAATTTCGGGTAGGTACGTGATAAGATAAAGACTGGTAGATTCAGAAAATGCTCAATACCTATGTGATCTGCTCAAACTATTCGAGTCAAAGTTTTGTCAGTGAAATTATACATCATACATGTATTACGTAAATACTTAATAAGACTGAGATTATTTTGAATAGTTTAGTTCAGTGAAGAATATGTTCAAGTCAGCTGAGGAATCCACCCCTAGTTATTCAGCTGAGGCTGGTCCCAGCGGGTTAAATCGTCCACTCGAGTCAGCAGCAGTGGTGGAGGTGACAGGGCAAAGAGGCGAAAAGCAGGAGGACCAAAAGAGTTTGATCAACCTTCTTTTGGTCAACCTGTTCATCGCCTCTTGGTCCTGTCAGAAGAGGCCTCTGGAAGTTGAGACAGGCGGCGCCAACCGCGCAGCACATGGCGACGCTCCAGTCAAACGCGGGGCTCCAGCAGCAGACGATTCCCATTACCGCGAATAATACTTTTTGACCTTGAAACAATATCGCCGTACAGTATGACGTTCACTGGAAATTGATGTTGATCGAAATCGCGGATTCACTGATCTTTACTTCTGACACCATGTTAATAGTTATGGTATGACCGGTAGTAGTAATTTAAGACTAGTAAGTCATTCAGCATAGAAGTATTTATTGAGACGTCTGACGCACATGAACAAAGACATTGGACTGACTCGATAAAATGAGTTACATTTTCGACGCCATCTTCCAAGGCCATCTATATTAATAAGTCAAGGCTGACTCGATATACAACAGAGGAAGTAACCTGTTAAACTATTAAACATAATATGTTTATATTATATAAAACTGGCCGAAACCGAACGCCCCAGCAGTTTTTGAGTTGTCCTAAATTACAAATGTTCTGAATATATTAATGAATAATAATATATTATATTAGAATTGTATTAGAATGAGGGAATATTAATATATTATATTAATGTTCCTATATTGTTATAAATATTCCATTAATTTATTATGTTTGTGTACTGTAATAAAAATATTCATTCATATTCATAATAATATAACGGCCTTGCCATCATGCATATCCGCTGGGACGTGGACTTCCCGTTAGAGGAGGTAGTAACTCGATTTGCCAAACCGGCAACCGACTTTTAAATTTGAACCTGATGCAGTGATTGTCGTTTATTTAATTTGAATATTATATTTTATAGGGTATTTTATTTTTTCAATTGTATCTCTGGATTTTCGTTTTCAAATATTATTTGTAATTATACTTTGTTGAGCATCGAGCTGTTTCAGCGTCGGCAGGACAGAGAGCTCAAGGATGTGCCAAAGTCCCAATAAATCCGGGAAGTATTACGCACCGCGAGTGAATTCTGTGTTCCATTCCCGCCTCGAACAAATAGCGTTTTACGACTTTCGAGAAATCACCTCAACTATATTTGGAAGATCGGATAATTAACGTTCAAGAATAAAATTATGTTCAAAGGATTTACGTTCAAGTCAGCTGAGCAATCCACCCCTAGTTATGCAGCTGAGGCTGAGGGGTTAAATCAACCAATCGAGTCAGCAGCAGCGGTGGAGGTGACAGGACGAAGAGGCGAAGGCCAGGTTGAGTTAGATGTCGCGGAAAATGTATCTGGCGATGCAGAAAAAGATGACATCGAAGTTAATTTGACAACTGGAAGATAGGTAAGGCGATTCGATGAGGCAAATCAAAGCGTTTTGGAAAGGCTACTTCAAATGTAGCTATTCTCAATGCAGCCTATGAACCTGAAGCTGGTAGAAGTACAGCCCTTTCTTATACCACTAACCCCCGACGGAAAAGTAAGAAGAAAGTCCCCAAACGTAGTATTATATGCTTCAACCAAACGAAATACTAAATCAAAATTTGTAAGGTGTTCCTTGTAAGAGGGTATAAAATCATGTTCCGGGCAGAGGGTAACAGCAGAATAACAAGCTTTGTGAATTTAATTTACCATGTGTATCTGAGAAGCCAATTTTATATTTATTTTAGAAGATATTTAATTTAGTAGCAAATTTGTTCACAGCAATTGTCCAAAGACTCCTCAACGGACATCTTCGATCCTCGAATTGGATAATCATTGAGTTCATTGATGGCTCCAACGGCCGCCTCTTTAGTTGTATACTGAACATTCGTTCATAGCCCCTGTTGGCCCCTGAAAAGAGCATCAAGGACTGTGGCCCCTCGTGTTCGCACAAAAACCTGTGCCCAATGAGGATTCTAGGGATCCCATTGCCTCAAATATGTCCAGTTCAGGGGGATGGGATTCAAAAGCAACAAGGTTCCGGATTTGGAGCAAATCTCCATGACGTGCCCAAGTTGAGCTCCACCTCATTCTTCTGCGTTCCGTCGTGCTGTTCGCAACGTTTTCTCAGTCGCGAGTGCTATTTCATAGTTTCATTTCCGTGAATTTCTGCTAAATACGCAGCGCGAGTCAGGGATTCGACAGCCCTATAGTTATTTTCATTTTATTAAGTATATTTATTTCATTCATTTATAATTTTCTGTATTGTTCATTATCTCCTTTGGTTGAAAAACCTTTGTCTGTTTAGAGGGTTGTAGGATTTTTATTATGAATTTGTAGGAATTTAATTTACTATGTGTATCTGAGAAGCGAATTCTATATTTATTTTAGAAGATATTTAATTAGCGAATTTTATTTGCTGTAGAATTCTAAGCTCGTATGGCTGTATATACAATGTACAACAATATACAATGGAAAAAGTTTTCAAGGGAAAAACTTCACATCTGATCACATTTGACTTTCGGGCGACGCCTCTACTGAGAATTCAACATCAGAACATCGTCAGGTTGGCGAACCTGCGTATCGCGGTCGGTCGGTTAATTTGAGGCCAGCGGACTATGAAATTGGAGGAAGGGAACCGGAGAAGCCTTTTGATAATAACAGGGTGGGAGCCCCTAAAAGAAGAAGACGAAGAAGAAGAAGCCGATAAAATGGTGAGAGACGTATGGAGAGGGGGGGAATAGTGTTACGAGGGGGAGGGAGGGGGCGAAAGCGCTTGATGATGAGGTGGTCGCGAGGGAACGAACGGCGGGTGGAAAGGAAATGAGGGGGTTTATCGTGCAAGTGAATAGTACAAAGGGGTATGAGGGGGGTATGACGGGGAAGTACCTTCATTTTTTTTTCTCTCTCTCGCTCTCTTTTCTCTCAAACATCACCTCCAAGCGGCAAAAACCCTCTCTGGCCTTGAATGGGTGTTGGTAGAGGAGTAATGGGATGATGGGAGGGGGGGGGGGGGTTGAGAGAGAAGACGAGTTGGTACTACCCGTCTCGAAAACATACGCCCTCATCAAAAGATTTTCCCCTTCCCACCACCCACCACTACTCACAACGGGGTAACTTATCTCAGCTGTCGCTCAGTTACTTATCTCTCCCCTCCACTTCATCGCAATCACTTCCCCTTCATCACGAGTGCTTTGAGTGTCGTTCGGGCGATAGGTGGTCGTGGAGGAGACAAGTCGTACGGGAGAGCTTCCTCACCGTATTGTGAGGGGGGGGGGGGGGAACCCGAACGATATTCGTGAGTCCTCCACGTCCCACGTTTCCCTTTTAGACGCGGCACCCAATTAGGGCACGCGTCATTAATTTTGGGTGTGTCAGAAGACGCCCACAGCTCAAACTGAAGAATCGATCTCGCAGCAGCTCCGACAGCTTTGGGCCAAATTACGATTACAGAAGTACGAAAGCTTGTACGAAAGCTGTACCCACCGTTTGTGTTTTATGCTTTTATAACGGTTTTCTTACAATTTCTTTTTACAATAGGAAAATTCTGAGACTGAATAGTCTCATCACATAATTAAATCGTCAAACCCCGCCTGGCACTTTAATTATTAAAGTTATTAAGTAGTTGCTTCATCACAAGCCGTGAACGTCATCCTTAGGGGCCCCTGTCCGAGCATCGCCATCAATTAACAGGTGAGTCTCTAACTATTAATTGTGCCTCCAAATTCAAATTCTCCCTGAGCGATCAAATATTCTATAATTTAAATTAATATTGTTGTTAATAGGTAATAAAACGTTTTTCAGAACAATGAATCCCGTATCAGCTGCTACCCCTCGAGAGGTCAGGGTTTGCATTTCCCTGGAAGCAAATCCTGACATTGCCAAAGCTTCGAGGAATTGCATGAAGTGGGTGCAGACTCTAAACGAGAATGACTTGTTGTTTTACGTATTCCCTATTAAATTTCAAGACGTTAACCAATACCATAAGGATTTATCAAAACTGCCACCACTAAGGCGTATCCTGAAGTCACAACGAAAACGGGGCTCCTACCGAACCTCGGTAATAACAATCCCGTCCGAAGTAACCCCACTATATTTTAACGCCAATGGAAACTTCGTATTTCAAGCACAGGCATTGGAAAAGATAGACCTGGAGACATGGAAATCGACCTTCCGTCATCATCCGAAACCATCGAGCCCAGCAGGTAATTATAGACTGTACCTATTCTCTACAAGGAGGACCCAACCTTCCTTGTAATACATGGCATAATCGATGGATTCAGGGGCCACAAAGTAGGTAAATTATTACATATTCTTCTCCGTAATAATAGAACCGTGATAGAATTTATTTACGAGTTTCTAATCCACTAAAAGTTTCACATCCATATTATCTGTTCCGAAATCGTTATTATAACTGTTTTCTTACAATTTCTTTTACAATAGGAAAATTCTGAGACTGAATATAATCAAATCGTCACATAATTAAATCGTCAAACCCCGCCTGGCACTTTAATTATTAAAGTTATTAAGTAGTTGCTTCATCACAAGCCGTGAACGTCATCCTTAGGGGCTCCTGTCCGAGCATCGCCATCAATTAACAGGCGAGTCTCTAACTATTAATTGTGCCTCCAAATTCAAATTCTCCCTGAGCGATCAAATATTCTATAATTTAAATTAATATTGTTGTTAATAGGTAATAAAACGTTTTTCAGAACAATGAATCCCGTATCAGCTGCTACCCCTCGAGAGGTCAGGGTTTGCATTTCCCTGGAAGCAAATCCTGACATTGCCAAAGCTTCGAGGAATTGCATGAAGTGGGTGCAGACTCTAAACGAGAATGACTTGTTGTTTTACGTATTCCCTATTAAATTTCAAGACGTTAACCAATACCATAAGGATTTATCAAAACTGCCACCACTAAGGCGTATCCTGAAGTCACAACGAAAACGGGGCTCCTACCGAACCTCGGTAATAACAATCCCGTCCGAAGTAACCCCACTATATTTTAACGCCAATGGAAACTTCGTATTTCAAGCACAGGCATTGGAAAAGATAGACCTGGAGACATGGATATCGACCTTCCGTCATCATCCGAAACCATCGAGCCCAGCAGGTAATTATAGACTGTACCTATTCTCTACAAGGAGGACCCAACCTTCCTTGTTATACATGACATAATCGATGGATTCAGGGGCCACAAAGTAAATTATTACATATTCTTCTCCGTAATAATAGAACCGTGATAGAATTTATTTACGAGTTTCTAATCCACTAAAAGTTTCACATCCATATTATCTGTTCCGAAATCGTTATTATAACTGTTTTCTTACAATTTCTTTTACAATAGGAAAATTTTGAGACTGAATAGTCTCATCACATAATTAAATCGTCAAACCCCGCCTGGCACTTTAATTATTAAAGTTATTAAGTAGTTGCTTCATCACAAGCCGTGAACGTCATCCTTAGGGGCTCCTGTCCGAGCATCGCCATCAATTAACAGGCGAGTCTCTAACTATTAATTGTGCCTCCAAATTCAAATTCTCCCTGAGCGATCAAATATTCTATAATTTAAATTAATAAAACGTTTTTCAGAACCATGAATCCCGTATCAGCTGCTACCCCTCGAGAGGTCAGGGTTTGCATTTCCCTGGAAGCAAATCCTGACATTGCCAAAGCTTCGAGGAATTGCATGAAGTGGGTGCAGACTCTAAACGAGAATGACTTGTTGTTTTACGTATTCCCTATTAAATTTCAAGACGTTAACCAATACCATAAGGATTTATCAAAACTGCCACCACTAAGGCGTATCCTGAAGTCACAACGAAAACGGGGCTCCTACCGAACCTCGGTAATAACAATCCCGTCCGAAGTAACCCCACTATATTTCAACGCCCACGGAAGCTTCGCTTTTCAAGGAGAGTTACTGGAAAAGTCCGACCTGGAGACTTGGATATCGACCTTCCGTCGTCATCCAAAACCATCGAGCCCAGCAGGTAATTATGAGATGGATACGTACGTTCAGAATTCTGATGGCGCATGAGATATTTATGTAAATTATAATGAGGGTATAGATGTTACCAATTTTGAGGCGAAAGTGGACCATCTTGATTATAACAGAAGAAATGAAATTGAAAACCTGATAAATAGATATAAGGCTGTTTTCGCAAAAGACAAGTTTGACGTGGGTAGAGTAAAAGATCACGAAGCTCATATAAAACTTTTCGAACATAAGATTGTTTCCAAAAAACCATATCGTTGTAGTATTCCGGATCAATTGGAAATCGAAAACCAGATAACCCAGTTACTAAAGGCAGATTTGATAGAAGAGTCCACTTCGCCCTTTGCTTCACCTGTAACCCTGGCATTAAAAAAAGAAGATAACAATAGAAATAGATTTAGTTCTTAGCTAATAATAAAACCTACTAAATAATTTTGATGATGTGCTTACAATTCACAAAATTAAACATGTAGGTCTTCTCGTTAAAAAAAATAATTAAATATTCTGCAAAGCAATTGACACAAAGTAAATTATTACATATTCTTCTCCGTAATAATAGAACCGTGATAGAATTCATTTACGAGTTTCCAATCCACTAAAAGTTTCACATCCTTCAAGTATGTCAACTTGTTGAATGTTCATCCGTATATTTGATTCTTATCCTGTAAACCATTAGATCACATCTTCTTTATTTCAATTTCAGAAATTCCGTTAGTGACTATTTGAACAACTCTTTCTCATCGACATCTCCTCGCCATGGTTGTTTCTCAAGAACTAGTGGCTATTCTCTACGAGGAGGACCCAACCTTCCTTGTCATACTTGGCATCATAGATGGACATCTTCGATCCTCGAATTGGATAATCATTGAGTTATCCGATGGCTCTAACAGCCGCCTCTTTAGTTGAATCCGGCGAAAATTCTCATCAAGCCAACAACATAATTAGTTCCAGAGCCCTTAAATTTCGATGAGGCAATTCAAAGCGTTTTGGAAAAGGCTACTTCAAAAAGCGTAGAAATTCATTAAATCAAATCAAATTTTGATCAGATAATTTACGTTCAAGAAAGAATATGTTTAAAGGATTTACGTTCAAGTCAGCTGAGGAATCCACCCCTAGTTATGCAGCTGAGGCTGGTCCCAGTGGGTTAAATCGTCCACTAGAGTCAGCAGCAGCGGTGGAGGTGACAGGACGAAGAGGCGAAGGCCACGTTGAGTTAGATATCGCGGAAAATGTATCTGGCGATGTATTTCATCACGACTCTCTGTGATGTCCTACCAGCAAACTAAATTCAACGAGCTCATAGTCGAGACGACAAAATAATAAATTCATATAAAAATGATTAAATAAAGTCGATTAATTCGACTGGGTTCCTTTGTGCAGAACCTGAATGATAGAGATGATAAATTTCTTTTCGACATTTTTCAAGGAAGAAGGAACTCCACCACAGCCGGTTCTCAGGTTTTTCTGAAGGTTGAAAATGGAAAAATAATATCTAATCAATAATAATAATTCATTAATAATAATAATTCAAATTTGATACTTTAATTTAAAAAAAATTACATTGTGCAATTTAACATTTGAGCATTTGATTACGCGTATTTTTTATGTGCGCAGGGTGGGACTTATTTTATTTTATATCAGTCATTGAGTAAAAAAAAAAAAAAAAAAACTGTTGAAAAGTCTTGGACTGTTTGGTTCACTTGGTTTTATACAAATATTATCACGTATCAACTGATGAATTTTCTGGTGCAGTTAGTTGGGTGTACGTCTTTGGATCATTATTGCGTACAGATTCGGATACTGCAGATGGTGGACCTCGTCCATCAGTTTCATCATCGCGTGCAAGAACAGAAGATGCAATGCACGTTTCACAATATATATTCTAATAATAATAATAATGTTCCAATTCTCTGTCTTCTTTAGCAAGGAATTCAAAGAACAGACGCGTACGATTATGATTTGGCGTATTCTAATATCAAGTATGGTATTATATTATGAGGTGGAGCATTTAAATAATATGTAAGTTAAGTGCAATGTATGCAAAATCAGGTCATGTACTTATGTACTTAATGAATTTCAAAAACACGAAAGTCCTTAACTGGTCCATTACTGTATGGTTTACCCAGAAAGGAAAAACTTGTTCAGTTAGCGCCCTCCTCTCGAAATGAGCCCACGATTACGTCGCTGGCAGACAACTCGGGGAGACTGGCGAAACAGTTGGAAATCCGTTCAAGCGGAGGGTTGCGAGTGTCAAGCGCAGTCCCCACCAAGAAAGAGAGAGTGTGGACGACACTAGCGCTCCATGCGACCGAGCGGCGGCGGAAGGCGTCGCGATTAGAAGCCTCGCCGATGCCGCGGAGTGAGGAGAGTCACGCGAGGATGACGTCCACGACGATGACGAGGAGTTCGACTGGAGGGAGACGGGAATGTCAACATTGTCGAAGCAAACAATCGAGAGATTACATCAGGAGCTTCTGACGTAAGGGGAAAGCAGGAGGTCCCCTTGAGACGAATATTATTATCTATCACGACTGGGGCGGGCTGAAGGACATTAGGCATTTGATGATCTATCAATGTACAAATATTCGATACAAGTAATATTATTATGGGATGAGTCGTAAGCGTTCGCGAAGTAGAGTCTGCCAAAACTAATACTGGTGTTGGGAATACGAAATACGCCAACCTGCACTCGGAGCACGTTATGCATTAACGTGATATTCTTATCCTATTATATATTATTGTTTTTGAGTAAGTTTTACTATTAATTGTGTTTCATATTCGTTTTGAACTGAAATGTATTCTTTTGGATACTTCTTTGCAATATTTTGCTTTATTTCATTCTATTCCTTGTTTTGACGATCAGTCAGTAGTTTTATTAGTGACTTTGTGATATTTGGCATCATTTTATTGTACTATATTATAATTCTAGCGTTTTACGGATAAAAAATGTTCATCTTTTTAAAAATTACATTCTTTTATTTTCTTTAACCTCTGCTTTTTTAATTATTCTTTTACGATCAGAAACAAACACTAGGAACCTGTGATATCACAACTCGTCCGTCGTCTTCCCGCTCCGAAAAGTGAGCGACGTGTGTACGGATTATTCCCCTATCCCTTCGGACCGTTATGGCTTATGTCAAGTTGAGCGATTTTCCACGGAAGTTAACCTGTTATGCCATCGTCGCCGTATCGATGAAGTAGAACTTAGTGCCGTTCTCGGACTAGAGGAATTGGTACCCGTGTAACACAGGTAAATTTGTAACACATCCACTTCTTGTGGATGTGTAAATTTGTACAAATTTGTAACACATCCATTTCTCGCAACGAAATGCTTATGCGCCAAGCGGCGGAGCTGCACCAGCACAAGATCGTGGAGGCCAAAATCCGCATTCGGCAGGTTAGAATAGAGATGGCTCAAAGCGAGCAATTTTCATTAAAAAATAAATGAATCAAACAATCATCGTAAAAATCATTTATATGATAACATCATGAAGTAGTATTTTAAAGGACCCTTTCGTCTTCTATGGGAGTTTGATTCACACCAGCATACAACGTTCCTTCCACATAAGTAGACCTAGACTTATTGCATACGACCACTCGTTTGACTTTTGGGTATGAATACCAGTTACCTCTCTCTTCCGGACTTTCCACATTGTAATTCACCATTACTATGTCATTTTCCATGATGGTTGAGATGTTCAAGGTGTTCATTGTTATAGGTCGGATATGTTTAATATCAACCTTTGCAGTTGCTGATTGAATGTGCGTAAATTTCAATCTGTAATAAATTTTGCTATCGGATGGTGGGGATTTACCAATGTAGTTAATTTTCCCCTCAACAGCATTTGGACAATTTTTCATCTTTATAATCAACCATACATAACAAATTGTATTATTTTTAAACGTACTAAGGTGGACGCGGTCTCGTCATTTCCTGCGTAGTCAATATCATCTAACAGCAATCGGAATCTTTTACATTTTGATCGTTTTGACACATCCATGATCAGATGTTTTTCCCCAGTAAGGGAGAGATTTTCTTTTTCTCGATGAATTTTCACGGTCATCACAAACATGAGTATTAGAGGCTGAATAAACCTAGTTTCTTCTTCGCGGTTCCTTCCAGTTTCTGTTGTTTTCTTTAATAAATCGTGAAGGTTCTTTATTTTTTCACTATAAAATATCCCTTGTGATTGGTGTACTTTGTCCATAATTGGACCAGCTAATGAAGCGCCCTCTAGTGGGAGAAACCACGTTGGGCCAGTCCCCTTTTGGCAGCCGGTACGTCCAGTTCCCTATTTTCTGGCCAGTATCGCCAATTATTTCTATCATTTCCCCAATAAGGGTTGCCTGCAGGTCCCCATAGTGAAAACTCAATCTTTCAGGGTCCCTTCCATCCCTCAAGTTAGCGGATATCACGCGAGTTTCAGCCCTCTTTGGCGCCTCGAGATCCCTCGCATTCTCAATCCTACGCTGAACGTGGTGAGCAGTACAGCATCAGGTGAGCCTTTTACAGTAATTTCTGTCGGGCTTCGTTTGCTGCACGGCGATTGCAGTTGTGCTTTCACTTCCGGTTCAGCCGTTTCAAATTAGCGAAAACTTCTATAGTTACTCCGAGTTAGTGGTTCGGGCCGGTCTTCAGGCTTCCAACCTCCTTAGAAAATTTCGATTGAGAAAATTCGTATTGATTTGTCTCGTCCTCAATAATCCTCCTTCTCCTCAAGTAAAGAATGAACAACATTGGTATCTTTGTAATAATTACAAATTATTTATCTTCAGTGTCTCGCATTTTCGCAAATTTTCTGAGAATGTTTACTGCGTTTCTTGAAGCGGGCGAGAGTTTCGGTAGAATGCCGGTTTTAATAATTTTGTCATACATTATATTTATATTCCTACAAGCCGTTCAACATGAAAATAACCCTTTTACCCTTTTCATAGCCCTAAACTTTCCGAAATATGCACTTGAGTGAGAAAAATCTACATGATTACAAATGCCGAGGATCTCCTCGCGCGAGCAAGAACGCGATTCAATTTCCAGCTTGGCTGCAAAAGCCTGTAAAAACAATTTTTTATGAGGTCTTCATTGGTAAATTTGGGCTTTGTGCGCTTACGCTAATACAGGTAGCTACAGCGCTTCATTTCTCCTCATTCGATGTTTGTTGTAACCTGTAGGTTGGTTTCAGTTACTGTTGGAAAACAGTTTCCTGAACAGCACAGTTTTTGAACATACAGGATTTTGCTGCGAGCCTGTCGATACTATCGTATTGAAATTAAATTTTGCCCAAACCTGCCTCCGATAAAGTTTGATCGATTGAGGGTCTCAAAGAGGATCGAATGTAAGTTGTAAACGCTATATGTGGGTAATGCACATCAAGCCGATATGGAGGGCCGACCAATCAGGGGGCTCCTTACAGACAATAGGGGTTTCAACCTGCCATTTTACTAGCTCACCCTTCTGCGGTTGAACCCTCGTTGCCACCAGCCCTCGTCATTCAACGGCAACGCAAATTAATTCACCCCAATTTGACGAGGGGCTCTCGCTCCTCATCGATCGCATTTTTCCCCTCTTTTCAGGACTCAACCCTCAAACTGAGAGATGATAATAATATCCATAATAGGGGATGATAATATGGATATTATCCACCTCGATTCTCACTTAGAGCCAGTTGAAGAAAAAAGAGAAAAAAAACAACTCAGTAACGGAGCTGTTACCCAACCGAGGAGTTACCGATAGGTTTTCAGTAACCTTGAGGTTTGCAACTGTAGCGTGTAGCGTTCAAAAAACCATCATCGGGTGGGTTTACCGTGATAGAATCGATTATTCACGTAAACGTGCAAACTTCAATGCTAGACATGGATACTTCAAGGAAAACTTGCATTTATCAGGCCTTGGATACTATAGATCCATGAAGTTCGATTTTTTTATGTGGGTTTTCTGTGGGTTGGTTCAATTTCAGAAATTCAGTTAGCGACTATTTGAACAACTCTTTCTCATCGACATCTCCTCGCCATGGTTTTTTCAGCCATGGTTGTTTCTGAAGAACTAGTGGCTATTCTCTGCGAGGAGGACCCAACCTTCCTTGTCATACTTGGCATAATAGATGGATTCTGGAGCCATAAAGTAAATGATTACATATTCATCTCTTTAAAGTTTACTCATTTGTCCGGTTGGCATATCTAATGAGTAGTTATGAGGGCAATTCTTGGAGAAATATTCATTTTATACGGATATGTTGATTTTAATTAATATAGTTGCTTTTGAGAGTTTAGCTATCGTAAAACTGAAGACTGTTTATGGTCGCAATTTCTACTCTATGGCCCTGGTTAACAATCTAATGGATACAAGTTGGTTTCTGTAAACTGTAAAATACTCTTGTATTTCTATCGCCTGGTTACTGGTCTCAGTGAGAAAGATCTCACAAAGAAAGCAGCAGCGTACTGACTTGACTTTCAACTCAGATTTCTGTCCAATATTACCACTAAGTAACCTTTATGTAGCTCAATTATTTAACTGCTCAGAACTGAGTATCTCGATCTCCTGACATTATGTTATGACTGGCACAAAATTTTCGTCAAATTGCTATTGATCATTCTTACGTTGCAATGCGATATCCGCATTATTAGGTATCATTATTATTTATTTATTTCATTATTATCATTATTATTTCATCAGTTCTAGGTGATCCTATTGCATGTAGCAAAACGTGGCCCTCGGCCGCATTGAAGATTGCAGGAATCGTTTGACATTACTGATTCCCCTAATCATTCGCACAATGGATGAAAATAAGGTAAGCAGTGTCCCTTCTTTAATACAGATCTCTTTGTCAACAAGTTCGAGCAGTCATTTCGAAAGTTATTTATTACTGAAGTTTCCTTCCCTTTAATATTTCTTTATTTGCGCCAAGTAATCATATGTATACAAAGTGAATACACAATATTCATTTAACAATTAACTCAAGTGTTAGCTTCCTGTTCCTTATATCCTACGATTCTTCGTACGATTGTTTATTAACCCATGAAGGGTCTAAATTCATCATCAGACGACACCAAGACAGGAGCAATTTTCGGGGTATTTTGGATTTTTCGCCGTCAACATGGCTGTACTGTCCTTGGACGAACCATCTTCAACAGTGTCATGGATTACGAGCATCTATGCACGGTCAATGTGCCTAGGTAATTGGGTTGGCATACTGCCCAAGTAATTAGGTTGGCAACCTTGGATTGTCTCCTTCGCTAAATCAATCCGAAAGAATTATTCACGAAATTTTTCACACTAGGAATTTAAATTGTGCGAAATGTGGGGAAGTATTTCAAGATATATTAAAAAAGTCAAACTAGTTTGCGATATGACAGACAGAGAACATAGGGCTCAGAAAAAGATATGGAGGAGGAAAAGCTTATGCTTTATATGGAGGAGGAAAAGCTTATGCTTAAAGCTTATGCATAAAAGCGAAGAAGGAAGCGAAGAGCGAATGAAGAGGGGAATTCATTGGATATCCCTCAGTCGAATTCAAAAGTCCCTTAAGCAGCGAGGGAGAAAGAAGGTTCGCCGTGATAGATCAAAACTGATGAAGCAGAACCAGAAGCTGAAGGAGGAAGTTGCCAAATTGAAGAGAGTTACTGAACGTCTTAGGAAGAGGCAGTATAGACTGCAAACAGTTCGCATGCGTTATTTTACAGGTTACGTTTTTTTCGGTTATCTCATAACCGAAAAAAAACGTAACCTGTAAAATAACTGAACATATGAAACGCCAAAGTAAACGCTTGCATACGAGTCTGCAACACATTGAGACATTTCCATGTTGTGTGCAAACAAACTTCGTATCAAGTCATGCGCATATCATAATTCGAATTTAGAGTTCCCTCAAGAGTTTGTATACCGAGTATCAGCTTTCTAGGATGATCAGGGCCGAAACTAGGAAGTAATATCAAACTGTAAAGTACCTACCTAATTCCAATAACGAACAACTTCACTTCTGATGGTCATAATCATCATTGTGGCGACTTGGGACAATTTTCGTGAGCAAATTTCGTGACGATTTTTGGTTTATTATCTTCGATAATGAACCATTGGAATCGCCCAAAGAAAAAATTTTTTTAACCCCCCCTCAAAATTTGTTGGTTTACGTTTCAAGATACGTAGATTCAGAAAATCGAATAAAAAAAAATCCGTCCGTCCGCCGTACGCCGTACGCCGTACGCCGTCCGCGCCACTTTGCCCAGTTAGCGTTGAGTTAAAATTACGAAATTTTTTTTATGGGTTTCGACCAACCCCACAATGGTCCTCGAAACTTTTCATAACCCTAGGTCAAGGGGAAGGGGTTCAAAACGAATTTTGAAAATTTGAAAATCTCATATCTCGAAAAATTCATATAGAACGGTATATTTTTTATTTCATATTTAGATAGAGTTTGTTCCGTAGAATTTTTTAAGACCATCCGCAGCTTTGTACGACCAGCCGTTCGTTCACAATGAGGGCTCAAAGATTGTGCCTCACAACACGATCGTGTATCAAACTGTTGAAATACAGGTCCATTTTCATACTAACAAGCTCTTTGGAACATCATATGGCTTAAGTGATGTCGAGTTTGTTGTTCTGAGGTGCGTTTCGTGCTACGGAAATGAAGGTAATTTCGAATGTTTGTTGGTAGGTACTTCTTTTATAGAAAAATTATTACCGACGTAGTATTAAAAACCCCAGAATTATATCGAATTAATTAATCATAATTAATAACAATTATTATTAATAATAAATACGAATTATTAATACCTAACAATAAATTATAATCATTTTCACTAGGTACTTGATAAAATTGTTAATAATTAGTGATAATTGATAATAATAATTAATCTAACATTTAGGATCTAGACATTTAGACCTAGTGATCTAGACAGAAGGGTGAACTGTACAAAGAAGATAATGAACCGTTGTGTCAAGAATTTGCAGAGTTTTTTGTTTGTGTGCCATAGCAAAGACATAACAAACTGTAAAGTACCTACCTAATTCCAACTTCACTTCTGATGGTCATAATCATCATTGTGGCGACTTGGGACAATTTTCGTGAGCAAATTTCGTGACGATTTTTCGTGATGATTTTCGTGACGATTTTTTTGTTATGTGCCATATGAAACATGAAAATGTCAAAAAGATAAGCCACGAACTAGTGTGTAAATTAGATTTATTATGTCATATTTGTGGTAGACGATTATCAGCAGCCCTTTTTGAATCTCATAGAACATTCTACTCCACAGTGGTTGAAGACGCCAAGGATATGCATGAAGAATTCATTAAGTACCTCAATTGTTCTACTTGGCCCACTCAAATGGATGAAATAGACAAATTTGAATAGATGATTGCTGGCAACAATCCTTCTGATCCGGTGCTCATGTACCCTTCTGTGTCAGTAGAACAGTTCGTGCCAAGTTTGATTGCTTTCTATTCATTTGAATTCGTTTAAACTTCTTTAAATATTAAAATTGCGCAGTTGTGGTTGTGAAGTTGGAACTAGTGTGTAAATTAGATTTATTATGTCATATTTGTGGTAGACGATTATCAGCAGCCCTTTTTGAATCTCATAGAACATTCTACTCCACAGTGGTTGAAGACGCCAAGGATATGCATGAAGAATTCATTAAGTACCTCAATTGTTCTACTTGGCCCACTCAAATGGATGAAATAGACAAATTTGAATAGATGATTGCTGGCAACAATCCTTCTGATCCGGTGCTCATGTACCCTTCTGTGTCAGTAGAACAGTTCGTGCCAAGTTTGATTGCTTTCTATTCATTTGAATTCGTTTAAACTTCTTTAAATATTAAAATTGCGCAGTTGTGGTTGTGAAGTTGGAATTCAACTAAAAGAATTCTTGTGTGTGTTATTGTGATTGACTGTAGCGAGGACTTCGCGTCGTCAAACACCACCTTCACATCGTTATCTACGCGTTGCCTATCAGTAAATCGTTACAAAAGTGAAGTACTACAAAATTGCACGTTAAATTAACATTCACCTTTTTTTTCAAGTCCTTTCAGGTGATTTGCAATCCTGAACCTTGTAAATTATTTAATTTAATAAAGCACTTTATTCATGCATTCATTGGTATCATTGTCGCTATCCAAGCTCCAATATAATAATTAACAATTAAACATTTTTCAGAATAAAAGAAAAGGTAAAAACGTCCCACGCTTGAGACGGTTAGGTAGGAGTGATTTGCCTTTTTTTCCTTATTATTATATTTTATTATTATATTTATTATTTTATCATTATAGGTCGAAATATTCAAGTTTCCGAAAAGGGGCTAGAACCATCTAGTACCAAACAACGCAGATTCGTTTTGTTCGTCACGAATACGCTACCTTTTCTAGCAATCGTTTACGTATTTCTGATGACTGCAGACCACTTATGAATGCATCATGAATCATGTCATTACAGTTCATCTCGGCCGCAACAGCTCTAAAATTGCATTCGTTGCTGAGTGTTTTGAGCGACTGAATGAACTGATATTGATCATGGAGGGATGTATAAGATAGGGGGGCGTGGCCTAATTGGTAAACGTCAAAGTCCAGGGCGTTTAATACACCCCTAATTACCAACATCAAATACACCAAGAACACGGTAAAATTCGATTAATATTTGACTGTTTCAAGCACAATTTTGTTCTTGGACGGATCCCAAGATCTAAGCGTTGGTCACGATTACTGAATGAAGTTACACGGACGTGAGAAAGGTCCAGGGCGGCCTTTGACAAAGAAGATTTGATCTGTGAAAGAGTGCACAACATGGGAGGAGACAGGGCTTTTACATACCCAACCGTCTTCCAATTTTGATACTGTTCCAAACACACCCAGAGGTCGTACTTTTTCAGTATGACGGAAGAAGTTTCAGAGTATGTCTATTTTCTAATATTGCATTCATTGCTGAGGGTTTTGAGCGACTGAATGAACAGATCAATGGACTCATCGTGGACTTTCCTAGTCAGCAACAAAAATTGCGCTAAAACTTCATTTTTCGCTTGAATGCAGAGCTTATTGAGAGTTCCGATGGCTGATGCATTAATACTTAGTTATCTAGACAGAACCGTGATCTGTACAGGTAATAAATCGTTATGCCCAGAATTTGTGGAGTTTTTACCTCAGTAGATAACGACCCATTTATCACCCAAAAAGATTCATTAAAGGGATTCACAGTAAAGCAGGAAGCAATGTTGTGAAGCCCTTGTAAAAATAAAGTAGATGGCGCCTTAAAAGGGATTGACTTTGTTTTTATCGAGGGCCTTTCCGGCGAACTTTCTCGAGCGAGATTAAAATGGAGGACCAGTCTCTCCCCTTTGAGCTCGTAAAAACAACTCCCTCCTATAAAGGAAACATCTGGCCACCCCCACGCTCGGGCCTGGGTCTCAAGCGATATTTTATGCTTTACACGGTCCAGGTAATAATCCCGAGGGTCCTAACAGTAGCGCCGTTCAAGTGTCTCGGCAGCCGCCTAAGAATAATGTGGTTTGGATGACTTCATAACTTCGCTGCGACGAGTTCATCGAAGAAAGTGTGTTCCAACGATAAAGATATCCACGGGCGGTCTGATTCAGGCAATGGGTGTTGAATATACTCTTATAAGGTTGGGCTGATTACTACGGTCAAAATGTCATCGTGGTTTTCACTGGGGTAGAAGACGTTTTAACTGCCAAGCGTTTTGGGCATGACTTCGATAGGTGCTAAATGGAAATATCGAGCGAAGGCTTTCCTTATGAGGCAACTTGGGGTATTTACATTCAATGCATGCATATAACGCATTATGTACTGAGACCGCCGGCGCCCAACATGGTACTTACAGGCAGCAGAGTACTCTGTGTGCCATGAGGGCACACGTTTTTCTTACGCAAAATACGCGGTAGGTAGCTTTGAAATATAATTATAAAATGTAATTCCAATATTTAAAGGGTTATTTGGCTGATGCATTGGATCTGAGACCACATTCACTTTTAGGGAGTTATGATATCGGGAAACGGAGGACAAGGCTTGGGGAACCAGAAGAACCCGACGAATATCCAGGCCTTCCTTCCCGACTATTACTGTTGCTGATGAAATAATGTCTTCAAGTTCTTTATTATGTCTTAATTCTGTCTTTCACTATATGAATGGTTTTAGGTTCTTAATCACGAAACGTCGGACCGCCCCCAGAGTGATCCTCAAACGAAGTGCAAGTTCACGGTCACTTTTGAGAAGGGCTGGGGAATCCAACAAAGACCAAATCGGTGACCCATTAGGATGGGTGACATCAGAGGAGGACGATGTCATCAGGTTTACTACTGTCCACCCGGTTTGTATTTATTTTTTACATATTTATTTCTTCATTTTTATCCATTCATTTATTTATGTTTCATTTATTTTTACCGTGGGGGTGTTAGAGACGTCCGACCGTCCCAACAAGGACCAATTCGGTGACCCGTGCTGTAGTAGTGCACTTCAGGAGGCTAATGCCAGTAGGATCCCACAAAGCTGATCATTAGGATGGGTGACATCAGAGGAGGACGATGTCATCAGGTTTACTACTATCCACCCGCTTTGTATTTATTTTTTATATATTTATTTATTCATTTTTATCCATTCATTTATTTATTTTTCATTTATTTTTACCGTGGGGGTGTTAGAGATGCCCGACCACATTTTACAACTGTAGTCTGAAGGCAGTTGCGTGGAATGAAATCGGGGCTGCTCTCCATCGGTCGGTTGTTCAAATTAAAAGAAAAACACAAACGGTGGATACACCGTCACAACAAAGACCAAATAGGGGACCCGTGCTGTAGTAGTGCACTTCTGGAGGCTGGTCCCAGTAGGATCCCACGAAGCTGATCATTAGGATGGGTGACATCAGAGGAGGACGATGTCATCAGGTTTACTACTGTCCACCCGATTTGTATTCATTTTTTATATATTTATTTATTCATTTTTATCCATTCATTTATTTATTTTTCATTTATTTTTACCGTGGGGGTGTTAGAGATGTCCGACCGTCCCAACAAAGACCAATTCGGTGACCGTGCTGTAGTATTGCACTTCAGGAGGCTGGTCCCAGTAGGATCCCACAAAGCTGATCATTAGGATGGGTGACATCAGAAGAGGACGATGTCATCAGGTTTACTACAAGCATACCTATACTGTCAGCTCAATTTTTATTCATTTTTTATATATTTATTTTTCATTTATTTTTTATATGGTTATTAATTAGTCAGAATTGCGATATTGCGATACTGTTCGCGGTCCGAAATTTATAAAACTTGAAATTTCGAAAAATTTCCATACCAAAATCCTATATGAATGGTTTCAGGTTCTTGAACAAGAAAGATGTCCAACCAGCACAAGCCCGCAATTGGGGACCCCTGCTGCAGCAGGGGACTTCAGGAGGCTGAGGAGATGTAAGTAGCTTACTGGATTTTTATCCATTCATTTATTTATTTTTCATTTATTTTTACCGTGGGGGTGTTAGAGATGCCCGACCACATTTTACAACTGTAGTCTGAAGGCAGTTGCGTGGAATGAAATCGGGGCTGCTCTCCATCGGTCGGTTGTTCAAATTAAAAGAAAAACACAAACGGTGGATACACCGTCACAACAAAGACCAAATAGGGGACCCGTGCTGTAGTAGTGCACTTCAGGAGGCTGGTCCCAGTAGGATCCCACGAAGCTGATCATTAGGATGGGTGACATCAGAGGAGGACGATGTCATCAGGTTTACTACTGTCCACCCGATTTGTATTCATTTTTTATATATTTATTTATTCATTTTTATCCATTCATTTATTTATTTTTCATTTATTTTTACCGTGGGGGTGTTAGAGATGTCCGACCGTCCCAACAAAGACCAATTCGGTGACCGTGCTGTCGTATTGCACTTCAGGAGGCTGGTCCCAGTAGGATCCCACAAAGCTGATCATTAGGATGGGTGACATCAGAAGAGGACGATGTCATCAGGTTTACTACAAGCATACCTATACTGTCAGCTCAATTTTTATTCATTTTTTATATATTTATTTTTCATTTATTTTTTATATGGTTATTAATTAGTCAGAATTGCGATATTGCGATACTGTTCGCGGTCCGAAATTTATAAAACTTGAAATTTCGAAAAATTTCCATACCAAAATCCTATATGAATGGTTTCAGGTTCTTGAACAAGAAAGATGTCCAACCAGCACAAGCCCGCAATTGGGGACCCCTGCTGCAGCAGGGGACTTCAGGAGGCTGAGGAGATGTAAGTAGCTTACTGGATTTTTATCCATTCATTTATTTATTTTTCATTTATTTTTACCGTGGGGGTGTTAGAGATGTCCGACCGTCCCAACAAAGACCAATTCGGTGACCCGTGCTGTAGTAGTGCACTTCAGGAGGCTGGTCCCAGTAGGATCCCACGAAGCTGATCATTAGGATGGGTGACATCAGAGGAGGACGATGTCATCAGGTTTACTACTATCCACCCGCTTTGTATTTATTTTTTATATATTTATTTATTCATTTTTATCCATTCATTTATTCATTTTTCATTATTTTTACCGTGGGGGTGTTAGAGATGCCCGACCACAATTTACAACTGTAGTCTGAAGGCAGTTGCGTGGAATGAAATCGGGGCTGCTCTCCATCGGTCGGTTGTTCAAATTAAAAGAAAAACACAAACGGTGGATACACCGTCACAACAAAGACCAAATAGGGGACCCGTGCTGTAGTAGTGCACTTCTGGAGGCTGGTCCCAGTAGGATCCCACGAAGCTGATCATTAGGATGGGTGACATCAGAGGAGGACGATGTCATCAGGTTTACTACTGTCCACCCGATTTGTATTCATTTTTTATATATTTATTTATTCATTTTTATCCATTCATTTATTTATTTTTCATTTATTTTTACCGTGGGGGTGTTAGAGATGTCCGACCGTCCCAACAAAGACCAATTCGGTGACCGTGCTGTAGTATTGCACTTCAGGAGGCTGGTCCCAGTAGGATCCCACAAAGCTGATCATTAGGATGGGTGACATCAGAAGAGGACGATGTCATCAGGTTTACTACAAGCATACCTATACTGTCAGCTCAATTTTTATTCATTTTTTATATATTTATTTTTCATTTATTTTTTATATGGTTATTAATTAGTCAGAATTGCGATATTGCGATACTGTTCGCGGTCCGAAATTTATAAAACTTGAAATTTCGAAAAATTTCCATACCAAAATCCTATATGAATGGTTTCAGGTTCTTGAACAAGAAAGATGTCCAACCAGCACAAGCCCGCAATTGGGGACCCCTGCTGCAGCAGGGGACTTCAGGAGGCTGAGGAGATGTAAGTAGCTTACTGGATTTATATTCAATTTGTGTGTCCGTCACTCAACCACTAACCATTCGATGAATAGTACCATGGGCATGTTCAAGGAACCCTGTATGAATTAACCCTGTATGAATTTAATCCACACGGAAGCTTGAGCTATTTGAGGCAAAAACCGATGGGGAATACGGAAACCATTTACTGTGCTACACAGTAAACACTTGAATCACTCTCAGGGTTAACTCCGGTTTCTTGAACTCGCCTCATTGCATGTATGGGAACATGATTTTTTATGTGGATGCATTTTGAGTTGTACAGGAATCCAGGGCCGTCGCGTGGTTTATTGGCACCCTGGGCGAGATGTTGTCAGATCTGCATCCCCTCTACTAGAAGCAACTGCTGAAAGGAGCCCTAACTTTCATTTTACGGGGTCCCAATATACGGAAATGCCAAATAGCCATCCTCTCGATGAAATACTTTTTAGGTCTGGCGTACGTTGTGAATTCTTCAACATTGGACCGGGTCACGCTTCCATATTCCTTGAATTCATTTTACCACCTCCGATTCCGTTTGCCATATGCGGTTACCTTCACAGTATTTCTGTACGAGATTGCATACTTTGCATCCCACATGAAATTCTGCCTGCTATCCGTAAGTTGTTAACAACAGTTCTCGCCGTTAGAGTCGATCATCTGTCATTCGCCATATTAAATAGCCAAAACATGCCAAGTGGTGAAAGCTTACCACTCATGTTTGGAAGCTTTTGGAATCATTTTTCTTGGATTCGGAATTCCTCAAGTACAGCTCCAACAACGAT
This sequence comes from Stenodema calcarata, assembly GCA_963920205.1. Classification (NCBI taxonomy): domain Eukaryota; kingdom Metazoa; phylum Arthropoda; class Insecta; order Hemiptera; family Miridae; genus Stenodema; species Stenodema calcarata. The sequence goes on along the minus strand of OY986051.1, from coordinate 4,408,608 downwards.
TAATATGGATGTTATACACCAAATGAAACACCAACTTTCAACATCCTCAAGATTCCAACCATTAGAAATTTGCAGCAGGTTCTTATCTCTTCTACTACAAGCGACAGAAATAGCTCAGAAATAGCTTTTCTGAGATGCTTGAGGATGAAGGAGACGACATTTACGATCGAATAGTGACTGGGGATGACACTTGGGTCTTCCACAATACCCCAGAAACAAAAAGACAGAGTATGGTCTGGAGAGGTCCCCAGAAAAGAGCACACAAAAAAGCCAAAATTACGACGTCCGCTGGAAAGATTATGGCCACGGTTTTTTTGGGTAATGAGATTATACTCGGTTTCTGCGCTTGCGCGAACTATATTAGCAATAATTATTATTACAGCTCGAAATTAGCAAAGCGAGAGCTGAGTCATTCCGTTCGCCTTTTGTTTTCATCTATTTTAACCTCTTTTTTCAGATGTTCCTTTACTTCAATTCATTCTTCTTCCAAAACGTGTGAGATTTTAATATTACTGTTCATATTTCTAAAATCATATTTTCAGTTTCATCAAAGTACAGTACTAAGTTGTACAAAACAGCTTCAACTGTATATTTTCAAGTTAATTCTCAAGGTTTCAGTTAAGTTTTTGTAATTTTAAAGCATAAAACCACCCTATATTCGAAAACCCGGATTTGATGATCATTCTGATGAGGTCTGGTCCCAATTAATCCGGATAGTCGTCTACTGTACTGGCGTGTGTCCAGATGTTCATTGAATATTGTGTCCTGATTTCTGTGAGGAGACAATGGAGGAGTGACGGAATTTGATTGAACGAAATCGGCATGAATCATGATCAGTTAATGCCAAGGAGTTGAGGATGAACGTTTTGCACGTATAATTTCCAAGTTTCGTTAACTCACGTAAGTAAAGACAGTCGATCGTCTCAAGTGAGTTCTGAACATTCGCGGAATCGACTCGTTATGGAACCTCATTGAAAATGATGAGTGTGAGAGAAAGAAAATTACTATGTGAGAGAAGAAAAGTCGGTAGCGGACTACTGTGCAAGCGTTTGAGATCCACTTCCGACGGGCCGACCTTGCTTCGGATGTTTTCGGAACGAGTAGTAGCTGGACATTAGAAAGCAAGCGATAATACTGCCAGCTTGTAGGTCATTCCCTTTTAGACTCAAATATATCCGCTATTGTTTAACTCTCCCTAGCGTTTCCGGCTTTCAATTGCTAATCTACTGGTTGAGTGTTAATCGAACCGATGCCTTCGGCCAACGTCGACATCGTTCATTTAGCGTAAAAATGCTTAATAAACGTTAATGAAGCCATTTTGACAACTACGAAACTCTCAAATACTTTGACTGTGAGTGGGACCTCACATTGTATATCGATAGTCAGCTGGAATTTGATGTCAAATTTCATGAGAACGTTAAATGTAAACGATCATCGACAAAATATTCTTACACTATCCCCTTTCTTTATAAACTTGTAAAAAGAAGTACGCTATAAGTTTGAACCTGATTGGCCCCGCCAGCATAAGCGATTCACTAGTAAACCTCAATATTCATAAGTTTCTGAACAATAGCGTTATCATCATCATCACCGCATTTGTGTACCAACGTAATTCTTACATTCATAAGGTTTGGCACCAGGACTTGCTCTGGAAGCTCAAAGCCCTCCTTCTCTTCACTTGCTATCTGACAAGTGTCCTAGTTCAGGATTCAGGGGTTCAATCCACACTCCATCTTCTATAACAAGACAGGCCTGTTATTGGATCGCCAATGTCATCCATATTCGATTGTGATGATTCGCATGAGAGTCAAATATTGGACAAAACCCCCAAGTTAATTTTGGTTAACATGACCTAGGTCGGTGTGAGAACTGAAGTGGAGGGGAAATTTTCAGTTCACGACCTGGAGCGCTGGAACGTCTTTTCGGCTCTTATGTGCAAGGTTACACTAAGTGTATGCTTGTCTTGTACAAGTCTTGTATGCTAAACAGTTCCACAGTCATGCAGCATGGCTATAAGAGCGAATTTCGAAGAAATAATTTGTTTTTATTTGAAATGCCTCCTGTTCAGTTTTCAACATGTTTTATTTTCATCAACGAATAATAATTATACGGCTTTAGCTTTTGCTATCCGCCGGGGTCGCGCGTCTTCACCATCGAAACAATTTTTGAGTACCACAAGGACATACGCAAACACACATAGACGTAAATAAACAGATGAGTTGGCGACTTGCAATATATAAACGTCGCTATATGAGTTGTGATACATGAAACTTTTATCAATTCATATTAATTTCCAATTAATTATTAGGTAATAATAATTTGTTTTTATTTGAAATGCCTCCATTTTACTGATTTTATAACAAATTTCGTCCCCTTTTTTGCCGAGTGACACATCAGTTTATGAATTTTTCAACGCTGAACACGACGGTGAAGTCAGAATTGTAGTATCTCATTTCTTTATGCGAATGTTGGACCAAGAACAATGACTTCCTTTTCTTCAAAGATTCGCTAAAAGACATTCCAAACAGACAGGAAAATAAAGCTTAATTCGGGTAGAAATAGTAGGTAGGTAGGTTTTTTTGCAATGGGATATTTGCATGGGATTTTTGCGTTTTAGATCTCAAAATCCAGCGTCGTTGGAATCTACCAGATACCTATTTTCAGCTCGAAAACGGGTGCATCTTTTTGGAAATAGAATTATAGAATAATCATGCTAATTGCCCATTGACAGTTGAAATGAACGTTCGCGTTAATTTACAGTAGGTTACGGAATATTCTGAACTTTTCGCAACCCTATTCAAGTCACCTTCAAGAAAGTTGCTCAGTACCTACGTACAACCATTCTGACAGATTCACTTACATGTTGGTGTAAGTTTTTTATTGCCTCCTGTCTCGTGGTGGCAACAATGGCTTCGAATACCGCTGCTACCTTGTCAGCGACTGGTCTACTAACACTTGGTCATCAAACTGCCAATCACTTCGAAAAACCGCTTATTTTTCTGAACCTCTCTTTCCTCGAATGGGAATTCGTCAACATTGGAGCTGTTGTCCCAGCTCTGATCACCAATCAACGCACTCACAGCGAGAATTAGCGTTGAATCCATCCGTCATGCCAACGACAGAGCGAGAAGATGGGCAGGAATGTTCACCGGTTCGCGTGAGATCCAAGTGAAAAATAATTAATCGGGAGGTAATACACGTTGAGCGAGGTTATCTTTCCAGGTTCAGTTCGCATACGAGTAAATCGGACAAATGTCTATGTAAGGTCTAGGTAATGGAGGACTCAACTACAAGCTGCGTAAGGCCCAGCCAATAAAGTAAGCTGAGTTGCTACAATCATACCTCACTAATCGTTATTTCAGGATAAAGTAAGATGATGCCTTAATGAGTTATTAGAGTTATTACTTGGAGCAATGAAAATCTTTGAGAAAAAAATGCTAGTTGCTCCATTTTACGTGTCTATAAGAACTATTCACCACGACCTGGGCATTTCGCCGGAGATATGATGAATTCCCTGCTTCCCTACCAAACCAGCCGACTCCCCTAGTAAACACATTTGGCACTCCCTATCCATTTTCCTCGGTTAAAACGTCACTGATTACTTGATTGGCTAGCCAGCAATAAGTGAAAATGTGTACTGTTGTGTAAACATTTATTATATTGTGTAGACATTCTCATATTTAATTGCAACCCTCCAACGTAATCACGCCGCTTAAGTGGTTCTACTGAGTGCACTCAAGCGCTCACGCCCCTTCCGTGAATATGATTCCCATGTAAATTGTTGTAAATTTCTGGATGAAAAAGGTTATTTAAACAAAAAAATCATATGGATTTCCTACATGCCTGATCGGTATGATTTTCGGATTGATAATCAGAAGTGTAAATCATCTCGCAATGTGCAACATTCCTACATTTCAATACTTCCCTATATTTACAGTATACTTGTAGATAGTTATTCAGCGGTATTTCCACATCCATTGAGCGGTCTATACATGTGTAAACTGCAATAGGTACCAATATTTGTTAGCCTATAGACATATTTTTACAACATTTTACCCACCACTACATTTATAAAATAACGTTATGATGCCGCATGTATTCTAAATTATTTTCTCCTTGGTTTCAACCAGTCTTGTTATCACAACAGATTTATTGCGACTCCAAAATTTTAAGAAGGGCGTCACCAGTAATTCCTGCATTATTCAATAATAGAGTGGGCTTTCTAATGAGAAAAAACATCAAAATAACTCACATTCAACTGCCGTGTTTCAGGTAGATCACTGGTTGCCAAAATGCACACAATGCAAATCACTGTCTGTGATAAGGATGGGGTTGACGGTGTAATGCCGTGTTTCCGGTCGGTTCTATTCCACGGGTTTCGTTCAATTCTGTATCCTCGATGAGTCTGCCACACGTATATATTCATTCCACCTTCGTCGACTGCGTTACTTGAGTAGATGATACGGAGAGAACGCCGAAGAATCGTACCATTTTGGGCCTAACACAAACACACATCTCCAACACACCTTCATGTGTTGGGATGAGTGCAGCGTTAACGTATTTCGGGAAAGATGCTGTGTGGCAAGCATCGTGAGTGACCTAACCGTTTTGGGCAAATCAAAAGATGTTATCGAGAAAATGAAACTTGGGATAACTGGGTTCAGCTAAGGAGCTTTTGAGGGTTGTGGGGGAAAAACATTACAATACATAATATGTATTGTAATTTGTCCGAAAATGCAGGCGTTACAATGGACGACGCCCGACTATGAACGTCACATTCGCGTGTTTTGATAACCAAAAATTATGTGAAACCAAACGAGAAATAATGATGTTGAATGGACAAATTACAATACTTCATTCTGAGTTTAACGGAAACAAAAAATTAACTCCTCAATATTCAATTGAAACGCAAGAAATGTAAGCATTGAGTTCTACTAAATGCATTTACGAGTAAATCCTCTCTAATAAAAGGGAATAACATTTGATTCAGTCGTAAAGTGGGGCAACGCCACTTGTAGAATGAGTTCAGGTAACCAGATGTTCAATAAGCAACAAATATAGTAGCAGGCAGTTTTCCACTGTAGAACCACCATAAACCTCAAGAATAAAATGTATGCTGTTTGTTGGGATTCAATATCAAACTGGAATGTTGCAGAAGGCGGTAAAATAGTACACCAAACGTTTGAAATGCGCGAAATCATTTTAATGCGTTTTTTTTAATGACCTAAATTGGTGAGTAGTGGTACCTGTTTCAAGCAGCTCCACGCGATATTCTGCAGCATTTTAGAGGGCATAAATAATTATTATTTGCTTTCTCACTATGTAAAATCTTCGTCTGTAGGTGACGACCTATATTGGATAAGGGAATGCCAAAATGAATAAAATAGATGTGACATGGGTGTCTTATGGCTGAGGGAAATTTAAAAATTAGCGTGATACAAAAAAATGTGACGTTTTTGGGCAATTCCCGTGGTGGTAGAGACTAGAGATTTGGCAAGTAGTCTCCTTAGGATTTACACTTTAAGCAGCATGGGGCCAGGATCAGTTGAGCTAATTTCTATGATATTCACACTATGACGCAGTGATTTGGCATACAGCCCGTTAGGATTTTAACATTACGCTGCCCAGGCCGCGGATCAGCTGAGTGGCTCCTAAAGCTAATTTCTATGCTATTCACACTGTGCAGAAGTAATTTGGTTTGTAGCCTCCTTACGACGTACACCTTGAGCAGAATAGGCCCAGGATCAGCTGAGGAGCAAACATCTCCACATATAACAGACATATCCATGATTGGATATTTTTCCCAGTAAAGGAGAAATTTCATAAATAAAACCGGTGAAAGTATCACGTATGAAATCCGTGATGTATCAATCATAATAGATTAATACAAAATAGTCGGTAGCTATACGTCGATTAATTGGGGTCACATAATCGATTATCCGATCAATCTACCTACCATCCTGTACGATCCTATAGAGAACCGCCTTCATGAACGTCTTACGACCAATCCGTTGCTAGGTAAGTGTTGCATTTCATAAGCGTCAGAACTATAATGTCCTTGGGACCTCCGGGTCTACCGTCACACTCCTTTTTTCTTTCATGTCAGGAGAGGGTGAACTAATCTGTATAAGCTTCTAGTTTACCACCCACCTCCACAGTAACAACTGGAAAAATAACTCTTAACAACGGTGGACAAAGAAGATGTGATCATGTCGTAGAGAGCCCAGGGGATTTTAGATGTCCGGTGTTTGTAAAACCTGAACAAAGAGGGGAAAGAGTGGACACCCGCCGTATCAGTATACAGCAGCTCTCTCGTCCTTTTATGACGGTGAAAAGGGAGATAGGATGTCCCGATGCCCGGGAGCAAAGGGAGAAGGGCGTTATGCTCTCAACCCTCCCTTTAGGGCTCACCTCGTTTCATCAAAAGCGTGTGATGTTGATAATGGAATCATTTGCAGCTACATAACTCCTGACCCCTCACCGTTCCCTAGGAGTTGCGGCAAGGAGATTCGAGGGCTGTGTGGTTGAATTGGTTAGGGTGGGGTGAGCTGAAAGGGACGGGAATCGATCCCAGTTCCCTTCTCTCTCTCTCTGATCTCTGAACGCTCTTCTGTAAATCACGCATCCCTCTCCTTCCTTTTACAACCGCAATATCCTCCTCTAATTTACAGAGGCTATCACAGCTCCAAACTGCTGCAAATCATTTTATTTCACAACATGAAATAATAACGTTGAAAATCACCTGTTCACTAATCTCGTGGAACACCGAAGAACATCATGATTCTGATAAAGCTATGGGTTAGGTACACCTCAAGCAACACACCACTAACAATTAGAGGTGTTTTCGGTCCAAAATTTATCAAACTCGAGTTTCCGAAAACTAATTTAAAACTCGAAAAATTGACATCTCGATATAATTGAGATAGAAGTTCAAATTTGCAAAAAGGCTAAGTTCGTAGATGGGCAGAATCGGGCCCCTCCGGGGGTTTTTAGGAGGGAAACATTGCCCATAAATTCCCAAAATGAAATAGTATAACAGGTGTCATTTTAAAGGTAATTTTCACGATGGTGAAATCAGCAATGGTCGCCTTTTCGACTTCACCGTCGAAAACCCCGTAAGCTGAATAGGGGTGGGGGTTAACTCGGCAACAGGAGACAAAATCTGATATAAAAACCAGTAAAATAGAGACATTCAACATTAATTATTTTATCAAAAATTTTCGCTAACAGCCATGCTGCATCACTGACGAGTTTTTAATAGCTTCCTGGTTACGTGTCTGTGGGAAAATTCTTCTTTTAGGCATAACTCCATGCCTCTGGTCGATGCAAAACTGTAGTTTAAAACATAGTTTTAATAGAAACTTAGGTATTTGATGAAATTTCTTTCAGTTGCCCCAATTTGTGAAGTACCAGTTAGAAATGCTTTTCGTCCAGGTATCACGGTTCTCTCTGTACCTTCCCTTTTCTCATTTTCTCTTTCCTGATAATTTTTTCACCATTCAAGAGGGAAAAGTTTCCCTAGTCCTTTTATCTCGTCAGGGGATGAGGAATCGCGGGTTGATGAAGAGAGTAAATCTCCTCAAAGAAGGTAATTTCAACATCCCCTGTTTGTCCTGTGGAAACTGAAATTCACCACGCATCACCTATTTACGAATTCCTCTATTGTACCCGATTCGTACTTCAGTTATTCATACACAGTTTCCCTTTGTCCTTGTTTTTACCAAAATTACAAACAGAGCTTTCATAGAAACTGATGAATATCAATAATAATAATGAATCTTGGGGCTTCCTAAAATTTGGAACTTTTCCTAGAGCGAGATGAGTTGTATATTTGTTATAGTCCCACTTGAAGATTATTATTGTTACAAAATCATATGTGCCTTGGTAATCATAGTTTGTTGTTTTCGATTAAAAACCTGAGTTGGCGTTTGGAATCCAAACGAGCTTGACGATTCATTTGTACCATATAACGATCAGCTCATTTGGTGACAGCGGTGGGATCTACAGGACTAGTTAGCATGGACACTCGTTCTACTGTGCGATCAGGAAGGGGGCCCATGGAAAGGGTTGAGGTGGTCGGCGAAGAAGTAGCGGGGGACGTCGAGGATCAGATACCTCAGGGATCAGTGATCAGTGACCCATTTATCCGATGGTATTATTCTTTTAGAATAAAGTATGAGATTTATCACAGCGTGGCTTTTGGCAGAGCGGGTTATCAGAAGAGGAGCGGGGAACCGTTAACCCTGGTTAACAATGGAATCGTTGCCAAGGTGATACCATTCAACTCTTGAGTTTAAAAGCCCTTACGCAATAGTCTATAAAGGGGATGACTTCGCGCTTCTTGCCATTAACTCCAAAAAGAATGAAAAGAATTTTGAAAAGATAGCAAGATTTTGCAACCTTAATTTGAAGATTTCGATTGGTGCTGATGCCGAATTTGTGGCCTTGCTGTGGTTGATGGTGATATAGTCCCGAACGTTCGAAGAACCCTTTCAAAATTAATTGGGCATAGGTTTAGGGATTTCACCCTTTTGCGAATATCGGAAAAGCCTTAGGGATTTCATTAATTTTGTCAACGCCTTGGATAAGGAATCGGTTTTGGGAAAGAACGCAATTCTAAATTTCTGTAAATTTGAACACGTTGAAGATATGTTGGAGGTCATTAATTCGATTTCGCACATTGATGAAGCTCAGTTTTTCGCTTCTACTGTTGAGTACGAGGAGCCGGCAATGTTTAGTTACCGCGCCCCCGATGGATCCTTGGGTGTGGATTTCATTTAGTTTTGATTAGTTTTCATTTAATTATTAGAAAATCAACTCACGAAATTCTATTTGGCGGTTAATTTCTATAAAACAAAAGTTAATTGCAACTGGAACTAGAGGTAAAAACAGAAAGAAAGATTGATCAAATTCTTCCCCTTCCTTCCACCAGCAGCTTCGAAGCAGAGATTTCGATCGAAAGAGAATCCAGCAGGCTGTCGCTCTCTCCTTTGGATTCCGCTCCTATTCCACCGACGAACAGCCCAGTAACTCCCGAGCTGGAAGAAATGGCAGAAAGTTACGTCAATTGGGACGACAACACCATGATGCGCTACGAGTTTGCGGCTTGGTACAGCCCGGCCTTGCTCATGAAGTTAATTAGAAGGCTTGTAGGCCTTAACTTAAGCGTGGTTGCCCAACGACAAGAGGCAATTCGTGAAATCAATGATTTCATTGAATCAGGAAGGGAAGGACTCGTCGATCAGAACGAGGAAATAAGTATATTGCAGCGGTAAATGATTACTACACAAAATGGCCAGAAGCTTTTGCCATCCCCGACATTAATGAGTTCAATTTGTCGACAATCGTTTACATAATATATTTTTGTTTCCTAAAACTGCTGTAATTTAGTTTTCCTAAGAAGCGTCGCAATTTGGGTGGCCCCGAACGGCTGTGACCTTCTTTGGGAGGGGTTTTGTATCCTGAGGCGTGACTGGATGGCCCAGAAATTTAACCTCAGGTACTCCAAAATTGCTTTTACTGGCATTGATTACGACTTCGAACTGGCGAAACCTTTTAAAGAGTTGTTGGAGGTGGTCCTCCTCGTTAGTGGATGCGACCAAAACGTCACCAATGTAGAAAAACAGAAATCTAGGTCACCAGTTACTGCATGGATGAAACGTTGAAAACTCTAACGTGGAAATTCAAACAAACCGAGCGGCGTAATAATTGCAGTCTTGGGGATATCAGCCTGTTCCATTGGGATTTGGTGGTAGGCATTGACCAAATCGACCGTACCGAAAATCGTTTTTCAGGCAAATGTGCGGGCAAAGTGAAGATGATCGACTGCAGCGAAACAGGTGACGGAAGCTCAGATTTGAATTTTGAAGAATTTTTGGAATATTTGAATGAATACGAGTTGAATAATTGTAAACGCTAGACATTTTAAATATTGGCGCTGGGAGCTTGATTGAGAACACCCCCTACCGGTTCATGCGGCAATCAGTCAGTCGCACGATCTTCGTATAGCTCCCGCCAATTTAACGTGATTTCTCCGCTGAAAATCCACTATTTGGATTTAATCCAAAAGTTTTTCCATTCTTGTTTCCGAGAAACTGAGTGTTAGGTAGGAGTACGTGTCGTTTCTTCGCCCTATTCATTTTTATAACAAATAAACCTTTCTTTATAAAAATAACCATCAGACATATCCATGATCTAAACGGTCTCCCTGTAAGGGAGATTTTTTACTTTCAACTTCCCCAATCGTTGACTATCTTACGTTGACTATGTTCCCCATTCTATCTTACATTGTTCAACTACTTTGTAGGCACTGATATATTAGGGGTATTCATGGTTTGAGTCGACTGTCGAGAACGTCGCAATCGAGCTGGTCGCAAACGGACTGAACCATGAACGCCCCCTTCGATGACCGTCGAGTTTCGAAGTGAAATCGTGGTTACAGCGCTCCAAGCGGATGAATGATGTACTAGATCTGTTTTTTTTTTAAATCTAGTGTTATCTCAAGTATGCGATATCACATGACAGTTTGTATTCGCGCGGTTTTCACTTCGTGTTTATTTTTGCCTAATAATGCCAAGAAGTAGCCGAAAATCGCGTTTACTCGAGACCATAGCGTTCCAAATGGTAGCTAGGTACATCCTGGCTGAGGACTCTGATGAAGAGGATCTAGTGCTGGAAGAAGGTTTGGAAGAGCTGACCGCAGTTGCTGTTAACAGATACGGGGTTGATTTGATTCATGAGTCAGTGGTGAAATCGAGAGTATGGTGCACGGACGTCCTACCAAATTTGGATGAAGACAGATTCCGGCAGATGGTCAGGGTAAGCTGGTTGCAGTTCGAGATGATAGCCGAACTGATCAAGTCCGACCACCTTTTCAAGCCTAAGCTACAGCTTCCACACTTCTTCCTTCCGCCAACGTGGAGCTTGCACCTTCATAAAATCCATTCTTCTCAAGTCTTTCAAGTCCTTTAGGAGCGACAACTCACGAATAATCACAAATCACAAAGCACTGATAAGAACTGATAGGTGAGACCCGCCAACGCCCGTGTAAGTTTCCTTATCACACCGCTAGGAAGCGCTGCTGCAGTTCACGACCAAGCTCGACCATCGCTACTCGATTACCAGACCTCCGACTCCGGTAAAGCGACTCGACGGATCGAGTCGAGAATCCCAAGCCGCGCATGCGCACTCATCCCGTTTCCCATGGCAACCACTACGTTTGCGACATTCGCGACGTTCGCGATCTCGATCGTCCAAACCATGAATACCCCTATTGTGTGACTTGAATTTTTCTCTAATAATGGCCTGAAGAACGAGACGGAAGTGGTTTTAGTAAGTGCTGGGAACAAGACGTAAAAGGGCGAATGCTACCAGATACTAGGGCACGCAGTAACCTTACCATCCAGTTTTTCGCATTATATTCTGATGTCGTTTTGAAAAATATTGGTAAATACAACTATATTTTGAATATTATTTATGACTGTTTCAATGAAGGTTCAATGTACTCCAGTGCATACCGAAATGACACTAATCAATGAAATAAAATACCAAGAATTTTGTTTCATCTGGAATATCTTTTTATCAACCGCTAACTTCCCGGTAGCATTGTTCGAACCGTTCGTCTTCTCAGGTTTCTTCCGGTGCGAGGCAGAAGATCCTGAGGTTTAGGATTTATATTTTTATTGTACATAAAATTATGATTTTGGTAAGACATCATTCGACCTTTAAACGTTAATCATTTTTTATTATACATAAAATTATGATTTTTGGTAAAACATCGTTCGACCTTTAAACGTATGAAACATTATGACACTAGAATCTTCGGTTTTATAATTGCTCACAGACATAATGTACCCTTATGATTGAGCCGGTTTGAATGACATGAGGTAGTACTGTCACTTGCCTATTGTATTACCAGCCATCGAGGAAGCAAACCAAAGTGAATAAACGATGAATATGTACACGATGAATATGTACACGTTGAATATGTACACGATGAATATGTACACGTTGAATATGTACACGTTGAAAACGCCTGTCTTAGGCGTTTCTGGCTTAGTACCTAAACAAATATTGCAGGTTTTACACAACCGCTTTATAGAACTATTCATCTTTGGCCACCAAAATAAGACCTTTAAAAACTGCCACGAAATTTACAACTTAGGAAGCTGACTTTGGTCAGAGTATGGGCGATATATTAAATACGAATAGTATCGCTTACCGTATACACCCACGGATTTCCTCTTATTCAACATCATATGACCCCCATGATTCAAGAAATGCCACCAAATCAAGCGAAGTTGTCCATAGATCCCATACAGATACATTATGATGACGTGTACCATTTCGGGTTTGCCGCACGACATAATTTTCTCGCTGGGGCGTAGGATCGAAGGTGCTAACCAAATAAAGGGGAACAGCACGAAGTACTTCCCTTGTCATAACGCCGTATAAACACATAAGAGGGAAAATGATAAATGGACTCCCCGCGGGAAGTCGCCCGTGGCACATGGGGAAGGAAAGGAATATATAATTTAGGAGGGCGGCGGCACGGAAATCAATACTCACCCTCGTGTCTCGGTAGCACACCCGTGACCGTTCCCATTAGGATTACGACGGCTAGATATACAGCGGCCACTGAATAAAATGACGATCAAAACCAAATTAGTGTTGTGAACTGCGGCTGAACGGATTCAAATTACTCGTAGTCAGGAATTTTAAATAACATTCCGACCACTTGGTGAATCTGTTGGAGATAAGTGTAAAATATTTAGATGGCTGACAATTATATCAACTGGGATGACAACACAATGATGAGGTACGAATTTGCGGCATGGTATAGCCCAGCCTCACTTATGAAGTTGATTAGGAGACTTGTCGGCTTTAACTTCAGTGTTGTTGCCCAAAGGCAGGAAGCAATCCGAGAAATTAACGACTTTATAGAGTCGGGAAGGGAAGGGCTCGTTGATAAAACGAAGCGTTTCCCAGAAGGGAAATGGTTGAGCGATTGTGATCCGTGGTTTAAAGCGATCTCCAGAATTGTTGGCTGTCTTAGCCATAAAACTGGGGACAAGGATGTTAAGAAGAATAAACCTAATGGTGAGGCATCCGCCACGAGATCTGGTGAAGAAATTGAAGTCGGGAATTTTTCCGATTGTCAAAAATCTTATATTTGCGAGGTTAGAAGTTTGAATGTTAATCAGGCTTTCACCAGGGGTAAATTTGAGCGTCAGCTCAATCTAAATTGGGGGAAATAATTTTTCTTCTTTAATCAATTATTCTTTTCAACATTTTTCTAAATTTCGGTTCTGTGTCGTGAGTTGACAGTTTCAGTAGTCCATTGTATTTTTCAACTTTTCTCAATTAAAAAAAAAAAAAAAAACTCGCAGGTTCAAGCAAAGAAGCCGGATCTTGCCTCGTATTTTGTGGCCATTTCGGAGTAAGACAAACTAGGCACACATTATTTCGATTGTGAATTCGTCAGCAAAACCATGCACTTAAGTCTGAAATTTTACGCAAATGAGGTTTTGAGCTTTTCTTGATCCACAAGTGTAGTTAAATGTTGCCAAAATTCGATATTACCTTCACTCTGTGCCAGTAAACAAACCAACATGGAGCCGGTCTTTATATACACACTGGGGCTGCACCACTTCAAGGAAATCTTGAAGGTGTTAGCTATGCCGGAGTCCCGTCTGCCTCGCATGCTTGATGAAAGTTGTCTGAACATGAAAGTCTTTTGGGTGGGGGAGTGGGGCAGTTTGAAAGACCGTTATGGCGTAGCGCTGGATGGAGGAGAAGAGCGGAATTTGTGGGCACAGAGAATGCAGCAGCCACCGGTGAACATATCGGGTTTCATATGAACAAGATGGGTCACATATGAACACAGATGGAGCGACTTGACATACTAAATGTATTAGGTATATTATATTATTATTATTATAGATATTATTTTGATTGTGATTTATGATTACTCTCTCTTTCAAACGATGAAGGAGCGTAGCTTTTCCTTTTGAGAAGGTCGTGCCTGCCAAGCTGACGAGGAAGCGCATGCAGGGGACATTGATTAGTTTTCTCCAGTCAACATCATCTTCAATTTCATCGCCTGGTCGCAAATTGAACGTGTCGCATGAGTGAATCCTCTGTGATCCGAGGTATTCCAGGAGGAGGGACTGAGGTCTGAATGTGACCAAAACTGGCAGATTCCTCTTTGTTGATGTAGTCTATGACTAGTTTACCAAAGTATATTTTCTCTCGTAGAACCTTCATAAAAGGCTTGCATTCAGGGCTGGGCTCCATGAGCTGAATGAATTGTTATTTTGATTATAATTAAGGTCACTATGAAACAGAAACGAGCTGCAGCTCTCCGTGTATCGTCCACATTCGAGACTTTAGTGTCTCTACACGACGGCACCCTTGAGCAAAACAGAAGATCATGCGTGTCACAAGATTGATAGCCAAGGAGGATGCATGATTAGGATTCATCAATAGTTAGTTACGAGTTTAGTTTAGTAAGTACGACTAAGTTAGTTAGTCTTCTCCCTTTTTCCGTAATTAGCGCACAGACAAGTATTTCTCTAGCCAATGAAGTCGAGGAGGAAGAAGATACTCGACCTCTGTTTGGGGAAGAGAGCTGACGAAGTAGGAGCGTACCGAGAAGAAGGTAAGTTGTACGACCTAAATTTTAAAACTAGAAAAATAATAAATTTTTTCTTAGTGATGAAAACTTCATTTGCAGAGACTGCAATCAAGGACAGTATTAATTACAGTATTGTAGTACCCGCCCTCCAAGGCCCAAATAGAAAGACGTTGAAGACGTAAGCGTGTAAAGGGAAATCCGCGGTATTCCAGGAAGAGGGACTGTGGTCTGCATGTTATTGAGAAGGTCTCTTTATTTTATATGTTTTATTTGAGACCATTACATCAAGTAGGTAATATACCTCAACGACATGAATACATTTACAACACTCTTTATCGCTTATTCAGGCTTGCCCTCATGGTGACAGTTCTTGGGTGGGGAGTATTACACTGTATTACACGGTTATAATTTCTTTAATTTATGATGTCGGAGAGGTATCTTGGTCTGCCCGACTTATTTCTCAAGAAACATTCAAAATGTACATACAGACTTTGTCGATAACGTGTTCCTTCATGATCAAAATGAGGGAAAAACTCGAAAAAATTGAGGTTCTTCGCATTTTACCATGGTTTTGGGGGCTCGCTGTTGATACCCACCCTGAGGAGGGGCCACTCTCGAATACGGTAATACCAAACGGAAGAGGTTTCACGTGAAATTAACGGTGTGTCGAGACAACCAGATACCGATCCGCCGGCGTGGTTCCACAATTTCGTAACCCAAGACCAGCGAAGAGAGAAGCTTCATGAACAGATGAAAGCACTGTATGAGCAAGTGGAGCAGCATCCTGCTTGAAGGGCAGCCAACATCTTGGAGGTGTTAGCTATGCCGGAGTCCCGTCTGCCTCGCATGCTTGATGAAAGTTGTCTGAACATGAAAGTCTTTTGGGTGGGGGAGTGGGGCAGTTTGAAAGACCGTTATGGCGTAGCGCTGGATGGAGGAGAAGAGCGGAATTTGTGGGCACAGAGAACACAGCAGTCACTGGTGAACATATCGGGTTTCATATCAACAAGATGGGTCACATATGAACACAGCACCACTGTGAGTCCCAAATAAATAATTAATTATGACTTGGGTGTGCACTTGTTGAAGAATGTATCTTTGCGATACATACACAGCATTGTCCCAATGAGATACGATTAAGGTACTTGTAGGGGACTTCCCATTATTTATTTATTTAATTTTGTTACTATTTCCACTTTTCAACAGGTGACAGAGTCGTTGATAAAAAAAGTTATCGTTGATAAAAACAAGTTCAGAATTTTCCGAAAACTTGAATTGTGTTCATGCTAAAAAATAAGTTATACTAAAAGTACCTAAAATTGGTGACCCCGACGGGATGGCCGAAGAAGACAATTTTCAAATTCAGAATCCAGCAACAGGTAGCAGATCAAACAACCAAAATGAAGACGAGGCCAACGTAGTTCGACTGAAACTTCCCCCATTCTGGATTGAAAAACCCGAAATCTGGTTTTAATCTGGTATTTAAGTTTAGGACTTAGTAAGAAAAAGAAGAACTAGAAAGGGAATTTGTAACTAGCACTATAGACCTCGAATCAAATGGCTATTGGTCTCTTTCTACGTGTTGTAACTCTTAACAAAACACCGAAGTTTCGAGAAACCTGAAGACGAGCAGCTCCATGTTCTTTATGGTACACTAACCAATGAACTCAAGAAGTGAATACCTTTTTGATTTTTGTAGGTTCAAGTACATTCAGAGTGGTACATTTTTGCGCACAAGCTCACAGAGACACCCAAAACATGAACTACGGCTGCACCACTGTGAATCCCAAATAAATTATTATGACTTGGGTGTGCACCGTTGAATGTATCTTTGCGATACATAAACAGCATTGTCCCAATGAGATACGATTAAGGTACTTATTTAAGTTTAGGACTTAGTAAGAAAAAGAAGAACCAGAAAGGGAATTTGTAACTAGCACTATAGACCGAGGTAATCAAATGGCTATTGGTCTCTTTCTACGGGTTGTAACTCTAACAAAACACCAAAGTTTCGAGAAACCTGAAGACGAGCAGCTCCATGTTCTTCCTTTGTACGTCGTCGACGAGAGCGATGAACTGGGATCTAAAGAAGGGTACCACGAGAAGGTTATATCTGGCGCCATCGAGGTTCTCACCAAGGACGAGCTTTATGATACACTAACCAATGAACTCAAGAAGTGAATACCTTTTTGATTTTTGTAGGTTTAAGTACATTCAGAGTGGTACCGAAATCTGAAACATTCTTCAGCCCAACGAAGAAGAGTCAGATGTCTCAAAGTAATGATGAGGTCCAGGCGGTGTGCAGTGAACGGACCACGGACTTGCGCTTGCCAGGGCCTGGACAACTCGACTTGCGGCAGCTCATTTTCTTTCGGTTGTTCGTGGTCTATGTACTACAATGACTGCAAATTCGCTAAGAGCAAGACTCCCCAGAAATTTAAACTCAGCGTCAAGACTCAGGTAGGTCACACAAAAAATGGTTTCAATTGGGTATAACACTTCTTAGGTGTTGAGAGATTTAAGGTTTTGTTAAGGTTTGTCAAGTACATTCAGAGTGGTACCGAAATCTGAAACATTCTTCAGCCCAACGAAGAAGAGTCAGATGACTCAAAGTAATGATGAGGTCCAGGCGGTGTGCAGTGAACGGACCACGGACTAGCGCTTGCCAGGGCCTGGACAACTCGACTTGCGGCAGCTCATTTTCTTTCGGTTGTTCGTGGTCTATGTACCTACTACAATGACTGCAAATTCGCTAAGAGCAAGACTCCCCAGAAATTTAAACTCAGCGTCAAGACTCAGGTAGGTTTCACAAAAAATGGCTTCAATTGGGTATAACACTTCTTAGGTGTTGAGAGATTTAAGGTTTTGTTAAGGTTTGTCAAGTACATTCAGAGTGGTACCGAAATCTGAAACATTCTTCAGCCCAACGAAGAAGAGTCAGATGACTCAAAGTAATGATGAGGTCCAGGCGGTGTGCAGTGAACGGACCACGGACTAGCGCTTGCCAGGGCCTGGACAACTCGACTTGCGGCAGCTCATTTTCTTTCGGTTGTTCGTGGTCTATGTACTACAATGACTGCAAATTCGCTAAGAGCAAGACTCCCCAGAAATTTAAACTCAGCGTCAAGACTCAGGTAGGTTTCACAAAAAATGGTTTCAATTGGGTATTTATACCCAATTGAAACCATTTTTTGTGTGACCTACCTAAGTCCGTGGTCTTGAACCTTGAATCTCTCAACACCTAAGAAGTGTTATAACACTTCTTAGGTGTTGAGAGATTCAAGGTTTTGTTAAGGTTTACTGATGGAAAGGGTCGATTGAATTCAGTCATGTAGCTTAATGTAGGTTCAAATGTATGTAAGTTCAATTTGTTGATGAAAACGTTTCTATTTGTGTAGGAGCAGTGCATTGAAGACAAGCTTCAAAACCTGACTACGTACCTGTCACCAGTGTACAAAAGGATGGCCCCCGAATCCTACGCCAATATGACGATATACGTCCTTGGTCGGGGGTGACGGCGTGTGTGGATTTTTGCGCACACGCTCACAGAGAGTTTCGAGAAACCTGAAGACGAGCAGTTCCATGTTCTTCCTTTGTACGTCGAAGTTTTAGCTAACCAATGAACTCAAGAAGTGAATACCTTTTTGATTTTTGTAGGTTCAAGTACATTCAGAGTGGTACCGAAATCTGAAACATTCTTCAGCCAGCCGAAGAAGAGTCAGATGACTCAAAGTAATGATTGAGGTCCATT
This sequence comes from Stenodema calcarata, assembly GCA_963920205.1. Classification (NCBI taxonomy): domain Eukaryota; kingdom Metazoa; phylum Arthropoda; class Insecta; order Hemiptera; family Miridae; genus Stenodema; species Stenodema calcarata. The sequence goes on along the minus strand of OY986051.1, from coordinate 4,390,222 downwards.
TCAAATTATTATTCCCCATTTTTCCTTGTTGTGGATTGAGGTTTGTGGATGTTGAGAATTGAAATGGAAGCGAGTCGTACCCGGCAGGTCTTATCAGAGCTTGAAAACCAAACTCGTCGAAACGCTGGACGACTCACTCGAGACTGGCCTGAGATGTCACTATCATTTCAAATTATCACCATCATCAGGTTCAGACGTTGATCGACTAATCATTGACACCACAGAGGAGTTAAGCAGTGGGGATGGAGAGTGGTTTAATTCAACGCCCAGGAAGAGAATGCGAACTGGATATTGTATATTCGTATCACCGTATCCCCCTTCCTCATCACCACCCATTCCAATTGTGCAAGATGAAGATGAAGTCTGAGATTTATGCAATCACTACGGATTCGGGATATGGTGGTTTATCTTCCTCATCCATGTGAGCACGGGAGAACAAAAAAAAATCAGTTAAAATTGATAATTATTCAAAATTAAAATATTCACACGAAGTTGATAATGATAGGCAAAGCCTGCCTCGGAAACTCTAAAAACGTTGTATTCCCGACAGCTGTGAAACTTGTCTGTGGGCCTGCGTATATCGATGACTTTAAAACTACGATTATCTCCAGTTTATCGAGGGAATTGATGATGGAGACGGATAGCGATCATTAAGCGGTGTCAGAAACAGTGACGGTAACGCGGATTCAATTTTCATCGCCCGAGGCAAAGCGAGCGTCGAGGCCGCACGAGCGGGGGAGGTGTGACGGGTGATGGAATGAAAGATGAACCCTCCCGTTAGGCTCAGTCTAATTAATTGGTGAATGAATTAAAGGGGAAGTGGTCGGCAGGGGGGGGGGGTATGTTCCGGAACGAGGGGTGTTTCTGGAACGACAGGAACGGAACAGTGGGGGAGCGAATTCAGGCGTTGTCACGGCAACCGCTCCCCCCCCCCCCTCTCACCGTTTGACGGTGTAACATTCAACTAAAAACCCTTCGAAAGCCCTTCGGGGTACTTGTCATTACGAGGCGGGAACACCACCGAAGAAGGAATAGATTCGTACGGAAAAAAGGGGGGCCTCGACTTTTTGAAGGGACTGTACCCCTCACATCCGCAGCAGTTCCCCTCTTGATAAAGGGAGTCTAAACTCGACCTCATAGGAACCTCACAACATAACTTCAACTTCACTTACTCAACGATTCGAACAGTTCATGACGTCAACACGACCAAATGAGCGAATTTTCCAAATAACACGCTTGAATAACACGCTTTATTACAACAGACAACTTTTCTCGAGTTTTGAACAATAAAAATCACAACCCAACACTTAATTGAAATTCATTTCTATGCCATTTCAACCCAAAAACATGAATTAGTAAATCGTCTCTCTCACTGCAACAGTGGCTAACTAACATTTTGGCCATTTTGAGGTTTTGACTGATCTAGATTATAATTTTCGCGCCGGATCGAATGGTGAGCTCCATTCGACGCTCAGGGCAACACCGAATTTGTTGTTGCAAGAAAGGTAACAGTGGGTATCTAAAACGGATCACCAACACTGGATATCTGCTCAGTTTCCCATTGAAGCCTTCTTAGAATCTTTTTCGAAATGGAGCCATTTCTATATTTTCCTTGGATTATAAATTACTTTTTACTACCATAGAGTTCCAAAGCTTTATGATGGAACTGAATTCATAAACGAAAATTTTATTGAATTCGTGAATAAGAAGTGGCAAAATTTCAGACTTATTTTTACTGATGGTACTAAACTGGGGGAATTAGTGGGGTCTGCCATACTCGACGTACAATCCAATCATATAATTCAGTACAAATTGTATCCCGAAAGTAGCAGTTATACAGCTGAAGTTATTGGTATACTACAAGCCCTCGAATATGTGCTTACTAATATTGATGAGATGTCTTGCCAGCGAATCGTGGTGTGCACGGATTCTCTCAGTGCGTTACAATCATTATCTAGCCCTTATTTATCCAAGTTCGACAACCATTTAATCACTGCAACAATCAAACTAGTGACCAGGCTAAGACACAAAAACATTAATGTTTCATTTTTATGGGTAAAGTCTCATGTTGGTATAGTTTACAATGAACGAGTCGATGAGGCGGCCAAAATAGCGTTACGTTCGGGTTCAAAATTGGAATATCCTAGGCCGAAAGAGGAATTGTATGTAATAACTAAGAGGGGACAGGAAGACAAGTGGCAAAAATGTTATGAACAAGGCGAAGCGGGATCATTTTATAAGCAATTGAATCCAACACTGAAGAGGACACCGTGGTTCAAAGGGGTTTCCAGATCAAAACTGTTTATACGTATGGTATGCAGGTTGCGAACGAACCATGCTATCTGCCCATTATACTTGCATAGAATTAACCGTTTAGATGCTACGGACTGTGATTGTGGTTATGTGAGAGGTGATACAGAGCACATTTTTATGGATTGTCCGTTGTACCAAAGATCGAGGGATAGTATGTTCAATAATATTAGGGCAAAAATAACCAGCCCATTCAATTACTGCTTCTCACTGTTAAGTCGAAATATTGAAGTGTGGGATGATTTGTACAAATTTATTGATGAAAACAGTCTGATTGTGTGAATTTGATTCAATATAACAGACTGAATTGGAAGTAATTAGTATTTTATATTTTAGATCTTGATTTGATATTATGATTTTGTATAGCTGATTTATATTATGGACGAATTTTATATTTCATATGGCTGTATGTTTTTGAAACCATGCCCAAAAAAAAAAAAAAAAAAAAAAAAAAAAAAAGGCCTCCTTAGGCCCGATTCACACATAAGAGGTGACAAGCGGCCGCGCGGTGCAGGCGAGTCGTCACTGATGGTGGTAACGTGGAATGTAGGATTATATTCAGAGCTAGACTGTGTGCTTGACCATTCGGAACCAACAGGGTCCAAAAGTTGATCGGCCAGTTGTAGAACTTTCATCTTTTAATTAACTTATAAAACTATATTAATAAAAAATATATTAATTAACTTATACCTAACTTATAAAAAATACTTTTTTCTACTGTGGAAAGACTTGTGTAGTATGTCAGACGTGTGTTTTTGTTCCACATCAACAAGAGGTGCACAAGAAGCGCGCTTCTCCAAACTGACTCGAGCAGTGAGGAAGAGGTGACAAAGAGATCATTTGAATGAGAAAAACCAGTAATGAATCTCTATCTGCATTAAGTTATCAACACAAGAGGATATGTACTTCATCTGCCCTTCTCAACCACCTGTAGCACCAAAATTATCCCGCCAAAGATAATCACAAAAAACAGCTGATCGCTATCACGAATTGATATCACTAAGAGGTGATATAAAGTAGATGTTGTTGCTGTTGAGTTGTCCAGGATGTTGCCCTGATGTCGGCAATTTTTTGACATTTTATGTCTTTACTATGGCACATAAATGAAAAATCGTTACGCGGAGTGCGTTACGGGAAGTGTGTTACGAGAGTGCGTTACGCGAAGTGTGTTACGAGAGTGCGTTACGCGAAGAGTGTTACGAGAGTGCGTTACGCGAAGTGGCTCTAGAATCTTGTTTTTTCCCTAATGATCCCACGATTCTGAGATTTGGTATGTGGTCCCTTGAGGGACTTCTGAACACAACTGACCGATCCCAGATCAGCTGAGTGGCTCTAGAATCCAGTTTTTTCCCGAATGATCCCACGATTCAGAGATTTGGTATGTGGGCCCTTGAGGGACTTCTGAACACAACTGACCGATCCCAGATTAGCTGAGTGGCTCTAGAATCCAGTTTTTTCCCTAATGATCCCACGATTCTGAGATTTGGTATGTGGGCCCTTGAGGGACGTATCACAGTGAAATTCGTATAACTTTTCGAGGGTTTTGTTGACTGTTTGTGCTCCGTCGACGTGCTCCGTTGACATTTTATGTCTTTACTATGGCACATAAATGAAAAATCGTTACGCGGAGTGCGTTACGAGAGTGCGTTACGCGAAGTGTGTTACGAGAGTGCGTTACGCGAAGTGGCTCTAGAATCCAGTTTTTTCCCTAATGATCCCACGATTCTGAACACTACTGACCGATCCCAGATCAGCTGAGTGGCTCTAGAATCCAGTTTTTTCCCTAATGAACCCACGATTCTGAGATTTGGTATGTGGTCCCTTGAGGGACTTCTGAACACAACTGACCGATCCCAGATCAGCTGAGTGGCTCTAGAATCCAGTTTTTTTCCCTAATGATCCCACGATTCTGAGATTTGGTATGTGGGCCTTTGAGGGACTTCTGAACACTACTGACCGATCCCAGATCAGCTGAGTGGCTCTAGAATCCAGTTTTTTCCCTAATGAACCCACGATTCTGAGATTTGGTATGTGGTCCCTTGAGGGACTTCTGAACACAACTGACCGATCCCAGATCAGCTGAGTGGCTCTAGAATCCAGTTTTTTCCCCTAATGATCCCACGATTCTGAGATTTGGTATGTGGGCCTTTGAGGGACTTCTGAACACAACTGACCGATCCCAGATCAGCTGAGTGGTTCTAAAATCCAGTTTTTTCCCTAATGATCCCACGATTCTGAGATTTGGTATGTGGGCCCTTGAGGGACTTCTGAACACTGACCGATCCCAGATTAGCTGAGTGGCTCTAAAATCCTGTTTTTTCCCTAATGATCCCACGATTCTGAGATTTGGTATGTAGGCCCTTGAGGGACTTCTGAACACAACTGACCGATCCCAGATTAGCTGAGTGGCTCTAGAATCCAGTTTTTTCCCTAATGATCCCACGATTCAGAGATTTGGTATGTAGGCCCTTGAGGGACTTCTGAACACAACTGACCGATCCCAGATTAGCTGAGTGGCTCTAAAATCCTGTTTTTTCCCTAATGATCCCACGATTCTGAGATTTGGTATGTAGGCCCTTGAGGGACTTCTGAACACAACTGACCGATCCCAGATTAGCTGAGTGGCTCTAGAATCCAGTTTTTTCCCTAATGATCCCACGATTCTGAGATTTGGTATGTAGGCCCTTGAGGGACTTCTGAACACAACTGACCGATCCCAGATCAGCTGAGTGGCTCTAAAATCCTGTTTTTTCCCTAATGATCCCACGATTCTGAGATTTGGTATGTAGGCCCTTGAGGGACTTCTGAACACAACTGACCGATCCCAGATCAGCTGAGTGGCTCTAAAATCCTGTTTTTTCCCTAATGATCCCACGATTCTGAGATTTGGTATGTGGGCCCTTGAGGGAGGTATCACAGTGAAATTCGTATAACTTTTCGTATAATTCGTCGGAGCCGGGTTCCAGACGTGCGGTTGTCTAGAGTGTTTAGGGTACAATTCGGACGGTTTAAAAGTTTATTTTTTAATAACTAACTTGTAATCATGTCGAGCAGTGGTTCCGACAGTGGTAATAAACAGTGTCACAGATTGGAGGCGAAGAAAAGAAGTTGAAAAAGATTAGGAGATGTTGCAAAGAAGTTGAGGATTTCGACTCATGAAATGACTCATGATGAGAGAATGGAGATATTACGTAAGTTTAACGATCTTTCCTCGCATAACAAAATAGTTACCTAGGTGGACTCATTGTAATCATCTCATTATCTCATTATTCCTTCTATTTCTATCATCAACTGGATAAAGCCAAGCTGGTTTTTCACGATTTGTGCTGGTCGTCTACGATCAAGCCATCGTTTGGAGAGTTTTTTGGGTTATTTCCATATTCTTACGTTGTGCATGACTTTAGATCTGCAGGAAGAGCACTCTCTTGAAAAAATGACGAGTTTAGAAAAAATGAAGCGGACAACAGGAAAATAGTGCGGGTCAGCCCTAGAACCAATCGCTAGGGGTTGAGATTAAACCATTTATTGAACAAATTCAAAATTATGATTCCAATGTAGTTTGCTATCCTCAAAACGTTCAAAATGCCTTCAAAGACCTTCTGTCAACTCCTTTGTATATCAAACATGGGATCAAGGTTGATGAATATTTCATCAGCGACGCCAATAATTCAGATGAAATAGATTTCATTGTAAATCCTGAGAATGCAGCCTGTAGTTCACGCCTGCAGTACTGTAGTTCACATTACATGACGACGAAATTCCCTACTTCGATGACGATTGGGACAACATAGACAATTACGTACTTCCGAAGATAAAGAAGATCGCGAAGAAAAAGAAGATTCCGTTAAAATCATGGCTCCGGGATAAGGGAAACAACCAATAGCATGGCATAAAATACCAGATTTAGAAGAACTTTGCTTCCCACATAATTTTGGCGGGTATAAATTAGATCCTGAAAACAGACTTTCATAATATGAATTATGAGTAACATAATATGAATTATTATGACAATCATAATATGAATTATTATATTGGAAGTACGATTTGATGCTTCTACAAATTATTATTATCATCATTATCAAGATGACTAAATTCGTAACCACAGGTTTCGACAAGTTTCCCAAAAATATATTACTTTGAAGTTCGGAATTGCTGCGTGTACTCAGTGTATTATTAATTTTCTTTCATTATATGAATTATTATAAACAATGGGTTAAATTTGAGGCACGACATGTTGACAGACGATTTTGTAATACAGAGCGTTTATTTTTCATGGGAGTACTTTCTACGGCAAATGTGCGTCTCAGAAAATTGAGGAAAGACGGTAAAAATATTAAGATTAAAGAAAGATATTGTAAACGATTCTAAATTCATTCCCGACGCTCTCAGGCACGAGGGACACTAATATTTGAAGCAAATTAGAGGTTCTCCCTCTTTTTGGGAGTCCAAAAACACACGAAGTTTTAGCAATTCCCGCGGTTCCGTTCATACGCATAACCTGTTATATGTGAATGATCCTCCTGAGTATGAACCATCCGATCAATCAAAAATCAACAATTGTATCGAATTAATTTATAAATTAATCGCTTGTAAATACGATCCAACCAATCCTCTCATTTCAGTTCCAAGACGTCGCCATACATTCACGTGTAATAAAAGACGGAAAAATAGAAACGTGTGCCGCTTCAACTACCGAATACCTCCAATGCCACGTACCATGATTTTAGAACCGATGGAAAAATTTAAAATAACACCGAAAATACAAAGCGATTATAGGAATATTTCCGAATCGGTCACAAAATTTTTCCAACATAATACACAAATGACTTGGAAGGAAATTCTTACGCGACTTAGAATGGATGAACTTTTGTATATACAAGTTCATATTCAGTTGAAAAACGCAAAAGTTTTTCTTAAAAGATCAAGTTTGGAGGTAGCGATCAATGTTTACAATCCAATACTGCTCAATTTGATTGGTTTCAATAAAGAGACGACTGGTTGCTTACGGTGACCGTTAACAGGCAACGCCGTTAGGCTTCCGTCTAGGGCGACCAAATTCGTAAGCTAACTCGTCATGAACGTTAGCTCGCTAACGGCGATGGACTTGGCGTGTCACGGCCATGGTAAAAGTCACGCCGAATCTTTCATCACCGTTAACAAAAATTTCTTTTCGGAGTGCGCGTTTTTTAGTGTTTTTACTGTTCTCCAGTTTCAAATTCCCGTTCTTACTGAATCTTTCATAAAATCTATCACTGTGTCTATCTTCTTCGTTAAATTCACGATGCATAGATTCATGGAACTGTACATCGCGGGGCACATCACAGCAGATGAATTCGTAACCGTGTTAAACGTTTTCGTTGAAAATGAGTCCTGAATGTCGGTTCCTTGGCGAATAGCAGAGGAGTATGGGCGGTTCTCACTCGAGGCCATGCCAGAAGAGGAAGTGCGGTCGCAATTATATTTGAGAAATGCCACCTGTATTTGTTGATGGAACATTTGGGAATTCCAGCTACTTTACGAGCCCAAGGTAGGTACCAACTTCCCGTGAATATAGTTTTGACCATCAGTATTTATTATTATTATTTACTATTATGATTATTATTAGAGGTGTGCATTATGCAATTTAGGGGAAGAAGAGAACATTTTCCATTTTTTATGCCGTTGCCCTATATTGAATCCCTATCGAGCATGTTATTTGGGGGGTAAGACACTTGATGAAGAAGAAATGTTAGGCTACCTGAATGGAAAAAACTGGAGTATTCCTTTTTCCTTTTTAAAACTGTGTTTATCTGCTCGAGCTAACTAGGCAGTCTATGTAAAGTGTTCGGTTTGTGTTTAATTCAGTTGATTTAATGTATTGATTGATTTATCTTCTAACAATAACGGCACGAGTATCGCGGAAAGGAACAGTTGGTGAAGTTGTTGGAGTGATTGGAAGAAAGTGAGGGACTCCGCCCGGTAACTCTCAAACACTCTGATAAGACCTGTGGCACAGCGAGGCACCTTGATTGTAAACCAACTAGCTTGTACACAATACGCTCATTATGAGTTCCTGTGACAAGTGTGAATCTCTCATAAAAAAATGATCGAGTGTTCTAGTTGCAATGGTAAATTCCATGCCATGTGCACACGGATCAAATCGATGGATGATTTTAAAAAAACTGGGTAAGATAAAAAAGCAAAGCTGGAAGTGTGACAATTGTGTCTATAAACATGTTCTTGCGAAGAAAATAGGTGGAGATTCCTCATCTGCAGATGAACATTCAGTCGCATGTCACCGTCGGACTTCGATTTTTTATTGAACCGAATTGAAGAAAAAGTGTCGAGGCAAGATACCACCTTTCGTGACAGCATTCCTGCGAAGGTTCTGCTGGCAATAACCCTTCAATTTTTAGCCAAAGGGACTCCTATGCCAGCCTAATGTAACAGTTATAATAACAGCTAAAATAACAGTTATAAAACCACCTAAAATTTTGTTTTGCTTCTACCTATACCTATTGCGGCTATTCTAGCGTCCCAATCAAAATAAATTGTCACTCCCATACTGTCGACAGCTGATGAAGAAACTTTTTCTGATGAAGAAACTGATGAAGAAAGAGTCTTTTGTTCGAACGTTCGTATTTGTAATCGAAAATCGAAACGTTATCGCGTCAGCGCATCGGTTACATTACAGTGGTTATTCCGTTATTCGAAGTTTTTCAGTTATTTAGTTATTTTGCAGGTTACGTTTTTTTTCGGTTATGCGTTATGTCGAGGCGATAACCGGATAACTCGTTTTTCTGGCTGTAGCTGTACTCTTTTCGGTTATTCTATTTCATTAATATTTTCCGTACTCCCGGCCATCACAGTTATTTTGATACTCGACCGTTTTTTCGTAGTTTCGGTTTTTTTTTTTTCAATCTCCTGGCCGTATACGTAGGTAGGTACTCAAATATTTTGTGAATGTTTCAAAGTTTTTCCATTTTTTCAGTCTACTCCTGGCAGTACCAAACAATACTCAAATAACCACTTCTTATTGGGCTCAAACTCCAATTGCAGGTAATTTGGTACCTAGTACACCAACCTCACGCAGCCTCTACTTGTAATTAAATTTCTGCCCTAAGTACGTCTGGTAGTACAAGTCCTTTTAGTTCGTGTGTGTAATTCAATGCCTGATGTTCATAACAGCATAGGCCTAAATATACATGAACGGAAGATGATATTATTATCATGAAATGACTTAGCCGGGTATATATCCGTTTCAGGTCCCTGGAGGATACCAGCCTCATGATGCCTCCTCACTCGGAAGTGTGGAATTGTTTTGAGAAAATTGACGAAAAAACAGCCAAGTGCGTCTTGTGTAGAAATACTTATTCGTACAAATCTACTACTTCGAATTTGAGGCATCACCTCAAGAGAAAACATGTGTCAGCAAGCTCAGCCCTTTCAAAATGCATCATTTCATCTGAGACTCCATTGAAATCAAAGACCTTCCTTCTGTTTCTGAATGTGACGTTATTGATATCCAGCCGTCTCTTCCGAGTATATTTATTTCGTACAATCTCGTATTTATACAATCTAATTATCGGGTAGAAATGATATTTTATCCTCTAGGTTTTCTTCACGAATCACTGCGATAATATTCGTGTAGGAGACTTTTTAAACTATACATAAATATAATTTTCAAAAAACTCAGTGCGTTATAGATACTCGTAGTTTGTGAAGAGCTGAAGAGGTATAAAAATAATACATCCTTAAGCAACAAAGAATTTTTTGACTGGGAATGTTATATCAACAGAAAATGGAGTAGAGTAAATTACATCGTAAACATTTACCCCAAAATTTTTTTCAAAACAAGAATCGCAGTAGTTAACGTTCAATTTTACTAGCAAAACTGCTATTTTTCAAACACTGTCGCCAAAAGTGGTGTGCTCGGAATAACCTGACAACCGAAAAATAGCGAGAAACGGAAAAAAACTAGCATGTAGGAAGTACCTGAAAAATGAAACAGACTATTTTTGTAGGTTAGCAGAAAAGAAATATCGGTTATTTTGTAAAAGAAAAAAATAACGGTTATTTTTTCATAACTAACGTAACGTACCGTTATGGAAAAGAAGCAATAACGCCCACCACTAATGTTGAGTTATAAACGTTTCGTATGATTGATTGCAACACGATCAAGCTGTTTTTAGTAGTAATATTTGCGTGGTGGGCGAAAATAATCGCTCCCCGCCAGAGAGTGAAGTGAGGCTTGATTCTCAGCCGGGTTGAAAGGGTTACAGTTCAGGCTTGCTCTCTTTACTTGTCGATATTTTATTTTATATTGATTGTTTGGAAATTAAATCGAGTGGATTCTTAAAAGTCCATTTCATTCAAAACGACTATCTCTCTTTGATACCAATTGAACTTCTTTCGAGTTGAATCAAAGTCGAGTTAATTCAAAATGGATACCTCTTCGAGATTGGAGCATCTCTGTTTGAGTCTTCATACGCTTCATGCCTAGTCGGTTCTTTATAATTTTACCAAAACCCTCTAAATAAATAACGGTCAACAAGCCAAGGAGGAGATGGACGAAACAATAACGATTTACTTCTTTTGAGTGGAATCGAGTCGATTGTTAAAAGTCGAGTTCAAAATTACCATCTCTCTTTGATTTGAAATAAACTTCTTTTGTGATGAATCGAGTTAATTCTTAAAAGTCGAGTTGATGAACTCAAAATGTCTATCTACAAATCTAAAATTTAATTTTTAAGAGCAAGACAAATAAATTTATTGATGAGTAGGTGAAAAAATGGTCTTCATCAACACCTCATAATATTATCTACTAAAGTGTTTGGGCAACACCACAATCTGTCATATCTAACGTTTTCGTTGTCAGACTACTGAAACCACTTACAAAATGTGTGGTGCCTCCTAGAAAATAAAAAATGGCGCGAGAAAAATGACGTGACAAGTTTTTTCGTCTTCCTGAAAAGTTAGCAAAAGTTAGATACGTCTCGACGAAATAATGAAAAAAAGAAATTGAAAAGAAAAAGAAATCGGGGAGGGAAACAAAAACACGTGGAATCCGTCGAAGGACAAGACGGTTGAAATTGTTTCGGACGACCGAGCGAGGAGTGAAAACCGCGTACGGAGCGGGGGGCAAGTATCTTTCTTGGCTCATCGATTTGGACCTTGGCGGTACAGTCGAGGGCAAAAGTACGATTAGGCGAGTCGATGGAGGATAACGCGGGGGGAGGGGGGGGGACCCCACCCAAGTCTTAGCCGAGCGACCGCTCCGAGGAAACTACACGAACACGAACACGAGGTCCCTCGAACGGCCCCACACCCTTCGATCGACGACGGAAGGTTCTGAGTCGACGACGTCGTTAGTTTCGTCAGGGGTGACTTGTACAATGACCGATCAACAAGCGGTTTTCGTTACGACGATTTTCCCATCTTAACACGTTCAATGCTGGCGTCATGACATACATGACGCGCCGGTGCTCGCCGAGTACTGGCGTCATGACATACATGACGGGGCCCTCTGTTGAATGGGATCAGTTCCCGATGAAACCCATTCAGTAGGTCTGTTCCTGCCTACCAGGAAGTTCTTTAACCAGTTAATTTAGATAACTCAAGCGGTGGGGATGAGTGAAGGAACTTTTCAGTTTTTCAACTGGGTGGTTGGAACGCACAGAACTACTCCAGCAGAGAGCGCTGGGGCTTCAGCAGTGACGTGAAATAGCAGTAACGTGAAATCGAAACCTTCCGCCTTCTCAGAAGATGCTAGTCAATGAGCTTTGTGTTCTCTATTGACGAAGTTTTGTTTCCATGTTTCAGACCTAAATGATTATATTGTGATCCAGGATCCTCACGCAGACGCAAGTAACAATTATAAGTGAGGTCGTCATTCCGGGAAACAACGATTGCCCAGCTCACTGGGACCGGCGGATGACATTGGCTCTCCTAGCGGAGTACAAGGAGAGCTATCCCCTTATGGCGAAAAAATACAAGAGTGCAAAAGCTCTATTTATTCACATCTGTGATAAATTAAATGATTTTTCTGGTAGGTATCCCCTTTTTCACATTGGGTGTTGTTACATTTTTCGAAAACCAGTGGAACTTTCAAGTTCGCCTTCTGGGTTCGTTCGATCTACATTCTTCTTAGATTCTAACTTTGAAAAGTAGCGTTTTTGCTGAAGGTTATTGCCAGCCAATCCACGTTTTTTTCAGATGTGGGCTTTTGCATAACTTCCAAGAAGAAGAAAAGAACCGAAACCAGCTCATTGTCATCTTAGTTTTTGAAATTTGGATATTTTGTGCTTTTTGAAACTGACATTTTTGATTGATATATTTTAGAGTTTGGTGTAGGTGATAAGTATGATTTATGTATTTGTGATTCGACTTCTGAATATTTATGATCTGTAATTTGGGTTTTCGGTGTTTTCTCCCGAAGTAAATTGTAACAATTCATAAGTACCTATTTTTGTTAGAAAATACACTTTTTGTAAATAGTTTGTTCTACCATTTTAGTCTATCCTCCTGTAGCTGTTCTCAGAGTAAATCGCTACGATACCAAAATAATAGTGGTAGGCACTCATTGTTTCGTAGTGCATGGAGGGTTAGTATACCCTGAGTGTTACCGTGGACTGGCGTCATGACATACTAAAAAACTTGGAAAATGATGAGTTTAAATTATAATCGCCTACAAACGTGGTTTTAAGACATTTCAAACATGGTTATGAAAAAAAGTTGGGCCAGCCCTGGGGGTTGGCGCAGTGGCAGGGCCAGCGTCGAACGTATTAATGAATGAGTACCGTAAAAAGAGGTTACTTTGCTCTAGTGGTGTTACTTTGGACTATCGATAGTACTATCGGAACCGACTGAAAACCCACATGTAATTTTGTTTGTGTGTAGGTAGCATTATTTTGTGTGATAATTTTCGGTCTTCCAGCATGCTGGAGTTATTCGTATGAGAATTATTATCAAGATGATCCTTATTACCTCAAGTTATTTTTCAAATTATACACAATTCAAGGGCCCACGAGTTCATCACTAATTCGGAACGTCCTTAACACAGTTCATTTCTCGCCACAATCATCGTTCATTTCTAGCCTTCGTTCTTAATTGCCTTTTCCAGTTCTTTCCCAGGCGAAAATGGTCAAACAAACAAAAAATTTAATCAGACATGACAATTTTTATTCATGAAATACTTGGTTATTTTGGCAAAAGATAATTTGAAAAAAAAAAGTATTTAGCCAGACTAGGTCAATTCAGTCAGACTAGGTTTTAACCATAAGTCATTTTTGGTTACCAAGAAACTTTTATATTTGTATTCAGCAATAGGTAATAGCATGAATAACGCATCTGATTTTTGTACTGAACTCATCAGGAATACTTTCTCTTCACTAAAAAACGAATGAAGACAACAGACAAGACAGAGGCCAGATTTGATGACATTTGAAAAGAGACGAGTGTTAAAACTATCGATAGTACTATCGATAGTTATTGGGTAGGTACTCCATACTCCATTTTTGGATAACCATCGATACTATTGGAAACCGAAACCGATAGTTCAACACCACTACTTTGCTCCTTGGGTGGTAACTTTGCTTCAAACAAATATTTTGTTCTGTCGTGGTGACATCTAACTACGTAGCATGAAGCCACTCGGAAAGATTCCATGTCATTCCTGACATTCATACGGTTTGTATGAACGGCAATACCCCACAACGGCCAAAATGCGTTAGGCATACTATTCGAAGCGTCTTCCCCCGGCGGATCGATCTAAGTATCAGTTAGGTACCTAACTCACGATTTATTTTACTGAATTACTGAGCGTCGTCAAATCCCTCGCCCAAGACAGGGCGTCCTGCTCAGGTACCTCCACGCCTGCTGCTCAGCCCACTATGCCACATGTAGCACTGTCTCTCCGGTAACTATGACATCTATTGCTGTGTTGAAAAAATACCATCATCGCAGAAGTGCAAGGAATAGATGTAACCGAAACCGTCCGCAATTATGTGGCTTCTCTGGGCGCCAAAGTCCAAAGAACCTTAGGAAAGAACGTGAGTGCTAATAAAAATCCTAGAGGCTCTTTTTCTCCTCGAATTTATTATTAATATTAATTTTCAATATTTTTCAATATTTTCTGTCTTTATTCAATGCAATTAACGAATAGAACTTTAAAGAAGATTAAGGTATAAGAAGTGTTCCGGGATATAAAATAAACATTCAAACGTCCAAATAGTAAAGAGAAAGATTTTTTACAAATACTCATGCAAGCTGTGCGACTACAGGGCGGAACTCTTACGAGGCACATGAGAATCCGCACAGGTACCTGTAGATTTAGTTACCAAAACTTCGATTCTCTAATATTGTGTTTGGTGAAAGATGTCAGAAAATTGGGGAGGTGTTTCTGGACCTCAAACCCAACGAAAAAACGGAGCGAACAAACAATCGAAAAAAAAAACAGAAGTTCGCGGTGAGTTTGATCACAGTCTAGATCGCGATCGCTTTGTATTTCTGTTTTCGGAGTCCTTCGCTGTTTCTAAATTCGGCGACAAGATGATTCCAAATTGGAAGAAAGAGGACTGTTTGCGTCTGATCGAAATGTACACGCCGACCATTACTACAGTTACTGTAGTCTGAAGGCAGTTGCGTGGAATGAAATCGGGGCTGCTCTCCATCGGTCGGTTGTTCAAATTAAAAGAAAACTACAAACGGTGGATACACCGTCATAACATAGACCAAATAGGTGACCCGTGCTGTAGTAGTGCAGTTCAGGAGGCTGGTCTCAGTAGGATCCCACGAAGCTGATCATTAGGATGGGTGACATCAGAGGAGGACGATGTCATCAGGTTTACTAGAACCATAATATGCTTACAAATGTTTACTACAACAGCATATTATGCTGTTCATCCGATTTTTATGTATTTTTGTATATATTTATCTATTTATTTTCATTTATTTTTACCGTGGGGGTGTTAGAGATGTCCGACCGTCACAACAAACACCAATTCGGTGACCCGTGCTGTAGTAGCACGGTGACCCGTGCAGCACATGGTACTACGCAGGAGAACTGTTCCTCTACTTTATCAAGGAATGGCTTCTGGCCTAATGAAGTCAATTTTTGAAGAGAAGTCCACAATTTGGCATTAACTTTATCAGCTGCAATAGCCTTCTTAACTTCCTCACTGAGTGAATATGAAATCTTCGTCTTCTTGAAAACGGTACTGTCATTCTGGTTCTTTCCCTCTCTAGCCCGTTTCCCTTTGAGATCGGAATCAGTTTTTGTCGAGTCCAAGTACGATTATGGGTACTGAATTGTTAGGCCTAAAGAAGCAATTCTCTCTTTGCCTTCCTTGGTCATTTACCTGTTAATAATTATTTTTTATTTACCTATTTATTTTTTATTTACGTGGGGGATGGTACTGAGAAGCTGTTGTGTACCCTGCGTCTTGCCACAAGAAGCGTCTCGTACTTTGCAAGTGTGTGGATACTGTCGGTTACCCATAAATATATAAATGGTTTTAGGTTCCAGAAAGAAAGAAAGAATATGTCAGCTGAGGAATCCGCTCCCAGTAATGCAGCTCCGACCGTCCTAACAAAGACCAATTCGGTGACCTGTGCTATAGTAGTGCACTTCAGGAGGCTGGTCCCAGTAGGATCCCACGAAGCTGATCTTTAGGATGGGTGACATCAGAGGAGGACGATGTCATCAGGTTTACTACAAGCATACCTATAGGTACTGTCAGCTTAATTTTTATTCATTTTTTATATATTTATTTTTCATTTATTTTTTATATGGTTATTAATTAATTAGTCAGAATTGCGGAACTGTTCGCGGTCCAAAATTTATAAAACTTGAAATTTCCATACCAAAATCCAAAGTTCACTTATAAATTCCAAAAATGAGGAATTTGGCCGTCTTGCCCCAGGAAGCGTCTCGTCCTCTGCAAGTGTGTGGACACTGTCAGTTACCCATAAATAGTATGTGTTCCTTCAATCCCTAGTCTATTCACTATATGAATGGTTTTAGGTTCTTGAACAAGAAAGATGTCCAACCAGCACAAGCCCGCAATTGGGGACCCCTGCTGCAGCAGGGGACTTCAGGAGGCTGAGGAGATGTAAGTAGCTTACTGGATTTATATTCAATTTGTGTGTCCGTCACTCAACCATTAACCATTCCATGAGTAGTACCATGGGCATGTTCAAAGAAATTGAGTTAACACTGTATGAACTTAATCCACACGGAAGCTTGAGCTACTTGAGGCAAAAATCGATGGGGAATACGGAAACCATTTACTGTGCTCAAGGTAATGAGGTCACAACCCATGTTGGATTGAATTGGATTCCAGCCCACAGGTCAGAGATACTTCAGTTAACTCACTTTGTGAGTGCTAATAAAAATTCTAGAGGCACTTTATTTATCTCCTCGAATTTGTTATTAATAATTATGTTATTATGTTATTATATTGTAATTAATCTGAACCTTGTTATTGTTCGTTGTTGTTACCTTTCGCGTCATTCTGCCATTCGAATTCATCGTGCGAACAATTAAATCATTGAGACAAATAAAAAATAAAATCTGCATTACGACGAAGAGAATAATTATAAATATTATATTCACTATGTAGGCTGGAAAAAAGGTGGGACTAAGTGGGAATGTCATAGGTGGCACTAAGTGCTGCTCTATGACGATATTTCTCTTACTAAAGCAATTCTTGGTGTATTTATAATGAATGGTATTATGATTTGTGGTTTCCAGTTATGATGAGTGGGTCCCCGAGTTAAAGCACAACGAAGAAAACATCACACCCACGCCAACTCGTCCTTTCAAAATTATCCACATAGATACATTATCTATCGAAAAAATTAAATTCCTCACCGTCGTTGATTCCTTTTCAAAATTCGCCCTCGCCTACCCATTAAGGGGAAAGTGGAAGACAAGTGTGCGAGAGAGAGAGAAGACACCAAAAGTTTATGCAAAATATTTCAACAGCCGGATGAGCGATTTTCAATCTGAAAAAAGTTATGTTCATATTTTTCCTAAACAAAATGCTGCATCAAAAAAAAATTTGAAAAAAATTTCAAATTCAAATTTTAGAAAAAGAATTTTGGACAATTTTAAATTTAAAAAAAAAACTTGGTTCCAGCCCCATTTTTGAGAATTTCCTGATTTCAAATTGCCAAGAACCAAAATTCTGCGATGAATAGCACGATCGTAAAACGAAAAATAAGAGTCAGTGATAGCAGCTTTCATCTCCCCTTTTAGACAGTGGATCTGCTGCGTCAATCATTCATAGGAAAGGTGATGAGTCCGAGATTTGACAGGGAGCACTTCTGACAGTAATGAAGGTGAGTGAGCTGAATCTATTCCCATTCGTCCAACATTGTAGACATTTCCAATGGAACCTTTGAGGTAGAGGAGACTGTTATTAGAACAGTCAAATCTTACACAAAAGAGGCCTAAAATCGCAAATGCACGGCTAGTTCTGATTCTTTGGTATGTTGTTCGGGACTGTTAGGGAAATCTAAATCTAATTTCGCAGGAATGAAAACCTTGCGCTTCTTTCGTAGCACTCGAAAAACCTCGAAATGTTTGCCCTTACTCTGGGTTTTTCGCTATAACTTTGAAACGATGCGTTTTTCGCGAATTGATACTACGGACTTATTTACAGGAGATAAGATTTGCTACACAATGAGACCAAGTGCAGCTTATTTTTCAAAAAAGTGAAATTTTAAGTTTTGGTCAACTTCCGACCTAAAAATCATTGAAAATACGTATTGTACGAAGGACGTTAACCGATAGATGTTGTAGCAAATTTAATTAGCTTTGAGTAAAAATAGTTAAGAAGTACAACGCCTTCCCATGACCCTTATGGATTCGCCTGCGTCCGTGCTTTTTCCCGTTCTATTCGTTATAGCTCATCAGCCACTGACCCTACGCTTTCGAGATGGTCATTTTCGGATTCCCCATAAAATTTGGCTTCAGAATAACCTGGCATGTCCAGTTTGCACCCCACATGAGGCCCTAGCAGGGAGGGGAATGTCAAGTCAGTGGACACGTCACTTTAGGCAAATGAGGAAATTAGTCCTAACTTTGACGGCGTGTAGCTCCAAAACGAATCGTCGCACGGAGTAGCGGTTTGTTTTGCTGGTTTCAGCGCATTCTTCTCGACGACTTTGAACCAACAAAATACCCCTAAAAAAATTGTTCCCCAGTTTCCCCAAGATTTGAATATTTTGTGACGAATTTCGGTTGTTTTTGGATGTTATCTAGAAACCTTTTGTTTTAGCTCAAATTGGAGGCCATATTCGTGTTCCTTGATAAATGTTCCCCCCGAAACCAATTTTCAGCCAAAAACTACAAATAGTTGCTGAGAAATCAATCATTTCCCACAAATAGCCCCAAAAAGTTTGGTTTCCCCTAGCTCGGCCAATAATTTTTTTTGGGATCTAATATTTGGGCTTTTCACTCATAGATGAAGTCTGATAGTGAATTTATCCAGCTTGAGAAAAAGCAATTTAGGATCGGACCAATAATTTCGGAATTACGGCAAAAAATGTACCAAAAAAACTTGGATTTTACAATAGTACGCGGTATTTAGCGTACTGGCATGAGCATATTACGGGACTTGATCAAAATGTCATATATGAGGTTTGATGGTAAATTTAAAAAGCTTATAGATGGAAAAAAGAAATTGTGAATCGGACAAACTTTTAGCGTTATAGCGAAAAATAGGGAAAACGGGGTGAAGAACAGGAAGAAATTTATTACAAGACAATGGCATATTACAGGTATCACATTATAATTATGCCCTCGCACCTAGCATTCCCTTTTGAGGACACACGATACATTTCAACACAGACGCGATGGCACCGCGGGCTCGAATATAGAAAAATAGAATGTAGAAAACGAATAATAATAATAATAAACGAATGTAGAAAAAATGAGGCGCTAGTACGAGCGATGCAAGCTGAAATGAATGTATGAGCAAACCTACCGAAGATCGGAGATGGGAGGTTCGAGACCGCGAAGGGTGGGGGGCGACTTAGTGTACATACGCGAGGACTTTGTCCATTTGATGCTATTGTGGGGTTATCGTTTCCACGAAGAGAGACGGATGGAGAGAGGAGTGGTTCAAGAGAACGGATTGACAGAATGGCTACCGGGGAAAGCGAGCGTGGTGACCTTGAGAGCCGAAATGGGGTCTGCAGTCATTCTATTTTCCTTCAAAACCAACATTACCATTTTTCGTTTTACGTCTTGTATATTTACTCAATCATTGAAATGATGCTCTCAAAACCCATCCAGCCATATTGGGAAGGGGGCTTGCACCGGCTTTTTCCAAATTTCAACCTCTAAACCTCAAAATTTTCAAATTTTCCAATTTTAAATTTGTATAAAAATTAAATGAATTGATGCAGCAACTTGTAGGGGCGTATGAAGGCAAACTGCGTTTCCCAAACTGTTATAAATTGGATGGTTCCAAAATGAGACTGCAAAAACTTTTGATGCGTCAGTAACGCCATCTCTTATCCCAGAATCACACTAAGGGCCCGTCCACTTCCCCCTTAAGCTCTTCCACCAGTGAGCGGCGTCAAATCCCTCGCCCAAGACAGGGCGTCCTGCTCAGGTACCTCCACGCCTGCTGCTCAGCCCACTATGCCACATGTAGCACTGTCTCTCCGGTAACTATGACATCTATTGCTGTGTTGAAAAAATACAATCATCGCAGAAGTGCAAGGAATAGATGTAACCGAAACCGTCCGCAATTATGTGGCTTCTCTCGGCGTCAAAGTCCAAAGAACCTTAGGAAAGAACGTGAGTGCTATTAAAAATCCTAGAGGCACTTTTTCTCCTCGAATTTATTATTAATATTAATTTTATTATATTGTTATTAATCTGAACCTTGTCATTGTTCGTTGTTGTTACCTTTCGCGTCATTTTCCAAGAAGGGAGGCTTTCAACGTACCTGAAGGCCAAGAAGCTACAGATCCCGATAGTCAACTATCTGTGGGTTGATAAGTGCAAAGAAGTCGGTGGCCTCGTAGACCCTTCGGCATTCCCTGCTACGGACCACGAAAAATATGACGACGCCATTCGTCTAGAAGAATGATATTCTTCACATATTATGTGAGTCAAATATATGGAAATTCTAGCGTTTGCTACATTGAACACGTCAATAATTAGCCCGGGAATGCGGTAGCGTTCCGCCCGGGTAAGCAAACAAGTTGGGAAAAACGAATGGTGTGAACCAAGTGTGTTGGGGACCATAGTATTATTAGTGGCCGTTGCTACCAGATGTTAGTGGGTGTTATTGACTTGGAATACTTTTTATATGGTTAATAATTAATTAGTCAGAATTGCGATATTGCGATACTGTTCGCGGTCCAAAATTTATAAAACATGAAATTTCGAAAAATTTCCATACCAAAATCCAAAGTTCACTTATAAATTCCAAAAATGAGGAATTTGGCCGTCTTGCCCCAGGAAGCGTCTCGTCCTCTGCAAGTGTGTGGACACTGTCAGTTACCCATAAATAAATCCCTAGTCTATTCACTGTATGAATGTTTTTAGGTTCTTGAACAAGAAAGATGTCCAACCAGCACAAGCCCGCAATTGGGGACCCCTGCTGCAGCAGGGGACTTCAGGAGGCTGAGGAGATGTAAGTAGCTTACTGGATTTATATTCAATTTGTGTGTCCGTCACTCAACCATTAACCATTCCATGAGTAGTACCATGGGCATGTTCAAAGAAATTAAGGTTAACACTGTATGAACTTAATCCACACGGAAGCTTGAGCTACTTGAGGCAAAAATCGATGGGGAATACGGAAACCATTTACTGTGCTCAAGGTAATGAGGTCACAACCCATGTTGGATTGAATTGGATTCCAGCCCACAGGTCAGAGATACTTCAGTTAACTCACTTTGTGAGTGCTAATAAAAATTCTAGAGGCACTTTATTTATCTCCTCGAATTTGTTATTAATAATTATGTTATTATGTTATTATATTGTAATTAATCTGAACCTTGTTATTGTTCGTTGTTGTTACCTTTCGCGTCATTCTGCCATTCGAATTCATCGTGCGAACAATTAAATCATTGAGACAAATAAAAAATAAAATCTGCATTACGACGAAGAGAATAATTATAAATATTATATTCACTATGTAGGCTGGAAAAAAGGTGGGACTAAGTGGGAATGTCATAGGTGGCACTAAGTGCTGCTCTATGACGATATTTCTCTTACTAAAGCAATTCTTGGTGTATTTATAATGAATGGTATTATGATTTGTGGTTTCCAGTTATGATGAGTGGGTCCCCGAGTTAAAGCACAACGAAGAAAACATCACACCCACGCCAACTCGTCCTTTCAAAATTATCCACATAGATACATTATCTATCGAAAAAATTAAATTCCTCACCGTCGTTGATTCCTTTTCAAAATTCGCCCTCGCCTACCCATTAAGCTCTTCCACCAGTGAGCGGCGTCAAATCCCTCGCCCAAGACAGGGCGTCCTGCTCAGGTACCTCCACGCCTGCTGCTCAGCCCACTATGCCACATGTAGCACTGTCTCTCCGGTAACTATGACATCTATTGCTGTGTTGAAAAAATACAATCATCGCAGAAGTGCAAGGAATAGATGTAACCGAAACCGTCCGCAATTATGTGGCTTCTCTCGGCGTCAAAGTCCAAAGAACCTTAGGAAAGAACGTGAGTGCTATTAAAAATCCTAGAGGCACTTTTTCTCCTCGAATTTATTATTAATATTAATTTTATTATATTGTTATTAATCTGAACCTTGTCATTGTTCGTTGTTGTTACCTTTCGCGTCATTTTCCAAGAAGGGAGGCTTTCAACGTACCTGAAGGCCAAGAAGCTACAGATCCCGATAGTCAACTATCTGTGGGTTGATAAGTGCAAAGAAGTCGGTGGCCTCGTAGACCCTTCGGCATTCCCTGCTACGGACCACGAAAAATATGACGACGCCATTCGTCTAGAAGAATGATATTCTTCACATATTATGTGAGTCAAATATATGGAAATTCTAGCGTTTGCTACATTGAACACGTCAATAATTAGCCCGGGAATGCGGTAGCGTTCCGCCCGGGTAAGCAAACAAGTTGGGAAAAACGAATGGTGTGAACCAAGTGTGTTGGGGACCATAGTATTATTAGTGGCCGTTGCTACCAGATGTTAGTGGGTGTTATTGACTTGGAATACTTTTTATATGGTTAATAATTAATTAGTCAGAATTGCGATATTGCGATACTGTTCGCGGTCCAAAATTTATAAAACATGAAATTTCGAAAAATTTCCATACCAAAATCCAAAGTTCACTTATAAATTCCAAAAATGAGGAATTTGGCCGTCTTGCCCCAGGAAGCGTCTCGTCCTCTGCAAGTGTGTGGACACTGTCAGTTACCCATAAATAAATCCCTAGTCTATTCACTGTATGAATGTTTTTAGGTTCTTGAACAAGAAAGATGTCCAACCAGCACAAGCCCGCAATTGGGGACCCCTGCTGCAGCAGGGGACTTCAGGAGGCTGAGGAGATGTAAGTAGCTTACTGGATTTATATTCAATTTGTGTGTCCGTCACTCAACCATTAACCATTCCATGAGTAGTACCATGGGCATGTTCAAAGAAATTAAGGTTAACACTGTATGAACTTAATCCACACGGAAGCTTGAGCTACTTGAGGCAAAAATCGATGGGGAATACGGAAACCATTTACTGTGCTGAAGGTAATGAGGTCACAACCCATGTTGGATTGAATTGGATTCCAGCCCACAGGTCAGAGATACTTCAGTTAACTCACTTTGTGAGTGCTAATAAAAATTCTAGAGGCACTTTATTTATCTCCTCGAATTTGTTATTAATAATTATGTTATTATGTTATTATATTGTAATTAATCTGAACCTTGTTATTGTTCGTTGTTGTTACCTTTCGCGTCATTCTGCCATTCGAATTCATCGTGCGAACAATTAAATCATTGAGACAAATAAAAAATAAAATCTGCATTACGACGAAGAGAATAATTATAAATATTATATTCACTATGTAGGCTGGAAAAAAGGTGGGACTAAGTGGGAATGTCATAGGTGGCACTAAGTGCTGCTCTATGACGATATTTCTCTTACTAAAGCAATTCTTGGTGTATTTATAATGAATGGTATTATGATTTGTGGTTTCCAGTTATGATGAGTGGGTCCCCGAGTTAAAGCACAACGAAGAAAACATCACACCCACGCCAACTCGTCCTTTCAAAATTATCCACATAGATACATTATCTATCGAAAAAATTAAATTCCTCACCGTCGTTGATTCCTTTTCAAAATTCGCCCTCGCCTACCCATTAAGCTCTTCCACCAGTGAGCGGCGTCAAATCCCTCGCCCAAGACAGGGCGTCCTGCTCAGGTACCTCCACGCCTGCTGCTCAGCCCACTATGCCACATGTAGCACTGTCTCTCCGGTAACTATGACATCTATTGCTGTGTTGAAAAAATACAATCATCGCAGAAGTGCAAGGAATAGATGTAACCGAAACCGTCCGCAATTATGTGGCTTCTCTCGGCGTCAAAGTCCAAAGAACCTTAGGAAAGAACGTGAGTGCTATTAAAAATCCTAGAGGCACTTTTTCTCCTCGAATTTATTATTAATATTAATTTTATTATATTGTTATTAATCTGAACCTTGTCATTGTTCGTTGTTGTTACCTTTCGCGTCATTTTCCAAGAAGGGAGGCTTTCAACGTACCTGAAGGCCAAGAAGCTACAGATCCCGATAGTCAACTATCTGTGGGTTGATAAGTGCAAAGAAGTCGGTGGCCTCGTAGACCCTTCGGCATTCCCTGCTACGGACCACGAAAAATATGACGACGCCATTCGTCTAGAAGAATGATATTCTTCACATATTATGTGAGTCAAATATATGGAAATTCTAGCGTTTGCTACATTGAACACGTCAATAATTAGCCCGGGAATGCGGTAGCGTTCCGCCCGGGTAAGCAAACAAGTTGGGAAAAACGAATGGTGTGAACCAAGTGTGTTGGGGACCATAGTATTATTAGTGGCCGTTGCTACCAGATGTTAGTGGGTGTTATTGACTTGGAATACTTTTTATATGGTTAATAATTAATTAGTCAGAATTGCGATATTGCGATACTGTTCGCGGTCCAAAATTTATAAAACATGAAATTTCGAAAAATTTCCATACCAAAATCCAAAGTTCACTTATAAATTCCAAAAATGAGGAATTTGGCCGTCTTGCCCCAGGAAGCGTCTCGTCCTCTGCAAGTGTGTGGACACTGTCAGTTACCCATAAATAAATCCCTAGTCTATTCACTGTATGAATGTTTTTAGGTTCTTGAACAAGAAAGATGTCCAACCAGCACAAGCCCGCAATTGGGGACCCCTGCTGCAGCAGGGGACTTCAGGAGGCTGAGGAGATGTAAGTAGCTTACTGGATTTATATTCAATTTGTGTGTCCGTCACTCAACCATTAACCATTCCATGAGTAGTACCATGGGCATGTTCAAAGAAATTAAGGTTAACACTGTATGAACTTAATCCACACGGAAGCTTGAGCTACTTGAGACAAAAATCGATGGGGAATACGGAAACCATTTACTGTGCTCAAGGTAATGAGGTCACAACCCATGTTGGATTGAATTGGATTCCAGCCCACAGGTCAGAGATACTTCAGTTAACTCACTTTGTGAGTGCTAATAAAAATTCTAGAGGCACTTTATTTATCTCCTCGAATTTGTTATTAATAATTATGTTATTATGTTATTATATTGTAATTAATCTGAACCTTGTTATTGTTCGTTGTTGTTACCTTTCGCGTCATTCTGCCATTCGAATTCATCGTGCGAACAATTAAATCATTGAGACAAATAAAAAATAAAATCTGCATTACGACGAAGAGAATAATTATAAATATTATATTCACTATGTAGGCTGGAAAAAAGGTGGGACTAAGTGGGAATGTCATAGGTGGCACTAAGTGCTGCTCTATGACGATATTTCTCTTACTAAAGCAATTCTTGGTGTATTTATAATGAATGGTATTATGATTTGTGGTTTCCAGTTATGATGAGTGGGTCCCCGAGTTAAAGCACAACGAAGAAAACATCACACCCACGCCAACTCGTCCTTTCAAAATTATCCACATAGATACATTATCTATCGAAAAAATTAAATTCCTCACCGTCGTTGATTCCTTTTCAAAATTCGCCCTCGCCTACCCATTAAGCTCTTCCACCAGTGAGCGGCGTCAAATCCCTCGCCCAAGACAGGGCGTCCTGCTCAGGTACCTCCACGCCTGCTGCTCAGCCCACTATGCCACATGTAGCACTGTCTCTCCGGTAACTATGACATCTATTGCTGTGTTGAAAAAATACAATCATCGCAGAAGTGCAAGGAATAGATGTAACCGAAACCGTCCGCAATTATGTGGCTTCTCTCGGCGTCAAAGTCCAAAGAACCTTAGGAAAGAACGTGAGTGCTATTAAAAATCCTAGAGGCACTTTTTCTCCTCGAATTTATTATTAATATTAATTTTATTATATTGTTATTAATCTGAACCTTGTCATTGTTCGTTGTTGTTACCTTTCGCGTCATTTTCCAAGAAGGGAGGCTTTCAACGTACCTGAAGGCCAAGAAGCTACAGATCCCGATAGTCAACTATCTGTGGGTTGATAAGTGCAAAGAAGTCGGTGGCCTCGTAGACCCTTCGGCATTCCCTGCTACGGACCACGAAAAATATGACGACGCCATTCGTCTAGAAGAATGATATTCTTCACATATTATGTGAGTCAAATATATGGAAATTCTAGCGTTTGCTACATTGAACACGTCAATAATTAGCCCGGGAATGCGGTAGCGTTCCGCCCGGGTAAGCAAACAAGTTGGGAAAAACGAATGGTGTGAACCAAGTGTGTTGGGGACCATAGTATTATTAGTGGCCGTTGCTACCAGATGTTAGTGGGTGTTATTGACTTGGAATACTTTTTATATGGTTAATAATTAATTAGTCAGAATTGCGATATTGCGATACTGTTCGCGGTCCAAAATTTATAAAACATGAAATTTCGAAAAATTTCCATACCAAAATCCAAAGTTCACTTATAAATTCCAAAAATGAGGAATTTGGCCGTCTTGCCCCAGGAAGCGTCTCGTCCTCTGCAAGTGTGTGGACACTGTCAGTTACCCATAAATAAATCCCTAGTCTATTCACTGTATGAATGTTTTTAGGTTCTTGAACAAGAAAGATGTCCAACCAGCACAAGCCCGCAATTGGGGACCCCTGCTGCAGCAGGGGACTTCAGGAGGCTGAGGAGATGTAAGTAGCTTACTGGATTTATATTCAATTTGTGTGTCCGTCACTCAACCATTAACCATTCCATGAGTAGTACCATGGGCATGTTCAAAGAAATTAAGGTTAACACTGTATGAACTTAATCCACACGGAAGCTTGAGCTACTTGAGACAAAAATCGATGGGGAATACGGAAACCATTTACTGTGCTCAAGGTAATGAGGTCACAACCCATGTTGGATTGAATTGGATTCCAGCCCACAGGTCAGAGATACTTCAGTTAACTCACTTTGTGAGTGCTAATAAAAATTCTAGAGGCACTTTATTTATCTCCTCGAATTTGTTATTAATAATTATGTTATTATGTTATTATATTGTAATTAATCTGAACCTTGTTATTGTTCGTTGTTGTTACCTTTCGCGTCATTCTGCCATTCGAATTCATCGTGCGAACAATTAAATCATTGAGACAAATAAAAAATAAAATCTGCATTACGACGAAGAGAATAATTATAAATATTATATTCACTATGTAGGCTGGAAAAAAGGTGGGACTAAGTGGGAATGTCATAGGTGGCACTAAGTGCTGCTCTATGACGATATTTCTCTTACTAAAGCAATTCTTGGTGTATTTATAATGAATGGTATTATGATTTGTGGTTTCCAGTTATGATGAGTGGGTCCCCGAGTTAAAGCACAACGAAGAAAACATCACACCCACGCCAACTCGTCCTTTCAAAATTATCCACATAGATACATTATCTATCGAAAAAATTAAATTCCTCACCGTCGTTGATTCCTTTTCAAAATTCGCCCTCGCCTACCCATTAAGCTCTTCCACCAGTGAGCGGCGTCAAATCCCTCGCCCAAGACCTGCTCAGGTATCCTGCTCAGGTACCTCCACGCCTGCTGCTCAGCCCACTATGCCACATGTAGCACTGTCTCTCCGGTAACTATGACATCTATTGCTGTGTTGAAAAAATACAATCATCGCAGAAGTGCAAGGAATAGATGTAACCGAAACCGTCCGCAATTATGTGGCTTCTCTCGGCGTCAAAGTCCAAAGAACCTTAGGAAAGAACGTGAGTGCTATTAAAAATCCTAGAGGCACTTTTTCTCCTCGAATTTATTATTAATATTAATTTTATTATATTGTTATTAATCTGAACCTTGTCATTGTTCGTTGTTGTTACCTTTCGCGTCATTTTCCAAGAAGGGAGGCTTTCAACGTACCTGAAGGCCAAGAAGCTACAGATCCCGATAGTCAACTATCTGTGGGTTGATAAGTGCAAAGAAGTCGGTGGCCTCGTAGACCCTTCGGCATTCCCTGCTACGGACCACGAAAAATATGACGACGCCATTCCTCTAGAAGAATGATATTCTTCACATATTATGTGAGTCAAATATATGGAAATTCTAGCGTTTGCTACATTGAACACGTCAATAATTAGCCCGGGAATGCGGTAGCGTTCCGCCCGGGTAAGCAAACAAGTTGGGAAAAACGAATGGTGTGAACCAAGTGTGTTGGACCATAGTATTATTAGTGGCCGTTGCTACCAGATGTTAGTGGGTGTTATTGACTTGGAATACTTTTTATATGGTTATTAATTAATTAGTCAGAATTGCGATATTGCGATACTGTTCGCGGTCCAAAATTTATAAAACATGAAATTTCGAAAAATTTCCATACCAAAATCCAAAGTTCACTTATAAATTCCAAAAATGAGGAATTTGGCCGTCTTGCCCCAGGAAGCGTCTCGTCCTCTGCAAGTGTGTGGACACTGTCAGTTACCCATAAATAAATCCCTAGTCTATTCACTGTATGAATGTTTTTAGGTTCTTGAACAAGAAAGATGTCCAACCAGCACAAGCCCGCAATTGGGGACCCCTACTGCAGCAGGGGACTTCAGGAGGCTGAGGAGATGTAAGTAGCTTACTGGATTTATATTCAATTTGTGTGTCCGTCACTCAACCATTAACCATTCCATGAGTAGTACCATGGGCATGTTCAAAGAAATTGAGTTAACACTGTATGAACTTAATCCACACGGAAGCTTGAGCTACTTGAGGCAAAAATCGATGGGGAATACGGAAACCATTAACTGTGCTCAAGGTAATGAGGTCACAACCCATGTTGGATTGAATTGGATTCCAGCCCACAGGTCAGAGATACTTCAGTTAACTCACTTTGTGAGTGCTAATAAAAATCCTAGAGGCACTTTATCAAGAAGCTACAGATCCCGATAGTCAACTATCTGTGGGTTGATAAGTGCAAAGAAGTCGGTGGCCTCGTAGACCCTTCGGCCTTCCCTGCTACGGACCACGAAAAATATGACGACGCCATTCCTCTAGAAGAATGATATTCTTCACATATTATGTGAGTCAAATATATGGAAATTCTAGCGTTTGCTACATTGAACACGTCAATAATTAGCCCGGGAATGCGGTAGCGTTCCGCCCGGGTAAGCAAACAAGTTGGGAAAAACGAATGGTGTGAACCAAGTGTGTTGGACCATAGTATTATTAGTGGCCGTTGCTACCAGATGTTAGTGGGTGTTATTGACTTGGAATACTTTTTATATGGTTATTAATTAATTAGTCAGAATTGCGATATTGCGATACTGTTCGCGGTCCAAAATTTATAAAACATGAAATTTCGAAAAATTTCCATACCAAAATCCAAAGTTCACTTATAAATTCCAAAAATGAGGAATTTGGCCGTCTGGCCCCAGGAAGCGTCTCGTCCTCTGCAAGTGTGTGGACACTGTCAGTTACCCATAAATAAATCCCTAGTCTATTCACTGTATGAATGTTTTTAGGTTCTTGAACAAGAAAGATGTCCAACCAGCACAAGCCCGCAATTGGGGACCCCTGCTGCAGCAGGGGACTTCAGGAGGCTGAGGAGATGTAAGTAGCTTACTGGATTTATATTCAATTTGTGTGTCCGTCACTCAACCATTAACCATTCCATGAGTAGTACCATGGGCATGTTCAAAGAAATTGAGTTAACACTGTATGAACTTAATCCACACGGAAGCTTGAGCTACTTGAGGCAAAAATCGATGGGGAATACGGAAACCATTAACGGCACTTTTTCTCCTCGAATTTATTATTAATATTAATTTTATTATATTGTTATTAATCTGAACCTTGTCATTGTTCGTTGTTGTTACCTTTCGCGTCATTTTCCAAGAAGGGAGGCTTTCAACGTACCTGAAGGCCCAGAAGCTACAGATCCCGATAGTCAACTATCTGTGGGTTGATAAGTGCAAAGAAGTCGGTGGCCTCGTAGACCCTTCGGCCTTCCCTGCTACGGACCACGAAAAATATGACGACGCCATTCCTCTAGAAGAATGATATTCTTCACATATTATGTGAGTCAAATATATGGAAATTCTAGCGTTTGCTACATTGAACACGTCAATAATTAGCCCGGGAATGCGGTAGCGTTCCGCCCGGGTAAGCAAACAAGTTGGGAAAAACGAATGGTGTGAACCAAGTGTGTTGGACCATAGTATTATTAGTGGCCGTTGCTACCAGATGTTAGTGGGTGTTATTGACTTGGAATACCAAAAATACAATATTCTCATTCTTACTGATCAACCAGACAGGTTCTTACTGAATTTCTTACACTGGCGACGAGGAGGATGTGATAGGCTCTCTCCTTGGCTCTCTTTTCCTTTCTGCTACTTAGACCTCACGAAGCACGTGTTATGTAGAAGTACAAAGTCAAGGAATAGATGTCCACAATTATGTAGCTTCTCTCGGCGTCAAAGTCCAAAGGACCTTAGGCAAGAACTGCTAAGTGCTAATAAAAATCCTAGAGGCACTTTATCTCCTCGAATTTGTTATTAATATTAATGTTATTATGTTATTATATTGTTGATCATTGCTGATCATTAGGATGGGTGACATCAGAGGAGGACGATGTCATCAGGTTTACTAGAACCATAATATGCTTACTAATGTTTACTACAACAGCATATTATGCTGTTCATCCGATTTTTATTTATTTTTGTATTTATTTATCTATTTATTTTCATTTATTTTTACCGTGGGGGTGTTAGAATGTCCGACCGTCACAACAAACACCAATGCGGTGACCCGTGCTGTAGTAGTGCAGTTCAGGAGGCTGGTCCCAGTAGGATCCCACGAAGCTTTGAATTGGATTCCAGCCCACAGGTCAGAGATACTTCAGTTAACTCACTTTGTGAGTGCTAATAAAAATTCTAGAGGCACTTTATTTATCTCCTCGAATTTGTTATTAATAATTGTTATTATGTTATTATATTGTAATTAATCTGAACCTTGTTATTGTTCGTTGTTGTTACCTTTCGCGTCATTCTGCCATTCGAATTCATCGTGCGAACAATTAAATCATTGAGACAAATAAAAAATAAAATCTGCATTACGACGAAGAGAATAATTATAAATATTATATTCACTATGTAGGCTGGAAAAAAGGTGGGACTAAGTGGGAATGTCATAGGTGGTACTAAGTGCTGCTCTATGACGATATTTCTCTTACTAAAGCAATTCTTGGTGTATTTATAATGAATGGTATTATGATATGTGGTTTCCAGTTATGATGAGTGGGTCCCCGAGTTAAAGCACAACGAAGAAAACTTCACACCCACGCCAACTCGTCCTTTCAAAATTATCCACATAGATACATTATCTATCGAAAAAATTAAATTCCTCACCGTCGTTGATTCCTTTTCAAAATTCGCCCTCGCCTACCCATTAAGCTCTTCCACCAGTGAGCGGCGTCAAATCCCTCGCCCAAAACAGGGCGTCCTGCTCAGGTACCTCCACGCCTGCTGCTCAGCCCACTATGCCACATGTAGCACTGTCTCTCCGGTAACTATGACATCTATTGCTGTGTTGAAAAAATACTATCATCGCAGAAGTGCAAGGAATAGATGTAACCGAAACCGTCCGCAATTATGTGGCTTCTCTCGGCGTCAAAGTCCAAAGAACCTTAGGAAAGAACGTGAGTGCTATTAAAAATCCTAGAGGCACTTTTTCTCCTCGAATTTATTATTAATATTAATTTTATTATATTGTTATTAATCTGAACCTTGTCATTGTTCGTTGTTGTTACCTTTCGCGTCATTTTCCAAGAAGGGAGGCTTTCAACGTACCTGAAGGCCAAGAAGCTACAGATCCCGATAGTCAACTATCTGTGGGTTGATAAGTGCAAAGAAGTCGGTGGCCTCGTAGACCCTTCGGCATTCCCTGCTACGGACCACGAAAAATATGACGACGCCATTCGTCTAGAAGAATGATATTCTTCACATATTATGTGAGTCAAATATATGGAAATTCTAGCGTTTGCTACATTGAACACGTCAATAATTAGCCCGGGAATGCAGTAGCGTTCCGCCCGGGTAAGCAAACAAGTTGGGAAAAACGAATGGTGTGAACCAAGTGTGTTGGACCATAGTATTATTAGTGGCCGTTGCTACCAGATGTTAGTGGGTGTTATTGACTTGGAATACTTTTTATATGGTTATTAATTAATTAGTCAGAATTGCGATATTGCGATACTGTTCGCGGTCCAAAATTTATAAAACATGAAATTTCGAAAAATTTCCATACCAAAATCCAAAGTTCACTTATAAATTCCAAAAATGAGGAATTTGGCCGTCTTGCCCCAGGAAGCGTCTCGTCCTCTGCAAGTGTGTGGACACTGTCAGTTACCCATAAATAAATCCCTAGTCTATTCACTGTATGAATGTTTTTAGGTTCTTGAACAAGAAAGATGTCCAACCAGCACAAGCCCGCAATTGGGGACCCCTGCTGCAGCAGGGGACTTCAGGAGGCTGAGGAGATGTAAGTAGCTTACTGGATTTATATTCAATTTGTGTGTCCGTCACTCAACCATTAACCATTCCATGAGTAGTACCATGGGCATGTTCAAAGAAATTGAGTTAACACTGTATGAACTTAATCCACACGGAAGCTTGAGCTACTTGAGGCAAAAATCGATGGGGAATACGGAAACCATCAACGGCACTTTTTCTCCTCGAATTTATTATTAATATTAATTTTATTATATTGTTATTAATCTGAACCTTGTCATTGTTCGTTGTTGTTACCTTTCGCGTCATTTTCCAAGAAGGGAGGCTTTCAACGTACCTGAAGGCCCAGAAGCTACAGATCCCGATAGTCAACTATCTGTGGGTTGATAAGTGCAAAGAAGTCGGTGGCCTCGTAGACCCTTCGGCCTTCCCTGCTACGGACCACGAAAAATATGACGACGCCATTCCTCTAGAAGAATGATATTCTTCACATATTATGTGAGTCAAATATATGGAAATTCTAGCGTTTGCTACATTGAACACGTCAATAATTAGCCCGGGAATGCGGTAGTGTTCCGCCCGGGTAAGCAAACAAGTTGGGAAAAACGAATGGTGTGAACCAAGTGTGTTGGACCATAGTATTATTAGTGGCCGTTGCTACCAGATGTTAGTGGGTGTTATTGACTTGGAATACTTTTTATATGGTTATTAATTAATTAGTCAGAATTGCGATATTGCGATACTGTTCGCGGTCCAAAATATATAAAACATGAAATTTCGAAAAATTTCCATACCAAAATCCAAAGTTCACTTATAAATTCCAAAAAAGAGGAATTTGGCCGTCTTGCCCCAGGAAGCGTCTCGTCCTCTGCAAGTGTGTGGACACTTTCAGTTACCCATGAATAGTATGTGTTCCTTCAATCCCTAGTCTATTCACTATATGAATGGTTTTAGGTTCTTGAACAAGAAAGATGTCCAACCAGCACAAGCCCGCAATTGGGGACCCCTGCTGCAGCAGGGGACTTCAGGAGGCTGAGGAGATGTAAGTAGCTTACTGGATTTATATTCAATTTGTGTGTCCGTCACTCAACCATTAACCATTCCATGAGTAGTACCATGGGCATGTTCAAAGAAATTGAGTTAACACTGTATGAACTTAATCCACACGGAAGCTTGAGCTACTTGAGGCAAAAATCGATGGGGAATACGGAAACCATTTACTGTGCTCAAGGTAATGAGGTCACAACCCATGTTGGATTGAATTGGATTCCAGCCCACAGGTCAGAGATACTTCAGTTAACTCACTTTGTGAGTGCTAATAAAAATCCTAGAGGCACTTTATCAAGAAGCTACAGATCCCGATAGTCAACTATCTGTGGGTTGATAAGTGCAAAGAAGTCGGTGGCCTCGTAGACCCTTCGGCCTTCCCTGCTACGGACCACGAAAAATATGACGACGCCATTCCTCTAGAAGAATGATATTCTTCACATATTATGTGAGTCAAATATATGGAAATTCTAGCGTTTGCTACATTGAACACGTCAATAATTAGCCCGGGAATGCGGTAGCGTTCCGCCCGGGTAAGCAAACAAGTTGGGAAAAACGAATGGTGTGAACCAAGTGTGTTGGACCATAGTATTATTAGTGGCCGTTGCTACCAGATGTTAGTGGGTGTTATTGACTTGGAATACCAAAAATACAATATTCTCATTCTTACTGATCAACCAGACAGGTTCTTACTGAATTTCTTACACTGGCGACGAGGAGGATGTGATAGGCTCTCTCCTTGGCTCTCTTTTCCTTTCTGCTACTTAGACCTCACGAAGCACGTGTTATGTAGAAGTACAAAGTCAAGGAATAGATGTCCACAATTATGTAGCTTCTCTCGGCGTCAAAGTCCAAAGGACCTTAGGCAAGAACTGCTAAGTGCTAATAAAAATCCTAGAGGCACTTTATCTCCTCGAATTTGTTATTAATATTAATGTTATTATGTTATTATATTGTTGATCATTGCTGATCATTAGGATGGGTGACATCAGAGGAGGACGATGTCATCTGGTTTACTAGAACCATAATATGCTTACTAATGTTTACTACAACAGCATATTATGCTGTTCATCCGATTTTTATTTATTTTTGTATTTATTTATCTATTTATTTTCATTTATTTTTACCGTGGGGGTGTTAGAGATGTCCGACCGTCACAACAAACACCAATTCGGTGACCCGTGCTGTAGTAGTGCAGTTCAGGAGGCTGGTCCCAGTGGGATCCCACGAAGCTGATCATTAGGATTCAATTTCTCATTATTAGAGGAGGTTGAGCGCGTCACTTAGGTGTGTTGATCTCTAGGTTTGAGTTTCTATCCAACTCGGCCCGACATGAAGGGCAGGTTCTTACGTCGGCGTCGAAGGAGCGTTAGAGGCAGTTCTTGCAAATGTTGTGGGAACAGGAAGTTGTGATGGGGTGATACACGAGGCCCGTGCAGCACATGGTACTACGCAGGAGAACTGTTCCTCTACTTTATCAAGGAATGGCTTCTGGCCTAATGAAGTCAATTTTTGAAGAGAAGTCCACAATATGGCATTAACTTCATCAGCTGCAATAGCCTTCTTAACTTCCTCACTGAGTGAATATGAAATCTTCGTCTTCTTGGAAGCGGTACTGTCATTCTGGTTCTTTTCCTCTCTAGCCCGTTTCCCTTTGAGGTCGGAATCAGTTTTTGTCGAGTCCAAGTACGATTCTGGGTACTGAATTGTTAGGCCTAAAGAAGCAATTCTCTCTTTGCCTTCCTTGGTCATTTACCTATTAATAATTATTTTTATTTACCTATTTATTTTTTATTTACGTGGGGGATGGTACTGAGAAGCTGTTGTGTACCCTGCGTCTTGCCACAAGAAGCGTCTCGTACTTTGCAAGTGTGTGGATACTGTCGGTTACCCATAAATATATAAATGGTTTTAGGTTCCAGAAAGAAAGAAAGAATATGTCAGCTGAGGAATCCGCTCCCAGTAATGCAGCTGAGGCTGGTCCCAGTGGGTTGTAAGTGCTTACTGGATTTATATTCAATTTGTGTGTCCGTCACTCAATCACTAACCATTCCATGAATTACTAATCATTACACGGAAGGTTGAGCTACTTGAGGCAAAAACCGATGGGGAATACGGAAACCATTTACTGTGCTCAAGGTAATGAGGTCACAACCCATGTTGGATTGAATTGGATTCCAGCTCACAGGTCAGAGATACTTACTCAGTTAACTCACTTTTATTTTCAGTGATTTTTAGGTACGCAACTTGAATCACTCTCAGGGTAGACTTAAACTCGCCTTATTATTTATTTTTTCTTATCTTTTATTTATTTTCTGTATATTTATATGTTTACATGATTTTTTATGTTGATGCATTTTCAGTTGTACAGGAATCCAGGGCCGTCGCGTGGTTTATTGGCACCCTGGGCGAGATGTTGTCAGGTCTGCATCCCCTCTACTAGAAGCAACTGCTGAAAGGAGCCCTAACTTTCATTTTACGGGGTCCCAAAAGCCCATCCAATATACGGATATGCCAAATAGCCATCCTACATCGATGCCATATCCTCTCGATAAAATAATTTTTAGGTCTGGCGTACGTTGGGAATTCTTCAACATTGGACCGGGTCACGCTTCCGTATTCCTAGAATTCATTGTACCACGTTTGCCATATGCGGTTACCTTCACAGTATTTCTGTACGAGATTGCATACTTTGCATCCCACATAAAATTCTGCCTGCTATCCGTAAGTTGTTAACAACAGTTCTCGCCGTTAGAGTCGATCATCTGTCATTCGCCATATTAAATAGCCAAAACATGCCAAGTGGTGAAAGCTTACCCCTCATGTTTGGAAGCTTCTGGAATAATTTTTCTTGGATTCGGAATTCCTTAAGCACAGTTCAAACAACGATTAATATGGATGATATACACCAAATGATGATATACATCCAACCATTAGAAATTTGCAGCAGGTTCTTATCTCTTCTACTACAAGCGACAGAAATAGCTCAGAAATAGTTCTGCAAATACCGCTTTTCTGAGATGCTTGAGGATGAAGGGGACGACATTTACGATCGAATAGTGACTGGGGATGAAACTTAGGTCTTCCACAATACCCCAGAAACAAAAAGACAAGTATGGTCTGGAAAAGTCCCCCGAAAAGAGCACCAAAAAAAGCCAAAATTGTGACGTCCGCTGGAAAGATTATGGCCACGGTTTTTTGGGACTCCAAGGGAAAATTTGATTGGGACGTTTTCCCCCACCCACCGAACTCTCCAGACCTTTTCCCGGCATTGAAAACTTCCTTCCTTCTTTCCTCCTCATGGACTTTGATAACATCCTTATTTAAAATGAAAATCTTATTAACAAATCACATCTTCATTACGTGTTTATCATTACTCATCATTGTTCTTTTGTTTTCAGCAATTGAACGACTACGTGAATAGCGAAGGAGGAAAGAAAAATCTAATGATGCAGCTTTTCCACCAAATGAAACAGCGGTAATCAGCTGTCGCTATGAAATGGATATCACATGTTAACAATAATTATAACATTATTGATGTCGTTGTCTCATTATTTCAAGATTTGACACACTCATTTGTGATATTAATTACTAGTTATACCTTTCTTTTGTTTGAATAACATAAGTATTATAATTGATTATAATAACCTTAACACCGTGTATAATAACCGTGTTTGAATAACACTGCACACATGCAGAACTGCTTGGGACACTAATTCAAAAACCCAATCTCATGAGTTCCCAACTAATTAGTGGAGCAAATAGTAAATTTGATTATTGTTCAATGGTTCTACTTTTTTCATCATTCACCTAAGTTATATAGAAATAGACATGTCTCATGTCACTCGAGATAAGTGATTCGGGAAAATGGAGTCGAGAGACGATACACCGATGTTACTACATCATGAGAATTCTGACTATGCCTCGAGAGGAAATAAGAAAATCACCTGGAACTGACGTTTTCACGAGAGAACATTTTCTGTAGACAATTACAGTCAACATGTGAACAGGAGTAATGTGGAGACAGCTTTGAGAAGATTATGATCCAAGACTGATCCATCTAGAAGCGGTGACTCGACTATACGCCCGACGGACCTCGACGGAACGGTCGATTTGTTACGGGGGCGCGATTGTTTGCCTTCCAGAATAGAACCGGGCGGCGGCTTATTACCCGCCCATTAGGCGGCGCTACATAGTCTTGCACCGTTCATCTCGTCTCCGGGAACAGGTCGACGACCTCGTCGCCGCTTTTTTTTCTTGTCGTGCGAGTGGAAAAGCGTTATGGATCATCAAACCCCGATTTCCTGAGAATCGATACAACATCGATGGTGCTGTGGGTTATCTAGAGATCACCTAACCCTTTTGTGGGTTATCAACACCACAACCCTTACCCAAGACAGGGCTGATCAGTTCCTGCTCAGTTACCTCCACTCCTGCTGCTCAGCCCACTGGAGCTGTAACTATGACATCTATTGCGGTGTTGAAAAAATACAGTCACCAGAGATCCATGAATCTATGATTTAGACATGCATAGAAGCACTTGTTTTGTGGAAGTACAAAGTCAAGGAATAGAACGAACCGAAACCGTCCGCAATTATGTAGCTTCTCTCGGCGCCAAAGTCCAAAGGATCTTAGGCAAGAACGTGAGTGCTAATAAAAATTCTAGAGGCACTTTCTCTCCTCGAATTTGTTATTAATATTAATGTTATTATATTGTAATTAATCTGAACCTTGTTATTGTTCGTTGTTGTTACCTTTCGCGTCATTCCGCCATTCGAATTCATCGTGCGAACAATTAAATCATTGAGACAAATAAAAAATAAAATCTGTATTACGACGAAGAGAATAATTATTAATATTATATTCACTATGTAGGCTGGAAAAAAAAGGTGGGACTAAGTGGGAATGTCATAGGTGGCACTAACTGCTGCTCTATGACGATATTTCACTTACTAAAGCAATTCTTGGTGTATTTATAATGAATGGTATTATGATTTGTGGTTCCAAGTTATGATGAGTGGGTTAAAGCACAACGAAGAAAACATCACACCCACGCCAACTCGTCCTTTCAAAATTATCCACATAGATAAATTTTCCATCGAAAAAATTAAATTCGTCACAGTCATAGATTCCTTTTCAAAATTCGCCCTCGCCTACCAGTGAGCGGCGTAAAATCCCTCGCCCAAGACAGGGCGTCCTGCTCAGGTACCTCCACGCCTGCTGCTCAGCCCACTATGCCACATGTAGCACTGTCTCTCCGGTAACTATGACATCTATTGCTGTGTTGAAAAAATACAATCATCGCAGAAGTGGAAGGAATAGATGTAACCGAAACCGTCCGCAATTATGTGGCTTCTCTCGGCGTCAAAGCCCAAAGGACCCTAGGAAAGAACGTAATGCTATTAAAAATCCTAGAGGCACTTTTTCTCCTCGAATTTGTTATTAATATTAATGTTATTATGTTATTATATTGTTATTAATCTGAACCTGGTTATTGATCGTTGTTGTTACCTTTCGCGTCATTCCGCCATTCGAATTCATCGTGCGAACAATTAAATCATTGAGACAAATAAAAAATAAAATCTGTATTACGACGAAGAGAATAATTATAAATATTATATTCACTATGTAGGCTGGAAAAAAAGGTGGGACTAAGTGAACTGTCATAGGTGGCACTAAGTGCTGCTCTATGACGATATTTCACTTACTAAAGCAATTCTTGGTGTATTTATAATGAATGGTATTATGATTTGTGGTTTCCAGTTATGATGAGTGGGTCCCCGAGTTAAAGCACAACGAAGAAAACATCACACCCACGCCAACTCGTCCTTTCAAAATTATCCACATAGATACATTATCTATCGAAAAAATTAAATTCCTCACCGTCGTTGATTCCTTTTCAAAATTCGCCCTCGCCTACCCATTAAGCTCTTCCACCAGTGAGCGGCGTCAAATCCCTCGCCCAAGACAGGGCGTCCTGCTCAGGTACCTCCACGCCTGCTGCTCAGCCCACTATGCCACATGTAGCACTGTCTCTCCGGTAACTATGACATCTATTGCTGTGTTGAAAAAATACAATCATCGCAGAAGTGGAAGGAATAGATGTAACCGAAACCGTCCGCAATTATGTGGCTTCTCTCGGCGTCAAAGTCCAAAGGACCCTAGGAAAGAACGTAATGCTATTAAAAATCCTAGAGGCACTTTTTCTTCTCGAATTTGTTATTAATATTAATGTTATTATGTTATTATATTGTTATTAATCTGAACCTGGTTATTGATCGTTGTTGTTACCTTTCGCGTCATTCCGCCATTCGAATTCATCGTGCGAACAATTAAATCATTGAGACAAATAAAAAATAAAATCTGTATTACGACGAAGAGAATAATTATAAATATTATATTCACTATGTAGGCTGAAAAAAAAGGTGGGACTAAGTGAACTGTCATAGGTGGCACTAAGTGCTGCTCTATGACGATATTTCACTTACTAAAGCAATTCTT
Source organism: Stenodema calcarata (assembly GCA_963920205.1). NCBI lineage: Eukaryota > Metazoa > Arthropoda > Insecta > Hemiptera > Miridae > Stenodema > Stenodema calcarata. Next base: position 4,350,262 of record OY986051.1, on the reverse strand, counting down.
GGTGTATTTATAATGAATGGTATTATGATTTGTGGTTTCCAGTTATGATGAGTGGGTCCCCGAGTTAAAGCACAACGAAGAAAACATCACACCCACGCCAACTCGTCCTTTCAAAATTATCCACATAGATACATTATCTATCGAAAAAATTAAATTCCTCACCGTCGTTGATTCCTTTTCAAAATTCGCCCTCGCCTACCCATTAAGCTCTTCCACCAGTGAGCGGCGTCAAATCCCTCGCCCAAGACAGGGCGTCCTGCTCAGGTACCTCCACGCCTGCTGCTCAGCCCACTATGCCACATGTAGCACTGTCTCTCCGGTAACTATGACATCTATTGCTGTGTTGAAAAAATACAATCATCGCAGAAGTGCAAGGAATAGATGTAACCGAAACCGTCCGCAATTATGTGGCTTCTCTCGGCGTCAAAGCCCAAAGGACCCTAGGAAAGAACGTAATGCTATTAAAAATCCTAGAGGCAATTTTTCTCCTCGAATTTGTTATTAATATTAATGTTATTATGTTATTATATTGTTATTAATCTGAACCTGGTTATTGTTCGTTGTTGTTACCTTTCGCGTCATTCCGCCATTCGAATTCATCGTGCGAACAATTAAATCATTGAGACAAATAAAAAATAAAATCTGTATTACGACGAAGAGAATAATTATAAATATTATATTCACTATGTAGGCTGGAAAAAAAGGTGGGACTAAGTGAACTGTCATAGGTGGCACTAAGTGCTGCTCTATGACGATATTTCACTTACTAAAGCAATTCTTGGTGTATTTATAATGAATGGTATTATGATTTGTGGTTTCCAGTTATGATGAGTGGGTCCCCGAGTTAAAGCACAACGAAGAAAACATCACACCCACGCCAACTCGTCCTTTCAAAATTATCCACATAGATACATTATCTATCGAAAAAATTAAATTCCTCACCGTCGTTGATTCCTTTTCAAAATTCGCCCTCGCCTACCCATTAAGCTCTTCCACCAGTGAGCGGCGTCAAATCCCTCGCCCAAGACAGGGCGTCCTGCTCAGGTACCTCCACGCCTGCTGCTCAGCCCACATCTATTGCTGTGTTGAAAAAATACAATCATAGCAGAAGTGCAAGGAATAGATGTAACCGAAACCGTCCGCAATTATGTGGCTTCTCTCGGCGTCAAAGTCCAAAGAACCTTAGGAAAGAACGTAATGCTATTAAAAATCCTAGAGGCACTTTTTCTTCTCGAATTTATTATTAATATTAATTTTATTATATTGTTATTAATCTGAACCTTGTCATTGTTTGTTGTTGTTACCTTTCGCGTCATTTTCCAAGAAGGGAGGCTTTCAACGTACCTGAAGGCCAAGAAGCTACAGATCCGGATAGTCAACTATCTGCGGGTTGATAAGTGCAAAGAGGTCGGTGGAGAATGGGGAATTGACGAAATTGTCCTGGTATCACTTCATCCCAATTCTACGCATTTGACACAGCCAATGGAATGGACGTATTAGTGTTTGGTCCATTGAAAGCGGCGTACAGAAAGATGGTTCATGAGTGGAGGCTGGAAAAGTGGAGACAAAATTTCCAAGATTCTTGGGGAGCCTGTGAAATTTGGATCAGCCTTTCATTTCCCAGTGTGATTTTTAATTTAACTTAGTCGTTGAAAGCTTTAGTCATTAAGCAGTTTAAAGTACGTGCATGATGGCATAGTCAAGTATCAAGCATATTCTAAGCTTGATTTATTTTTATGATTTTACGATAAGTAAAACTGATTTTATGAAGAGTTCCTTGAAACATGGCATTTTTTATAACTATTTTTGTATGACTGACCAATATTATGTCAGGTAGTATTCCTACTGTGATATGTAGACGAATAAACGCACTTTTTGACGTTTTCAAGAGCTGCTTTTTCAAAAATTAATCTCCTGTCCGCCTTTGGTACACTAAGTGTCCGGCACTCCAACATTTCGAAATGTTGGTGTCCACTACTGGTGAATCTCGGTCTAATGGAAAAATCCGTGTTTGAAGCTCTAAAGGACTAATTATTGGATTTTTAGCGCATTAAGATGATGAAGCAAGAGTAAAAGAATAACGAAATTCAGTCGAAAAAAATTTAAAAAATTCTTAAATTATTTTAAATCTGATATTTGCCTCAAAGTTCTTTAACATGTCCGCCGTTGGTGCTTTCCCCTTAATGCACAGTAGTTCGCATAGTTTAGACTTGAACTCGCATAGTTAGTCTTGAAGTCATCGATAGCTATTACATACGGGAAAACACTGTAACGATAAACCGAGTTGTATTTATGCTGCGGAAGAGAGGAGAGGATGAGGATGTCGGACGATACATCTTCTTACTGAAGTTCTTACATAGTGTACCGACGCTTAGATGTGTAGTAATAAACCGTCTCGCCATGGCGCCAAGGGGAGATTTTGTAACGTGTTGAGTGGTTAGAACATCTCTTTAGTTGGAACGAAAAGGGCGGGCGGGGAAAGTGGATATCATAACTTTTTCCGGCTGCTTTGGCGATAGAGTATGAAAAATAAAATAAAATAAATAAATATATTAGTGTTGATGGGGTTGACTAGTGTGAAGAAGCAGGTTGTATTCAAATGACCAAGCTAGTCTTTTTTCGTGTTTAAAAAACTTAAATATATTAGTATATTATTATTCTTTTCTTATCTAGGAGCTAGGTTTCACTTATGATTTATTTCTCATTTTTTAATATAAATGTGGAATCAGAGATTTTGCTCTTCCCCTAACACGGGCAATTAGCCCATATTGGGGAACATTTTCGTTAATTGCAATGTTATACTGAATTTATGTAAGAAGTATTTATTTTTGGTTTTTTTTGTTGTTATACGATGGTACTTACTCATATGAAAATAAAAAATAGTAAAAAAACACCCATAACTCCCATAAAGTGTAGTTTTTCCATGTAGATTCCGCCATTCGAATTAGCTAACAGCTGTTCATTTACCAAAAGCCTCGCGACCGAATTACGATTAGTTACCTCTCGAATTCTGACTTTCGAATTCGGCCGTCGTACCAGCATCTCCGCGTTTTCTATTTTAGTATCACCACAACCGGTGAGTTGAATTTTTCCGTAATTTTTCCTACTTCTTTCTACTATCCTATCCATTTTCTTCTGTGCCATTCATTTATTTATTTTTTATTTTGTACATTCGGGCATCTCTTTGTTTGTCTGAAGTGTAGGTTTTTTTCCGAGTAGATTGCGTTTAGCTTTTTGGGGTTATGTATTTTAATGGTTTCCTGTATTCTAAATTTCAATACTTCTTCACATCACATTTTGGTGGATTATTATCTATTTCGTAATTGAGTACGGTATTTTAAACTTATATCGCATTTTCCTGTTATTATACAATTGTACTTATATAATCATAAAAAATATTAAAAGAAAAGAAAACCTCACCAAAGTGTAGTTTTTCCAAGTAGATCCCGCCATTCGAATTCACGTTGGTAACTTCACCACAACCATTCACCGTTCACGTAGAGAGTACCCACAGCACCACATCTAAACGCAGTAATGAGCAAGTTCCACATACAAACTCAGGACTAAAATACATGTTATAAAACCGAATAAAATAAGTCTGTCCGACCACACACCGCCGACGTAGTAACTTCCTCCATTTTATTCATTCCTACCGTTGTCTCATCGGGTTCTTCCAAACATTGGGAAAGGTATCTACCGTACCATTACGTACAATATTTTTGGTCTGCATAAGTATTCGATTAGGTAATTATTATAGATATATCTATAAAGGAAATTATAACCTAATTCTTTCACAGAAATTTAGAAATATCTCCGAAAATGTATTACTGAAACGATTCGAAGGATTACAAAAAACCTTGAACCTAGAATTGAGTATGAGAGAAAATTCTTCGTTAGTACATATAGGTATCTAATAATAAAAAAGATAAATAACTTTCAAACTGCGGAAAATAAGAGAATCTGAAAGTAAACAACAGCAGGCCAATGAGAAGAGGTTGGAGCTGCGGAATAGCAAAACGGACAAGTCTTTTGTTTTCAGCAATTGTACGACTACGTGAATAGCGAAGGAGGAAAGAAAAATCTAATGATGCAGCTACGTGAATAGCGAAGGAGGAAAGAAAAATCTAATGATGCAGCTTTTCCACCAAATGAAACAGCGGTAATCAGCAGTCCGCTATGAAATGGATATCAGATGTTATAATTGATATCGTTGTCTCATTATTTCAAGATTTGACACACTCATTTGAGATATTAATTACTAGTTGAAAGTTGCAACTATTATAATTGATTATAACAACATTATTATTATGTTTAAATGACACTCCACACATGCAGAACTGCTTGGGACAAAGTCCGAGGGATAGCTTGCTTGGTACCGTTTTGTACGCCTTTCGTTCCCTTGTTTCATTTCGAAAACAAAAGTGCTAATTTCATCTTATTCTCGTCTAATATATACCTGATAATATACGTGATCCATCATTATAACTAGATGTTATATTATTCTATTAAATTTGGATTCGCCAAACATTGAAAATCACTGTCCAGAAACAACATTTACTGTTGGTGAGGATCCGCTGTTGGATATGCCATTTACGAGTATCGCGGAAAGGAACAGTTGGTGAGGTTGTTGGAGTGATTGGAAGAAAGTGAGGGACTCCGCCCGGTAACTCTCAAACACTCTGATAAGACCTGTGGCACAGCGAGGCACCTTGATTGTAAACCAACTAGCTTGTACACAATACGCTCATTATAAGTTCCTGTGACAAGTGTGAATCTCTCATAAAAAAAATGATCGAGTGTTCTAGTTGCAATGGTAAATTCCATGCCATGTGCACACGGATCAAATCGATGGATGATTTTAAAAAACTGGGTAAGATAAAAAAGCAAAGCTGGAAGTGTGACAATTGTGTCTATAAACATGTTCTTGCGAAGAAAATAGGTGGAGATTCCTCATCTGCATGAATGGCTTCTGGCCTAATGAAGTCAATTTTTGAAGAGAAGTCCACAATTTGGCATTAACTTTATCAGCTGCAATAGCCTTCTTAACTTCCTCACTGAGTGAATATGAAATCTTCGTCTTCTTGAAAACGGTACTGTCATTCTGGTTCTTTTCCTCTCTAGCCCGTTTCCCTTTGAGATCGGAATCAGTTTTTGTCGAGTCCAAGTACGATTATGGGTACTGAATTGTTAGGCCTAAAGAAGCAATTCTCTCTTTGCCTTCCTTGGTCATTTACCTGTTAATAATTATTTTTTATTTACCTATTTATTTTTTATTTACGTGGGGGATGGTACTGAGAAGCTGTTGTGTACCCTGCGTCTTGCCACAAGAAGCGTCTCGTACTTTGCAAGTGTGTGGATACTGTCGGTTACCCATAAATATATAAATGGTTTTAGGTTCCAGAAAGAAAGAAAGAATATGTCAGCTGAGGAATCCGCTCCCAGTAATGCAGCTCCGACCGTCCTAACAAAGACCAATTCGGTGACCTGTGCTATAGTAGTGCACTTCAGGAGGCTGGTCCCAGTTGGATCCCACGAAGCTGATCTTTAGGATGGGTGACATCAGAGGAGGACGATGTCATCAGGTTTACTACAAGCATACCTATACTGTCAGCTTAATTTTTATTCATTTTTATATATTTATTTTTCATTTATTTTTTATATGGTTATTAATTAATTAGTCAGAATTGCGATACTGTTCGCGGTCCAAAATTTATAAAACTTGAAATTTCGAAAAATTTCCATACCAAAATCCAAAGTTCACTTATAAATTCCAAAAATGAGGAATTTGGCCGTCTTGCCCCAGGAAGCGTCTCGTCCTCTGCAAGTGTGTGGACACTGTCAGTTACCCATAAATAGTATGTGTTCCTTCAATCCCTAGTCTATTCACTATATGAATGGTTTTAGGTTCTTGAACAAGAAAGATGTCCAACCAGCACAAGCCCGCAAAGCTGGAAGTGTGACAATTGTGTCTATAAACATGTTCTTGCGAAGAAAATAGGTGGAGATTCCTCATCTGCAGATAAAGATGATGATGAGAGAGAAGATACTTCCGAGGAGGTCTCTGAGGATAAACTCGCTTTGATCTTGAACACCATCAAAACCCTCACTAAGAAAATCAACGGGTATGAAAAGGCTATGCAATTCAACTCTGACAAGATTGACGAGGTTCTGAAGCTTGAGAAAAAGGTTGCAACACTAATAAAAAATGAAAAACAGTTGAAGCTGGAGAACGATAAACTGCAGAAACCATCTCAAGGACATTCCATTTGTGAAAATATATTCAAAAGTATTTATATTGGGTAATTTATAAGTCAATTTCTAAGTTGTAAACTATTAAATGTCAAATTTTGTCTCGCGGCAGTCTGTGCGCGATATAGGAATATATATCTAAATAACAATCGGGAGTTGCTCCCCCACCCAGCACAGAACAATGTTCTTTGGGTGGGGAAATTCCAGTCGATTAATTGGATGTGTTTCATTTAAATATGTTTTTCATTTTCTTTTTTTCTGTGCTTACTTGTAACCTGTGTAACTATAAATTTCATTTTCATTTAATTTCATTTCAAACAAGTTTTAGGTTTAAATACCCGTTTAAACCGCCTCGAACAGAACTCTCTATGCGATTCGGTCGAAATTGGAGGTATACCTGAAACGAAGAATGAAAACCTGAAAAAGGTGATGGCGAAAGTAAGTGATATCCTGGGAATTGATGAGCAACCACTGGTTGAAAACATTTTCGGGGCTCGTGCTAAGGCAAATATAACTCCCCGTATTATTGTAAAGTTTGGAAAGGAGGCAGATGAGAATATTGGGAAAATTCCGAGAAAAACGCCCGATTTATCTGCGAGACTTGGATGCGAGCTGTTTATTAATGAGCGTCTAACCCCTGCAACTCGCAAATTGTTCTGGACAGCGAAGCAGGTCGCTACGGCAAATGAATTCAAGTATGTATGGACGCGGGAACGTGGACGGATCTACATCAAGAAGAATGAAGGTGACCCCCCGGCGATCCCAGTTTTTGACATTGAATCTCTCCGGAAAATTGACAAGGTAAAAAGCTGGATTCTCTGCCAGATGACACAATAGTGAGGGCCGATTCCCTATTGGATACGGAGACTGTGCTGGTGAAAAAGCGCTAACTTGGTACCTATATTGTTTTTAGTATATTTGTTGTTTTTCAGCGTGTATAACATTAGTAAGATTCAATTATGGCAGAGCTGATGCAATCTATATTTGATTTCAAAACGGTAAATGAGACTGTAGTTACTGATTCATTCAGTGATTTAGGGCCGGTTGTACGAACTCGGGATAAAAGCCCAGATAACTATACCATTGATAACGGTATCTAGAGAATAGCGGAGAAGGCTGTTGTACGACGAAAAAGTTAACCACGGATAGTTATTCGCGGAGTCAGATGAAAGATGGATTGTATAAACATGGATGATGCATATTTTTTAGCATATTTTTTACTATCCATCGCATGTGAAATCACGAAGTTGGCAGCATTGTACCGCCATTTTGTTGCCCGGTTGCCATGGTTTCCTTCTTCCATGCCCGGTTTCATTTTTTTTCTCTTGAGGTTTTCACTTGTGAAATCACGAAGTTGGACCGGTCTTGAGGTCTTTCTTTCTTTCCTTGTGCAACATATTTCGTCAGTAATGTCCTCATTGGAAAAAGAAAAACGAGTGCTTTTCTTGAGGCTTTTCTCACTAGAATGTCAGACAATTTAGGACATAAGGCATATTTCATTAGCGTTTTTCTCATTGAAGGAGTGGAGTTACCGCTTTCTAACCTCAAAAATAGGTAGAAACCCACCTATAAAACCGTAATAATATTACTCAATTTTTATTTATTTTTTTTGGACTTAAGGCCTTTTTTCCTAGTAAGTAGGGCAGTATGGTTGTAGTTGTTTTTGGCCCAAGAAATTTAAAATTCCCGTTAATTTTGTGATTTCTGTATTATATGGGCTTCTAACCACTCATTAGAAGTTTTTTTTCTTACCGAAGTACTTCTTTTTTTTTTCAATTGACAATTTACAAAAGGTACTATCCTGACACCATGAGACGGGAGGGGTTTCAGAAGAAATTACTTGGTGTTACTCTGGAGGATTCAGTAAGTTATAGTAAGTTGATAGGTTGGTAAATACTTGTGCTTGTACTGTTTCAAAAGATCGATGTTTTTCAGACATCGATGTTTGCCGTTGAAATAAACCAAAAACATCGATGGTTTACAAACCGATACCCATCCCGAGTAAAAACGTCGTCATTGTGACAAACGACCCTCGTCGAGACATGATCCGAGAACCGTTGTCGGTCACCGTGACCGAAATCACTGAGGGACGCGGAGGATCGCCACGGCCAGCAAGCGCGTCCGTTGCCATGAAAGCAGAACAGAGCAGCCGCGCAGCCGTGAATGGAACGCCGCGGGACTCGCATATGTGACCTTGGCGGAACCCCGACACGTATCGGACGCCAAACTGGTTCCACCGCAAAAAAAAACCTAATGGGACAAACATGGAGGTCCACAGCTCCTTCCACCTCTCGCCACGAGGACTTACTGAGCGCTGGTTGAAGCTTTGCTCGCTTCCAATCACTTCAAATCAGGGCTGCCGCAATCCGATTTGATCCGAACATTAGACTCGACAACTCCACAATCTTGCTCGTACAAGTAACGGAAGTACAAGATTTGTAAATTTTGTATACTTGTATTGTAAAGAAGACTTCTTTCCCCGTTTACTTTGTTTCCTTTTGAATTCGCCGTCATACAACTGGGAGCGAGAATGACATCAGTGAATTGAATATTACCTACTAGAAAAGTGAATTCAGATCAGTGAATTGAAATATTACTAGAAAAGTGTTAGCAGCTCTAATTAGATAGGAACCTGAAATAAGGGCTTTAAAAGTTGTTTGTATAAAGGTGATTGAATCTTTCGATAGACATACTTGAAGAGTTGATATTTCATAATTTTGCATTAAAACTTTTGTTCACAGAGAAACGAAACAATCGTCTTGAAGTAAATATAGCCGCGGCTTCTTGGGAAATAGGTCCAAATTTGTTATGCTAGCTCTATTTGCCCCGACTGGCTCTATTTACCCCGACAAACCGATTTGTGCGTTCACCTAACTAGTGAGTAAGTAGGTATCTATTATATCAATTAATTATTAATAAATAACTTTTGCCACCTGCTACCACCTGGACCACTTCAGTGATTATTATTAACCAACGCATGTTTTTTTGGCCAGGTGTTTTTTTTTCTCTTTTGACAACTGCTGTATAAGAAATTATTACTAATTTTGTCTTCCTAAAAATATTAAAAAATCTCGTTCGTTTCTCGATATATATGCGAAAATCAACTTTTGACAGATCAGTTATAAAGTTATCATTGTTGTCAAAAGTTGATTTTCGCATCTATTGTTTTTCCTTGCCAAAACTCTACCAATAAATCTTATTCACCTAAATCTAACCTTATATGAACTTGAATGAACGAACAGGAGGATGAAAATTATAGAAAACACTTACTACATTTGGAAAAAGTGGAAATTTTCGCTGTACAGCGTCGTGAGCCCGAGAAGAAATGGTGGGGTGTGCTTCTCTCAATTTCCAGGTCCAAGGGGATTGGTGGTATGCGCGGATGGCAGCGGCATGGAGGAAGCGAGCAGGATAATGTGGGCTGGTAGAAGGTGGTGGGGAAAGGAAGTTTTGTGAAGGGTTGTGCTTGTGTAATGTATTAGTGTTAAGTGTTTGCGTGTATTGTGTGAGGGAAGTATTGCGTGTATTGTGTGAATGTGTTGGTTATGTCAAAAAAGTAATTAAAAGTGTAATAGTCAGTAAGTTGTGTGTGTGGAAGTGAGAAAGTGTTAGTCATGTCTGAAAATTTAATTTTTTTAAAAAAATTTTAAAAATGTATATATATAAACTAATAAATAAAAAAAGTAATAATAAAAATATTAAGAAAATTAAAATAAGATCAAAATAAATAAATTAATTAAATAAAATCAAAATAAATAAAATGTTGCCTAGTGTTTCCTGTTCAAACCAGGTGGCTCAACACTGCCCAGAACAGATATGTATGCTGACTCCAAGGTCCTCCTCTCTAGGGTGGGTGTTTGTTCAGAGAGTTTGCGAACCACCTGAACCTTGAAGCATTCATCAAAATTGCTTCCATGAGAGCGGGTATGTTCAGCTATCGGGAGAAGGGGCTTATTCCTTATGGAGTCTCTATGGCCGTTCATTCTGATAGAAAGTGGCGTGGATGTTTCCCCCAAGTAAAAAGCATTGCACTTCTGACACATCAGATTGTATACGAGATTATGCGAAGTGCAAGTGGCAGAAGTGTGGATTTGGTAAGGGTTTGGGTTATTGGGTGACGTTACGGATGTGGAATTTTCAATGAGGGGGCAGGTTTTACATCTGGGGCGATGACAGGGATGTGTTCCTGGGGTTGTGGTGTGGGGTTTTTTATTTTATTGTAATTTGCTTAACACCTACTTCCCTGGAATTGAAAAATTAAAACCTGTATTAAAGTCATTATTTCCCATCATCAAAAACAATACCCTGACCAAGAATTTACTTTCATTACCACCCACTCTAGTATACAAAAGACCCCCCAACTTACAAAATATTTTAAATAAAAAACCCCACACCACAACCCCAGGAACACATCCCTGTCATCGCCCCAGATGTAAAACCTGCCCCCGCATTGAAAATTCCACATCCGTAACGTCACCCAATAACCCAAACCCTTACCAAATCCATACTTCTGCCACTTGCATTTCGCATAATATGGTATACAATCTGATGTGTCAGAAGTGCAATGCTTTTTACTTGGGGGAAACATCCACGCCACTTTCTATCAGAATGAACGGCCATAGAGACTCCATAAGGAATAAGCCCCTTCTCCCGATAGCTGAACATACCCGCTCTCATGGAAGCAATTTTGATGAATGCTTCAAGGTTCAGGTGGTTCGCAAACTCTCTGAACAAACACCCACCCAAGAGAGGAGGACCTGGGAGTCAGCATACATATCTGTTCTGGGCAGTGTTGAGCCACCTGGTTTGAACAGGAAACACTAGGCAACATTTTATTTATTTTGATTTTATTTAATTAATTTATTTATTTTGATTTTATTTTAATTTTCTTAATATTTTCATTATTATTATTTTTATTTTTACTTTTTTTATTTATTAGTTTATATATATACATTTGTGAAGATGCGAATTGGAAGCAACTCCAGAACTTGTTCTCATTGATTGTTGACAACAAGTAGGGTTGGGCAATACTGCCTCGATAATTTGAAGTATCGATACTTTTGATTCAATACATCGAATATTTAGTATCGATACTGCTCAAAAGCAATACTAGGGAGTATCGATACTTTTTTAGAAAAATATCGAGTATTGAACACGGGATACTTCTATAATTACTGTGTTGTGTACGATTGAACAAAACACGAATAATTTCTTCCTTAACTCCTGCGTACCGCTCAGAACGCCTCACAACCTCCAACCTCCAACTGCCACCGTTGGCTAGCCTGCACAAACTATACAAATTGGCTCGTAGGTACCTTTCCATTCTAGCTGTGTCGGTGCCGTCTGAACTCTTGTTTTCCCTGTGTGGCCGAATAATGGATTATTATGGTAACAAGTTGACGCCAACACATTTATCTCAAAGAGTTTTCTTAGCATCTGTTAAAACTAGTCTGTGGGAAAAAAAATTCATTTTAGATTATATTTATTTGACTTTGAATAAATGACTTGTAATAATATATGTGTCGGTGCCGTCCGAACTGTTAAAACTAGTCTATGGGGAAAAATCATTTTAGATTTTATTTATTTGACTTATATCATACACATAATATATTATTACATGTGAAATGTATGTATGATAAAATATACTGTGGGGTAACCCCACAGAACACATGTTGTTAAATCGGTTGTAAAATATTGGCGACAGAAAAGTTGTGATTACAAAAAGGTTGTTGTTGAAAATAGATCGTTACACAAAATTGTCACAAGAGTAATTCATTACATTTGGGGGCCCGTCCGATTATTACCAGATTGGATACACATGCCGCCTGCTCGGAAAGTTTCGTCCACCGCGAGGCGGACCGTATCCACCAGACGGCGAGCAGCAGATCCGGACCATACAATGTCGCAACCATCGACTAGTCTCAATCCGGTGGACATAAGTTCGGGAGAACAGCAGTCTCAACAGGTTGTCCTCGCCCCGACCGTGCCCTTACCACCACAACCGACATTACTCGAGATGAACCAATCGTTGGCTATTCTACAGCATCGACTCGAGGACTATTCTCATAGAGTGGCTCAATTAGAAGAAGAGAATAGACAGCTCAGGAGTGTCATTCCACTGCAACCTCCGACCTCGCAGATGGTGTCAGCCGAGAGTCCCTTGATGCTTTATGATGGGAAAACATCTTGGGAAGATTATCTCGGACACCTGCAGGTTATTGCACTAGCCAACGATTGGACAGAGACGAGGAAAGGACAGAGATTAGCTAGTGCCCTCCGTGGTGAGGCATTAGGAATCATGAACGGGCTGCCAATGGAACACAGGGTGGATTATGGACGGTTAACCACAGCGTTGGGACAAAGGTTCGGACAAACACGCTTGGCATTAAGATGGCAGTCAGAATTAGAGACTCGGAGACAGCGTCAAGGCGAATCGATCAGTGATTTGGCTGCTGATATAGAGCGTCTTATACGATTAGCAATGCCAGACTGGCCTGAAAAATATCGGAATACTTTGGGGCTCCAAGCTTTCCTTCGGGCGCTCCATGATAGGGATATGAGCAGATTTGTGGCAGGAACGGCCCCGACCACAATCTGGGAAGCATTGACCAGGGCACAGCTGATGGGAAATCAAGCTCAAGTGCCAGTCGCTGTTCGAGGGTCCAATTGTTGCTGGAGGTGTGGTAGTGATGAACACTTCCAGGCCAAATGTCCTCAAGGTAAACAAGCTAGGGTGAAAACCCCGTGGTCCGATGTGGTGTGGACCTATAGGCAAGTAGGAAGAGGGGTAGCTTTTCATCCCAATCTGAGTGATTTTTGTTGACAAACATGGCCATATGCTTTGCTAGTGTCCGGTTCAGCCTCTCAACTAACCCTCCAGATTGAGGGTGCAATGGTGTAGTACGAGTACGACAGCCCCCTAAAAGGCTTAATACCTCTTGCACCAACTTGGCCTCGAATTGTCGTCCCTGGTCAGTGTGAATTTCGCTCGGAACTCCAAATCTGCTGAACACATGCTCTACAAGAGCCTCTGCGACAGTCTGAGCCTCTTGATTTGTATGGTCGTCATTTCCAACTCCGCACTGACCACGCAGCACTTCAGTGGCTTACCACATTCCGGAAACCAGAAGGACAATTAGCACGCTGGCTGGAAATTCTGCAACTTTATGATTTCACCATCACACATAGAGCTGGAAAGAACCATGGAAATGCAGACAGCTTGTCTAGGCGGCCATGTGGTGCAGACTGTAGCTACTGTAATCGGCGTGAGGTCAGGGATGTAGCTATGGCAAATTCTGTTTTGCTCACCCCTCACAATGTTGGACTACAGGCAAGTGACAGAGTTATCCAAACAGTCCTCAGAATGAAACGCGCTGGTATAAAACCATCCCCTGACGAACTCCAAGGACATGATGCAAATGTACGCCGATTGATAAGTCGATGGGAGAATTTAGAAGAGCAGCAAGGAGAACTGTTTCACCGTTGGGAAGGCAGTCGGGGTCGTAGTTGGCTTCAATGGATTGTGCCAGCATCTGAAGTAGTGAAAGTCCTGCAACAATGCCATGATAACCCCACAGGGGGACATTTCGGGTTTTGGAAGACCTTAGGGAAGGTACGTCAGCACTATTTTTGGTTGGGCATGTCGTCAGAAATACGCTCTTGGTGCCGAACTTGTACAACATGCCGGCAATTTAAAGGACCCGGCCGTCAGAGACCTGCACCCTTACAACAAGTCGTAGCTGGGGCACCCTTCGACCGAGTAGGAGTTGATTTGCTGGGTCCATTTCCCAAAAGTCGACGGGGAAACCGCTACGTGTTGGTACTGGCAGATTACTTCACAAAGTGGCCGGAGGCAATCGCTATACCCAATCAAGAGGCTCAGACTGTCGCAGAGGCTCTTGTAGAGCATGTGTTCAGCAGATTTGGAGTTCCGAGCGAAATTCACACTGACCAGGGACGACAATTCGAGGCCAAGTTGGTGCAAGAGGTATTAAGCCTTTTAGGGGGCTGTCGTACTCGTACTACACCATTGCACCCTCAATCTGGAGGGTTAGTTGAGAGGCTGAACCGGACACTAGCAAAGCATATGGCCATGTTTGTCAACAAAAATCACTCAGATTGGGATGAAAAGCTACCCCTCTTCCTACTTGCCTATAGGTCCACACCACATCGGACCACGGGGTTTTCACCAGCCCAACTGGTTTATGGGAAAGATTTGTGCCTCCCGGATGCGATGATCAGACCACCAGCTCAACTCCCGCAAATGACAACGCCCTACGCCATCCAGTTACATGCCCATCTCGAGCATATCAGAGGATTCGCTAGGGATGAGGCCAAGCTGAACATGAGAGCCCAGAGAGAAGCATTCAACCGAAAGGCCTTGCAACCCTCATTTCAGCAAGGGGACTGGGTATGGGTTTATACTCCTACGAGAAAAAAAGGCCTTTGCACAAAGTTACTGCCACAATGGACAGGCCCGTGGGTGGTTAAGGAACGAAAGAACGACGTACTTTACAAGGTTCAGTTGGGAAGAACCATCAGGCTACTGCATGCGAATCGGCTGGCGCGAGCCGATGTGAGACCACAGGGATGTTCCAACGAAGGAGGGAATAGTGTGGGGTAACCCCACAGAACACATGTTGTTAAATCGGTTGTAAAATATTGGCGACAGAAAAGTTGTGATTACAAAAAGGTTGTTGTTGAAAATAGATCGTTACACAAAATTGTCACAAGAGTAATTCATTACAATACATATTAATAAATACATTTTGAATTTAACCCGCGGTTTTTCCATTTTACCTTGTCAGTAAGGGCACCTTTGGGTTACCCGGGAATTCTTCGATTCAATACTTTCAATATTGTTCAGTATCGATATTTTTTAACCAATATATCGATACCTGGTATTGAAACAAAAAACGAGTATCGATACCGTTAGTATCGATACTAGAGTTTGCGGTTCCCATCCCTAACAACAAGATGATTTGTCATGTTGTTAACAATATGTTCCAAAAATTATAGAATACACTCTTGTGGAAGATTTTGACCTGTCATAGAAAATAACAAAATATCTAAAAGGTTATGGGATCCAGACTTCTTGTCAAAATTTTCTGTTGGTTAGAGTGAAGATCGGTGAAACAAGTGAAGTGTCTTGTGAAAGATCAGTGAAGCTCAACCATGAACATTCAGAAATTTAATTTTGACAATTTGACAAAGGACAATTACGACACATGGAGGGTATTGATGGAAGCTCTTTTGGAGAAAACCGATGGTATCGGTTATGTCGATGGGTCAATTCCACGTCCAGTAGTAGGTGAAGGCGCTGGAGCCGCCGGGGATGCCGCTGCCAGTAATTTGGATAAAATTGACAGAAAACATCGTGCAGATATAATTTTAGGAATTTCTCCATCTGAGATCAAACAAGTTAAAGACTGTAAAACGTCTAGAGAATTATGGTTAAGGTTAGAATCAATTTATTTATCAAAAGGACCTACCAGAAAAGCATCGTTGATGAAACAACTCATGTTACACCAAATGAGAGAAGACGATGATGCTCGTGAATATCTGGCTAAGTTCTTCGATGGGGTAGACAAACTTCAAGCAATGGAAGTTGTAATCCACCCTGAATTACTCACAATCATGTTGTTGAACAATTTCCAGATAGTTTTGAAAATTTCAAATGTGCGATCGAAGCGCGTGATGACCTCCCCAAACCCGATGTTCTTAGAATCAAAATAATTAAACAATGGGATTCAAGAAAAGAAAAGAATCAGGACCCAAATGTTATGTTGGCGAAGAAAAATTTTCATAAACCATATAAAAACAATGAAAAGAAACAAGAATTCAAATACAAGTGCCACATATGCAAGAAACAAGGTCATAAAGCAGCCAATTGTTTTAATAAACAGTCGGCGAAAACCTCTAACGAAGCGATCTATCACACTTATCCATCGGAAATCGGAATGAGCGCATCCCCATTTACATGGTGTTTGGATAGCGGGTGCACTTCTCATATGTGTGCAGATGAATCAAAATTTGAATCGATTGGAAATTGTGACTTTAGTAGGGTCAACCTGGCAGATTCTTCCTCCACAAACATCATCGGCAAAGGGCCAGTGAAGGTGAGTGCGAAAGTGGGGAATGGAATAACAAACCTCAAGTTGCCAAACACATTGTATGTTCCACAACTTCGTTCGAACCTGATGTCAGTGGGAAAAATAACTGATCAGGGGCACAAAGTTATTTTTACAAAAACTAAGGCAGTAGTCCAGAATAGCTCAGGAGCACTACTAATGACAGCCAACAGAATCAATGGGTTATACCAAGTCAACGAAATCAGTACGACTGGTGAAAACGCAAACGCTGCTGAAATCAAACCCCAAACGAAATTGGAATTATGGCATCAAAGGTACGGACACCTGAACGAAAATGACTTGAAGGAAACGAAGGAACGAGAAAGCCAGAGGAATAAATATATCAGGACATAAAAGCCTCAAAGACTGTACGATTTGTATCCAAGGAAAAATGGTTCAAAAACCATTTCCCAAACAATCGAGTCGTTCTTCAGAGATACTGGATATCGTTCATACGGATCTCTGTGGACCGATAAGAGTTCCTTCACAGGGAGGAAGAAAGTATTTTTTAACCTTAATTGACGACTATTCTCGTTGGTGTGAAATAAGGTTCATACACAAAAAATCGGAAGTATTGGATGAATTTAAGAAGTTCAAGAACAAAGTCGAAAATCAAACAGGTAGAAAAATTAAGTACATCCAGTCAGACAATGAATGGGACGGAGTACTGTAATAAAGAATTCGACAAATTTTTAGAAATAAATGGAATCATTCGAAGGCTAACTGTTCCACACACTCCTCAGCAGAATGGAGTGGCTGAGAGGAAGAACCGGAGCTTAGTCGAGATGGCTAGATGTTTGATGATTCAGGCGAAACTACCACCATCCTTTTGGGCAGATGCGATTCACACGGCTAACCATATCAGAAACAGATGTCCATCGAAAGGAATTGGAGGTGAAACACCATTTAAACGGTGGTTTGGAAGGACTCCGAACGTTCATTATTTCCGTATATTCGGAAGCAAGGTATTTTATTTAAACAAAGAGAAGCAAAAAGACAAATTTGCACCACGATCAAACAAAGGGATACTTACTGTATTTGGGCAAAAGATGAGCAAAAAGTTATTGTCTCAAGAGATGTGAAATTTTTGCAAGAATAACTTTGAAAAATGCTTTCCTGAAAATTTGTTTGATCGTGAAAACCAGAACGAAGAAGATGATGAACGAAAGAACGATGAGATTATAGCAACAAAACAAATAGAGCAACTAGATAGAACAGAACCAATTGAAACAACAACAAATAACGAGCGAAGTGAAGATGAATATGGCAACAATTACGAAACTGGGAATGACCCTGAGATTGTGAAGACGA
This sequence comes from Stenodema calcarata, assembly GCA_963920205.1. Taxonomy (NCBI): domain Eukaryota; kingdom Metazoa; phylum Arthropoda; class Insecta; order Hemiptera; family Miridae; genus Stenodema; species Stenodema calcarata. The sequence goes on along the minus strand of OY986051.1, from coordinate 4,332,572 downwards.
CTCGCGGAAGAGGGAGACCACGTCTCGAAAAAACCGGTAACCGTGGGAGACCTAGAAAAATCTACCGCGAAATAGAAGTTCCATTGACATCCGAGATTGATGAAGAAAAAACGTTCCAGGAGGCAGTAGACCAATCCGAAATTGCTAATTTAACTGAAATAACAGTTAAACATGCATTGTCAAGTCCGGAAGCTCAAGGTTGGAAAGAAGCGATTAAATTAGAATATTCATCAATTTTGGAGAACGAAACATTCAAAATAGTCCCACGTCCGAAAAATAAGAATGTTATAGGTTGCTGAGTCGTGTTAAGGGAAAAATTCAAAGCGGATGGTACAATTGAAAAGAAAAAGGCTCGCTTAGTCGCTAAAGGATACAATCAGCGACAAGGGGAAGACTTTAATGAAACCTTCGCACCGGTAGTTCGGATGAGTTCGATCCGAACACTTATGGCTCTGGCAGTAGAGGAAAACTTGAAAATACATCAATTTGACGTAACTACGGCATTCTTGAATGGGAATCTGGAAGAACAAATTTTTATGGAAATTCCGGAAAATTTCGAAGAGATGTTACGCGAAATAATTACAGATAAAAAATCGCCGAGAAAAGTTATAGATGAAGCCAAGAAAATGTATGAGAGCATGAAAAATGGGGAAAAGGTATGTTTATTACAACGATCTCTTTACGGTTTGAAACAGGCAGGGCGTCAGTGGTACCTGAAGCTAGACGAAAGTCTGAAAAAGTTGGGGCTGATACCACTCAAATCCGAACCCTGTGTGTACCAATATCGAGAAAACAATGACATCATCATCTTGGCAATTTATGTGGATGACCTATGGCTGGCATCAGGAAATTCAAAGTTAGTTGAGAACATAAAGAAAAATTTGATGAACATTTTCAAAATGAAATACTTAGGCCCAATTCACTATGGTCTAGGAATTGAGTTTAACCAAAACCAAAACGAGGGGAAGCTATTCATGTCCCAGAAAAAATATACGCAAGACATTCTAAAGCGTTTTGGAATGGAAAACTCAAAAGCCGTGGCAACACCACTTGAAATTGGACTGAAGCTTACGATTCCTGAACACGCTGACACCAATGAAATGTCCAAGTACCCGTATCAACGATTAATAGGTTCATTGATGTACCTGGCAGTGTCAACGCGTCCAGATATCACGTATGCGGTCAACTCGTTGAGCCAGTTCAATACGAATTACAGCAGCGAACACTGGCAAGCCGCCAAACGAGTTCTGCGGTATTTGAAAGGGACTCCAAACCATGGAATCCTGTTCAAGAAGACGGAACAACCCTTGGTGGGATACGCTGATGCAGATTGGGCAAACTGTACCTACTCAAGACAGGCGTTCCTACTCGGGATTTTTCTTCAAACTAGGAGGAGCACCCATATCCTGGGAAGCTAGAAAACAGCAGACTGTGGCTCTGTCGAGCGTTGAGGCAGAATACCTTGCACTCGGAGAAGCAACCAAAGAGTCGCTCTACCTACGACAGTTTCTCGAGGAGTTGGGAGCTCAACAAACCACTGCGACTGTCATCTACAATGACAATCAGGGAGCACAGCAGTTGGTAAAGAACACGACGCACCATTCCAGAACGAAGCATATAGACGTTCGACATCACTTCATTCGGGAATGTGTAGGCAAAAACCAAGTTGAAATCAAGTATCTCCAGACTTCGGAAATGCCAGCTGACGTGTTTACGAAGCCGTTACCAAGATCCAAATTTCACTCGTGTGCTTGGGAACTCGGAGTTAGAGTTGACGAATCCATTCGAGGGGAAGTGTGAAGATGCGAATTGGATGCAACTCCAGAACTTGTTCTCATTGATTGTTGAAAACAAGATGATTTGTCATGTTGTTAACAATATGTTCCAAAAATTATAGAATACACTCTTGTGGAAGATTTGGCCTGTGTACTCTGTCATAGAAAATAACAAAATATCTAAAAACATTTTTTAAATATTTTTAAAAAAATTTAAAAAAAAAAATTAAATTTTCAGACATGGCTAACACTTTCTCACTTCCACACACACAACTTACTGACTATTACACTTTTAATTACTTTTTTGACATAACCAACACATTCACACAATACACGCAATACTTCCCTCACACAATACACGCAAACACTTAACACTAATACATTACACAAGCACAACCCTTCACAAAACTTCCTTTCCCCACCACCTTCTACCAGCCCACATTATCCTGCTCGCTTCCTCCATGCCGCTGCCATCCGCGCATACCACCAATCCCCTTGGACCTGGAAATTGAGAGAAGCACACCCCACCATTTCTTCTCGGGCTGACGACGCTGTACAGCGAAAATTTCCACTTTTTCCAAATGTAGTAAGTGTTTTCTATAATTTTCATCCTCCTGTTCGTTCATTCAAGTTCATATTTCACGCGAGTGTCTTTAGTTTCACCAATCCATCGTAAATCTAACCTTATATTCACAAAAATCTTTAAGCCACATAATATGTAAGTGATATTATCAATCTGGATCTACACGTTTCGTTACACCCATTGGATAACATCGACTCAGTCGTTGATCAAGTCCAAAGATTCTGTTGGAGAGTGATCAAAAATTCAGAACTCCACGTGGCTCTACTGGTTTGTGGGTTTAGCTTGTGGGGTTATCACAAGTGGATGATGGAAAACAAATCCTACTCAGTTTCTAAGGATAGAATGAAGCTTGTTCAGGCTGCACGAGGAAATCCTAACCAGGCATGGTCAGCTGGGGCCATGAGTTTAGACTCTAAAATTGACATCCTGGCTCAAGAGATTGCTCTGCCTCGGTCAGAGGTCACAAATATGAGCATATTGTTGAGGAATTTTTCAGCACAAGCTCCCTCAGCACCCCCTGTGTATGAATCAACAGTGTACTCATATTTCAGTGGAAATAGACGATTTTTTCAAATATTCTTGTTTTTCTTAACATGGGTTTCCACGAGTGATTTAGTTCGTTCTGAATCGAGAATTGCGCATTGGTTCTGCGGTTTCAGAAAACGAAATCCCCTGATCTCTATCCGTAAACCCGAGTCCACCTCAATGAATCGAATCGAGGCATTTAATCGAGAGAAAGTGAGGAAAAGATCAGGGGTGAAAAATGGTACTTTTATTCTACATAAAGGAGATCACAGTGGTTTTCAAAGTAAGATCTAATCAGACCGACCAGTGGATCTATTTACCTCAGCATTGGGTATGTGTATGAGACCATGAGGTCGTCGAGGTTCCAGAAGTACAATTCAGGGAGACCAACATTTATCTCCCGAATTTATTTTCGAATGGGAAGTGTAGAGTTGCCACCCGCGAGTACGCTAGGCGGTTTCCCAACCGAAGACATCCCAATTATAAGACATTTTCTCGCGTTATCCCAGCGGCTGACAGGAACAGGTTCGGCTTCTGGACACCACGCCGTTCAAGAAATAAACCAGGCACCCAGCCAAAGTGAGATCCGCATTTTGGACATAGTGCACTAGGATCCTGGAACAAGTACGCGACAAATAGCCCACCAGGTCAGTAATAATTAAGTCAAGAGGGTAAGAAAATAGAAAATAAGAAATTACTGTAGTCGCCCTGTATACAACAGTACGAATTACTAATACAACAGTGAAATACATTTGGTTCGGTGGTCTGTAATCCGTAATCCCACCCCTGTAGTATTCCTCACCGTTGCTACTGTCAAAGTTTGGAAAAACATTACAACTCCTGCCAAATACACGTGGGGCCGGATATTGTTCGGCCTGGAATACCTTCGAACTCACTACGCAGGCGACAGTTCAATTCTTGAATAAATCGGCCTACAGGGACGCCCGGCTCATTGAATTTAGCTTTGACTCGCCTGCTGATCGGCCAAAAGCTGCGAGAGCAGTGGAGAAAAGTTTTTGATTTCTGATAGAAGGCATAATGTTTTATAATATATTATATTGTAATATATAAATATTATTTCGTGGGGGGTAACACCTGTTGAATTGATTTTTCACTTGACGATGGGTAGTGAAGGAGAGAAAAGAATGACGACGACGACTTCAAGACGTATTGGTGCGCTTTCTTCTCCCAACGTCTACCAAGGTGTTTCCTTTCGAGTCTACTAATGAAGCGAAAATATTTTCATACCATATGGGAGGAATATAATATTATTACTGCAGTCTTTCAAAATCAAGTTCGTAGAAGCGGAGCTCTCAGTTGCCGACATTGAAGGGATCAACTATTTATGGATTCCAATTTGACCGCCCACTCGGATGTAGGCAAACGTGTAATCTACTGGGGAACATGAGACCTTCCGATGAATCACGAAGAAAGCGTATTTATGTGCACGCGACCTCAACTTAGTGCCAGTTCCCCGAGCTATAGTTGAAACGGTACTGCGGTCAACTTGAAATATTCAGACGTTACGAGACCACAAGGACTGACTCTTTGATAGAAGGCAATCACGAATGCTTATTCGAACGAAGACTTGGTTTTGAAACACTAACAAGTCAACGAGTCAATTTTCGTTTTCTAATTTCATTTTGTACGAGGTTGTCACGAATGTTTTTATGTCTTTTACATAACCAAGCCGATGGTAGGGGGTTGGAATTTCCTTAGTTTTCATCGCCCAAAATTGTCCACCATTCGTCGGAAAGCTCTCATTTTGTCAATGTAGATCTGTCGAAACCTGAGCCACCTTGAATAAGTATTCACTTTTCAATGCTAAATCAGCGGATCCGAGTTCGCTGCCATGTCCCGATCTGGCTCGAGGTTACTTCTCGAGCGTGACAACCGGAGACCCCTCGAGAGTCGAAGAGGAAAATGATTACCGGGAAAGAAGAAGAAGAAGAAGAGAAGCAGGCGGCAAAGGGAATCCCACCCTCGTCTGGTGAAAGTTTTCGTTACATGGGTGGGGTCATCTCCCCTTCACAATGAATGAGGCACACGAAAGGCCATTTCAAAAGGCATCTCCGCCAGCTGTCCATACATAATGGCGACTTGACCCCATAAAAATGGAGAGAAGTCCTTCCATCACTTGTCATTAACGCGAGGGGAGAAATATGATGACTAATGGGACAGTCAAGCGCCGTGGAAACTGTGGATCGTTTGGTCTAGTTGGGCTTTCGGGAACTGCATTTGTCACAAACATAATGGATCTGTTTGTAATGCCTTATTATTGAGCCGCTTTGAAGGGTTCTTTAGACTACATGGGGTAATACTGTCACTTCCTTCCTGTATGTCTTGCAGGGGGGTATATTACCAGCCATCTTAAAATGTGGTCCAAACTTTGAACAGACTTCCAACAGTGAAGAGACTCGTCTGGATAGATCTACCTACAGCTGACGGCTGAGAAAATATACCTATATATAATATATATTTTTTTTTTTTGTATTATTCTATCTTGTATTATTGTATTTTTTAAAATATTGTTTCGTTCGATTTACCGCGTGGAAGCAAACAGAAGTGTGACAACGAGGAAGTCTGGTTGAAGCACTATGGAGGATGACTGACAGATTCTCAATCAAATAGCTTCAACACTACCTTGAGAAACCTTCAGCTTTTCGGTGAACTCAACTAAAATGATGACGGAACTAATATCACAGTCAAACGCCCTGGACGGTTAGAGATGGATCGTTTGGTTTGGTTAGGTCCACTCATCTTCTTGTGCTTCACCCATTTTCTACTTATCTTCACCTCCTTCCAGATTAGTCAATCAGTCCATTGGAGTCAACAAAAAGGAAATTATAAGTAAAAAATAGTCGAAAAACTATTTTTATAGTAAAAAATGAAATGGAAAATGTAAAAAGAAATGGATCTGATTTTTCCCGAGGATTTTCTTCTCCATCTTCCATCCGTCAAATACTCAAATTAATCAAGAACGCGATATCAACTCGATTTCTCAAGATAGGTGCTAAGTCAAGTATATGATTATCGTTTTCTTAAAAATATTCAGTGCGTTCTATATTCGGTTGTGGAAAAGAAAGCACTCGCAGTGATATAATGGATAAATTTCACAGGAGGAGAAAAACGAGGAGATAGAAATACTTGATATACACAATTGTAAATCTTATTCAGTGCGTTTTATATTTTTACTATTTTATATTTTATTTATGAAACAGGTCATCGAGACGAGCCATCCACCTTGTAATTTGAGCATCCAGTTTCAAAAAATCCCTTCTAAGTCTATCAATTTCAATTTGCGATATTGCCGCAGATAATTACGCCTTAAAAGCCAGTCTTCGCCGTAGCTCTCGGTACTTACCCGCAACGGGTTCAAAGCGGGCGGCTCTCAATTACCGCCCGACAAGCTTATAATAAATAATCACCTTCGTATAGCCACTTGATTGCAGTCACTTTAAATTAATGGGTGATTCAACTTGATTCGCAGACATTAATACTATACATCATGCTATGGGCCCAACAATATATTATTAGGTGCTTCTGTTTTTTTTTGTAATTATCCAGGAATATTATCCAGAAGGGAGATCAACGTTGATGCTTCTCACGGAATCTTTAACACATCAGCATAAAATAAGCACAATTATACCGAAAGGTAAATGGGTTTTTAGCACTTTGTTTGGGACAAGGAGAGGAGCAGCTTTCTCCGATAACCTTGTTATTAAACGCCGTCGCTCCTTCCCTACTCCGCCCGTCAATGAACGAAGCACTGAATTTGTTGATGAAGCTTCAGAGAATAAATCCGGAATTCTTAGTCGTTCCTCAAGGATAGATTGTTAGAAATGGAATCTAGAACGTCTACCACCGGACATCGGGTTCTCAATTGACTTGAGGGCTCCTCAGTCCGATCCAATAGCTTTTAGCTATGCGATAAACCACTTTGGTAAACACAACGTCATTAACGTCACTAAAGACAAGCATAGAGGGAGAGTGTCGAACGACGCCATCCTCAGTGACATTCAAGAATATGACGTAACGTACAAGCCCAGAGTCTCGAACGACACATACACTGCGGTGCTACAAAGCGTTCGTGAAGACTTCAGGCCTGATACGTTGTTAATACCATCCACTCTAGGACGAGTGATGAAACATTCCTGTCCTAAAGATAAGAGCCCAGGTTTACCCTGGAAATTGGATGGATATCGTACCAAAGCAGACGTTTTAGACGACCCAGTCGCTGCGGCGAGCATACAAAGGAAATGGCGAGTTATCGGAAATAGTAGGTCGAGGCCGAACTTTTTATTAACAACGAAACAACATTAACAATAACAATAATAATAACTTCAACAACCTAGCTACCTAACAATATTAATACAGATACTTCATACTTATTTATATTCATAGTTATATTCTACTCCTGATGAACGTGATATTGTCTCTAGGAGTCTTTGGAATTTATTGAGAATGTCAATATTAAAACTTAGGAATTTTGGTTCTTCTTTATTGAGAATGTAAACAATAAAACTTTTGAATTTTGGTTCTTCTTTATTGATGAACCCCGCCCTTTGCGAAAAAAAAAAAAAAAAAATCATTGTTATCCTCCAGAAAATCCTGAAATCGATTTTTTTTTAAACGATAGTGCTATATAGTTGTGAACATTTCTGGCTTAATTCTAGTACCACAGCACTACATCACTTGTACTTGTGGTGAGGTTTCTGCTCAGCAGCAGTCCCCACACACCGTCCTTCATACCTAATGGGTATACAATTAGGCAGTAGATTCCAGCAACCTTTAGACCATAAAGTTCAATGGTTTGGCGGCACTATGACATGGTGATAGGAACGTTTTGGCCATAAGAAGTTTGACAAGCCTCAAGTTATTCTCTAAGAAGTCAGGTGGACTTTTGTCTTCTGGGAGATTTGCTGCTATAGTTTTAGCGAATTTTCGAAGAAAAGGAAGCTAGCTATTTTCTCGGTCCAAAATTTTTAAACTCGAATTTCCAAAAAAGGTTTATACCAAAATCCGTTTCAGACCATCCTGAATTCACTGCCAAAAGACACAAAAAAATCATAATATGTGTCTGGAATAAATACTTAATTTGTCATAATAATTTGTGTCTGGAATACATATTATGAATTCCAGAAGATAAATCCCGATAGAATTTAGATAAAAAGTTGATTAAAATTTGCACAAAAATTGCTAAGCACATCGTGTTCAGCGTTGAAAGATCTATAAACTGAGGTGATACTCGGCAAAAAAGGAGACAACGTTTGTTGTAAAACCAGTCATTACTTCAAAAATTTGCTCTTGCAGACATTCTGCATGACTGTGGATTTTTTCTGATTTGCACTCTTAATTTACGCTCATGAAAATCCCATAAATGAGGAAACTGATACCGCCTGTCGCTCGATTTTGAACCCAATCATTTGTTTTATTGAAGATGGACAGACCCAGGGGGTGGAGAGGAAGGAGAGCAAGTGTTACTGCTCAAAATGATCAGAGGGAAGGGGCTCAACAGCAACAGCAGAAATTATTAATAATGTAGGATGGGTGGAATCAGTAGCGAGTTTTTGTTCTTTGCGTTTTTCTTTTTACGTCAACTACGTAAAGAAAAAGAGCCTACTGCGCATGCGCAAGTAACCGTAAATACGTAAAGAACTCTGCGTATACGCAAAGACCCGTCTCTTACCGTATACGCAAAGACGGCAATCGTATTCACGCAGAGTCGACATAGCCTGAGCTTTAGATAACCTAACCATCCCCAACCAAAACACCTGAGACAGTCATGGAGGAAGAACTTCAAAAATGATAATTCAGCCAACCAACCAACAATTAGTGGTAGCGAGACTCTGGCGCCCTCTTGGTTTTTCCATGGTTACGTGTATACTTCGTGTTACGCTATACGTTGTTCCTCGTGTTTCGCATCGTAATTACAGGACGACATGTCATCTGAACAGGAGGTAAGCATCACTCAAGTACAGTAGGTACTTCCATCTCTATCTGTTTACTATGAACCTCTTCATTTTAATGTAATGTGTCCCCCCCCCCCCCTTCTTCTTCAGGTTCGACAGAGAAAAGTTAGATTTTCGGCGGGGGAGGATATTGTTGTGTTGAAGGAAGTAATCAATGTAAACCCCTACGAACTTCCGTCAAGGTAATTTATTATGAAATGTACTGATACTGATTGCTCCAGCTGCATATAGTGCATCAATTTTTTTTCTATGTCCTCTAGGTGGCAAGACGTCGCACATCATGCGCGCACCACGTCCCCGAAGCAGTTCACCTCTCGCAACGTGAAAGACAGGGTCGAGTTACTCCTGAACACTTTTGTCAAAGGTGATTGATTGTTATGATACACCTGTACATTATTAGGCCTTGTGGTCCCCCTCTCGCATACGTAACTGTTCACTTCCTTACGGACAAAAGAAGGTAGGTAGGTACATCAATTTCTATGCTAGAATACTCAAGTTTGTCGTTATGTTCCATCAAGGAGAAAAGGAGATTTTGAAGAAATCTGGAACCGAAGAGCAGTACAGTGAGAGGGAACATCTCCTAGAAGAACTGCTTACCCTTAAAGAAAGCACGGTAAAAATTCCCAGGGGTAAACGAGCCCTCATTCAGGCAGTCCGTCAGGAGGGACAGATGCTGAGGGAGTCGGCTGCTGCATCGATGACCTCTTCAGCGTTCGTGATGCGTGAAGAAATTGTGGTAAGTTCCAATTTTAGGAAGGAAAAACAGAGAGAATACCCCGACGATCAATCTGGCTCTGAATCAGTGATAATTCACAGAACACATTAATGCAAGAATGACAAAATGTGATTTTGTTTTTCAAATTAGGACAACGTCATATTCGAATGGGAAGAGGTACCTCCAGAAACGCCTGTATCACCACCCCCACCCGACCTACCACCACCTTCACCCTACACACATCCACGACCGTCTGGATCACGTTGTGGTAAGTCATCCTTGATTATAGTCTGCTATCTACTTGGAGGCCCACACGGGGGTTCACCATTATCCCGAGGAGCTCCACGTACATGTATTGTTTACTCTTTAAAAAACTCTCAAATGACAACACTAGAGCCGCAGCCCGTAAGTATGGTAGACAGTTCCCACACCACAGACATCAGGGTCATACAAAAATATACGTACGTGGAGCCTCTCGATGAAACATCGAGCAAGAATGTTGTCAGTTGATCCGAGAGTGTCACCATTCGAATCAGCATAAAATTGTAAATTGTGTAAAAAAAAACTAACTTTTATGGAGCAAGTAGCCTTTTAATAGAAAACGTTGATTTTCACCTGAGAACCCACGTTTTCAGGACTCAAATGTTATTTTCTCCGCCAAATTCAGCAGTAAAATAGGTTAGAGACAAGGTCGAGAAGACGAAAAAAATCTTGAAAAATTAAAAAAGTCGAATTTTTAGATGAGTAAGAAAAAAAGTCTAAGGGGCATTTTTTGTAGGAAATTACCAGTAGAATTCACTCCCTGAGTTTGTCACATGGTTACACTAGACACCCTGTATATATGTATTACACGATCAATTTTCGTGTGCAAAACCTAGGAGCTCATCATCTTATGTCATTTCAGGTGCAGCTGCTGACCGTCCGGCGCGTTCGACTCCTGCCACCTCGTTCAGCCTCGACTACTCAACGCCAGCAAAGAGGAAGGCAGCGTTGAATCATCGAGTGCTTCAACAAATGGAGGAGAAGCGTAGAGAAATACTAGCCATGGAAAAGATGAAGAATGAAGTGGAAATGATGAAGGCAATGAACGAAAGGCAGAAGTTGGATTTGTTGGAGAACAGGTTCACTGGCGTCATTGACGCTCAGAACAAAAGATTCGAAGAAATTGAAAAAAAATTAAATTTAATTCTTGAAAACCAGCAAAAAATTTTAATGCAAGTTAATCACAAATAAATTTCATTTTATTACCAATCAATAATATTCTTTTTCGTGTTATTGAACCACGATGTAATAATTTCTATATAAAATATTTCCATAGTATAACGCAACAAATAGAGTGAAGGCCTTAGACTGATCCAAAATACTCCTCTAAAGTAGGGGGATTTTCGCCTAAGGACTTGAAGAATCCCTGAATTGACCTAACAGCCTGATCCAAGAATTACGATCCAAGAATTGAGCAAAGAATTACGATGATTCATAAATAAAAACTCAAACGAACTATTTATTGTCAGGGTATTATTGTGCCTCTAATTCATAGGCAAACGCTTTGATTCCATTGTTTTTGAATCATAGAACTACCGGATTTCAAAATAATTCCAACCATTATCAAATGAAAATGATGAGTACAATGGGTACTTGTAATATTATTGTTGTTATAATATTATTCAGGTTTTGCAAGACTCCAAACCGTCTGAACCTCCAATCAAATTGACCTAACTGCCTGATCCAGCGGTCGATACATGCCTGTGGGTCGGCGTTAGTGCATGCAATAGAGGCAAACATCGTCAGTATATTTCATAATCTTGACTCCTTCTGGAAGATAGTCCTCTATGTCTGCAACGTACAAAGTGTATAGCAAGGTAGTCAAGATTGCGCCCTGCGGCAGCCCACTCCATGTTTTCCGGGGAGACATGAGTTGTCCATCGCACCAAACGTAGATTCCACTCACTTATTCTTACAATATTTAAAGCGTAAAGGAAGAAGGGAAGTGGATAAGTCGTTTCGAAAATCGAAGTTATCAATCAGAGCATTCCAAAGTTATAGCGCATTGTATGGAAAACGTAAATTCAAACAAAGAACGACCATGCAAAAGGGTGACGGTGATGGGGTAGCCACAGCAGTCCCAGATTGCCATCTGCTAGTTGCAAGATCTTTTATTGTACCCGACAGAAATGGGGGCCCTGCACGTGCAGCTGGCTGGGATTCCATGTTTTATTGGGGACGTTGTCGCCAATGAAGTTTTGCCTAATTCGTTTATGTGTAAGCTACAAATAAGCGTCAACGTGGAATACGAAAGATCGCAGAAAAGAATGTATCATTTTGATATACCCCTGAAGTAATAAAAAAAATACCATTTCTAGAGTTTATTACGAATACTTCCCTCTCAAGGGACTTTCGTCATTAAGGCATACTTGGGTAAACTAACACTTCAGGCCTTGAAATCGAGGTGTCCATGTTCACTCATTCCATGGGCACGTTGTGGTATGAAATGGGGTTCTTAGGACACACTACTGTGTACAAAGCCTTATCGACACTCTGAATCGAAGAAGTCAACTGTTTGTACTCCTCATACAACCCTCTGATGTGGGCGTTCCAGTAGAAGTGTTGATTGTGAATATCCGGCACGAAGGACCACAAGACGTTGGCGTTCCCTTTGATCTCCAACTCCGAACGTTTCTCAACTAAACAAAACGCCTGCCGACTAAAAATCCTCCATATTCGTGACCCAACACAGGTATACCAACACCTCCAGCTATAAACCCCAAAGATGCCAGGTGCCTCTGCCTATGATACTTATCTTTAAGAAACACAGAAAAGGCGGGGAAGGCCGTCGTATTATGTTTCATTTGTTGGTTCGTATGGGCTTGATTAGAAGGGAGAGAGGTCCCCTGTGACGTGGCGTTCCGTCATTGGTCGCCCCACCGCGCATGCGCCCCTCTTCAGTTCAATAGAACCCGCTGTCCCTATCCTCAGTTCGACTCCAGAGTTGGTAAGGTGCGTAACCTCAGTACTGCCGGTCAGTGTCAAGTGGTTTGGGATTATTTCGGATATTCCTAAAATCAAGAGGTAAACGATAACATTATCATCCATCTTGTTTTACAACCTTTGCACGATTTTTTTCGGTTAATTTCTACCTGCTCTAATTTTGAATTTGGCTTTTTACATACCCCAAATCAGTTGGGAGTATTTACTTTTACTTCGAGATGCGCATGCCTGTCTTATCTCCCAGCTCTCTCCCTCTCTCCCTAAACTCGATAACATTTACCGTCCAGCTCAGCTGTTTCGGCTGCATTCCCACCGCCTCGGAACCTTCTCGCCACCACAAAACCTTAACGAAACAGCTCCTCCGTTGGGGATGAGTTTTTTTTTTTTTTTTTTTTTTTTTCAGTTCGGCTCACAAAGACCCTTTTCCTTCCAAGATAGGGTCTTCCCCTCCCTTTCATTTTTTAAAACCGGGTCTTCGTAGGCCCTTCCGAGGGCTCCCCTTGCTTTCCCACGCACGCTAACTATAACTTACCCTTCGCCTCGACTGTTATCTCACCGGTAACAGGTAATTTATGCCCCTGGCGTTACCGAACGGTCACAATGCACTTCCGTTACGTCTGACTTCATCATTACTGACCGGCCTATGCACGAGCACTTTATTCCCAATTCACATGTAATAGATCAATCAATATGATCAATCAAACTCATTTTCTGACGTTATTGCCTGATTGTGTGCATGAACGAATTCACTCGAGTGAGTTGTTTTCAGAATTTCCATAGAGCGGTGGGTGAATTACAGCAGACGGTAAGTGAGGTGAGTATATTTTTATGTCCAAGTGCGATTTTTATTGAATTGTGACTTTTTTCAAAATTATTTTCTAAATTCATGTATGATGGAGTGGAATTTTGATATACAAGCAATCATAGTCCTCACTTCCCCTACTTATATAACTCCTCTACTTCCCCTATTCACTCCTCCTTCCACTTCCCCTATTACCCCTCTCCTAGTGTACAGGCTTCCCCCTCCCTTCGAACTGATCGCGACCACTCGTCGAGGCATATCCCCCTCCCTTTATCAGGGCTCTTTCGAAAGCCTAACCATCCCCTCCCCGTAACACTAAACATCCCCGTGGAGAAGCCCACCCCCTCCCCACCACCGGATCCACCCTCACCTTCCTCCCTCTACTTCCTCGTCGCCGTAAATCAACTCCTCCTCACCATCACCCTGAAGAACAACTTCTGTCACTAACCCGTCACCCCCTCCCCGCCGACACCAGTATTCATTCCCTTAAAATCCTCACTCCCCTACCCACCACTCTACCACCCCTCCGTCTTAGCGAGTTTTTCCAACCCTCCACCCAACCTCCTTCAAATACATTGGTCTCTGCACAGACACTCCTACTATATTTCCGAACCCTCTACATGATGACGTCATCTCTCCCTCTTCATTTATTAACGAATTTGCGAAGAAAATGTAGCTATTGTTCTCGGTCCAAAATTTTTGAAACTCGAACTTTTGAAACATTTTTATACCAAAATCCGTTTCCGCCCATCCTGAATCCACTGCCAAAAGACACCAACATTATATGTATATGTGTGTGTGTGTGTGTCATTCCAGACGATAACTCTCGATAGAATTAAGATGAAAAGTTCTAATTTGAACAAAAAAACCCGTCTTGGCAATCGACAGGCTAAGTTCATAGATGGGCCAAATCTTGTTCTGCTCTCAATGAAGATGAAGAAACGTGGTTGATACTTGAAAAGTTCTTCATGGACTTCATGTTTTTTAATGGAGACATTTTACATAAAACCAATTACTTCTTCGAAAATTCGCTCTTATAGCCATGCTGCATGACTATTTTACTCATACGTATACATCTTGTAAATCAATTATCATTCCTCAGATTCATTCCTCTAGCTATATTCTCAACATCTAGGGACTACTGAAAGTGTTTCTACCACCATTCATCATTATACCGATTTTATCCTCATTCACTTCATCAACTCTCAGTATATCTTACGTCTAAATATGATACCTCGCAGGTAAGTGAAAAGGGGTGGTATATGTTTTCGGTATTATTAATTCTGTGCCTTGGTACAACACCATACAACGTCATATTTTGGAGAAAAAAAACTGGTTTATAAACCAGTTTTTTTGCCTAAATAAATGCCTTCAAGTGAACGGCCAAAGTGTCATCCTTCAGTACCCAAAGAACAAATCTTCCATTGTTACTAGGTAACGAGAAAACGTGATTAGCCAGTACTATGTCCAGACAGATAAAGATGATAAAGATGTTGCATCTCAGAAAAAGAAACATTTATTGGAGCTGCTGAAGTACATAGATGACAGTTGTCATGATTCTATCGAAACAACTGGGAAGAAAAGGAAACTCAATTGTTATTGCCAGTTCATGATCATGAACAAATGTGGGGGCAGGTAATCTTTCCGACCCACCTGTTGAATCAATATTTCCTCTGTTTGACAAGTATACTTTGAAGCAGCTTGTATCATTATATGAGTTGATAGATCTGCCTGAATCGATGTAACATCAGTGAATGTTGCAAGAGTAGACTCACTAAGCCCAGGGATATCTGTTGTGGAAAGCAAATGTAGTACTGGGCCAAGGACACTTCCATGAGGCACTCAGTCTTCAACTTAGAAACGACTTTCTGATAAATATGATTCACCTAATTGGCACAATCGTGCAGGAAGTTGTAGCACGGCTAGGGAGTCCCATATGTCATACTTTGTCAATCGCCAGGGACACCTTATATGTAAGACACTAAGTATGACATATTATGTCCCTCCCTGCGATTCACTACATATCAACCTCATATGTTCGTGTAGGCCAAGAAGAAACATTCTAGTGACGACTTTCGAAACCCATTTATCTCTGTGGTTTCATTCAATGGATTATGAATTTTAATTTATTAATTATTTCAACGACGAAGTAGAAAAGTATATGGTTCTCTTGTTCTTTATAACTTCTAATATGGATCTCCGACGGAACGCTTATTTAGGGATTTCAAAGTAAACACGATCAAACAGCTGAGAGATCGACTTACACTAATTAAGACATTTAAGGAAATAGCCAATAAAAGAATAGAAATCCTAGAGGAAAGCCGAACCAGAAGTACCGGACGCAAATATGTGAAGATGCCTTTCAGACTGACCAGTAGCGGCCAGAGCACAGTTGTGTACAGGGGATGTAAATTGTTCAATGAACTTCCGGAGGAAATTAGAAAAGTAAAGTCGTTAAGCAATTTTAAAAAAGCAATAAAACTTTTGTACCGTAGTTGAGTGAGTAGGGACAAGTTGTGTAAGTTTTTAGAGTTATATTTTCATTCGATATAAATGCCGTTAAACGCTGTGTATAGGTATAACCTTTTTGTTGGTATAAAGAATTGTGAATCGCAAAATAATAAAGATGTATCTATAGAGTAGGCCGACATAAATATAAGCATAAATGAATTATGAGGTAGAGTTTTTATATAAAATTGTGTTAATTAAGGTGCTGAAAACGACTCCACCCCCCAGCGCAAGTTTGTACTTAAAGGGGGGTAAAAAAAAAAAAAAATCTCCATATTTAAAATCAGTACTTATAATGCTGAAGATATGCATCCCAATTACATCAAGTGAATAACAGTAGGTTTCACTATGGAAACTTTCAGTAAGCCCCAGCAGTCCAGCTTCACGTTGAATAATAATTTTTGTGTAGTTTTTATCCTCCTAAAATGGATAGTTGCTACACTAATTGTTCGATAGTCCAGCGTTCTTTTAGTTCGCGAAGTTTTAGCGAAAAATTCGACATAATTGTAGCCGGCCGTTCGACTCGGCAGGTCCCGAATCTCAAAGGAGTTGTCAAGGAACGAAATCGTGAGTACACTCAAAAATTTAGATGTTGAGAACTACAATATATACCAGTGGTTATCAGGGTGTAGTTCAAAAAACCTTTTATTTTGTTTCCCATGCATTTTGTTTTCCTCAGAAAAAGCATCATGGTGTAGCGGCTTTGCTAGTATTACAAACTTGACAAAAGCTGCTCAAAAGCACCAGTGTAGCAATTCGCACATAGTTTCCTTTCTTGATTTATTAAAATTCGGTAAGAGCCCTCGTATTAATCTTTTGTTGGATGTGCAACAAACTGCACAAATGTCTCTTCATAATGAGAACGTAAAAAAAAACAGGGAGAAAAATTTGGGAAGAAAAGAAAAACACCATCAACAAGATGAGAGAGCTTTCAGATTATGAAGGTTATGATTCCGTGACGGAATTTCCGTCCACCATGTGAACACTTCCCGATTTCGCCATCCCCTCCACTGACTTTTCCGCTTTCCGCCCGTGTTCCGCTCCACGTGAATCCAGCTTGATGTTTCATCTAACAAGATTGAGATGAATTCTGACATAGCAGATTTAATGTCATCTAGAATGACTATAGCTGTAGCACTTATAAGATCATTCTGGATGGCAGGGGAGGTCCCTTTGAAAATTGTTGCCGTTTTCAAATGATCTTCCAATGGTTGATATTGGGTGTGAGCTTGCAAATGTTTTTTATTTTTGAAATCAAGAGTTGTTACCAGAGTGGTACTGTGGGCGATTGAATAAACAACAAATCAGTTCGAAGAGAACATCCAAACATTATAACGGGCAGGCGAGAACTCCTGTGCAGAAGTGCAGAATTCGAAGCGTTTTGGAAAAGGCTACTTCAAAAAGCGTAGAAATGCATTAAATCAAATCAAATTTTGATGTCCTCAGTCCACGGGCAACTGTGGAACCTTGTATTTGGTCAAGGGCTGTATACATTAGTCGAGTGAGGTCCTACGAGGTAGGAGTGAGGTCCTACGAGGTAGGAGTGAGGTCCTACGAGGTAGGAGTGAGGTCCTACGAGGTAGGAGTGAGGTCCTACGAGGTAGGAGTGAGGTCCTACGAGGTAGGAGTGAGGTCCTACGAGGTAGGTCCTACGAGCAAAGTAAATTCAACGAGCTCGTTGTCGAGACGATAAAATAATAAATTCGTATAAAAATGATTTATTAATACTGTTGGGTTCTTATCGCTTATTATTCCTGAGTCCTGTTCATACAGGCATTTTTCTCGCTCCTCCCGACGCCTCTCTCGAGACGTTTCTATCCCAGTCTCCTCACAACGCTCTCGCGTATCGCACCCGCTCTCGTAATACCGCAAAACCTCATTTATCAAATCGAATTCAACAGTTGTACCGTTGAAGTTTCCATTCTAACGGGCAGGCGGGAACTCCTGTGCAGAAGATCCGAGTTCATGTTTTGAAATACACAAAGATATTACTCGTATGTTTGATACGTAGAGCAAGCAGTGAATAGGTCATATACGAGCCATATCATTTAATTGAATGTTTTTAAATCTGTTTTATTTAGGCCCAGTCGAGTCTAGCTTCTAAATTCCGCTACTACCGAAAATTCTCCTTCAAGCTTATATTATAAATTATTTAGATAAAATGATGTTCCTTTGATAATGTTCTTTTTATTATGCCATCGTAATACCGCAAAACCTCATTTATCAAATCGAATTCAACAGTTGTACCGTTGAAGTTTCCATTCAGTGCCTTCCATGTGCTTGTGCATTTAAATTCCCGCCCCCCGCTGAATTTGGTTCACACACAATCGTCATCCTCGCTGCCTGGACATCCGAGGTGCCCCTCAACGCAGTCGCGACGCCATAACCTGGTAACGCCACGAAATTCACGATGAAACAATAAACATCCATAATCATTACCAATTTACCAACAGGAAATGCTTTCTGCAAAAGAAGTGAAATACAGAATTCGGGTTCTAGTACACTCAACTCTTCATTTAGCATCCTGCGAAAGAACTGATTTGTAGGGAATTCAGGATTGAATACAAGCAGTGGATGATCAGAAAAGCGTTCGTAGTGCGAGAAATCAATATTGTCCGTAATCCGTGAAGTGTGTTGATTAACAATATGTACCACGTGCGTGAGTTAATCGCTTGAAAGGCCCCTCTGGTGTAATTCCTAATTGATATGTGGGCTGGCACACCTGCGCTGTATCAGACCGCCACCCATTAATACACCCTTCCGAACATGAGGGGAAGTTGTAAGACGAGACAGGTTTCCTGACGATCGTTTTATTGCAACACTTTATTCAAGTTTCAGAACTCCAAATTCTCACAAAATGTTCGTCTCTTTTCTAAAATCACAACAACAACTATTTTTTGAACCTGAAAACCAATCCTTATGTTTTTGGGTAGTTATGAGCGACTGGAGTCGCTCAACACTTATCCCCTTTCTGAAAGCGCCTATTTCATTGGATAAGGTGCCAGTCTGTCTATGTGGACCACCTTCAAACCTCCTCGGGTATTCTTGATCCTGTAGACAACGTCATTGAGCTTCTTCACTACTTCAAATGGACCTTCCCAGGGGCACATGAGGTTCGGGCTTTTCCCTCTCACCCGGCGAGGATTATGCAACCATACGAGGTCCCCGGCATTGAATGCACGCATCATCGTCCCCCGATCTTAGCGCCGTTTCATGTCCTCCACTTTCACACGCAGGGTGTTCAGGGCTTTTTGATGGGCATCCTCCAACCGCGCACGCAATTCCACAGCAAAATTCTCGGCTATCTGTTCCCCAGGGGCTTGACCAAATAACAGTTGAAGGGGTAGGGTTAGCTCTCTGCCAAACATCATATATGCAGGGGTGTACCCGGTTGCTGCGTGCACTGAGGCTCGGTATGCCAAAAGAGCTGCTGGGAGCTGGAGATCCCAGTCACGCTGATGGTCCTGTACCATCTTTGCAAGCCAGTCGTACAAAGTCCGGTTCAGCCGTTCGACTTGCCCATCACTCTGTGGTCTTAAGGGTGTGGTTCTTGTTTTCGTGCTGCCCAGTTGCTCCATGGTGGCTTTGAAAAGCTCAGATTCAAAGTTCGTCCCTTGGTCCGAGTGCAATTCTCGGGGAACACCAAGCCGCGACACCACGTGTTCAAAGAGAGCTGTTGGAATGGTCTCTGCTTTCTGATCTGGCAGGGAATGGCTTCCGGCCACTTTGTGAAATAATCCACCACAGTGAGGATGTATTTCTTGTCACGATCCGAGAATATAAAGAAACATTCAACTTTAGCATGTCTCATCAGCAAAAAAACATGAAGAACCCGCCGTCCAGGTCTCAAGGGGCTGCAAGTGACGCCATCAACTTATTTGGTGCTAGTGACAAACCTCCCTCAACTCCCACCTCTTCTGCAGGACAGAAAAGGCAGCATTCACCACTCGATAGCTCTGGAGGCTAAAACTCCCACCTCTCCTCAGGGGAGACGTTCCTCGTCCCCTATCACTAGCTTCCCAGCAATTAATTGAACGTTCATCAAAAATAATTATTATTTCTTAAACTCCCAAAATCCTACTTGTTAGGTCACCACGTGTGCTTTTCTTTTTCCAGTGTCGATTTCTATTATTTTCATTTTATTACAGCAGAGTCAGTGCTTTTCCTTTTTTTTTTTAATCTTTTTTCATACAGGTATGATTTATTTTTCACTTTCTATCTTTAAGGATTATGGGATCACGTCCCTGGTAGCAGACTTTGCTGACGATATATAATAGGGTTGACATTTTCCAATAAGTCCTATTTATCACAAATTTCACCGAATAACACTGCTCTTGGTCCATCGTGATCCGGGCACTCCATCATAACGTGTTTCAGAAATCCGTCGGGTGTTCGACATTTTCGTCATTGCGCTGTACAGCGTTGGTTGATGCGGTTCAAGAATGACTCGCAAACACCACATATTAAGTATTCGTCTTTAACGTTTCTCAAGGCCTTTCCTGTGACACCGGTGAACTTGCAGGGGATTGGATCCGTTTATAAAACAGGATATTATCAGAGCCAACGAAGCTCGCCTTCCATTTCAATTTATATTTGTGGTTGATGTGGGAGATGAAATCCTCGACCAAAATGGAGGCATCCTTACGATGATGCTCTGAGACCGAAAATATTATTATTCAACCATATTATGTACTGTACAGGACTCACATAGCGTAAAAATACTACTGCTGCACGAAGGACGAATAGCACTGAAACGTATGCTTTGGATACGCCGTGTTACCAGTGCGTTTTGGATACTTGACGCTAATCGAGTTAGTCCGTCGTATGTGCACACACGACAGAGGGACATCTTCGATATTGAGATTTTGGCAATTTATCATTGTGTTCGACATACCATTCAACTCTGGTTTTCATCACGCGTTCTATGATCTTCATTGCGCACGATGGAAGGGATATCAGGAATATAATCTTTTCTGATTGGTGGTAATTCTTGGGTATCATTCAGACTCGGGATTCTCAGTGTCTCCTGCATACAGTGTTTGCCTGAGATGAAATTTTCCGCCTCGTGATACGATATCTCGCTCCCATCATGATTTTCACTGCTTTCTCGGTTCAAAATTGGAGACAAATTACCTGATTTGAGGCTGCAGCAGTGAATGCATTGGGTTTACTTCACAGCATACATACAGAATAGACTCGTAGTCTGGGATCGACTGACCTCTCTCAAGGGGTGATGCATACCGATTGAGTAGGTATACATTTCAGAATGTATTCGTCCATTGATCTCTTCAATTCTAAATTCTCTAGTTCCCCATACGTTTCTTATCTCGTGTTCATTATGTCTTATCGACACATTGGAGAGAGAAAAAAATCACTTGCGACGAAATTGTGGAAACCCATGTTGAGAATTGATTATTGGGAAGGATTATAGGATTCCGTAAATGTGGCGGTTTGTCCTTCTTTAACTCTTTGATTTCTCATGGTTTCGTGGGTCAACTCGATTGTGATCGTAATCAGAAGCTGATAATTACCTCTCGATCAGCTGCGGTGTTAACAAAACAAGGACGTTCAAGGCCGAAGATCCGAACGCGTCGACGTCTAGAGGTTGATTCTAATACTTTAAGTATTTAACAAATTGTAATAATTAACACTTTTCAATGATTTGGTTCCTTAGGATATGCCATGAAACTCTATATCCCATGTTAATCGTTAATAAACTCTGTTACTGTTGAAAAAGATGACATATTTCTCAGACTATGAACATCATCATTTTCCGTGTCTTATTAAGTACTTATTGACAGTAGGTATCCATAATCACCTACATTCTGCGGGTACATAAGTATTTCTCATATGAAACTTGACTCAACGAAGAGATAAAACAGTGAACATGCGGCACTCGATTGGTTCAAAGTAGAAGGTTCTGAGTGATGATTAGTTAAGATCAAGGCTGGTGTTGGCCCTTCAAGGGGCAGTAGCTGTTCATGCAAGTTATGCACCTATAACAAACTCCAGAAATACCAGCGCTGATCACTCATATACCGTACAATGAAGACTCACGAAACCTAAGACCATTTGAGACTGAGTGAACTAAGCGTAATGTAAGATACCGACCTTTGTCACCGTTAGATTAAAGTACACGAATGTGATGAGGCGTACACCCCATAAAGTTCTGCTAAACGGGAGTAACTTCGTGATCTAACTTGGAAACCAGATCGCAACTCACTTAGCATGAGAAATTTGTCACCCCCCCCCCCCCCCCCCGGGCTTAGTGGAGCCCGTCAACTGTCCACACAACTTACAACCCACCGTGCGTTTGCTGCCAAGTTCCCTCTGATGTTTATTCATGAGTCTCCCGAGCGCGTTCGACCCTCGAAGCTCTAAATATTCAAACCCGGGGTTTTTACCGCCCTGTCGAGCAAAACAGCTCGAATCTCTAAGGACGAGTTTTCTTCACCCCCCTCATTTCTGACGACCGTCTTATGATTCTCTGAAAAAATGTTTTCTAAACGTAACTCGCGTGACTAACCGGGAATCAAATGCTCGACTTGAAAGTCGAAGAGGGAAACGGTCTTGTCTTGTAAAGATCATGGGTAAACCCTTACGAGATTTGCAAGATCTCATTGGAATTGTTTCTAATGCTGCTGCCTTTTTTTGGTTGGCAACACTAAAAATATTTGTTATTTAAAGATGAGCAATACTGGTTATGAAAAGCTGTTAAGACAACATGTGTTATCAAAACGTTTTGCTGCTTTGGACGTGAGCCGGCCGGCGTGACTCCTGTAAAAGTGTGTTTTTCTCTACTGAAAATATTCGTATATCTTATTTTGATTCTTGATTCTGGCAGCTGATTGTATTATCTAATAGTAGAAACATCAATCTGCATCTAATCTTCAGCTTTTCTTTTGAAATGTTGCGGGGAAAATTCATCATTTCAGGTCACCAGTTGCTCCAAAATGGCAGTCTTCATATCACAAGTTGCCACTAATATATTGCTTTTTTTCGTTCTCCTGAAAACCTGCTGAAACTTCATATCACATGTTGTCTCTTTGCCCTCGATTTGTTCTGGAGGTACTAGCCACAGTCACATCGCGGAATATCCCAGTATGTTCTCCAATCGGCAATGATATCCTGACCCAAGAACTATTGAGAACGCTTATCGCATCATGAGATTTTCCCAATCATACGGTTTTGTCCATAACATCAGCAGCCTAATTAATGGTGCCGCCGAAGCTGCACTCAAGATAGCAATGTTCCTCTTAAAGAATACTCGTACTTGACACTCTGCTCACAACTGGGTTCACACCATGTGAATGTCTTACGAACAGAAGACTCCGAGATAGAATTCCATCTTCTCCCAAGTTCTTGGACGAAAAACCTGATCTCAAAGGGCTGAGGAGGAAGGCAGAAAATTTCCTACAGTGTGGAGCGGTGCGATTTAATTCATTCAACGAGGAGCGTTCATGCAAAACCCGACAAATGCTCTAACATTTAAAAACGAGTGATTCTTGTACTCGTTGGTGTTTAGTATAGCAATTCGGAAGTAAATCGTTAGCCTTGTATGTGGACGTCAAGATGACACGATCGTTCTTAGCCTCGTAGTGTGGCCGCACCTTTACGAATCCCAAGGGGTAACAACGGTTTCGTGATCTCATTTGTCGTGATCGTTCGAAATCAATCAGACGACACTCAAACTTGTTTATCTGTCAAATCCAGCACGCGACAGAAAAAGAAAATCAACGATATCTAATACGAGCCCTTAGCACCCTTGGCAAACAACCCCCGTAAGGCTTGTTTCATAAATGATTCCGCGGGCTAAGGGATGGAGTTTAAAGGGCTCGAACGGAGGGTGGGAGGGCAACTAAGGGATGAAGAGGCTCCTTGGTTGGGAGATGGGGGGTGGTATCAACCCTCTGTGTAAACTCTATTACTCTCCCGGCAAAACCCTTCCAAAGTTAAACGAGTTATTCCCTCGCACCCTACTTATAATTTCCCTCTGTTCCAACTTGGATAATTTTAGTTGGCTGCGGGAGGTTTTTTCAATATTGTGCGTCATTCTTATCTAAAATGAATTTCATTGCAGGGGTTTGCTATGAATTGAAATGAATTTCATTGCCCCGCGGTTGCATCACTTAGGGCCGGTTCAAAAAACCTCAGTAACCCAACCTTGGGGTTACCGACAGGTTATCGGTAACCTTGGGGTTCGCAACCGTAGCGTTCAAAAAACCTTCATCGGGTTGGTTTACCTTGATAGAATCGATTATTCACGTAACCGTACCAACATCTATGCTGGGCACGGCTACTTCAATGAATACTAACATCGTGTTTATTTAGTAGTTCGTATTCAAGTTTACGTATTTTACGCAGTTTTCGTTTACGTTGTTCGTATTCACATCCACAAAACGTTTCTCATTCATCAGGTATGTATGTCAACTCCTTCAATGTCCATCCGTACCTATATTTGATTGTTATGCCGTAAACCATTAGGTCACGTCTTCTTTATTTCAATTCCAGAAATTCAGTTAGCGACTATTGTCAACTTCTTCCTCATCTCCATTTCTTTCGACGTCCTCATTCACATCCATCAGGTATCTATTATTTCGCAAGTCAAGGCAGAATAGAAGCTTCCTCCGAGGGGAGCACGTTAACGCTATGCTACGATAGAGTGCTTAGTTGTCTAAAAGCTTTGAGGCACATGTTACACTGATAATTCCGAACATCAGTGTGAGTGGGGATATGGCGAACGAGAGTGTATTGGAACTTGAACTGTTTGCCACTTGTGAGGATGGGTAGTAGTTGCCAAACAATCGGAGGTACAGTGACGGAACGCCAGATAATGAGATGGCGCACGGGTTTATACTTATATTTGAGATCGTTTTCCCATTCGATTTCCGGTTTGGTTTTTGATTCTGAATGCGGTTCAGAAAGGATGTCATTCGGTTTTCCAAGGAGTTTTCTGATGGTACCAAGTCTTGATCCACCAATGGCTGCGAAAAATACCAAGAACGCGATTTTGATGCATAATGTCAAGACATTTAATCTAATTTCCATGATGGTTTCCAACTCTATGATCACATTCGTAAGATCATCTTTAAATTCACCATTCCTGGTTGAGTTAGCTTCCAACCGCCGACATTTTCCGCTGCGTCTCCCAAAACCGCTAATTTCCGCATAAATACTAATTATTCAAGTCACGCTCCCATTTCATCCCTCACATTTCATCCTCGCATTCCTCTCATCATCTTCAAGATCATCTGCATCATCATTTCTCAGGCTCCAAAAAGGCCTTCGGAGGAGTTACCTCAAAAACCACTAGAAATAGGAGCTTATACTATCTATTCTGGTTGAAGCTGAAGCCCCAAATGTTCTTTACTACATTACATATTTCAAAATCCAAAATAAATACGCAAGCCCCTAGTTTTGACATCACACGGATCCGTGATTTCGAGAATGTATTGCGACCATAAATATTAATGTTCAAGATAAGTTCATTCGTGGGTCTTGAAGTATCAGAGTCGACATATGAATAACGTCTTAGTTTAGTTGGAAATCGGTTTATCGAAGACGTATGAATATTGAGTGGAATAAGAAGTATTAACAAAAATATTGGCGGAACAAGGGTACAAGTCGCATTTGAAGTAGAAATGTTGATCAATATCAGTTTTTCGGCCTTCCTGTACAATTTCAGCGGAGCGACATGTACCCTTATTCGGCCAAGCTCGTCAGTTGTTGAAGAACTTTTCTGGATATTGCAGGAGTTTCGCCTACTTTTGGTATAAATGACCCGTTACAAAACGTCATAGTGAGAGTTGGAAGGATACTGGCAGTATCTCGAACAGCTGGCATCCAAATGGAAGCTCCGTGTGGCAGGTACTTGTACGCGCGTTCAAATGGGCGCATATTTAAAAAAAAAATTGTGTGTCATTAGCCTAAAACCAACGTTTTAACTAATCCTCAACAATTCGGACGACGGTCCTTCTCGATGCTACAGGCATCGATATGACGAGTGTTTTCAGGGCTTATTGGGGCTATTTGCCTACAGATCAGATTTCAGTGTTCGGAAGGGTTTTGGAGGTAATTTGTGTTCAGGCTAGAATGAAATGTTATTTTAGGTTATAATATAACCTATATTATAATCAAAAATTTGTTCAAGTGTTTCTACGTTAAAATTAAGTTTGATATGTTCCTGTGTTTCTCCTTGGTTTATTGTCTCCGGTTTTTTTTACCACGATGAGACACAGTTCAATGTTCTGTTTTAATGTTCATTTATAATGACGTTGACAGTAGAGATGTAGGTAGTTGATGTTGGTCGGAGATTTCTTCCGTATCAGTATCGGCAATTGCTTCAGTTTTCAGAAAGTCGCACTACTGTGGTGGGGTGGGTCGGGATATTGGATTGGATGAAGAATGGTGCTAGAATATTGCTTCAGGTGGTATATTATTTGCATGGGAGTCGAGTTAAGATTATTGTTTAAGATGTTTGTAATTGAATGTTAAAAGTAATTGAATGCGTTAGTTTTATATTATTGTTAATCTGGGGTTTTGGAGGTAATTTGTGTTCAGGCTAGAATGAAATGTTATTTTAGGTTATAATATAACCTATATTATAATCAAAAATTTGTTCAAGTGTTTCTACGTTAAAATTAAGTTTGATATGTTCCTGTGTTTCTCCTTGGTTTATTGTCTCCGGTTTTTTTTACCACGATGAGACACAGTTCAATGTTCTGTTTTAATGTTCATTTATAATGACGTTGACAGTAGAGATGTAGGTAGTTGATGTTGGTCGGAGTTTTCTTCCGTATCAGTTTTCTGCAATTGCTTCAGTTTTCAGAAAGTCGCACTACTGTGGTGCGGTGGGTCGGGATATTGGATTGGATGAAGAATGTTGCTAGAATATTGCTTCAGGTGGTATATTATTTGCATGGGAGTCGAGTTAAGATTATTGTTTAAGATGTTTGTAATTGAATGTTAAAAGTAATTGAATGCGTTAGTTTTATATTATTGTTAATCTGGGGTTTTGGAGGTAATTTGTGTTCAGGCTAGATTGAAATGTTATTTTTGGTTATATAATCAAAAATTTGTTCAAGTGTTTCTACGTTAAAATCAAGTTATGTTAAGTTATATCAAGTTATGTTAAGTTGATATGTTCCTGTAGTGTTGGAATTTACGTTTCTATTATTTTTAAATGCTTCGAGTGCTGTACGGGTTCTTGTGCAATGGTTAAGGGCATGATTCATGTCTCCCACTTCACCAGGGCATTGAGAACAGTAGGGATCGTCCTTGTGCTTCATGAGGTGTTGAAATAGGGGGGGGGGGGGGGGTGTATCCATGTCCAAATAGGATGCGATTCGCAGTCCTTCTCGATGCTACAGGCATCGATATGACGAGTGTTTTCAGGGCTTATTGGGGCTATTTGCCTACAGATCAGATTTCAGTGCTCGGAAGGGGTTCGCAGGTCGCTGTTCGAACAATTTAGCCTATCTCGCATGTGTCAGAGGTTGTTGTGAAGCGATCATAGCGTGCGGTGAAGCATGAAGGGTGTGTGTGTGTGTGTGTTTCCTTGGATTATTGTCTCCGGTTTTTTTTACCACGATGAGACAATTCAATGTTCAGTTTCAATGTTCACTTATAATGAACATGAATGTTGCTTCAGGTATAATTTGCATGGGACTCGAGTTTCTTAACTAGATTATTGTTTAAGATATTTGTAATTGAATGTTAAAAGTAATTGAATGCGTTAGTTTTATATTATTGTTAATCTGGGGTTTTGGAGGTAATTTGTGTTCAGGCTAGAATGAAGTGTTATTTTTTGTTATATAATCAAAAATTTGATCAAGTATTTCTACGTTAAAATTAAGTTTGATATGTTCCTGTGTTTCCTTGGTTTATTGTCTCCGGTTTTTTTTACCACGATGAGACACAGTTCAATGTTCTGTTTTAATGTTCATTTATAATGACGTTGACAGTAGAGATGTAGGTAGTTGATGTTGGTCGGAGTTTTCTTCCGTATCAGTTTTCTGCAATTGCTTCAGTTTTCAGAAAGTCGCACTACTGTGGTGGGGTGGGTCGGGATATTGGATTGGATGAAGAATGGTGCTAGAATATTGCTTCAGGTGGTATATTATTTGCATGGGACTCGAGTCAAGATTATTGTTTAAGATGTTTGTAATTGAATGCGTTAGTTTTATATTATTGTTAATCTGGGGTTTTGGAGGTAATTTGTGTACAGGCTAGAATGAAATGTTATTTTTGGTTACATAATCAAAAATTTGTTCAAGTGTTTCCACGTTAAAATTAAGTTTGATATGTTCCTGTAGTGTGATGTATCCCACTTCACCAGGGCATTGAGAGCAGTAGGGATCGTCCTTGTGCTTCATGAGGTGTTGAAATGGGGGGGGGGGGGGTGTATCCATGTCCAAATAGGATGCGATTCGCGGTGGTGTTGAAATGTGGAGATCCAGTTGTTGGGAATGTAGCATGAAGGGTTGTAGGGACGAACGAGGGTGTCCCCCTCAACATGAACCCTACTCTTTTAATGAAATCACTGCGAGGGACGGAGGGAAAGAGTATGTGCCTGCAACGTTCGATAAGGGGGGATATGCATGCGTTTATACAGGAAAGAGAATACCTGGCGCTCCTCGGAATCCGCATGATTCTGGCCGATGTCTGGAACAAAAAGAGAAAAAACCTGTCAATTTACAATGATAATGACATTTTTCAAAAATGTTTTTGATGGTTGTTATTCTGCGTTATTTCCCCTGTGCCCTTTACAGGAAAGCATTTGTGAATATGGCCTAGCATTGTTTGGCTGTACATGAACTTCCGTAACGTCAATTTTTTCAAGTAACCACATAAAAGATACGAATTAAAAGATACGAATAGATGGTTTCGTAAATTTTCCAACTGAACTCCGGGTCGATCTAATACATTTACATTGATCATAAATAAAATAATTGTATAATTTATTTGCATTTATATAATTTGTCAGTTTCACTAGTAGTATGACATTGTGTTACGTCGGCAATAATTTATAATTCATAATGCATTCATTCTGTACACGAAAAGTACCTCAGAATAAGGAAGTCAAAAACATTCCCCAAAACACTCCTTGTAACCAAACATCAACAGCCCGAAAATAAACTGGTTGGTTTTTTCTACATCAGTGTCTTTCACAAATACCGCATCTCTGACATCAGGATTCAAAGAAAATAATACACACAAAAAACCTTCAGCACATTCAGAGGGAGAATTTCTACTATGACGAAACGTGGTCTTTTAAAAGAGCATTTGCTCTGAGGATAGCGGAGCTCAGTTCTCATTACCGTTGAAAAACATCCGCCCGGCTCTCACGCCGCATTTAGCCCTGCACGCCTTTTCGGTGAGCTCCCCGGCCTGTTTTCACGAGCTACGCAGACCGATGTGCATATCTGTCTCACCGTGTTATATACCTCTTCATTCGAGCTATCATATGATCCCGATCGCACAAAATTCGTCAACGATCATTCAACTGTGAGTTCTTTTGGCTGGTTGAACTCGCTCTCGTTATTGTTCACATTGGCGTCAACTCTCACCATTGAAATCTTTACAGAACTGCTGCATTGTAGGGATTTAATTTCCATGTTTGTCGAATGGCACATGAGTTCTTTCAGAAATGCACTATAATGATTGTCAATAGTGGGAACGGAAGAGATCTATGAAAATTGATTCTTAGTAAAAATACAGATAATACAGTTATTATGATCACATTGTAATCATAGTGGTAGCTGGATCGAATATGAAGTCACCGCGGAGTGGATCCGGGCAGTACACGAGTGCTTTCAACTAACAGTCTCGCCACATGTCTCTTCGCTCCTAACACATGGACCTTTTTTCACAGGGATTTTTTCAATCACTGCGCCGGAGGTGGAAGGGTAGTAAACAAGGGTGATTGGGTCTTTTGGTGACGTGTATGTTTGCTTTTTGTCTATCCTAATTTCACCAACCTACCTTGGTAAGAGTGCATAGATGAGTCCTGGTTGGCCGCTATGGCGAAATGGAAGATTGAGTTCACCTCTCAAAGAGGCAAACTAGTTAATCCTTGGGGAACATCTTGCCCCTCCCTGAGCTTCCTTAGTTGACAATGAACTAAACATCGCATATGAATCCCCGTTGCTCAACTTGAAATTAAATGACCAAGAGGGGTTCACGATAGTGTGTCAAGTAACACTCACGTGAAAAGCCCACGATTGGAGTGGATTTCCAAGACATTCCCAAAGCCGAAGAAGAGGTCAAAGACAGATTCCGTGGCAATACGAGTAATATTAGTGGAATAGCCAAATCGTCACTTAAAATCCCACATGAGCTAACTCACTTTTCCCAACTTTACAGGAGAGACGAAAAACGTCTTGCGTCGTATAGACTTTTCTGTAATTTTGGTCAGCTATTCTTGGGTCTACTATAATTATTAATATTATTTATTAATCTACTACCTAATCATTTATTGATAAATAATTGCTTAATTTATTCTTGCATATTGCCCCTAAAAAAAAAAATCCGTACAAAAATCACCCCACATTGCACATATCATTTTACAGCAGCCGGAAAAAGTTATGATATCGACTTTCCAGCCCGCCTTTTTCCTTTCTAACTAAAGAGATGTCCTAACAACTTCACATGCACCGTACCTGTTTCATAAGCTCCCCTTCGTAAGACGTTTTTATTACTACACACTTAATACATAGCTTAATACTGGTTAGACAGTGGTGGAGAGTACCACCATTGCTGATAGGATGCACGATGAGTTGTCGATGCAGGCCCATCGATGTGTATACTTCGATATATACATCGATGTGTATACCTCGATATATACATAGATGTGCAGGCCACGTCCAATTATTCCCAAGTGATTTCATTCCCTCAAAAGAATGAAGAATAACGTCCAAATTTGAGCAGCACAACCTGACTGACTAATACCATAACCTAATGCTATCTCAATCAATTAGCCGATTAATAATTTTTGTTCAAGGCGTGTAAAATACTGTGTTAAAAGATATTGTGCAACAATAAATAGAAAGGGGTGCACTAGTTGAGCGCAAAGAGGAGGGGGACCCCTTAATAAACTGTACCAGTTGGGCGAATTTTCGAAGAAAAAGAAGCTAGGTATTGTTCTCGGTCCAAAATTTTTGAAATTATAATTTCCCAAAAAGGTATTCTGCAAATATTCGGCAACTCTGACGATTGATCATATATTAATGAACAATTCCAGGGGAGAGAGAGATCCCCTAAGAGCGCTCATCTGGTACATTAGTCTGGGCTCAAATGGTATTGATGCTCCTATGGATCATGCTGCGCTCAATTGGCATATATCGACGGCTAAGAACCAGCATAGCATAACTCAAACAAATACTGAAGAAATTCTTAGCCGTCTTTGACATATGTCAAAGAAAAAAGTCAGAGAAAAAAGTTAGTTCGGTAAAAATGTTCTCTGTGTTAAAAATTACAAGCACAATTTCAGTTTCAAGTTGTGTTATTTTCTTCGTCAAATTTCCTTTCCGCCATAAACCTTCCTTCAGGAATATATGGCAATGGAAATATATTCCTGGAGGAAGGTTTATGGCGGAAAGGAAATTTGACGAAGAAAATAACACGACTTGAAACTGAAATTGGGCTTGTAATTTTTGACACGGAGAACTTTTTTCTCTGACTTTTTGTAACACTGTTCTAAAAACAGACTTTTTTGAAAAACAACTGTTCGAAATGAAAATTAGGAAATATAAAAATTGTGTGGAGTCGCCACATTCCTTAATATTCCATTGTGCTCAATTGGTATATTGAGGGTGAAGTGGCAACAAGGCCTACTACAGATATGGCTGAACAACATGGCCTACTTGAGATAGGGCTGGTCAACACGGCCTACCTCAAATAGTGCAGAATAACACGACCTAACTGACCTTTTTGGGCATATTGACTTTTTTTATTCAGCGGGATTCAAATTAAAATTATTCATCACCACGTAAGTTGTCTTTATAGTATATTGGCACCCAGAAGTGTCTAGTTGCAAACAGTCACGTATACGTACCCAAATTTTGGAAATGTACAGTTTTTTGTGTCTCCTGTAAATTAAAAAAAATACTTAGGCCATGTTGTACAGCACCATTTGAGGTAGTCCTTGTTGCCACTTCACCCTCGATATTGAGTTTGGTATACCTACTCAGAGAGATTTGCGCTCAACTGGTCTACAGCCAATAGAAATGAACAGACTAGTAAAGTTTACGAATGACGTTCAATATTATTTATCGCAAGGAAGAACCAGAAAACCGTTTTTTGCTCTCGTGAAAAGTTAGGAAAATTGAGTTATGTCACGGTGCGGTTACGACGATATAAAGATGTCACTATGCGGAGAGCAGATGGGGATCTCGACGACGGGGTCTCTCACGATAAGGGCGGGATATTCGAGTCCCAGGTAGGGAAATAAAAAGGAGAAAACCAACGAGCTGAAGCTGAAGGAATAATTCTGGAAGGGGACCCCTCCGGTAATGTAGTAGAGCGGCAAAGAGATTATAAAGGGATATTGGATGGTACGAGGAACGCGTGGGGGGGGGTGGACCCTTTAACTTGACTGCAGGTCCTCCGTGCGACGTTGCCGAACCGTGCGGGAAACTTCCGAGCCGGTTACGGTCTGCCGGACATGACAAGGACCAACGGGCAACACCGCACCACCGCTCCCACCGTTCCCTCCCGACCAATCTTATCCGATCAGTGTAATTTATGCCACATACACTGCCCCTACGATTAGCATATTAATACGAAGAGATGGGAAACAGTCTTCGCACTCGACAGATATATTTTTGCCGGCGCTCTTTCCCCTTGATCTCTGTATTTCGGGATATCGTTTAATTCATTCCGTAGTAATATAGCGATTAGCATGTTATCCCTGAGGGCTGTGGTAATTTATACATTCCCCAGACCTCGAACTAACACCATCAAACGAAACGGACGCAAGAGATTAGAACCATCCCCGATTTTTTCGTGATAGTAAAGCCAGAAAAATATTAACTGGAACACATGGTTTAGTGATATCGAGTATTTTGAGATACTTTTAGCGACGTAGGCAAATAGAAGTAAATACCCCTGTAATGTCTAAATACAATACTAGAGGTATTTGTAAGTAGTTTACATATTGTACTTATGTCAAGGTATACGAGTGATTGTTTAAATAATTGTTTACACACAGGTGATCATTCTCAATAATTCATATTGTCAACACGAATGCAAGCTTCATATAAGTTTCTGCAAAGAAATAAAGTGTCCCAATGTGTTGCAGACTCGTATGCAAGCATTTAGTTTTTGACATTTTCATGTCTTTGCTTTGGCACATAAACTGAAACGGGAAAAATTTGTTCCTTGATTCACCCTTTCCTTTAGATCACGTCAGAACACAAGCGACCGGCGGGCCACTACGTCAGAGCCTATGACGCACGAGCGTATGACGTCAGACGGCTGGCAGGAGGCCAACTAGTACGTCAGAGCCTATGACGCACGAGCGTATGACGTCAGACGGCTGCCAACTCGTACGTCAGAGCCTATGACGCACGAGCGTATGACGTCAGAGGGCTGGATGGCTAGGTGATCGGGTGGTAGCGAAGGGAGGTGGTGATGACGTCAGAGGGGCCAGAGATCTGAAACCCCCATTTCTTCCTCACTACTTTCGTGATCACTGTGAAATGTCCTAAAGGATCTCAGAGTTTCAGTTTTTTTTACTTCATATTAATACCTAATGTTCCACAATGGTGTTTCCATAGTAACAATACCAAGTCAAAAAAATTGCAAGAGGTTGTTATCGGATATGATTTTACGTATGTTGACGGTCGGAAATCCGGCATAGTTGTGGTTGGAAATTCAATGAAAAGACGCCAAATCAGGGAGTAATAAGGCGTGGCAAGGGCGTAATGGACTACTCCAAATCTAGTGAATATCTAGTCAATATAAAACAGAGATGGATAGTTATGATGAATCAAACTTACGGGAGATGGCTTTAAGGTCAGCAACGTACTTGGTGACAGTTTTCCCTGAATGGATTGAAAGCCATTAATGTGAATCCAACTACAAGAAATTCACATGTCGATATTATAGTAATAATATTTTGCCGGTGTGTAATCAGCGATGTACGTGCAAAACCACGGTATCATTTAATGGGCGGGACTAGCGATAATAGGTTTGCCGACCAGAGAGACTAAAAGCTGCAACGGTAAGCCCTCCGGCAACGCTCTAAACCCGCCAATTTGAGCCACGTATAAATATTACCTGTGGGACTTGTATTTCAGTATTGGGAGGGATACAGTAAATTTTCAATTGGATCTTTCACATCTTCCATCAATTTCATATACCAGTCACTGATGATTACTTATTGATTGACTGTAACCACTAATACACCCTCCTAAGCTGTCGAAGTGCCACCTCCATCATCTGATAATGGGGCGTAGAGCTCAAACCGGAATGGGAGACTGGAAGGCCAGAGGGAGCCTCAAATTAATGTTCAAACTGAAAATAGCGTCCTGTTGTGGGGAACGAAGCTCATGAGAGGGTGAGAGAACCTGAACTAAACCGAAACTAGTTTGAAGTTTCAGTGGATTGCATTTGACTGCGGAAAGATGCAAGATGCTTTATTGTGTAATTCACTAGGTTCGCATCATATTATTTCTGCCCACCTAAATTTTATGAGTGTTGATTTTTCACGTTTTACTGGTGACCATTGCAATAAAACCCTGCAATTAAATGGAATGAAGACGAAATATCAACCAATACTTTGCCCAGAACTTACAGCTGAACTGAACCGAAGTTTAAAGTTTTGCAGAGCACTCCTGTGTTGATTGGCATGGACAAGTCTAAAATCCAAGTAGATCCTCCCATTTGAACATCAATAACCGACATATTACCGATCAGTTTGATACAATTACCGAAAAATGCAATATTAGATTGATGGATAATACTGGTGTATTTGTCACTGTCTGTTTGATCGTTCATCAATGCATTTAATCTGTCACGTGCTGATGGGACGTGGAAATCCATTACACAATCCTAATTCTTCGATACGTTACAATGCGACCAGTGCTTTCAGTGCGTACCAACAATTTTCTACTTAACTTGAGATAATGATGGTACCTATATAAAATAATAGGTATGATACCAATCTAATATAATATATGATACCTATATGATAGGTAATGTAGATTATACATAATTGACGTGTACACAAAACCTCTTCTATCAGACAAAATTAGAAGAAAAAAATATGTACCTAGGTATACTCTTATTTCTGCGAACAAGTTGTTTGAAATTTACCAAATAACGTTCTTTTACGTAATAGATAATTTACAGCAAACATTTTATAAAGTAGGTAATGGAATGGAATAGGTAGGGAAATGGATTGGAGCTGTTAAATTTAACTCCTTAATCGTTCTCACACGAGTATTGCAAGGAATTTTCAAATAATTGTTGAAATTGTTGACTCCATCATGAGTCAATTGGAAACTTGAGTATCCGACCCACTCGATTTCACGTAGTCTCTGTGGACGCGCAGAATGTTTACGAGAAACGGCTATGGGAAATAGGGCAGCGTTTGTTTCTCGCAAACGAGGGTAACCTCAGAGCCCAACGGAGAATTCCTGCTGACTCGTTTCGATTGGGTTCCGATAAAATATAAACATTTACAGCAAGTTCACTGACTTTTAGGATAATGGTGAACTAATTATGTATCTATAGTAGTGTAATGCTTAAAATATTCATCTTTGGAGTGTCTTGGTATTCCCTACATTAACCATGACTTCGGTGGCCCAAGAGTTTCCTCTCTAGGAATAGGTTTTCATCCCAAATGCTCTTTCTTACTCCAAGTGCGATCCATTGATTCGGAAGAAACCTATGTTCAAGTTCACTTGTAACTTGACCATGCCTATGAAGACCTAACCTCCTTGCACCAGTCGAGTTAAATCTACCCGTTCTTTAATGTGGGTGTTACCTCAGGTATAGCCACCGAAACTGGTTCCCCACTATAAATTCGAACTCAGGCCATGTGTGAAGACAGGCTCGAAGGATACTCATCGTTATAAGGCCACGAGAACCCAGAAAGAGCCCAACTGAGGGGGCGGGGTCCTTTGACTTGTCTTTTTCTCCTGGTTGAGCATCGTCCTGGAGGTTCCTTCCTGGCTCTGTCCTCTCTCCCTCTCGAGGGGCCAATCCCCTGCCGGAGCCTTCTGCTTACCTGCCTGGCCGCCTTTATTGCTTCCCCGTCTTTTCCTTGTTCCTTTTCCTTTATTGAGCTACTTTTTTCTTTTAAATAAGTTCATCTTATTTATCCATACATTCAAGTCAACCACCTGTTCAGTCAAAACATACAAAACCATGCTGATGTATTGGAATGATAGGTAGGTACGTAGGTACTCCATGGCTCCCTCTACAAACTTCAAACCGCGATACTGCATCGATGATCAATGACTTCTGTATCGAAATTCACGTAGCACTACACCTGTCCTACTTATGTATAAATTCCGAGCAGATAGTTCGATATTGAGTTTTTACAGGGCGAAATGCAATTGTCAGGTCAATAACAAGGATTTACAATCCTTACAAAGTGGGATTCTCTTGGGTCGTAATTTCACATTTTATCCAGCTTTGAACACCAACCACATTTTTCCATTAAAGGATTTCCAGAGAAATATCAAGTACAATGAACCAAAGTTCGCTCGATGTCTATTTGGGTTATTGAGAACAGCGCAGAAAAACGGTAAAAGGTGATATGCACGAAGCACCTCGGAATGAGTGTTCTCACTAATGGGGCATTCCCTCTCAATGCAACGTCGTTAACGGAAATAATTTAGCCACTTCGACTAGACGTCATTAGAAGTTACTGCCTTCGCCTCACCTCACCTCATCGTGGTATTCCCAAGGAAACCCTTAAAAACGCCTGGACTTAGGTAGACGTCAATAATTATGTGAGACTTAGCTGAAGTATAAGTGCATTCAAGTAGGGACTAAGTAATCTCGTCTCTCCTAACAAAGTATG
Organism: Stenodema calcarata; assembly: GCA_963920205.1. Lineage (NCBI taxonomy): Eukaryota > Metazoa > Arthropoda > Insecta > Hemiptera > Miridae > Stenodema > Stenodema calcarata. Next base: position 4,295,673 of record OY986051.1, on the reverse strand, counting down.
AAAACTAGGTGACGTAACCAACGTTGAATATGTAGCTGTATCACATGCACGTTCCACCAATGTAGTTTATGAGGTCAGATTTTACAACTTACACTCAACATTGTTAGAGCATCTTCATTTTGATAGTTTCCTGTTGAGGCCGTTACTTCATTGGTATTACTATTTTTAGCCTGATTCATTCATTTTTCTTACGACTTCTTCAACGAGATGTTCGTGATAATTAATGGCAAAGAGACTGTATAAAAGGATTTTCTGTGACCTATGCGGAAGGTAAGTAAGCGGCTTTAGTTCAATACAACGACCGTCATCTATGCTCTTCCTTGTTGAATAGGAGTAGATAATAGAGGCATACGAGAACAAGTGATTACTGAGTGGATCACGTTGTGACAAGGTTTTCAATCTCCAAATTCGCTTCTAGCTATAGACATTCTTCTAACTATCCTCATCCGGATTCCCTAATTAATACCCTTAAAAGCACCTTACATCTTGCATCATTGGTAGCAGAAATTTTCGAACTAACCTTACAATAAGTGAATTATTCAAGAGATGGGAATTTTTAGCTTCGAGGTTCAGAAGTTGTGGTAGTATAATATAAAGCAATAAAAGTATGCAAAACAATGTACAATACAGCAAAACACTACCTTCCTCCTAACCAAATACTAACTACTTGCATTCTTCAACATTAGCAAGCAAATGGCAAGGGCAGGGTTTTTGGAATAACAGGAGGAGGATTCTAGTAAAACTCGAAACCTCAAATTAACAAAACTATTATACATCTCTCAATCGAAATAACATGAAGGTTCACTACCCTACTTAAACCAACCACAAGTCACAACAAATAAAACCGAACTAGAGGCCGAAGTGAAGAAAGAGGGAGAGTGTCTGCCAATACTCAAATTCCCCCTTCTTCCGTTTGCCCTTTAATCTGATCAAAGGATTATCCTCCACTTGTCGACCCTACTCCCAGGTTTATTCAGAGGAAAGTTTAATCACTTCTACCCAGCCTCCATTTTCTCCCCTCTCTCACGTACTCTCCGTTAAAGATCGCAATAATTTTATTTATCGCCGTATTGTTCCCTCGGTGGATCGATGATGCGGTGCAGAAAAACCATTTTCCTCCCGGGCGAACTAAGACCAGGTTTAGTGAATTTGAACTGCTCTTTCGACACATGTAGGAGTATTTTTCAATAGGTTGCTTCGCGGGAAGCCCCTACCGCCATCCTTGCGAGTGTTATGTATGTGTTACCAACAGCAAGGCGAAACCATAACGGAATGAGGCGAGGTTATTAGTGTTGATGATGTGGCATATAGCATCTGCATACCTTACATCACTGAGCCTTTACTGTCTTCCTTTTCGAACAACGTATTCTTGTTGCCCATCATTCGGGCAGATAGTGGTAGGGTGCTCCACTCTGCACCCGCAAATCTGCAGGTGACTCCAATAGCTGCCGATCGCCAGCCGCTAAGATTATGACGTAGCTATTACACGTGCTGTCTTAAGGAGAACTGAGGAGCTCTTTTACAAAACTTCATAAATCCACTTTTGACCAACATGCGGTTTTTTCTGAATTCTGGTAGTTTAGTTAGTCTTTTAGGTACTTTGTGTAGAAGTTTCGTGTATCACAACATAAATAATATTTAGTTGTGATTCACGAAACTTCTACATAAAGTAAAAGACTAAGGGCCGGTTTATCAATTCTCCGGTTAAATCTAGATTCAACTAAATGGAGAATTAAGGTAATCGACGATTGGCAAACTAGCCGTGTTTATCAATCTCAACTAGTGGTCGATTAGCTAATGAAACTTTAGCAGAGGGAAAACAGGGGTACCACGACACGAACGAAAAATTTCTCTCATCCCGCCGGTGCAACACTGCGGGTCTGGTACAAATCGACCAATCAAAACACTTCTCCAATTGTTATTGTTGTTGAGAGCCAGTTCGCTATTTTGTTCGTCGCTGTATGATTTTAATGAAATCTTCATCTTCCGATGGAACTGACGAGGAGTTCGTGGAGTTTTTGCAGTACGAAAGGAGACCGTACAGTGTAAAGCCCCGGCCAGATTATTTCGCCAGTCTTGACGATGTTGATTTCCTTACGCGCTTCAGGTTATCTAAACGTTCAGCTCTGTTTATGATGTCTCTTATCGAGGATCAACTTGAAACACCTACAGATCGGAATCATTTCATAACACCAAGACCAATGACTAGACTCCTGCTAACGCTACATTTTTACGGCCTTGGTAAGTACCTACTTTCTTCGTAACATATCTACCCGTTGACGTAGTCGTCAGACATTACAGAAGTTAAATTCCACTAGGCAGAAATGCATTTTTGTAAAATAATCCCGATATGCCATTGGGGCCGTCATAACAGCCAAGTTTATTTTTGTTCACAGGTTCGATGCTCCTTTCTGTTGGAGATTTCTGCGGAGTAAGCAAAAGTTCGGCTTGTAAGATTGTGCGGCAAGTCTCCTTTGCGATCGCTGCGCTATCATATCAGTTTTTTCTAAATTTTTTTAGATTATTTCATAATTAGATTATTTTGAAGGTATTTAAGTAAGTTTTTGATTATATTGCACGATTTCCTCGTATGTTTTAGAGGTCTCAAAATGGACTGTAACATATATGTTACAGCCGTCACTAGGGGTACAACAACTTGAACTGGTGAAATTACTTTTATTTCAGAGAAGGCGTCATTCTACGAGGTATGACTATCTAGAAAGCTTCTCTTTCTGACTATTTACTGTTCTCTTCCTATTCTCGTATACTTTTGAATGTAAGGAATGAATCCCAACACGGAGATCATGTTTAAGTACTCGTACTTCTTATTTTCTGATGTTCAATTTTCACATATATCTATCCCATCATAACATCTAAAACCCTTTTATCTTTGTATTCACGTATCGAATATAATCCATTTATAAAGTCACTTACTTACGAGTATATCAGTCCCACTAGGTGATCTATATGTAGCCAAGACTTGAAATATTTGACCATCAAACTTAAATTGTACTCTAATACATGTTGCATTTTGTAATACTACTTATTAGGTTCTATTATTCCACACTGATCATTATAGTACAATATTACTCCACACTTTTGATCAATATAGATTGTAGAGCAGGCATATTTGTAGCCCGGGATTATTTTACTTGTATTAGCTTCTGAGTTCCATGTTTCCGTTAGGCATATTACATCAGGTCTTACTGGCAAATTGTCCAAATTTATCAAAAATTCATCATAATTTTAAACAGACTTCTAATATTCATGTTTAACATTAGAATACAATTGTTTACTTGTTTTTCCAATACATTATTTTAATCATCTACACTTCACAGACTACCACTTTCTCTTTTTCCGTATACTCAACAATATCCATTTCATTTTTTTGTTGTTATTATTATTATTTTTTATTAACCTGTTCCACGTCTTATATCCTTATCGTTTTACTTTCATGCTGTTTATCTTAATAAATGCGTTCTATTACAGAAATTGTTTTATTCAAATTTGTAATCTACCTATGTATCTTGAAACGTAAGCCAACAATTTTTGAGGGTGCGTTGAAAAGAAATAATTCTGTGGCGATTCAAATGGTTCATAAAATACAAGATATCTAGTAACCAAAGGAAATTCCGGTTTTGAAAAAGTCCTCTGTTGATGTTATGCTGTATGACTTTTAATTGGCGTTTTTCATACATAGATGTTATTTCACAGTAAAATCTAGCCTAAACTAATAATTCCTTATGATAAATACAATTTCCCTACACGTCGACAAAGCTCAGTTACAAAAAAGAAGAAAAGACAAATAATATTTCAAATTATGAATAATTTAGCATTTATTTACAAGATGACAAATAGGAACAATTTATTTACAAGATGATGACAAATATGACCACTTTACAATTTATTTACAAGAAGATGAGACACGAACAATGTATTTAAAAGAAGATGAGACAAATATGAACAACTTATTTACAAGAACATGAGACGAATATGAAAAATTTACAATTTGTTTACAAGAAGATAACAAATATGAACAATTAACTATTTATTTACAAGATGAGACATACGAACAATTTACAATTTATTTAGAACAAGATGACACGAATATGAACGATTTACAATTTATTTACAACAAGATGAGACATAATAATATTTATGTACAATTTATTTACAAAAATCATTGCTGGTCCAAGGCCAGTAGCTTCTTCTTTTCAATTTCGAGTTGGACGGCAGCTCTTTGTCGATCAAACTCAGCTCTTTGTCGTTGCAATCTGGATGTCGTAGAGACGATTTTTTTTTTCCATCAACTTCATTCGCATCAACGCCACCCGTTCAAATTTACCTGCGGGTCAGATTACGGAAATGAAGATTATAATATAGGAATTGTTAAAATCGAAAAATGGAAAGCGAGAGTGGGTATAATGCAATCGGAAGGAGCCCAAAATAATAATAATAGCATAATAATTATGCTATTATTATGCTCAGAGCATAATATGCATTATTATAATTATTATTATGCTACCAGACTATTTCTGTAATTGCCACTGTAGTTGCTCTAACCAAGTTAACAAAACTGAAAATTTTGCTTCTTTTTCTTCAGAAGAAGAAAGGTACAGTACTGAACGTGAACGCACTAGGAAAATGTCTCACGAGAGATACAGTTGTTGCTGATGGCATGAAAAAAAAGATACAATATGTACAAATGTACATGTACGATGACAAATGACGAAGTACTATTCCCCTAGCAACGACTCGGTTGTACGCGGAAATCGCCAGAAACTCATTTGGGACAATTTTCATAGTCAATAATTGAAAATAAAATTATTTTCGTAACGGTTTTTGAGTTATGTGCCGTATGAAAGACATGAAAATGTCAAAACATTCCAAAAAGGTGGTAAAGATTCAGTAAGGTGACAGAATTTTCCAATCGCCTAGCATATCTGTCCCACGTCCCACCATTATCAGTCACGAATTAGAGACATTTTCGTATCAAGCACAAGACAAAGAAGTAGAAGATTGTTAGGAATAGAACGTACCTCTGTTAAGGCGGGATGCCTAGGAGTGTGCAGCATCAGTGGCGTGACATGCGTCCAATCCACGACGATTTCTTCGTGTAGCTGCACTGCGGTATTGTCCTCGACATCGTGTTGCGAAGGATAATCTCTTCCTCTGTTAAAGTTTTGCCTTGTATTGCAGTCCCTCCGCCTGTCACCTTCCACTGCTGATCAGTCTTCCTAAAATAGAATGATTGAGGGAACGGATTAAAAATAGTATTAACCAAAAAATCCTATTTGCTTGAATGAAAAATCCTATTCATCTTCCGTTTTTTTGGGGAACGCAGGATCAAGAAAGGAATTACAGCTGGGAAAAAATGTCTGAGAAAAGACCTGGTGTACTTCAGTTGTGCCCCTACTTTCAAAACGGGATTTCTCCGTGAAAATTCGTCCTGTTTGAAGGATTGATTTGTGATAACTTTTTACAGATCCAGTCAATTGTTTTACCATTCCAGCGATTTACAACTTACAGCATGAAAGCATAAAAATAAACAGAATAGCATGAAAACAAATCGCTGGACTGGTATATCAATTGACTGGTTGCTCCCTAGCGCTCGCATCTATAACAAGAAAAATTTACGCCAAACAACTGATCAGTAAAAAGTAATGACATGCGACCAACCAATTTTCACGGAGAAATCCCATTTTGAAAGTGAGGGGCACAACTAAAGTACACCCAAAAGACCAGTCAGCATTGAAGGCTCCCACGAGTGATATGTTGATGGAAGTAAAATGTTACGGGTATCTACCCAAAAGTCATACCAAAATGAACAAAATGACGTGGTTTGGTACGTACCTCAATTTCAATTTGATCCCAGGCGTTATTCTTCGCCGCGGCGCTCAAATTGTCGGTTTTCTTGTTTTCAACGGTTCCCCTGTGGCGATTCGCTACGCGGATCAAAAGGAGTCTCTCAGCGTAGGTGAAATTAGATCCCCTCTTGTGTTTATCTGGAATGGTAGGAATCGTAAGTTTAATGGAAACCTGCTGGAAGTCCGGCTGGTTGTTCACCGAATCACAACCATCTGAATGATTTCCCATTCGAACTTTACAACCACCCGAATGATTTCCTATTCGAACTTTACCATGAAGATGAAAATAACCATGTAAATAGGGTGTAGGTACTCACTGTTTGAAGTCTGGCTCATGGTGAACGGTAGGCGAACGGACACAACAGTAAACAGACACACAAATCACGTAATGGCGAAGATCCTGCAAGGTGATGCCGGTCTCCACAATATGGCGGTAGGTAGCAGCACTGCCTAATGGGAGATTTTAGAGCTAATGGCCGATTGCAACCTACCTCTAAACTAGTGGGACTTTGGTGGTAGATCGGCCATTACTGTGTATTGATAAACAGCACCTTCACTCGCTTATCGGCCATTAGCGATAGTCGGGCTTTAATCGGCGATCAAATGCAATTGATAAACCGGCCCTAACTAAACTACCAGAATTCAGAAAAAACCGCATGTTGGTCAAAAGTGGATTTATGAAGTTTTGTAAAAAAGCTCCTCAACTGCATAGTTAGGAGTCCATACATTTGTGATGATTCAGAAAGAAACTAGATGAACATTTGCCCTAATACTTGAATTGATTAACCACCGATAATGAAGCAGTGACGTCCAAATGACAAGAACGGAAATGGTCCTCATAATATTCCTTTGCGGCAAAACCTACAGATAACAGGAAACGAGACAAAAGCCGCCTATGGACGAGAGGAGGCCCCTGACGGATATCCCAGCACATTTCGGCTTCGGTAATGTCACTGAAAAGACCGAGCCAGTCATCATTTTTCGATCTCCCGGCAATCGCAGATAAGAGTGCGGCGACCGGGGTCTGATGATGGTGATGAGAACAGCTCACGACAACCGTTGGATACGTGGCTCTTAGTTCACAATATCTGTACGTTGGAGATATCTCGAAAGAATTCCATACTATCCTAATATAATGCATAAGGAGCGGATCAATTCAACTACTTATTTAGACCCCTGCTTTGATGCCATTAGGGAAGGACAGATAATAGTGCTCTATAAACAACGAAAATGTAATGATCAATTATTCAATTCTAACAGGAAAGGTTGCTCAAATTTCTGAAATCGAACTGTTCAAATGTTGAACACATCTAAAAACTTTCCTTACGCCGGCTCCAGACCATAAGTATTACATCAGAACGACATCAGTTTTCTTCCCTTCTGGTTTATGGACAAAAAAGGCGGAATTATGAGCTGAAAATTGGAAGTCTGGGATTTACAAGGGCGCTAACTTCAATTCAATATTTAATACAGCATGTTACTGTTAATTACTCGAACTATTCAACTTGCCTGTACGGCTGATGCAATTCCCAATGAGAATCCAAGAAATATGACCAGGAGCCCTCTAAATCGACATATTTCGAAACGATATACCAACTCACGACATGGTGATTTTTGGTAAATTTCCGCATCACATACCTATATTATAAAAATGTATATGTGATGCAGTTTGAAGATGGAGCAGATTATAGAAATGCTTGAAACAAATTGTACATCAGAGCTCAAATACTATTCATTCAAAAATACTTATAAATCACTTATAATGGTCACTGATATATAAAAATGCGACTCATGATGTTCTATCGTTCTGGTTCCTGTAGGCTTCCAGGTCGAGTTTCAATTTTTGGTGAAATTGAAAATCAGTTTATGCTTCCAACTAACCGTTGGCAATTTGGAGTTCCAAATGCCCGTTTTTACAGCCAGCCTTACGAGTTGAGGCCTGACAATGAATCATAAGTCATTTGTGAGGTTTATTAGACTATTAAAAGTAGCATCGTTATTACTTAGTTTTTTATTCTGACGCTATTTTAGTTCATGTGGACATTGTTCAGGTCTCGTTCTTTTATTTTTTTATTCCAACATCTATTGATCAGTATCGACAATGAACATAGAGCCACCATTGAAAATGGGAGAGATATTTTATTGAAATCAATCACCAAATAAGATTGAATTATATCGGTCGTAATGAAGATAGTTTTGGAGCAAAAATTGGAAATAGTAACGAATTAATTCTTCTCCAATAACTTGAAACTAAATTCAATAATTGACCCGATTTTTTACCAAACGCACGTTTCAAAAGTTTGGGCAAATTCGCAGAGACGAATGTGGAAATAGGCCATCAAGATGAAAGATTCTGTATTGTGAATCACATTGCTGGTGCAAAGAATATATTCTTGAGTTTCGGAGACAAATCAACTAAGTTTCTGTTCCTCGGGTGCAGAAGAACATTAAATGTACTTCGAAAGCGCAAGAGAGGCGCTTGAGCATCCGCAGAACACGAGAAACGTACTTGGTTTGTCTCCAAAACTCAAGAATATATTCGTTCCACCAGCAATGTTATTTTACTGGAAACACCTAATATTACGTTTTAATTTCAAAAAAATGTGAAAAATTACAGAAATATTGCCGGCCTCTATAGGCGAAAAACTGATAGGCTAAAACAATTGAAAAAAGTTGTGTTGGTCAAATTAAGAAGGGCTGTACCTTAGTTTCAGAGATCGTTCGTCCATGGCCGCGGTAGAAAGTTGACGATGAAGAATGAAAAATTTGACAAATTCACTCGGAAACCGTAAAATCAGAAAGTATTGGCACTGTGGTTGACGCCTCAACAAACACCTATCGAAACGAGGCGACGACATACGAGAATGGCGTTCCATGACTCGTGCTTTTGTCCTAACCTACACGCCTGCAGTGTTGACAACCCAAGCGGCCGCCAGTGTTGCCATCGGTGTTGTTCAGCCCTGGATCCCTTGCATGCGACTCTAGCGTTCCTCGCGGTAACTTGATCCTTGTCAACGTCGGTTTCCCGCTTCGGTTTGAATGAAATACGAGACTAGGATCGGGCAGCCGACATATTTATGATTTCTCCGATCGTTCATTGGTAAACTGCAAAGCTAAAAGTAACTGGAAAGGTTGGTCAAATTTCTGAAATTGAACTGTTCAAATGTTGAACACATCTAAAAACGCCGGCTTCAGATGAAAAGTATTACATCAGAACGACATCAGTTTTCTTCCCTTCTGGTTTATGGACAAAAAGGCGGAATTATGAGCTGAAAATTGGAAGTCTGGGATTTACAAGGGCGCTAACTTCAATTCAATATTTAATACAGCATGTTACTGCTAATTACTCGAACTATTCAACTTGCCTGTACGGCTGATGCAATTCCCAATGAGAATCCAAGAAATATGACCAGGAGCCCTCTAAATCGAAATATTTCGAAACGATATACCAACTCACGACATGGTGATTTTTGGTAAATTTCCGCATCACATACCTATATTATAAAAATGTGTATGTGATGCAGTTTGAAAATGGAGCAGATTACAGAAATGCTTGAAACCAATTGTACATCATAGCTCAAATACTATTCATTCAAAAATACTTATAAATCACTTATAATGGTCACTGATATATAAAAATGCGACTCATGATGTTCTATCGTTCTGGTTCATGTAGGCTTCCAGGTCGAGTTTCAATTTTTGGTGAAATTGAAACTCAGTTTATGCTTCCAACTAACCGTTGGCAATTTGGAGTTCCAAATGCCCGTTTTTACAGCCAGCTTTACGAGTTGAGGCCTGACAATGAACCATAAGTCATTTGTGAGGTTTATTAGACTATTAAAAGTAGCATCGTTATTACTTAGTTTTTTATTCTGACGCTATTTTAGTTCATGTGGACATTGTTCAGGTCTCGTTCTTTTATTTCTTTATTCCAACATCTATTGATCAGTATCGACAATGAACATAGAGCCACCATTGAAAATGGGAGAGATATTTTATTAAAATCAATCACCAAATAAGATTGAATTATATCGGTCGTAATGCAGATCGTAATGCAGTTTTGGAGCAAAAATTTGAAATATAACGAATTAATTCTTCTCCAATAACTAAATTCAATAATTGATCCGATTTTTTACCAAACGCACGTTTCAAAAGTTTGGGCAAATTCGCAGAGACGAATGTGGAAATAGGCCATCAAGATGAAAGATTCTGTATTGTGAATCACATTGCTGGTGCAAAGAATATATTCTTGAGTTTCGGAGACAAATCAACTAAGTTTCTGTTCCTCGGGTGCAGAAGAACATTAAATGTACTTCGAAAGCGCAAGAGAGGCGCTTAAACATCCGCAGAACACCAGAAACGTACTTGGTTTGTCTCCAAAACTCAAGAATATATTCGTTCCACCAGCAATGTTATTTTACTGGAAACACCTAATATTACGTTTTAATTTCAAAAAATGTGAAAAATTACAGAAATATTGCCGGCCTCTATAAGCGAAAACTGATAGGCTAAAACAATTGAAAAAAGTTGTGTTTGTCAAATTAAGAAGAAGTGTACCTTAATTTCCGATCGTTCGTCCATGGCCGCGGTAGAAAGTTGACGATGAAGATAGATGGAAGCTACACGCTGACGTTTTATCCAGCTTTGACAAATTCACTCGGAAACCGTAAAATCAGAAAGTATTCGCACTGTGGTTGACGACTGAACAAACACCTTTCGAAACGACGGGAAGATCTAGAAGAATGGTGTACCATGAATTGCGCTTTTTTCCTAACCTACACGCCTGCAGTGTTGACAACCCAAGCGGCCGCCAGTGTTGCCATCGGTGTTGTTCAGCCCTGGATCCCTTGCATGCGACTCTAGCGTTCCTCGCGGTAACTTGATCCTTGTCAACGTCGGTTTCCCGCTTCAGTTTGAATGAAATACGAGACAAGGATATCGTTCATTGGTAAACTGCAAAGCTAAAAGTAACCGGAAAGGTTGGTCAAATTTCTGAAATCGAACTGTTCAAATATTGAACACATCTAAAAACTTTCCTTACGCCAGCTTCAGACCAAAAGTTTTACATCAGAACGACATCAGTTTTCTTCCCTTCTGGTTTATGGGCAAAAAAGGCGGAATTATGAGCTGAAAATTGGAAGTTTGGGATTTACAAGGGCGCAATCAATTCAATATTTAATACAGCATGTTACTGCTAATTACTCGAACTATTCAACTTGCCTGTACGGCCTCTTACGATCTCGTAGAAATAACTATTTTGAATAACCGGTAGATGGTGTCATCTGGAAGAAAAGAGAATCCTTCTTCCTGATGGCGAGTCGCACAAGAAGAAACTCTTACGCTCGGTCGGTACAGCTTTTTCCGGTTATGTTGCATAAATGGCTGTCAATTAGTTGGAACCTTAATAACAGGGTGATGACTAATTCCAAAGGCGAAAGAAGTGCTCCGTTCTATGTTCTTTCAAATAAGAATCTCTATCACAATGTCGTTGTTCAAAACATCACAATCTCTATCAAAATCTCTTTGCCGTTGTATATGTGGAGGACCTCGTGTTCAAGTTGTATGCCTAATGTGGGCGGTATTGATTATATTAGTCGGATTCTGTTCTGATCATATTAAATCTGAAGGACCTTTGAAATCACTCAACTGTTCAGGAATCATGAAATACTCGAGGGACTAGTGAAGCAGCACCAATTACACGATCTCGCTTAGTACCGAAAGTACAGTAGTTCTCTTATTAGAAAGTATTGCAATCATTATTTTTTGTTTTGCTGTCTTAAAGAAATTCGAGTGAGGGCCAATCCATTTTCCTTAAACTCACTCACTTCCACTCAAACAATCAGGAATGGTCCGATTCGAGAGCATTATTTAATATTATATCTCTCATCTACTTCAGATTGTTATTCGTTTGTTTAAAAAACTTCAGCAGAAACCGGCAGTATGTAGCAGTTCAAGCGGTGATGCTAGCGCTAGCAGACTCGATATAATTAGTTGCGACCTTTCCGGGTCAGGAAAATTGAATTGACTTGATGACGTCCGTCAACTCTCAACGTCTCTTCAGGCAGACAGTAACAGTAACTGTTAGCTGCAGTGGTTTAGAGCGAATCCGAACAGGGTCGTAGTCACAAGACAACATGCTTTCATCATAACACTTGTACTGATGTACAATTATTGTAATTATTGAGGCAATTAATGAAGGAGTATATTGAAATTATTGTATCAATTATCTGTAAATCCATTCATACTGTACATTTCTATTATAGAATGAATATGAATGGATTTACAGATAATTGATACAATCATTTCAATATACTTCTTCATTAATGTAGTATTGCCTCAACAAAGCGGTGGGCTGTCAACCGCGTCCTATTGCAAAAGTATGCTCATTTCAGCAAGTGAAATCCTGACAACCCACCTACACCAAGGATTGGGGCGAAACGCAGAAAAGTGGGCATATTGGAAGAAATTATCAACTCGCTGTCATGGCGGTTAGGAGTAGATCAACATAAGTTCATTCTACAATTCAACTCAATTTCCCTTGTCCGCCTGGAACTTGTTTGTTACAAGTGAAATATACCATTATTCATGAATTCGCGAAACTAATAACTGAAACAGGCACCGGAAGTTCATTCAAAAATTGCGTTAAATTGATGCGCTGTTTTTCTCGTTCATCGAAGAGTCAGGCGTTGCAGTGGAAATAAATCAAAACCCGAATGTTTCATCTTCCACATGGTTTCGGACTGTTGAGAAACGATAACAAAACAGTTCTCGAGTGACAAACTCTGGCGATGGGACCTCTTCCTTACATTAGAATTGGTAATCACTTGTTGCTATGGTCTTTTTTAACAGAACACCCGTATCCCCCGCGACACTAGCATTTGCCCATTCAAGTGTCACAAGCGATTTCCATATTTATTTTTCAAAGTTCGCTTCCGGTGACGTAATATGCTCTCGTTTCACAGCAGCCATGTTTCGACCTTCTTGGCCCTTAGGGGAATGCCGTTCAGGAACCAAGTGAAGTGTAAATATTTATTTACATCAGATGAACACCATAAAATGTTCAGCTGCTGCTCAGCTTGTAAGGTTTTTCCCCTTGCTTTTTAATTGAATTGAATTAAATTAATTGTATCAAAATCTTATTGGTTCGGCACCGAAGAACTTAGGGAGGTATCGATAACTACAAGTAAGATAATATAATACTACATTTATATTATTTTACTATATTATATATTAGGAGGCAGTATACATTCTAACGAGTGAGTGATGACGCTACGAGGCCAGTGGCGGAGTATTATATACATATCATGTACCATCGCCTTTACAAAGACCAGTCTTTAAATCGGAAGTAGTAAAATGACACTACGTACATTTTACACATTACATTACATTTTACACATTACATTACATTTTACACAGTACATTTTATCGTACTGACATCGTCCTCGTACTCCCTCTTTGAATTGTACGTGGTCATACGGATAATTTTATTATCGCACCCGGAATGAAACTATAAAATGTGTAAGAATCACGATCGTAGAGTTCAGTCGTTAAATATGGAATCACCTTCCGGAACACGAACCTTGTTGAAAAACTATCGAGAAAAACGAGAGGAAACAGCGATAAAAGTGTTGAGCGGTTTGGCAATGGAATGAGAGATTTTATGAAGCCAATTACGTAAACTGATGGTTCCTCGCAGTAAAGCGTTAAAACTCAATGCGAAAAAGATAAAGGTCGAAGCTAATCTGACGGCGACTGAGCTAATGGTGTTCGCTATTCACATTTCCGAGTTGATACGCAATAATAAGAACGGAGATTAGGCTCGCTAAATATGTTCAAGGTTGATGAAATCTGAATTGTAGCGAGATTATGGATGTATGTGTAGAGAGTTCGTGGAAATTTCAACAACATCACAGAACATGAACGAGTTACACGTAAGAGCTTGTCAAGCTACAGAAATTACGGGACAAACTCAAGGAATCAATTCTACAGCTAATATGCGACCAAAACTCGTTGTTTAAAGAATTATTTATTCTTAAAAAAGGATAAAGTTATTTTTTAAAGAATCAACAATTTAATAAAAATGAGATGCCAAAAAACGAGTTTCTTTCTCATCAGGGAGTCATGGGAGTCATTCGATTCACCGTCAAAAAATGCGAAAATGAAGAAAGTTGGCTTTTGGTGGAAAACGATGTTTTTCACCTAAAACCCCCAGGTTTTTCAGGACTAATTGTCTTTTTCTCCACCAATTTCACTGTGAAAAATATTTGTTCTTTTATACTGTTGGAAAGCTGAGATTCTGGCCAAAGCTTTTTCCCGAGGAGTGCACGCCAAAAGAACCCGAACAAAACACGAAAGAAAAACCGGTGATTTTTAAGAAACCGTCAAATTTTGGACTTTGGCCATTTTTCCATCAATAAGTGCTGTCCTAAAAAATCGGATTATAAAACAGGGAGATAGCAAATTTAACGATCTTTCCAACGACATCCTCAACTTTTATTGGGAGTTAGAGCCGTGTTACTAAGACAAGGTCGAAAACACGATAAACATCTCAAAAGTGAAAAACTTTAGTGTAAGTTGGTTAAAGTAATGAAAAAAGTCGAGGCACTTTTTGTTGCAAATTAGCTATACAATAATTGTATAGCTCAAGAAATCAATCATTGATTCCTTGAGTTTGTCCCATAATTTCTGTAGACACCCTGTATAAGATAACTCACTCCTAGAGGTGAACCACGTGGCTTATGTCTTTCTTTACGGTGTGTATTTCAGACAATCAACTACTAGTAAAGGGAAACGCAAAGGACAGTCTCTGAATAGACTACGAAAAATTCCACGCACCTAATGAAAATTTTGGATTGAGGCGAGTAGATACAAAACCAAGGGAAACCGAAGAAATGAGTCTAACTGTGCGAGTTTTCCCATATAATAGCACTCAAGAATAAAAGTGTGACAAGTCGAAAAATTCGATTTTCGAGTTATACCCATAGGCAGACAGATCTTGACGTGCCCTACAATAATAGAATATAAAATATTATTTACCATCGAGTTCAGCATAAAAACCCCGTTAAAATGAGGGGTAATTCCCCCCCCCCCCCCCGTAGAGTGGCCCGATTCTGCCCATTTACGAAATTAGCCTTTCGATTGCCAAGACGGATTTTTTTGCACAAATTTGAACTGTTTATCTCAATTCTATCGAGAGTTATCGTCCGGAGTGACACATACATAAATATATAATACTTGCCCGCATTTCTGTTATTGTTGCTGGAATAATGTTTTTTACAAATTTGCGAGTTGAAACGTGCAAAAGAGATAAGCAATCAGGGAAAACCATTGGAAATGAATATATAAAATCCAAGATAGTAATGTAACCTACTCGAAACGTTTTCTCAATTCATCCAACAAAATTATCCCGAAGTTTTTCTGGTCGCTAGTTGTTGATGGAGAAGGTGGCTAGACATACCTAGTTGGAGTAGTCATGAGCCACTTCTCCACAAAAAAAAGAAGTAATTTAACTACATTTTCAGCAATATTTGGGACCCAAAACTTCAAATGCGTTTTCCCAACTTGTAGGATTTTTGACTTGTCACACGCCTATTCTTGAGGTGCGATATCCTCCCTCACGCCATGCAGTAAATACATGTAGTCTGAGTCTAATTCCTTGATTTCTGACCTTCCACTGAAATCGTGAAAGCAGATTTCCAAAATTCAAGGACTTCCTTGATTTAGTACCTTTTGTACTTTAACTTGATCCCTCATTCAAAATCAGCATGTGACTTCGAATAACGCGTAGAACTTGACATTTGATTTATAATTGAAAGGTTCTTTGAGTGAAGGTTCATGGCGTCGCCGGCCGGTCGAGGGGGCAAACATTGAGAAGCGAACTGCTCGCGAAAGCTCTTTTTATCAGAACTGGAGAGCACTGGAGATACTTGAACCGAATGCCGGGAAGACGCGAAGATAAGACCGTAACTGATCTATGAGAAGGTGCGGGGAGGTTGAATGCCTTGGCGTAGAATTGCTAGCTCAGGTCGACGGCTGTCTAAAGCTAACGGGGTCCCACTTCCATCGGAGGGGGCCTCATCTCGCTATTTCGCTCTGCCGCCGTTCCCGCTAGGATGTTCCCAACAAAAGGGACCTCCAGACAGTCATTGTGTCCATTTGGAGGTTTATTAGGACGAAGCACTTGGTGCTATTCCTTAGTACTACAGTCGAGTAAACGCATTTCTAGGCGTGGCTCATCATGTCCAGTGATACTGCTTGTCAGGCGACTTGCCTGCCCAATGAT
Source organism: Stenodema calcarata (assembly GCA_963920205.1). Lineage (NCBI taxonomy): Eukaryota > Metazoa > Arthropoda > Insecta > Hemiptera > Miridae > Stenodema > Stenodema calcarata. The sequence continues at coordinate 4,279,524 of OY986051.1, read as the reverse complement.
GAGGATCAGAATTTAGCTCAAGATTTGAACTTGTGAACTCACGACGAGACCGATGAGGCGAGACGGTGGCTACGTTCATCATTCATCTTATTTTTCCACGCGCTAGCGCACACGAAGGGAGGACGCTTGACAGCGGCATTTATGACAGAGCGTATCGCGCCCTGAGTCTATCGCTCGCTGACCGAAAACCTTCGCGTCTTGGCTAATACTAACTCACCAGCCAAACACCTCACTGTTCAACAGAGCGATTGAGTTATAGAGGTGGATGAGTACTTGAATTCATCAGAACGGTCAGCTACGGTTTTAGCAGAGCTGATTGCTACACTAAGTAAATCCATGTAACATTTGATCCAACACCTCATTCAGTCCAATTGTGGTAGGAATTGCTGCGAATCATGTACCTAACTAATCAACCAAACTGATCAACATTGAGCGTGTTATCACTAGCGTTCGCAATGTTTCTCTAAAGCTGTTTTTCATACGAACTTGTTGAATTGGAAAAATCCAACCAGTTAACTTCGACGGTCCTTGTGAAACCACCAGAACTAGCCTTAAAACTCACTCACAGCTCTACACCATCTGCATTAGACCCCAGTTATTCTATCTTCTATTTTATTAATATTCACACTGTTCAATATCTAGGGCCATAAAATCTTTCTCTTTTTTACACGCGTACATCATGTATATCTGGTCTGAATGGACCAACGTTGATTCAATCTCAGGAGGCAGTACCGTAAATAAACAGGCATATCTCACAAAACCCTTATGAAGTGAGCAGACTATGTATTGAAATCCTCTGTGGACTAACTAATCAACCCAACTCATCAACATTGAGCGTGTTATCACTAGCGTTCGCAATGTTTAACTGAAGCTGATTTTCATACAAACATTTTGAAAGTTATCCTGGTCAAACACAATAAGTTTTCACTCATTTAAACGATTTATAATTAGTACTATTTCTTTTCTTCGACAACTGATTGAACTGATTGTCAGCAATACAGGCGGGCTTGACCACCAGTTGACAATCAAGTTGATGGTATTTTGATTGTAACATTTTGTTACTTTCTTTTTGTATTTCAATAAATATAAAAACAAATTGGAAAAATGCAATCAGTAAACTTCGACGGTCCTCGGAATAGACAAACGATGATCATGAAGTGTGGGGCCTTTCGTCACTTGTGAAACCACCAGAACTAGCAGAATAACGCACTCACAGCTCATTCTACACCATCCGCATTAGACTCCCGATATTCTATCTTCAATTTTATTTATACACACGCTGTGAACTGCACAGATATCTGGACTGAATGAAGCAGTTCCGTAAATAAATACCTCATAAGAAGGAAGCAGACTATGTATTGGAATCCTCTGTAGACTTTTCATTCTGAAGTAGGATCAGCAGGGGGTTGGCAGGCTCTCCCTCCTTCAAATCCCTTCGTCTCGTCATCAATATTCATTGGCAGCCGACCTCCACTTAGCTTTCTTCCTTTTATATCCTCCAGCCTCGATGGTGCAGATGAATGAAGACGCTACTGAAATATTTCACCGCTCCCCTCGTCACGTTACTGGTTTTTCAACCTTCAGTTCTCGTTTAAAAACCAGTTGCAGATTTTTTTCCCCTCTACTGCTTTAGATATTTCTTCCCGCGTTCTACTTCCACAAACTTCTTTATTAAATTCAAAACGATTTATTCCTTCCCCCCCCCCCCACAGTATCTGCTTCGACTTTTTACAGATAAGAAATCAGATCACGCCCACACCACGGTCGTGGTAAAAATAATGAATGTTTGGCAACGTGCTAGGGACGCTTTTAAAGTTCTTCGAATAACTAACTGCCCCCCGTTGCCCTCGAAGTCATCAATTTTTCGCTACATCACTTTATCGGCAATAATTGAATGATTGAAATGAACCAGTTATTATAATACCTCCTCCAAGCTTTTTGTTGTTCATCGGCACAATATTCATCATCCATTAGGTTCATTAGGTAAAAAAAAAAAATTAAAATAAATAAACGGCTCAAGTAGGTATATCATTAAGTATATCTATAATATGAACATAATAATATTATGTTCATATTATAGATATACTTAATGATATATTGAACATATTATGTTCAAAATATTGTTTTGTTCATTCGAAAAACTAAGCGCTTTTGATGGGATTCTCGGTCCTTTCTATTAGTTAATAGGAAAGTGTACGCATGTCAAGATCGTGCCAAATTTTTTATTCGACTCTGCAAATTCTTCCACGACGGTTTATTGTCTTCAAACTTCACAACCTTTCTGTGAACCTGTAGATCAGTGCTGTGTGTACAGTTACCGCGTGACACCTATAACTATACGAAACAAGTACGAAAAGTATCCCAGAACGCGGAACTCGATGTGGCAAAACGATGTTTTTGGAAACAGCTGTTCCACAAGAAGAACGTTACCCCGACTTGCCGCCGTTCACGGTCCAAACATTTTAAAACTCGAATTTCCGGAATGTATTTAGGTGTACCAAACTCCGTTTCAAACTAACCTGAATTCACTGCCAAGAGACAAAAAGTTCCAATTCAACAAAAAAATCTGTCTTGGCAATCGTTGGAGGAAGTTGACTTCCTTATTACGTAGATTCACGTCTTGCTGCCTGCAGGTGTTGGAAGGTTTTTTGAACGATATCTCAGGATGTGATTGACTTGCAATTTTGAAATGCGGGGGGAGTTTTCCGCCACTACAGAAGCGCCAAGACATCCAATAAGAAGAAGGTATCGACGACGAATATCGAAAAGTCGAGAAAAAACATTTATTTGAGATCCTGATTTTACATGTTTTAACTGCGATGTTTGCATTTTGCGGTCTATATTAGCCTTCCAAAAATGCCCCTCGTCGCGTTTTTTCAATAATAAAATTCATTTCATGAATTTCAGAAATCGGACAACGTAGGGGAAATTTATTTCAAAACTCTGTCAATCACAGCCCGAGATATCCTTCAACAAATTCCCGACCTAGGTCCAGCATGCCCTCCCAAGTATCTGGTGCTACCTACGATGGATACTCCCCAATGAGGTACTTAACAAACATATTTCATGCAAAAAAATATTTTTAAAACATTTGAAAAATGATACAATGCATACATTTTTTTTTTTTCTCTTTTCATACCCTACGAAACTTTTAAAGTCTGCTGAACGTGGACTTGGCTTTAAACAAGATCCTTTTATGGATCTCTTCAGTAATGTTCCTGTAGAGGTTTAAAACCAAAATCAGCTGCTACTACCTGCAACGTTTTGTTCTTTCAACTGTTTCAGTGCTGCAAAGCAGTGTTTCACCTATTGCGTAATTGATGAGTTCGTTGATTATCGTTTATATTAATCATCATTAGGAATATGTTATTTTTCCAAATATATATTTAATGTCGCAATACCATGAATATTACATTATTAACAGCAATAATATTTGTTTGCATCTACCTTTTGCATTGCCTTTTAATGAAATTCTGATTGATACATTATGGATGAAAATTATGGGGTCCATTATAGAACTTTTTTGTTCATCGTAAAATTTCCTATAAGAATCCGTATTCAGATAATTTCGCTCCCTTAAAATCGTTAAAATGCAAACGTTCGGTCGTAATTGCGATGAGGGGGTTGGGTTGGGAGTAGCCGAGGAAGGTGAAGGAGGAGATGAGAATGTTAATGCAGTGGAGCGTTTTCAAAAGCAAAGGGACCCCCCCCCCCTTCTTCACCACCTGATCCACAAAACCATAAAGGAGGATTAGACCTCATTAGAAAGACTCTCGAGTCCCGACACAAACAATAATTGACGGTGAAATTCAAAGGAGAAGACCAAAAACACGGCTAGAAGAGGCGCTAGGGATATCGAGCGGAGTCGAACGTTTTCAGCGCGGGTAGTAGAGACCGCTTGTGGAAAGAGAGACGAGGTGGTTGGTTGGTGGAGGGGGGGGGGGGCTACAAATAATGAAAGAAGGAATGAAATATAGGCACAGCCTCTCACTTCCCCCTCTCGACGGGCCACGTCGACTCTTTAGGACCGGCTTCCACACACGGACATACGTGAATCCGTAATAACGATGTCGAGATTCCCTCAGTGGTCGGTCTCAAAGGTTTCCCTATATCCGTGACAATGTACGCTGAGCCACCCGCGAGGTTCCCTTTCCCGCATGAATAAATCATTTGGCGGTTTTATGGCGAACCAGAAGGTCTTGTTTTCACGGCGAGCGACGCCTGTTTTTAACCGCAACACGAGTTTACACCGTCACCTGTGAAATTGTAACAGCTGTAACGTTCAACACATGGACAACCAAACGCCTCCACTGAAGTCAGTTTGTTGAATATGAGATAATAACTATGTCGGTTCACTCGACCTGTTCGGAAACCAGAAATTACCAACTAAGTGGAAGCGAAAAATGAATGAGTTTAGAAAAGACTTCCACAGCGATCACACACGACTCACGAAGTTCTTCCACGTCATTGTAACGTCATTAAAATTAATGATCGATGTCCGGATAAATGACATGAAGAAATACATGGGGGGTCAGCAATCCCAAAGCAAAAATCCATTTTATCAATTTGGGACCAATTAGGTGACTCCTCTACTCTGCCCTGTTAAATAAAAACGCCTCAAAGTCCTATGTTTACGAAAATAGGGTTTTTACGGAACTATCCTATTTTGGACCCTATTCGACGGTGAAGTCCAAATTTCAAAATTCGAACCGGAGATGGGGGAAATTCTGTGCTCACAAAAACTCACCAAAATGTTGAGATGAGGCGTTTTACCTACAAAAATTTACAACATTTTCCTAACAAATCAGTTTGATTGAGTTGTTTACGTTAAGGTGACTGCCCTACAAGCAAGTTGAGGCATTTTACCTCAAACAATCCCAAAGCGGAAGCTGGAAATTTAAAAATCGCCGTAACTGCAATTACTCGATTATAAATCGATCAATTTGCGAAGGTTTTTTAACCGTTGAATTGGTTGAAGTCATATCGATGTCACCAAAAAATGAAGTTTTTGTAATGAGTTGCAGTCAACTTACATCAAAGGTTTCAGTGAACGAGGCGAATTTCTGCAATGTTTTGAATTTTCAAACTGTCTCGTTCAAAGCAAAACAATAAATAAAAACCATTCCAAGAACCATGAAGAACATCTCAATTAAAAACCACGTGTCTGCATCTTCAAAGTGCTCCAGTTTGAAAACGGAATGACATTGCGCATTTCTTATTTGACCATCGTGTTTATCGTTAGAAAACTTGTAGAAATGTGGTGTCACTGGTTAGGCTGTTTCATTGTGGGAATTTATGGGTAATTTATCCCTCCTAAACCTCCCAAAAACTCCCAATTCTGCCCATTTACGTACTTCGCCTTTTGATTGCCAGAACGGATTTTTTGCGCGAATTTGAACTTTTTTTCTCAATTTTATCGAGATTTATCGTCTGGAATAACACATACATAATCATATAAATTCAAGATTTTTCCAACCAAATTCAAGATTTTTTTCAAACCAAAATCAAAAAGATTCTCTACTTTTAATAGCACAGATTGTGCCAGTTACGTCATGGACATGATGATGAAGCTTCAGGATGCTTTTATCTTTCTACTAAATTTAGTTTTATAATGTTACATAATATTAAATGATATATATTTAGTATATCATGGTTATCATGGTTTATTTCTCTGCATTACATAATATTATACGATGGATTGGTGAAACTAAAGACACTCGCGTGAAATAAGAACTTGAATGAACGTACAGGAGGATGAAAATTATAGTAAACACTTACGTAAATTTGGAAAGACTAGATGAAAATTTTCTTCTCGGGCTGACGACGCTGTAAAGCGAAAATTTCCACTTTCATCTAGTTTTTCCAAATTTACGTAAGTGTTTACTTACTATAATTTTCATCCTCCTGTACGTTCATTCAAGTTCATAATATTATATGATATATATTTAGTATATCATGGTTATCATGGTTTATTTCTCTGCATTACATTATGGCTCATTAAAATCAAAACAAATTCGTTTGAAAAAAAAAAAAAAAATCTTGAGTGTGGTTTTGGAAAATTTTGAATTTGGTTTGGAAAATCTTGAATATGATATTGTGTCTTTTGCTAGTGAATTCAGGATGATCTGAAACGGATTTCGGTATACAATTTTTTAAATATAAACAATAGCCTCCTTTTCTTCGGAAATTCGCTAAAATAACCTGCAAAATTTAATTGACATCTAACCAATTAAAGGTTTCAAATCTGGCAGATGTCCTGGGGTGAGAGGGATGAGAAATCAAAATATTGACAATTACATCGCTAATCACTAGTTCAGTGTCGATATCGAAAACAATTCCAACGTTTTTTCCTAGTCAAATTAATCCCTATTGCCTTCAATTTGATATGGCGATGAGCTCGTATAGACAAAGTTGAAATTAATATTTCGAGCTGGTTCACAATATGGTATGAAATCCAAACTGACCGGAAGTGGCGATGTCCATTAGCCGTATATGCCCCCCGTTATCACCCATTTTACTGCAAACATACCCACTAGGTACAAGTCTATTCCTACCGTCAGAGGGGAAGTCAAGATTATCCTTCTACGCTCCCCAGTTTCCGTAGGGGTTCGGTAACAACCCGGGGCGTGTATGGGTCATCTGAGGGAACACACATGTTGGTTTGGCAAGGAGGGGAGAGAGAGACCGTATGTTTCATCCCCCCAACCATTTTTATAATACAAAAATCCCTTACGCTCCCTTAATTGAGAAAACCCGCATTGGTTGCTACCCTCTTTTCAAAACACTTCGAAGAGCATCAAACTGTTCAGATATAACGTAAGATCCATTAACAAATGCTTTTAGGCTAATGATTGAACTCAATTCATCAGACAATCTGCGTGGATAAGATGAGGAAAATCGAGACGATGGAAGACGCTAAGGGCGTGAATGAAAAGGGCTATGAACAGGTGGATCTGATCTATAAAGTAACTCATTCTACTCGTGTTGTTCACTGGGTCCTTGAGGAATCAGGTTTGGAATTGGCAAGCGATAATGGTAGGTACGAGTATATACGATGTCCTGCATATCGTATCTTTGCGCAGCAGATTGATCGTATGTCTGATCCGTTCGCGAGATTGGGGCAACGTGGATTTGATTATAGACGATAGGAAGCGTGCTTAATTAGAATTTCATTGGACTACATTCCGTGGACCAGAGATAAGAATTTCATATATGAATGTAAACGAGGATACACGGTACACTTTCTAGCGATTTGCCCTCTATTGTCATACTACTGGAGGGCATCTAATCGAAGTGCTCAACAGAAAGGATTGGGACCAACTGTACCTATCGCCGCAGCCTAATTGCTGAATTCAATTACAACTGACATAAGTACGAGTAACAAGCAAATGAGGGCATTGAAGAATAATGAAAATATAAAATTAGCTGGAAGTTAACATATCGATATAATGTTATAAATATAATAAATAGATATATGAATATAATACAGAAATGTGAACTTGAATGAACGTACAGGAGGATGAAAATTATAGTTAACACTTACGTAAATTTGGAAAAACTAGAAAATCTTCGCTTTACAGCGTCGGGAAGTGTATCATTGATTTCTTCCCGGGCTGACGACGCTGTAAAGCGAAAATTTTCTAGTTTTTCCAAATTTACGTAAGTGTTAACTATAATTTTCCTCCTCCTGTACGTTCATTCAAGTTCATATTTCACGCGAGTGTCTTTAGTTTCACCAATCCATCGTAATACAGAAATGTAATAGATAGAGGTAGTAGGTAAGTAACTGAACCTAGAGTAAGCAAAACCTAACATTGACCAAGTGGAATAACACTAATAAAAAAATATCATAAGTATTAAAATTGTCTTCTAACCAGTACAATGATGAACTCCGGCTGACGGTAATATTACCACAGCCTATCATGTTGCTATATATTATTGTACAGCACTTTTTTGTACATAAACATGTTATCATTCATTCATTCATGCTCTCCGTATAAAAGCACTTGAACAAGTGAACACACTGTAAGAAACTTTGAAGAGTACCAAATGTTATGATTACGGTGATCAACTTGGTTTAAAATTCACAATGAAAATTGAAGTGTATCATTAATTAAGCGAATTTGCGAAATCCGATGATTTAGTCAAAATAATCATTAATGACATGCTCTCGCCGACTCAAGGGAGTAGTAAGGAAATTGAAAATTGTCAAATCGAATATTCTCTGGTACCATAATATATTATTTTCTACTCGACACGATACCAAATCATGCACTAGAAATACGCTTAGAGAGAAGGTACATTATCAGAGACTTGAATGGAAAAACATAAATCCAAACCATTCATATTTGAACCTGATAATGAAGATCTGTTTCTCATTTTGATTACGACTCTGATTGAGATTCAAGGCCACTCAAGTGAACTTCAGATCGACACAATACAGGGGATGAGTGATTCATACTCATGGAACCGAATTCAACCATAAATAAGTATAATTATAAAAACAATCGATTTAGTCAACATAATAATTCATCCTTGTCTCAAATTTCATCGCGAAAAGTACTTTGCCATATGAACAGCTCATTCTCCAACAGTGAATCAATTTTCATCCAGATTCATATAATGAAAGATACTAGAAATATTTATTCAGACTTTGCCTGTATGTGTTTCAGGATCAGGATGGGTCCTCGGAGAACGCTAGTCCGAGAGGTTAATCCTCATCTCATCTGCGTTCTCTGCCGTGGCTACTTCGTTGAGGCCACCACCATCACAGAATGCCTTCATTCCTGTAAGTTCTTTTTCTGTACTAAGAAATGTATTTAAGAATTTGATGCAAAATACGATGAATCGTGAATTTTTATTTCGATCACTTGATGTTTTTGTCTTGATATCTTGTTGTAAGAATTTTTGGTACCGAATGTTATGAGATTCGACGTGGACTGAGAAATCTCGAATTAGCCTTGATAAAGCACAGAAGAGGAAGTGTGCACAGCAGTGTGTTAAGAGCATAGGATCAATGGACGAATGTAGTCGAAATCGATTGAGGAGTAGGACAAATGTATTCGAAATCGATTGAGGAGTGGAGTTAGTATCCTTGTATTGGGTTGGGTCAGAAACAGAACGTTCGCTCAATAGCACGCATTCCTATATGACGTTTTGTGGAACCTTACTTCACCTCACCTGGGGCACAGTACCAATGTATAGCATTTGTAGCACCACGAGGCGGACATAATGATTATGACATACTCTTACTAAATATTAATTGTCATGTCTGCAACTGAATAGATGTGTAATGGTATTTCGTGAATCAAAAACTAGGAAAGGGACCAACCGATGATATAAATCCGCCTTGAAACTGCTCAAAATGTGCATTTATTGCTCAGGAGTTGTCGCGTGCATCTATTTGGCGAATCGCCAAATCGCTTTGAACACTCTGATTAACTAAAGCGAGAAATGACGCAATTTCAAGTATTTGCATAGTTCAGAACGCTCATAGCAAAGATTCAGGAACCCGGATACCTCGAAAATAGGACAGAGAATGTTATTTAAGAGTTGGTAACTCAGAAATTGGTTATCTGGCTTGTTTGGGAGCAAGAGTGAGAGGAGATGTAGAACGGCGGGAAGGGAAAGGGCCTTATCGACCCAGGAGCTTCCCCGACAAACTTGTTCAAAGGGCTCAATGAGACACTCGGGTAGGCGGAATAGAATATTGACAGGGCTGAAAGTACAGAAGGGTGGAACGGTACTAGGTATGGGGCCAGGGGACCTGAAGGGAGAGGTGAAGAAATATCCCATTGATTCACCCTTAATTGGAAAAGGGGAAAACTCGTGCCCTACCTCAGTGTTGAGCGCACTAAAAAATATTGGAGATAAATGAGACACCAATTAAGGTTGGATATGAAAACCCTTCAGCGATATCGATCAATCGGGAAATGTTCAAGTGATCGCCTCTTTTACAGATTTGTCGAAGAAAAGGGAGCTACTATTGTTCTCGGTCCAAAATGTTTGAAACTTGAATTTTCAACAAACAAAAAAAATGTCATTCTAGACGATAACTCTCGATAGAATTAAGATGAAAAGTTCAAATCCGCACAAAAATTCTGTCTTGGCAATCGAAAGGCCGAGTTCGTAGATGGGCAGAATCAGGCCTCTCTAAGGGCCTTTCTAAGGCCTCTAATTTGTTAGGAAACCAGTAAAATACGTCATTTTACATAAAATCGATTATTTCTTCGAAAATTCGCTCTTATAGCTGCATGCTGCATGTCTGGACTTTTTTTTTCAAGTTATTAGCTTATTACAAAAACTCTTATCTTGGGAAAAAAACCAATCATGCATTTTCAACGGTGTATACGATGATGAGGTCATAATTGCGATATCTCATTCCGGTATCAGATTCGAACAGATGGACCACGCTCTGCTGCCATGTGATGAATGGTTTGCTAAGTTGCCCCTGTAACCCCGGAAGGCTAGGCAATTACGCCTGACCCAGAGAGATTGCCAGGTCTGCCTATCCACAGACCCCAGAGAGGTAGAATCAAAAACACGAGGAACAAGGAAAACTTAGCAAACCATTACACTCCCAACTTTGAAAACACCTGGTATGCCAGGTTGTAGTTGATATGAAAAGGGAGACTGAAAGTAGTATGAGGTTCCAATCCAGGAATATCAAGTAGATAACTCCAAGGTATGGTTAACCTCCATCATAATGGTACTACTGCAACTTAATTACTTGTGGAGAACTATGCTCCTACAAGCATGGATATTGGCAGGGGATAGAAAAGAAAAAATTGAAAATAGAAAAACCCAATGAATAGTAGAGGCATGGAAATGAGAAAATTGAAGAATAGAGAGACAAAGATATTCAATAGAAATGGCAATATATAATATATTATATGCTTATACGCAAATGGGTATGATCCCCAAATGAGTCCCTTCTGGGAAAACTCCTGAAAGAGCTCGTTAAAGTTCAAAACAAATAGTGGAGGAGGTACGAGGCAAAGCCAGCTCATACCTACCAACCACGCTCTGCTACCAAGTAATGAATGGTTTGCTGAGTTGCCCTGTAATCCGGGGAGACTAGGCAATTACGCCCGACGAGGAGGGATTGCCAGGTCTACCTATCCCTAGAGGAGTCGAGATAAGGGAAAGAGATATCGCAATGTCCCTAGAGTAGTCGAGATATCGCAATTCTGACTTTCGTATTCACTAGAACACTATCGCATTCAGCTTGTAAAAACCTTTAAAATGAGGTGTCACTCGTCAGAATTACATTTTTTGGATGACCCCCCCCCCCCCCCCCCCACTGCAGCTTTTGGACATTTCAACTCTAAACACGACGGTGAAGACAGAATTACGATATCTCTTTCCGTTATCAGATTAGACTAGACTCAACATTAAGAACGTATTCTTCATCTTCAAAGTACCTACTCAAGTTTGAGAACGAAATAAGGTACCTATATCGCAATTCTGACTTCACTATCGTATTCAGCGTGTAAAAACATTTAAAATGAGGTGTCACTTGTCAGATTCTGCAGTTTTGCATATTCGGGGAAAAATCGTAATGCTGCATATTTATAGATGGGTAATTTTTTTCTCGATCCCCCCCCCCCCCTCCCGTTTTTTCCTTTCGCCTCTAAACACGACGGTGAAGTCAGCATATTTATAGATAGGTAATCAATACGGTTTGACGGCGAAAAGGAAGAAGTGTGAGGACGTTAGATAAAGAAATAAATAAAGAAATAGTGCTTCACTCCAAACAAAAAATGACGCTCCCGGAATTTTACGTTTGTTAATTCATACGCTTTCTGATCGGGTACACGAAAAAAAAAACACACAAATAAACTACAGGATTCATTTTTTTGGAAACAGTAATTTTAGTTTAGTTATTCAACTTTGTTCCTTTCGAAAACACAAAAAAGTATCACAAAAAGTAAGTTGTGTCGTTTATAACTCGTCAGGCGTCAGTTATGGCCATTTTGAAAATGGAAATGATTTTGTACTCACAGACTCGGAACAATCGAACTTCTGGTGAACGTGTGGTGTTGTGTTCGTCATATCCCGCACTCACGCCGCGTATTTAGTAGAAAGTCACGAAAATTAAACTTAAATGAAAATTTTCTCGCGACTGAGAAAACGTTGTGAACACCACGACAGACCGCAGACGAATGAGGAGGTCTCAGGTGGAGCGTCACTTGTTTTAACAAAAAAGGCGGGAACAATTGAATTTGACAGTTCGGGGTCCTGTCGAAAGGTTCCTTGAGAGTAGAACCAGTGCCTGGTTTTCATTTTTTTGAAAACAGTAATTTTAGTTTAGTTATTCAACTTTGTTCCTTCCGAAAACACAAAAAAGTACCACAAAAAGTAAGTTGTGTCGTTTATAACTCGTCAGGCGTCAGTGATGGCCATTTTGAAAATGGAAATGATTTTGTACTCACAGACTCGGAACAATCGAACTTCTGGTGAACGTGTGGTGTTGTGTTCGTCATATCCCGCACTCACGCCGCGTATTTAGTAGAAAGTCACGAAAATTAAACGTAAATGAAAATTTTCTCGCGACTGAGAAAACGTTGTGAACACCACGACAGACCGCAGACGAATGAGGAGGTCTCAGGTGGAGCGTCACTTGTTTTAACAAAAAAGGCGGGAACAATTGAATTTGACAGTTCGGGGTCCTGTCGAAAGGTTCCTTGAGAGTAGAACCAGTGCCTGGTTTTCATTTTTTTTGAAAACAGTAATTTTAGTTTAGTTATTCAACTTTGTTCCTTCCGAAAACACAAAAAAGTACCACAAAAAGTAAGTTGTGTCGTTTATAACTCGTCAGGCGTCAGTGATGGCCATTTTGAAAATGGAAATGATTTTGTACTCAGACTCGGAACAATCGAACTTCTGGTGAACGTGTGGTGTTGTGTTCGTCATATCCCGCACTCGCGCCGCGTATTTAGTAGAAAGTCACGAAAATTAAACTTAAATGAAAATTTTCTCGCGACTGAGAAAATGTTGTGAACACCACGACAGACCGCAGAAGAATGAGGAGGTCTCAGGTGGAGCGTCACTTGTTTTAACAAAAAAGGCGGGAACAATTGAATTTGACAGTTCGGGGTCCTGTCGAAAGGTTCCTTGAGAGTAGAACCAGTGCCTGGTTTTCATTTTTTTGAAAACAGTAATTTTAGTTTAGTTATTCAACTTTGTTCCTTCCGAAAACACAAAAAAGTACCACAAAAAGTAAGTTGTGTCGTTTATAACTCGTCAGGCGTCAGTGATGGCCATTTTGAAAATGGAAATGATTTTGTACTCACAGACTCGGAACAATCGAACTTCTGGTGAACGTGTGGTGTTGTGTTCGTCATATCCCGCACTCGCGCCGCGTATTTAGTAGAAAGTCACGAAAATTAAACTTAAATGAAAATTTTCTCGCGACTGAGAAAACGTTGTGAACACCACGACAGACCGCAGAAGAATGAGGAGGTCTCAGGTGGAGCGTCACTTGTTTTTACAAAAATGGCGGGAACAATTGAATTTGACAGTTCGGGGTCCTGTCGAAAGGTTCCTTGAGAGTAGAACCTAGTCCAGTGCCTGCCAGAGTTGGGCAAAAATTATTTCTGACACTAAAAACTAAAACTAAATTAGTTCCGAGCTGGAACTAAAATCTGAAATTATTAGTTTTTATTCTCAAATTCGAAACTAACTTTTGAAACTAAATTAGTTTTAGTAAACTGAATAAAAGATGAAACTACTTTAGTTTTTATAAAGTAGTTTCAGCTTTTATTCGTAGTTTCGGAACTAAAAATGAAACTACATTTTTTTTTTCTCGCGTTTTTAGCGAATTCTCGAAGAAAATTATTGTTTTCGGTCCAAAATTTTGAAAAACTCGAATTTTCGAAATATTTTCATACCAAAATCCGTTTCAGACCATCCTGAATCCACTGCCAAAAATTATACCTATATATGTGTCATTGCAATTGCAATTCTGACATCACCGTCGTGTTTTGAGTTGAAATGTCCAAAAGCTGGGGGGGGGGGGGAATCCAAAAACTGAAATTCTGACAAGTGACACCTCATTTTAAAGGTTTTAACACGCGGAATACGATAGTGAAGTCAGAATTGCGTTCTTCAGAATACGTTCTTCATGGTAAGTCTAATCTAATCTGACAACGGAAAGAGATATCGCAATTCTGACGTCACCGTCGTGTTTAGAGTTGAAATGTCCTAAAGCTGAGGGGGGAGGGTCATCCAAAAAATGAAATTCTGACAAGTGACGCCTCATTTTAAAGGTTTTTACACGCTGAATACGATAGTGAAGTCAGAATTGCGATATACCTTATTTCGTTCTCAAACTAGAGTAGGTACTTAGAAGATGAAGAATACGTTCTTTATGTTAAGTCTAGTCTAATCTGATAACGGAAAGAGATATCGCAATTCTGACTTCACCGTCGTGTTTAGAGTTGAAATGTCCAAATGCTGTGGGGGGGGTCATCTAATGAATGAAATTCTGACAAGTGACACCTCATTTTAAAGGTTTTTACACGCTGAATACGATAGTGTAGTCAGAATTGCGATATACCTTATTTCGTTCACAAACTTGAGTAGGTACCTACTTTGAAGATGAAGAATACTTTCTTCATGTTAAGTCTAGTCTAATCTGATAACGGAAAGAGATATCGCAATTCTGACTCCACTATCGTATTCAGCGTGTAAAAACCTTTAAAATGAGGCGTCACTTGTCAGAATTTCATTTTTTGGATGACCCGCCCCCCTCCCCCCGCAGCTTCTGGACATTTCAACTCTAAACAGGACGGTGATAACCACTTGATAACCTGTTGGTTGCATTAGAAGAAAAGCTGAAGCCAAACGGAAGGACGCAACTGATTTCATCAGATCAACTCCAGTTAGTGGAAGATGGCAACAAACGAGTAGTGTGAGGATCATTTTCAATCAATTTATCGGACGTGCACTTCGTACAGGAAGAAGTCGCATCAATATCAAATAGTATTCTCATGGTTTATCAATGTAATCGAACTCAGGAAAAACTCAGTCGTCCAGACGACCACCTACGGACGGCCAAACCCAATTCTCTTCCTACCACAGCGTTAATTATTTACGAGTGAAGGTGGAAAAAAGGGTTCGCTATTGTCCCCTTGAAGTAACAATCACGTAAGAAAGGAAGCGGTCACCCTTGGCCGGGTCCTTCCCTCGTCTGTCAGACGCTTAGTCACGTCTTCCTCCACGCCACCGCGTGTTTACAGAGTTGATGTCGACTTGTACAACGGAAAAACAGATATTTTATGAGAGTAAACAAGAAACTGTGAGACCAACATCTCGTAATAGCAGCGTTCTGTTTCTTGATCTTCTTTCGCCAGAGAGCTGGTTTTCTTCTTCACGGCCCGCCCTGAGTCGTAAAACCACCATTGGACAAACATGCGATCATTCATAACATCCACATTTCGCCCTCCATGGGACATTTACTACTCACGTCCCCCCACTTGAACCACGTACACGGCAAATGCACCCTACCAAGATGAATTTGAATCTATAATTGAGGCTACAACACCGCCTATACCATAGTACAACATGGGGAGTCAAGTCAATACTGCCACGTGTCCAACTGCATGTGTCTATAAGTGTCCAACATCCATCTCAGGGGAAATATTGGTACTGATTTTCCCAGAAAGAACGAAAGGGGACTTGGGGAGATAAGTGGATCCACCTCCTCCTTCAATAGGCAATTAGTACAGTAGGGATATATGCACTGAAAACATTCTAACAAGGTTGACTAATGATCTCCTCTTTCTTTTTAGTCTGCCGGTCTTGCTTGGTGAAGTACTTGGAAACAAGCAAATTCTGCCCCATCTGTGATGTTCAACTGCATAAGAACAACCCTCTCCTCAGCGTCAGGTGAGTTCACACATTCATGATAATTTCATTGCATGTTCAATTGTATAATAATAATAACACAGGGTTTATCCACCTCAAATTCTAATAATCTTCCACTTGGATGTTCTAGGATGTTTTTAGCGAATTTTCGAAGAAAAGGAAGCAACATTTTTAAAAATCGAAAGTAATTTCGTAGATGGGCAG